>JAQAHW010000035.1:5428692-6095141 GCA_027580185.1 Tuta absoluta | reverse complement strand
TGCGCGAAGACTGGGAGCTCTGTTGAGAATTGAGATTATGATGTTTGTCGAAACCGTTCTTTGAACAAGTGCGTCATGTTCAACACGGGCAAGCAGACCGATGAGACTGGTCAGTGTGATGTTTGTCTGTGAGCCTTAACTAAGCCTAAACTGAGTCTAAATTTGTATCTTGTGATTGATGTTCAAAATGTGAAATTAAAATAATTTGAAAGTCTGTTGATTTGGGTATCGTTTTGTTTTCGATTCCTGATTTTGAGTTTGATTAGAATATTGTCAGGGATGACTTAGTTTGTATCACAGGGATGATTTGTCACAGGGATGACTTAGTTTGTATCACAGGGATGATTTGTCACAGGGATGACTTAGTAGGTAATCACAGAGATGATTAGTGTCACAGGGATGACTTAGTTTGTATCACAGGGATGATTTGTCACAGGGATGACTTAGTAGGTAATCACAGAGATGATTAGTGTCACAGGGATGACTTAGTTTATCACAGGGATGACTTAGTAGGTAATCACAGAGATGATTAATGTCACAGGGCTGACTAAGTTTATCACAGGGATGATTTGTCACAGGGATGACTTAGTAGGTAATCACAGAGATGATTAATGTCACAGGGCTGACATGTTTGAATCACAGGGTTGATTGATTTTTGTCACAGGGCTGACATGTTTAAATCACAGGGTTGATTGATTATTGTCACAGGGCTGACATGTTTGAATCACAGGGTTGATTGATTATTGTCACAGGGCTGACATGTTTGAATCACAGGGTTGATTGATTATTGTCACAGGGCTGACATGTTTGAATCACAGGGTTGATTGATTATTGTCACAGGGCTGACATGTTTGAATCACAGGGTTGATTGATTATTGTCACAGGGCTGGCATGTTTGAATCACAGTGTTGATTGATTATTGTCACAGGGCTGACATGTTTGAATCACAGGGTTGATTGATTATTGTCACAGGGCTGACATGTTTGAATCACAGGGTTGATTGATTATTGTCACAGGGCTGACATGTTTGAATCACAGAGTTGATTGATTATTGTCACAGGGCTGACATGTTTGAATCACAGGGTTTGATTTACGTCACAGGGATGACTAAGTTTGTATCACAGAGATGATTGATGCTAGTCACAGGGCTGACTAGCAATCTACAGAGATAGCTGAAAAATACGAGTGGTTGTCTTTATTTATTTTCAATGGATACTTGAGCTATATAGAGTAGAGCTTAGTTGCTGACACTTCGGATAGTCTTCTACTGAAGTGGATTAAATTGTTCTGGTTTTTGGAGTGAAAGTTGTTTTTGTGTTTGATGAAGTGGATACTTGACCTTATCGATGACTGAAAATGAATTGAGTTGTGATTGAAACGAAATAAATTTAGTGGGAATGTTATGTGAAGTCAGTGACTTTCTTGACCAGAGGAACATAATTGGCAATCCTCATATTTCTGTTATGTGCCTTGCTATGATAGAAAGCTCTGATATCTTAGCTCACTGGTTGTCTTGAGACAGGATCAGGTGCAAAATGGATGTTGTCTTCAGATCTACCAGATGCCAGATTGAGGTTGTCTCGAGGTGAGAGGGGCTGAACGGGTTGTGATGTGGCTGTTGACTTGACGGTGTGGCCTTAGTAAATTTACTTCTGTCATCAGTCATAGTGATAGCTATTCTTACGGTGACGTGGCGCTGGTGCAGGGTTTCTGACGGTGCAGACAAGGCTTTAGAGACTATTTATTTTGGTAATGATATCGTGACATTTATTGGTTGGTTAATGTTTTCAGTCAAGTGAGTTGATTCAGTTTGTTATAGTCAGGATGGACGAGCGGTATATCTAGGCAAAGTTAGTTTTTTTTCGATACACATCAGCCGAGGACGTCTGACTTGTCAGAATGGCCGTGTCGGAGATTAATCAAACTCTGGTGGATATTGGCTGAAATTATTTGACAGTTCGCGTTTTGTTATTATTTTCTTCAGTGTGATTGCTATTTGATTCTTGCAGAAACGAAACGCATAATCGCTGGCAACACTCAAATAGGCGATGCGCTTTATTCGCGCGCAGTTAGCTCGACTGTAAGATAAACTGGAGTGACGTTGGAGGCGTTGTAGTGCGTCCTCACAATTCGTTGTTGGTTGCGTTCGTCATGGAGAAACGGAACGTGATCGACGGAGTAAACAACTTTGACAGTTCCGGTTGGTATGTGGTTCTATGTGGTCGTTTTGAAGTTAGGTTTACAATCTGGTAAAATCTTTGGAATCCTGGAGCGTTTGGAGAAACTGTGGTCGTCTAGCGATGGCGGAGCCCTAGATTCGTATTGCCAGTGGAATATTTGTGGAGATCATGAAGTGTGTTGGTTATTGTCGTATTTCCCCGAGGTTGTAGCCGAGGTTGGTGAAATGCAGAGATTGTACGAGGTTGGTGACAGTTGCTGCTGTGGTCTCTTTGTAATCCTGCAGGCTGTGGATTTCAATAGTGTTCGGTGTTGAAGGTTAGTGTCAAACGGTATCTTTGGTGTTGTGAAGACACGTTGATGTTGATCAGCGTGTGTCTTAAGAGTCTTAGGTTGGTTGGGTAGACAGTTTCTGGTCCACGAGATTGATTATAGCATTTTTCTTAATTTAAAAGATATGCAAGATCAGTGGAACTATAATTTTAACGAAAACGAAAACAAGGAAAATGTAGCTTGGTGCGAAATAAAAAGTTTGAAGCATGTAGAGGTAGAAGAAGGTCATTTTATAATTTACTAGCAGCCCGTCCTGGCTTCGCACGGGTGGACTCACTACAGATAATGCATCAGAGCAGAAAAGATTGGCGGTGTGTTTGAAGTAAGTAAACATTTTATATTCAGTTAATTTAGTTAGTCTTTATTAATCAGTCTTTTATGCTAGTCCGAATCAAAACAAAGTAATATTAATTGAGTATTAGGTACAACATCATCATCAGCAATATGAGTTGACATACACGTTCCTCTTTATGAAAAATTTGGCTCTGGTCCCTCTTTGTTAGAAGTATTTGTCGTTTTTATGACTTCTGAAGGACATGTTTCCGGAGGATTAGGTAGTTCACATTCCAGTTGGCAAGGCTGTAAATCCATCAGCAATATGAGTTGACATACACGTTCCTCTTTATGAAAAATTTGGCTCTGGTCCCTCTTTGTTAGAAGTATTTGTCGTTTTTATGACTTCTGAAGGACATGTTTCCGGAGGATTAGGTAGTTCACATTCCAGTTGGCAAGGCTGTAAATCCATCGGGCCCGCTGTATTAATTGTATTTCCGCCAGAGCTTGAAGAATAACCAATATTTTGATTATACCATGACATGACGAGTTTTCTTTTTAACGGAACTTGTAAGTAATCTGGTAATTTTTTAAATGTTTTTGCCATCGAAAGAAAAAAATTATCAGTATCATCATAGTTCGGCGGTTTCAAAACTTCTTTTAATTTTTGCCTTTCATTTCTAAAAGATTATTGGTTTTCCATATGTTTTTTAAATAAAATTGTTAATTCATCGCCTTTTTTCTTCTTTGATAATGGTGGAGCTTCCGAGTCTAGTGAAATACCGGAAGTTGAGGATGTTTTGCTAGGATTTTTAACCTGATTTGAATTAGTGTGTTGAATTTAGATGTGTTGCTTGTGTATAATGTCTGTATGCGTGTTCACTGTCTTGTTCTAAAGGGAAAGGTACTTAAAGATACAAACCACTGTAAATATTTCACTGAATTGCTTGTATTGTCTAAAGAAACTGTTACAATTTAGTTGCTATTATAAACGATTGCTCCAGAATGGAAAAGCAAGGGTCTCCAAATCGGCGATGCCCAAGCCCAACTAACCAACCTCCGTTTCGCGGACGATATTGTTCTATTTTCCTCAACAGCCTCTGAGCTGCAACACATGCTACAAGATGTAAGCGAGGCAAGCCTCGAGGTTGGACTAAAGATGAATATGTCAAAGACTAAGGTCAAGACAAATCGAACTGAGCAAATTGTGGAAGTGGATGGGGAGAAAATAGCATATGTCCAAGAGTACCTTTACTTAGGCCAAATAATCTCTTTCCAGGCGAGACAAGATAAGGAAGTCGAAAGACGGTCTGAGAACGCCTGGAAGAGCTATTGGGCTAAGAAAGACCTCATGAAAGGTAACTTGCCCCTATCTTTGAAACGCAAGCTTATGGACATGTGCATTCTTCCTATCCTTACCTACGGAGCTTAGACCTGGTCTGACTGATATTCAGAAGTCGAGGCTTGGGGTTTGCCAACGTAATATGAAACGCAGCATACTTGGAGACGTAGCTCAGAAGGCTGCCTGCTTAAAGTGGGATTGGGCTGGCCACGTTACCCGCATGCCAACTGCTTTATGGGCTAAAATAGCAACGGAATGGGTGCCCAAGAATGTTAAGAGGCGACGTGGATGGCCCCGAAAGAGGTGGAGCGATGAACTCAGCGCCTATCTACCAAACTGGCAAAGCCTAGCACTGGACCGAGAGAAGTGGAAAAAGAGGAGAGAGGCCTTTGCCCTGCAGTGGGACAACCTGGGCTCTTAAATAATTTATGCAAACAATCTAACAGAATATCTGATGCCCAAGCAACGGATATTCTGATAGATTGTTTGTATTAAGATCAAACATTTTTATTGTTAAGTGGCGCCACTGTAGCTTACAAAGTTTCTGGGAATTCACCTAGATAGTAACTGCAGTTGGCATCATCATATAGAGACTGTGTGTGATAAGCTGCACCGTTATGTTCATGTTTTGTGTAGGCTTCGGAACATATCGTCTATCGAAACTAATATCACAGCCTATCATGGCTATGTCAGTTCACTGCTAAGGTATGGACTTTTGGTTTGGGGCAGCCCTACAGACAAGGCTGATATCAGTAAATTATTTAAAGCGCAAAAGAAATGCGTTCGTGCAATGTGTGGCAAATCACCCCGAGATTCTTGTAAGCCACTATTTAAGCAGTTGGGAATTATGCCACTCCCATGCATGTACATTTTTGAGGTTGCTAGTTTTGTAAGATTTAATATTAATCTATTTAAAAAAACCCGAGATGTGTATAGAAGAAATGTTAGAACTTCAGATAAGCTTGTATATAATAATCTACCAAAGTTGACATTTTATTTTAAACAATGTAGTGGCATGTGTGTAAGAATTTATAATGCTATTCCCAATGACATCAAACTATTACCTAGACAGTTATTCAAAAATCAATTATTAAAATGGCTTAAGGAAAAACAGTTCTATGATATTAATGACATATTTAATTGATTGTCTTTTTTTTCCATAATGATATTTCGTAATATAAAACGATTTAATTTTACTTTGCCTGACATGTTAATAATTTAGATAGATAGATAGTTATGCCACCACAACCCTTAAGAACCATAACAGTAAATGCATAAATGCTGCAAGCTCAGCGCATCATGGTGGTACAGCTCCTGGAAGCTGCCGGTAGAGATAAGACTAGTGTAAGTGTGTAAGTTAGTTCTAAGCATTTTGATGACCATTCGTGTCTTGCATCAAACTCTGTGAACACGTCTCGCCAAAAATTAAATTAATTAATTAAATTGATCCATATTTCAATTTTTTAGTTTTTTTAAAAACATACTAACGCGTTCCCGTAACTTGAGTGGCGCAGCCGTACGTATGTCGGTTTTCCGGAAAACTGCGCCCGCGCGAATTTAAAATCAATTCTGTGCGTGTGCGGTAAAACAACGACTGTGGACTGGACTCTAAAACCGATATACCGAACCAAATAAATTTCTCAAGTGTGGTGCAGTGCTGTGGATATTCAGAGATGGATTGTTTTGGGAAATGGTGAGTAAAACTTTTCGCCTCCCTTCTATTCCTACTACGTGTACTTGAGATTGGACTTCTCTCATTTCAAACGTGATCTGAATTAGTTAAGTTAGTTAAGAATATATAAAGTGTATAACAAGTTAAAGATATTACGTATAATTAGTGATATAATACAAGTAAAAACCGTAATTAGCTAAAATGGCTGAGGTCAATCTAGTTGTCATTCCGAGCGACTTTCAAAAAATTATCCCGCTGTATGGTGGTGATCCTAGACAACTGAATCTATTTTTACGAAAGTGCGAATATATTATAGAGAGGTTCAGAGGTAATCACGCTCAAAATGAGTACGTTATGCAAGTTATAACGAGCAGGCTTACAGACGCCGCAGCGGCGCTGATAAGCGAGCGCGCAGACATTGTAACGTGGGCGAATTTCAGAGAATTACTAGTTCATCAGAAGAGTGTATCGCTATGACTTTAGAATCGCTAAAAATGAAAACAGGTGAATCATACCTAGATTTTTGTAAAAGAGTACAGTCAGTCAGAGCTAACCTAATGGCCAAGGTTAACTTATTAGGAAATGAACAGATGAGGGAAAGTAAAACTATCATTTATAACAGAGCGGCATTAAATGTTTTCCTATTCAACTTACCAGAAAATATGATTCGCATAGTCCGGCTGCATGATCCGGAAACCCTTGAAGACGCCCTCCGCGTCGTCCTGGAAGAAGTGAATTTTCACGAGCAGTACCAAAACAAAAATAAAAATCAATCTGCGATTTCTAAACCCCAAAATCAGCCTCAGGGTTTTATTAGGCCTAACTTCCAAAATCAGTTTAGGTTTGGAGTTCCTCCTAATTTCCAAAATCAGTACCAAAACCAGTTCAAATTTGGAATTCTCCCTAGCCAACAATTCAGAGCTCATATACCTAATCACCAAAATCGCCCGACTCAACCTGTTCAATTCGGGTACAGACCCCAGCAACAGCAACAAGTAGGTCGCCCTTCACCTTATGTCGGCTATGGTTATAGACCTGTAGGCCTTCAGCAATTTCCCCCCATGCGTCCTCAGCAATTCGGCCAACAACAGGGCCAGGGTAATAGGCCACCCCAGCAAAATAATAATTTTTATCCGAACGATGTTTCCATGCGCACAGCACCTCCTGCCAGACAAGGTTTTCATGTCAATGAAACTGAGCTTTACGAAGAAAATTATCCGTATTACATGGAAGACCCCTACACATATGATGTTCCATCATACAGTGAAGACCCCTTTGCATATTCAAGTTCAAGTTCATTCGATCCGTACGATCAGCAGGTAACACCCACGCTTGCTCTCGAGTCGACGATCACTGAGAAGCCAGAGCATGCGACTATCGCTACTAAAGCGCCCGAGCGTAAAAGTCAAAATGATAACCTACAAGTAGAGAATTTTTGCATAAGGGCCTCGACTTGCACAGAGAAACAATAGAGCTAAATTGTGACCTAAAATTAAACTTGCCATACATTTACATACCCGAAATTGATTCCAAATTTATGTTAGACACCGGCTCTACCCGAAGTTTCATAAGTCCCGAAAAAGCTTATAAATATTTTTCGGCCTATATAGACCGTGAACCCTTTCAGGTCGTAAGCACGCACGCCAAATCAAACCACGACCAAGTAATACAAACGCAATTAATGCCTACCTTCAAAAATCCAATCATACATAAGTTCTACATCTATGATGTTGATCCTCGCTACGACGGGTTAATTGGTAACGATCTTTTAAGAGGCAATATCATTGATCTCAAACACGATTTGCTCCGTACCGACACTGTTAATATACCTATAATTCACCAACCAAAGGACTATGTCCTAACTTTACCCGCGCGAACTGAAACGAGAGTTAAGGTTCCAACGAATCTGTACTCAGGAGAGGCAATCCTCAATTTCACAAAATTCGCTGACGGTGTACGAATGCCCGACGCAATTGTTTCCTGTAGGAACGGATATGCTACTACGGTTATTCAAAATACCTTGGAAACGGACATGGAATTGGCAATTACCTCACCTTTTCTAGTTACTGAATATTTTCCGGAAGAAATTAACCTGAACCTTCTTGAAAGTGACCCTGAAAGAAAGCATGATATATTATTGACACAGAACTTATTCAAACTCCGACTTAACCATATGAATCCGGAAGAGCGTGCATGTATAGAGAAATTGTGTAACGAATACAAGGACATATTCTACTGCGACCAACTACCACTCACGTTCACTAACCAAGTTAAACATCACATACGCACCAAAAATGAAGACCCTATATACACAAAACCATATAGACAACCCCCAGCTGTAACAGACGAAATTAGAAGACAAGTAGACAAACTTTTAGATGACAATATAATACAGGAATCACACTCTCCCTGGAATGCTCCGGTGCATTTAGTTTCAAAAAAAATTGATGCATCAGGACAGCAAAAATACCGCATGGTAATCGACTATAGACGACTCAATGACATTACAATCGACGATAAGTACCCACTACCTAACATAACTGACTTGTTCGACAAACTTGGCAAGAGTACCTACTTTTCGACACTTGACCTTGCCAGCGGTTACCATCAAATAGAAGTGAATGAGAGTGACAGACAAAAGACGGCCTTCAGCACTCAGTCGGGGCATTACGAATTTCTTCGTATGCCATTTGGCTTGAAGACAGCTCCGGCTACTTTTCAGAGGACTATGGACAACGTGCTACGTGGACTACAGGGGATACATTGTATGGTATACCTTGATGACATAATAATATTTTCGGCTAGCCTACAAGAACACTTACAACAACTGCGAACTGTATTTGACCGACTCAGACAAACTAACCTCAAGGTCCAGCTCGACAAGTCCGAATTCCTTAGGAAGGAAGTCTTGTACTTAGGACACACGATCACCAAAGACGGGCTGAAACCAAATGACGATAAAATAGCAGCTATTCTCAAGTATCCAATCCCGAAGACAACGACGGAAATTAAAAGTTTCCTCGGCCTTATCGGCTACTACAGACGCTTTATAAAAGACTTCGCTAAGATAACTCAGCCTTTAACTACCTGCCTGAAAAAACGAAACAAAATAGTAATCGATCAGAAATATATAGATGCCTTCGAAAAATGTAAAGAGCTGTTGACCAGTGCCCCTCTCCTACAATTTCCTGACCCAACCAAACCCTACATTTTGACAACTGACGCATCCAACGTGGCCTTGGGGGCCGTACTGTCGCAAGGCCCTATCGGACAAGACAAACCAGTGGCGTATGCCAGCAGAACCCTAAGTGACACCGAGGCTCGCTACAGTACAATTGAGAAGGAGCTTCTCGCTGTCATTTGGGCAACAAAGCATTTTAGGCCCTACCTGTATGGTCGGAAATTTGACATCTACACCGATCATAAACCACTTGAGTGGCTAAACTCACTAAAAGAACCGAATTCAAAACTAATGCGCTGGCGACTTAAAATGCAGGAGTATGACTATAACATTAAATACAAAAAAGGAAAACTTAACGCCAACGCCGATTCCCTATCACGCATAAAACTTAACGCTTTAGGTTCTGACTCTGACGGTAAGAATGACGATTTGTCGATGAAAGTGAAGGTTGGAAAGGAAGATGATTTGAGTGAGTACATGAAAGAATTAGAAAACAAAATAACTGAATTAGGAAAGAAAACCCATAGACAAGACAATTCTGATACAGAGACTGCTTCTCATTCATCTGCGACCTTGACAATATCTGACCTCGATAATACTGAACAGATAGATCCAACTATTCCTGACGTAAGTTTCGCGGATACAGTTCATTCCGCCCAAGAACTAGAATCAAACGGCATCCCTATTCTGCACGAAGCTATCGACACTAAACCAAATCAAATTTTTCTATATGAATGGGCGAAAGACAAATTACAAGTCACTAACTCATCAAGAGACAAACAAAAAATTTTAGAAGCTTTCTTGCCCACAAATGATGATGAAAAAATTAAACAATTTTTAAAAGAGTACATTAAACCCAATTGTAAATATTTTGTCCATTTCGAAAATGAAATATTCAGAAAAGACTTTTCCAGAATCGTAATAGAACTTTTCAAACGAGGTACTGTACAATTCTTCGAATGTACTGAAAGGGTTGAGTACGTTGAAGATGAAGAGGATCAAAAAACCATCATTCTAAAATATCACGAGGGTCCGACATGCCATAGGGGAATCAAGGAAACCGCTGTCAGAATTCGTAGACATTATTATTGGGAAAATATGAACACCACTGTAGCTGCAGTCATAAATGGATGTGAGGCGTGTCGTAAAATGAAGTACGATCGGAGGCCACTTAAACCAGTCTTACAGCTAACCCAAACTCAGAACGCACCATTTCAGGAGGTTTTCATAGATATCTTCTCTATCGAAGGAAAGCATTATCTAACCCTAGTCGATGCCTTCAGTAAGCTTGGTCAAGCTTTGGAAATTCCGAACCGTTCCACCCCTGAAGTGGTACGTGCCTTAACAAAGTACTTTTCCTTTTACGGTACACCTGGTAAAATTTCGTGTGATCCTGGTGGCGAGTTCAACAATGAACTCATGAGGGAACTCATGAACCTTCATAAAATCGACCTTCATATAACTACCCCAAATAACCCAAATTCTACAGGTATAGTAGAGCGATTTCACTCTACCATAATAGAAATATATCGTTTGGCTAAATACGATCAAAAATGTACAGATGCAGCTTCAATCATGGTTTACTCCGTAATGGCTTACAACAACACTATTCACTCTACAACCAACCTCACACCGTTCGAAGTAGTCTTTGGCCATACCAGCACGAATAAAGTATTTAACGGTAACTTTGAAAGAGATGCTGCGTTTCATATTACGTTGGCAAACCCCAAGCCTCGACTTCTGAATATCAGTCAGACCAGGTCTAAGCTCCGTAGGTAAGGATAGGAAGAATGCACATGTCCATAAGCTTGCGTTTCAAAGATAGGGTCAAGTTACCTTTCATGAGGTCTTTCTTAGCCCAATAGCTCTTCCAGGCGTTCTCAGACCGTCTTTCGACTTCCTTATCTTGTCTCGCCTGGAAAGAGATTATTTGGCCTAAGTAAAGGTACTCTTGGACATATGCTATTTTCTCCCCATCCACTTCCACAATTTGCTCAGTTCGATTTGTCTTGACCTTAGTCTTTGACATATTCATCTTTAGTCCAACCTCGAGGCTTGCCTCGCTTACATCTTGTAGCATGTGTTGCAGCTCAGAGGCTGTTGAGGAAAATAGAACAATATCGTCCGCGAAACGGAGGTTGGTTAGTTGGGCTTGGGCATCGCCGATTTGGAGACCCTTGCTTTTCCATTCTGGAGCAATCGTTTATAATACCTCCTCGAGAACGCTTGTAAATAGCTTGGGGGAGAGAGAGTCACCCTGTTTTATGTTTGCATAAAGCGAAAATATTTTTTGTGAAATGGCGCCACCCACTGTCGACTGTCGCCTTAAAACGCAAGCTGACAACCTATTTTTATAGTGATACACGTTGTTTCTGAAACGGGCCTCATGTTGTTCAGATGTGGCGCTGACGTGAGTGACGACTTAGGCTTAGGCTCTGTCTGCCTCATAAAGGATAAAAGCTTTATATGTTTTCATTAATGGGAAATTTGATTTTATCTGATTGTCTAGGGAAGGATTACGAAGTTGATTATTGAGAGTTTGTATGTAGGTAAAGAAACAGCTGTTGAGAAATTGCCTCAATTTATTCAACTAGATAAATGTTAATTTCGTTATGCCAGACGAGGCTAAACCTAGTTCCTCTATGGCGAACTATTTACGCACAGATCGTTTCGATGTAGAGCCCGAGGCAACTGCGGCCGATGTACGTTGGACCCACTGGAAGTCCACAATTACAAACTTTATCGCCGAAGAAGGAGAAAACATCAAGAATCCCTTGAAGTTGAAATCCAAATAAATAAATCACCTGTCGCCAAACATAATATACTCCTATATAAAAACATGTAAAACGTATGAAGAAGCCATAAAATGTCTTGATGGCATATACATAAAACCGAAAAACTCTCGACAACGCTAGAAACGTACTTGCAACCAGAAAACAGTCTTCTGGTGAATCAATTTCTGAATATGTACGTGCCTTGAAGCTGTTGGCCCTTGAGTGTAACTTTCAAAATGTAACTTAGACGCGAAAACTCATATGCAAGAATTCACTCGTGATCATTTATTTCTGGTCTTAACTCACAGAAGATACGTCAACGTCTACTGGAGAACAACATTCTGGACCTTGATGAAGCGTTAAACAAAGCTATAATCTTAGAATCAGCTGAAAAAAATCGAAATCGTATGTCCCTAACAATAATGATTTAAATGCTGTTCCACAAGCAGTACAGGGGAACACTGTTTAAACCTTGCTGTTCGCACTCAACGTAAGTGGCGATGATTTTTCTGCGGTGGTAACTCTCTTCAACAAAGCAAGAGTATCCTACGTCCACGAGATAAAACAAAAATTTGTAGCCAGAAAGCAAATACAGCACTCATGAAAAAAAGTGTTTTTGGTATGGCACCGAAAATATATAAGACACCATCCTGTGGCCTTTTTTTTTTTTTTTCTTTTCTTTTTCTTTTTCGCTATAGTAGAAGCTTTAAGAAAGTGGCGTCATTATCTACTCGGTAGACACTTTTTATTACTGACCGATCAACATACATACATCAATCACGCCTATATCGGCTAATAATGATTGCTTATATTAATAAATTAATAAAACGGCTAATAAAGCCAGGAAACGTGAAGAGAGGAATAAGAAGGCGGGCTCTTCAGGTGGGAAGTCTCTTGGCCCTGAGGAGGATAAGAGATTGGACGAAGCCGCTGGCGGTGATGAGGACGCAACTCCGCCCGTCAAGGTTATGAGCGCGTTCGACTTGAGGAAGGAGCTCAAAACGGAGATGAAGAGCGATTCGTCGGGCATGTTCCGAAACTTGGCTGGTACTTCGCCTTTAGTGCCACCAAAGAATGAGAGTGAGATAATATCGTATGACGAATCTATTGATTCGGATCTAACGGCTGATGAGTCATCCCTTATGGATGATTTCCTTTACTACATTCTCCACGATACGATAGAGGCTTCCGAGAACCGGTCGGCAGACGTTCCAGAGGGGAGAGCGTTCCGAGAAGGTGATTGGGAACTTGTATTTAAAACGGAGAATGGATTTTTGAGGTACATGTCGAAGAATCATCCTGGCGCGGCCGTCGCCATTGGTGAGGAACTCGACAAATTAGATCGTGAGAAGATCTTAAAACGACGATCTGACTACAAAGTGTGTCTGCTCTTTGTGGATGGAGTGTTCAAAGGCGGTTATGTACCAAAGAAAGCGGGTAGACCGAAACTTTATGCTATTAACTTAGTTGGTTATGTTCACGCTGGATCCCAAGAATAGAGAAGTACTGCGTCTTCCGTCATGAGCGTCTCAGTTTTCACTCGGACGCTCTAGAAGAGTCCCTTGAGTAGAAAAACAGTAAAAAAAAAAAAAAAAAAAAAAAAAAAAAAAAAATATCCCTTACGGGGTAGGCAGAGCGTTAACGGCCGTTCAACGGATATTAACACCACGTTTGACAAATGTTTGAGGGTCAATCAGATAACTGTGTATCACTATAGTGACAGGTTGTCAGCCCGTCGCCTAAAATTGCAATACACACCCTCGAGTCCCTTAGTCGCCTCTTACAACACCCATGGGTAAGAAATGGGGTGATGCTATTCTAAGCCGGCATCACACCGATCAACAGTCTGTATCATTTATGTTTGATGAGAAACACTCAAGTAAAATAATAAACAAGAAAATCGAGAGATGGCGCTTAGAACTAACCTGTTACAAGTACGACATATGAATGTATGTACCTACGACTCCAGACAATGTTGTTAAGGTAAGATTAAGTTTTAATCTTTTAAATCAATTTGCTTATAATGCAAATTACAACCTGTTAGTATGGCTACGCTAGGACTATTAATTATGCTGTGCTATGGCGATACACAATTTTCTGAATGACCCTCAAATGATTGTTAGATGTGGTGTAAATATTAGTTTTTTATGACCGTTGAGGTTCTGCAGTTCCCAGGGTGCAGGGGATATAGACGCGACATATGTATGTATGTACAAATACAATTTCTTGTACATGTATTATTATACAATATTATGAATAATATATATATATATATATATATATATATATATATATATATATACATATATATATGTCGGAGATTAATCAAACTCTGGTGGGTATTGGCTGAAATTATTTGACAGTTCGCGTTTTGTTATTATTTTCTTCAGTGTGATTGCTATTTGATTCTTGCAGAAACGAAACGCATAATCGCTGGCAACACTCAAATAGGCGATGCGCTTTATTCGCGCGCAGTTAGCTCGACTGTAAGATAAACTGGAGTGACGTTAGAGGCGTTGTAGTGCGTCCTCACAATTCGTTGTTGGTTGCGTTCGTCATGGAGAAACGGAACGTGATCGACGGAGTAAACAACTTTGACAGTTCCGGTTGGTATGTGGTTCTATGTGGTCGTTTTGAAGTTAGGTTTACAATCTGGTAAAATCTTTGGAATCCTGGAGCGTTTGGAGAAACTGTGGTCGTCTAGCGATGGCGGAGCCCTAGATTCGTATTGCCAGTGGAATATTTGTGGAGATCATGAAGTGTGTTGGTTATTGTCGTATTTCCCCGAGGTTGTAGCCGAGGTTGGTGAAATGCAGAGATTGTACGAGGTTGGTGACAGTTGCTGCTGTGGTCTCTTTGTAATCCTGCAGGCTGTGGATTTCAATAGTGTTCGGTGTTGAAGGTTAGTGTCAAACGGTATCTTTGGTGTTGTGAAGACACGTTGATGTTGATCAGCGTGTGTCTTAAGAGTCTTAGGTTGGTTGGGTAGACAGGTCGGTTGTAGTACGGTTACACCGTGCCTGACGATGACCTGCCAGGTCGAAACAGCCTCACCGTGGGAATTGACTGCGTAATGATATCGACGTCGTGGTTAATCATTTCAGTGGCTAGCGATAGCATTTGGTGATGCAGTATTCTACAGGGTTCAACGAGTATACACCCACGACGTGTTGTTCTGTATCCTGACGTAAGGTTATACTTCCTCAGTGTTATTTCATATCCTGACGTAAGTTTGATTATGATGTGATTTTTAGTATCATCCAGACTTGCTGGTTGATTAGTTTTGGGGTCCATTCTTTATTGTTTTCTACAAAGGACCTGATGCAGTGTGATCCTGATTTAGCGGCATCCTGATGTTCATGGCGTGTGTGCCTGTATGTATCCAGGCTCTCCTCCTTTTTCATTGTGTTCGCTTCTTCTATTCTCTTTTCTTTTCTTATTTTTTCTAACTATCATCGACATCAGAAGCGGGATAGTGAACCATTATTCGGACGGGCGTTAGAAGTATTCTAGTGAGACGATAGTAAACTATTATTCGGATGTGCGTTAGTGGTATTCTAATGAGATGTTGGACTACTATTTGGACGTGTGTAAGAAGTATTCTACTGGGATAGTGAGCCATTATTTTGAGTAGCGTTAGAGGTTTTCTAATGAGACGGTGGACCACTGTTTTGTCGGTTATGATTGTGAGTTAGGGAGTTTTCTCATGAGATGGTGTACTTTTATTTGAACGGTTGTGAGGAGTATTCTAGTGTGATAGTGTACCATTATTTAAGGCGGTCGTGAGAGGTATTCTAGAGTGACAATAGTGGACTTTTATTTTGACGTGTGTGAAAGAGGTGTTGTTATGTGATGGTGTTCCATTGTTTTATTGGTTGAAAACTCCATGTGTTGCAGTTTTCTTATGAGATTGTGGACAATCCCTTGGATGGCGATAGGGACTTGTTTAAAAGCTATGAATTCAAATAGACCGCATACAAAAGGTGTAAAGTCCAAAGGTTCTAGTTGAGTTAAACCTAGTCAAAGGGTAATGAAGATTCTGACGTTGCAAAGTAATTTCAAAACAAATTGCCTCACTGACGAGGTTTGCGGATAGCCATATTTAGATAATTCGGTGGGTTTCCAGATTATATGACATGGTGTATAGCCTGATAAGTTTGTGGTAGCCGAGTTGTTGTTCATTTAGTGGGTAGCCATATGGAGGGTGTTTATTTGGTTGGTAGCCAAACTCACTCGTTACGCTTGGTGGTTAGCCTACGAATTAACAGAAGTTCTTGAGAGCGAAAAAAAAACGTAAATTTCTTTCATCGTATGGCGGTTACGTGCTGCGCGAAGACTGGGAGCTCTGTTGAGAATTGAGATTATGATGTTTGTCGAAACCGTTCTTTGAACAAGTGCGTCATGTTCAACACGGGCAAGCAGACCGATGAGACTGGTCAGTGTGATGTTTGTCTGTGAGCCTTAACTAAGCCTAAACTGAGTCTAAATTTGTATCTTGTGATTGATGTTCAAAATGTGAAATTAAAATAATTTGAAAGTCTGTTGATTTGGGTATCGTTTTGTTTTCGATTCCTGATTTTGAGTTTGATTAGAATATTGTCAGGGATGACTTAGTTTGTATCACAGGGATGATTTGTCACAGGGATGACTTAGTTTGTATCACAGGGATGATTTGTCACAGGGATGACTTAGTAGGTAATCACAGAGATGATTAGTGTCACAGGGATGACTTAGTTTGTATCACAGGGATGATTTGTCACAGGGATGACTTAGTAGGTAATCACAGAGATGATTAGTGTCACAGGGATGACTTAGTTTATCACAGGGATGACTTAGTAGGTAATCACAGAGATGATTAATGTCACAGGGCTGACTAAGTTTATCACAGGGATGATTTGTCACAGGGATGACTTAGTAGGTAATCACAGAGATGATTAATGTCACAGGGCTGACATGTTTGAATCACAGGGTTGATTGATTTTTGTCACAGGGCTGACATGTTTAAATCACAGGGTTGATTGATTATTGTCACAGGGCTGACATGTTTGAATCACAGGGTTGATTGATTATTGTCACAGGGCTGACATGTTTGAATCACAGGGTTGATTGATTATTGTCACAGGGCTGACATGTTTGAATCACAGGGTTGATTGATTATTGTCACAGGGCTGACATGTTTGAATCACAGGGTTGATTGATTATTGTCACAGGGCTGGCATGTTTGAATCACAGTGTTGATTGATTATTGTCACAGGGCTGACATGTTTGAATCACAGGGTTGATTGATTATTGTCACAGGGCTGACATGTTTGAATCACAGGGTTGATTGATTATTGTCACAGGGCTGACATGTTTGAATCACAGAGTTGATTGATTATTGTCACAGGGCTGACATGTTTGAATCACAGGGTTGATTTACGTCACAGGGATGACTAAGTTTGTATCACAGAGATGATTGATGCTAGTCACAGGGCTGACTAGCAATCTACAGAGATAGCTGAAAAATACGAGTGGTTGTCTTTATTTATTTTCAATGGATACTTGAGCTATATAGAGTAGAGCTTAGTTGCTGACACTTCGGATAGTCTTCTACTGAAGTGGATTAAATTGTTCTGGTTTTTGGAGTGAAAGTTGTTTTTGTGTTTGATGAAGTGGATACTTGACCTTATCGATGACTGAAAATGAATTGAGTTGTGATTGAAACGAAATAAATTTAGTGGGAATGTTATGTGAAGTCAGTGACTTTCTTGACCAGAGGAACATAATTGGCAATCCTCATATTTCTGTTATGTGCCTTGCTATGATAGAAAGCTCTGATATCTTAGCTCACTGGTTGTCTTGAGACAGGATCAGGTGCAAAATGGATGTTGTCTTCAGATCTACCAGATGCCAGATTGAGGTTGTCTCGAGGTGAGAGGGGCTGAACGGGTTGTGATGTGGCTGTTGACTTGACGGTGTGGCCTTAGTAAATTTACTTCTGTCATCAGTCATAGTGATAGCTATTCTTACGGTGACGTGGCGCTGGTGCAGGGTTTCTGACGGTGCAGACAAGGCTTTAGAGACTATTTATTTTGGTAATGATATCGTGACATTTATTGGTTGGTTAATGTTTTCAGTCAAGTGAGTTGATTCAGTTTGTTATAGTCAGGATGGACGAGCGGTATATCTAGGCAAAGTTAGTTTTTTTTCGATACACATCAGCCGAGGACGTCTGACTTGTCAGAATGGCCGTGTCGGAGATTAATCAAACTCTGGTGGGTATTGGCTGAAATTATTTGACAGTTCGCGTTTTGTTATTATTTTCTTCAGTGTGATTGCTATTTGATTCTTGCAGAAACGAAACGCATAATCGCTGGCAACACTCAAATAGGCGATGCGCTTTATTCGCGCGCAGTTAGCTCGACTGTAAGATAAACTGGAGTGACGTTGGAGGCGTTGTAGTGCGTCCTCACAATTCGTTGTTGGTTGCGTTCGTCATGGAGAAACGGAACGTGATCGACGGAGTAAACAACTTTGACAGTTCCGGTTGGTATGTGGTTCTATGTGGTCGTTTTGAAGTTAGGTTTACAATCTGGTAAAATCTTTGGAATCCTGGAGCGTTTGGAGAAACTGTGGTCGTCTAGCGATGGCGGAGCCCTAGATTCGTATTGCCAGTGGAATATTTGTGGAGATCATGAAGTGTGTTGGTTATTGTCGTATTTCCCCGAGGTTGTAGCCGAGGTTGGTGAAATGCAGAGATTGTACGAGGTTGGTGACAGTTGCTGCTGTGGTCTCTTTGTAATCCTGCAGGCTGTGGATTTCAATAGTGTTCGGTGTTGAAGGTTAGTGTCAAACGGTATCTTTGGTGTTGTGAAGACACGTTGATGTTGATCAGCGTGTGTCTTAAGAGTCTTAGGTTGGTTGGGTAGACAGTTTCTGGTCCACGAGATTGATTATAGCATTTTTCTTAATTTAAAAGATATGCAAGATCAGTGGAACTATAATTTTAACGAAAACGAAAACAAGGAAAATGTAGCTTGGTGCGAAATAAAAAGTTTGAAGCATGTAGAGGTAGAAGAAGGTCATTTTATAATTTACTAGCAGCCCGTCCTGGCTTCGCACGGGTGGACTCACTACAGATAATGCATCAGAGCAGAAAAGATTGGCGGTGTGTTTGAAGTAAGTAAACATTTTATATTCAGTTAATTTAGTTAGTCTTTATTAATCAGTCTTTTATGCTAGTCCGAATCAAAACAAAGTAATATTAATTGAGTATTAGGTACAACATCATCATCAGCAATATGAGTTGACATACACGTTCCTCTTTATGAAAAATTTGGCTCTGGTCCCTCTTTGTTAGAAGTATTTGTCGTTTTTATGACTTCTGAAGGACATGTTTCCGGAGGATTAGGTAGTTCACATTCCAGTTGGCAAGGCTGTAAATCCATCAGCAATATGAGTTGACATACACGTTCCTCTTTATGAAAAATTTGGCTCTGGTCCCTCTTTGTTAGAAGTATTTGTCGTTTTTATGACTTCTGAAGGACATGTTTCCGGAGGATTAGGTAGTTCACATTCCAGTTGGCAAGGCTGTAAATCCATCGGGCCCGCTGTATTAATTGTATTTCCGCCAGAGCTTGAAGAATAACCAATATTTTGATTATACCATGACATGACGAGTTTTCTTTTTAACGGAACTTGTAAGTAATCTGGTAATTTTTTAAATGTTTTTGCCATCGAAAGAAAAAAATTATCAGTATCATCATAGTTCGGCGGTTTCAAAACTTCTTTTAATTTTTGCCTTTCATTTCTAAAAGATTATTGGTTTTCCATATGTTTTTTAAATAAAATTGTTAATTCATCGCCTTTTTTCTTCTTTGATAATGGTGGAGCTTCCGAGTCTAGTGAAATACCGGAAGTTGAGGATGTTTTGCTAGGATTTTTAACCTGATTTGAATTAGTGTGTTGAATTTAGATGTGTTGCTTGTGTATAATGTCTGTATGCGTGTTCACTGTCTTGTTCTAAAGGGAAAGGTACTTAAAGATACAAACCACTGTAAATATTTCACTGAATTGCTTGTATTGTCTAAAGAAACTGTTACAATTTAGTTGCTATTATAAACGATTGCTCCAGAATGGAAAAGCAAGGGTCTCCAAATCGGCGATGCCCAAGCCCAACTAACCAACCTCCGTTTCGCGGACGATATTGTTCTATTTTCCTCAACAGCCTCTGAGCTGCAACACATGCTACAAGATGTAAGCGAGGCAAGCCTCGAGGTTGGACTAAAGATGAATATGTCAAAGACTAAGGTCAAGACAAATCGAACTGAGCAAATTGTGGAAGTGGATGGGGAGAAAATAGCATATGTCCAAGAGTACCTTTACTTAGGCCAAATAATCTCTTTCCAGGCGAGACAAGATAAGGAAGTCGAAAGACGGTCTGAGAACGCCTGGAAGAGCTATTGGGCTAAGAAAGACCTCATGAAAGGTAACTTGCCCCTATCTTTGAAACGCAAGCTTATGGACATGTGCATTCTTCCTATCCTTACCTACGGAGCTTAGACCTGGTCTGACTGATATTCAGAAGTCGAGGCTTGGGGTTTGCCAACGTAATATGAAACGCAGCATACTTGGAGACGTAGCTCAGAAGGCTGCCTGCTTAAAGTGGGATTGGGCTGGCCACGTTACCCGCATGCCAACTGCTTTATGGGCTAAAATAGCAACGGAATGGGTGCCCAAGAATGTTAAGAGGCGACGTGGATGGCCCCGAAAGAGGTGGAGCGATGAACTCAGCGCCTATCTACCAAACTGGCAAAGCCTAGCACTGGACCGAGAGAAGTGGAAAAAGAGGAGAGAGGCCTTTGCCCTGCAGTGGGACAACCTGGGCTCTTAAATAATTTATGCAAACAATCTAACAGAATATCTGATGCCCAAGCAACGGATATTCTGATAGATTGTTTGTATTAAGATCAAACATTTTTATTGTTAAGTGGCGCCACTGTAGCTTACAAAGTTTCTGGGAATTCACCTAGATAGTAACTGCAGTTGGCATCATCATATAGAGACTGTGTGTGATAAGCTGCACCGTTATGTTCATGTTTTGTGTAGGCTTCGGAACATATCGTCTATCGAAACTAATATCACAGCCTATCATGGCTATGTCAGTTCACTGCTAAGGTATGGACTTTTGGTTTGGGGCAGCCCTACAGACAAGGCTGATATCAGTAAATTATTTAAAGCGCAAAAGAAATGCGTTCGTGCAATGTGTGGCAAATCACCCCGAGATTCTTGTAAGCCACTATTTAAGCAGTTGGGAATTATGCCACTCCCATGCATGTACATTTTTGAGGTTGCTAGTTTTGTAAGATTTAATATTAATCTATTTAAAAAAACCCGAGATGTGTATAGAAGAAATGTTAGAACTTCAGATAAGCTTGTATATAATAATCTACCAAAGTTGACATTTTATTTTAAACAATGTAGTGGCATGTGTGTAAGAATTTATAATGCTATTCCCAATGACATCAAACTATTACCTAGACAGTTATTCAAAAATCAATTATTAAAATGGCTTAAGGAAAAACAGTTCTATGATATTAATGACATATTTAATTGATTGTCTTTTTTTTCCATAATGATATTTCGTAATATAAAACGATTTAATTTTACTTTGCCTGACATGTTAATAATTTAGATAGATAGATAGATAGATAGTTATGCCACCACAACCCTTAAGAACCATAACAGTAAATGCATAAATGCTGCAAGCTCAGCGCATCATGGTGGTACAGCTCCTGGAAGCTGCCGGTAGAGATAAGACTAGTGTAAGTGTGTAAGTTAGTTCTAAGCATTTTGATGACCATTCGTGTCTTGCATCAAACTCTGTGAACACGTCTCGCCAAAAATTAAATTAATTAATTAAATTGATCCATATTTCAATTTTTTAGTTTTTTTAAAAACATACTAACGCGTTCCCGTAACTTGAGTGGCGCAGCCGTACGTATGTCGGTTTTCCGGAAAACTGCGCCCGCGCGAATTTAAAATCAATTCTGTGCGTGTGCGGTAAAACAACGACTGTGGACTGGACTCTAAAACCGATATACCGAACCAAATAAATTTCTCAAGTGTGGTGCAGTGCTGTGGATATTCAGAGATGGATTGTTTTGGGAAATGGTGAGTAAAACTTTTCGCCTCCCTTCTATTCCTACTACGTGTACTTGAGATTGGACTTCTCTCATTTCAAACGTGATCTGAATTAGTTAAGTTAGTTAAGAATATATAAAGTGTATAACAAGTTAAAGATATTACGTATAATTAGTGATATAATACAAGTAAAAACCGTAATTAGCTAAAATGGCTGAGGTCAATCTAGTTGTCATTCCGAGCGACTTTCAAAAAATTATCCCGCTGTATGGTGGTGATCCTAGACAACTGAATCTATTTTTACGAAAGTGCGAATATATTATAGAGAGGTTCAGAGGTAATCACGCTCAAAATGAGTACGTTATGCAAGTTATAACGAGCAGGCTTACAGACGCCGCAGCGGCGCTGATAAGCGAGCGCGCAGACATTGTAACGTGGGCGAATTTCAGAGAATTACTAGTTCATCAGAAGAGTGTATCGCTATGACTTTAGAATCGCTAAAAATGAAAACAGGTGAATCATACCTAGATTTTTGTAAAAGAGTACAGTCAGTCAGAGCTAACCTAATGGCCAAGGTTAACTTATTAGGAAATGAACAGATGAGGGAAAGTAAAACTATCATTTATAACAGAGCGGCATTAAATGTTTTCCTATTCAACTTACCAGAAAATATGATTCGCATAGTCCGGCTGCATGATCCGGAAACCCTTGAAGACGCCCTCCGCGTCGTCCTGGAAGAAGTGAATTTTCACGAGCAGTACCAAAACAAAAATAAAAATCAATCTGCGATTTCTAAACCCCAAAATCAGCCTCAGGGTTTTATTAGGCCTAACTTCCAAAATCAGTTTAGGTTTGGAGTTCCTCCTAATTTCCAAAATCAGTACCAAAACCAGTTCAAATTTGGAATTCTCCCTAGCCAACAATTCAGAGCTCATATACCTAATCACCAAAATCGCCCGACTCAACCTGTTCAATTCGGGTACAGACCCCAGCAACAGCAACAAGTAGGTCGCCCTTCACCTTATGTCGGCTATGGTTATAGACCTGTAGGCCTTCAGCAATTTCCCCCCATGCGTCCTCAGCAATTCGGCCAACAACAGGGCCAGGGTAATAGGCCACCCCAGCAAAATAATAATTTTTATCCGAACGATGTTTCCATGCGCACAGCACCTCCTGCCAGACAAGGTTTTCATGTCAATGAAACTGAGCTTTACGAAGAAAATTATCCGTATTACATGGAAGACCCCTACACATATGATGTTCCATCATACAGTGAAGACCCCTTTGCATATTCAAGTTCAAGTTCATTCGATCCGTACGATCAGCAGGTAACACCCACGCTTGCTCTCGAGTCGACGATCACTGAGAAGCCAGAGCATGCGACTATCGCTACTAAAGCGCCCGAGCGTAAAAGTCAAAATGATAACCTACAAGTAGAGAATTTTTGCATAAGGGCCTCGACTTGCACAGAGAAACAATAGAGCTAAATTGTGACCTAAAATTAAACTTGCCATACATTTACATACCCGAAATTGATTCCAAATTTATGTTAGACACCGGCTCTACCCGAAGTTTCATAAGTCCCGAAAAAGCTTATAAATATTTTTCGGCCTATATAGACCGTGAACCCTTTCAGGTCGTAAGCACGCACGCCAAATCAAACCACGACCAAGTAATACAAACGCAATTAATGCCTACCTTCAAAAATCCAATCATACATAAGTTCTACATCTATGATGTTGATCCTCGCTACGACGGGTTAATTGGTAACGATCTTTTAAGAGGCAATATCATTGATCTCAAACACGATTTGCTCCGTACCGACACTGTTAATATACCTATAATTCACCAACCAAAGGACTATGTCCTAACTTTACCCGCGCGAACTGAAACGAGAGTTAAGGTTCCAACGAATCTGTACTCAGGAGAGGCAATCCTCAATTTCACAAAATTCGCTGACGGTGTACGAATGCCCGACGCAATTGTTTCCTGTAGGAACGGATATGCTACTACGGTTATTCAAAATACCTTGGAAACGGACATGGAATTGGCAATTACCTCACCTTTTCTAGTTACTGAATATTTTCCGGAAGAAATTAACCTGAACCTTCTTGAAAGTGACCCTGAAAGAAAGCATGATATATTATTGACACAGAACTTATTCAAACTCCGACTTAACCATATGAATCCGGAAGAGCGTGCATGTATAGAGAAATTGTGTAACGAATACAAGGACATATTCTACTGCGACCAACTACCACTCACGTTCACTAACCAAGTTAAACATCACATACGCACCAAAAATGAAGACCCTATATACACAAAACCATATAGACATCCCCCAGCTGTAACAGACGAAATTAGAAGACAAGTAGACAAACTTTTAGATGACAATATAATACAGGAATCACACTCTCCCTGGAATGCTCCGGTGCATTTAGTTTCAAAAAAAATTGATGCATCAGGACAGCAAAAATACCGCATGGTAATCGACTATAGACGACTCAATGACATTACAATCGACGATAAGTACCCACTACCTAACATAACTGACTTGTTCGACAAACTTGGCAAGAGTACCTACTTTTCGACACTTGACCTTGCCAGCGGTTACCATCAAATAGAAGTGAATGAGAGTGACAGACAAAAGACGGCCTTCAGCACTCAGTCGGGGCATTACGAATTTCTTCGTATGCCATTTGGCTTGAAGACAGCTCCGGCTACTTTTCAGAGGACTATGGACAACGTGCTACGTGGACTACAGGGGATACATTGTATGGTATACCTTGATGACATAATAATATTTTCGGCTAGCCTACAAGAACACTTACAACAACTGCGAACTGTATTTGACCGACTCAGACAAACTAACCTCAAGGTCCAGCTCGACAAGTCCGAATTCCTTAGGAAGGAAGTCTTGTACTTAGGACACACGATCACCAAAGACGGGCTGAAACCAAATGACGATAAAATAGCAGCTATTCTCAAGTATCCAATCCCGAAGACAACGACGGAAATTAAAAGTTTCCTCGGCCTTATCGGCTACTACAGACGCTTTATAAAAGACTTCGCTAAGATAACTCAGCCTTTAACTACCTGCCTGAAAAAACGAAACAAAATAGTAATCGATCAGAAATATATAGATGCCTTCGAAAAATGTAAAGAGCTGTTGACCAGTGCCCCTCTCCTACAATTTCCTGACCCAACCAAACCCTACATTTTGACAACTGACGCATCCAACGTGGCCTTGGGGGCCGTACTGTCGCAAGGCCCTATCGGACAAGACAAACCAGTGGCGTATGCCAGCAGAACCCTAAGTGACACCGAGGCTCGCTACAGTACAATTGAGAAGGAGCTTCTCGCTGTCATTTGGGCAACAAAGCATTTTAGGCCCTACCTGTATGGTCGGAAATTTGACATCTACACCGATCATAAACCACTTGAGTGGCTAAACTCACTAAAAGAACCGAATTCAAAACTAATGCGCTGGCGACTTAAAATGCAGGAGTATGACTATAACATTAAATACAAAAAAGGAAAACTTAACGCCAACGCCGATTCCCTATCACGCATAAAACTTAACGCTTTAGGTTCTGACTCTGACGGTAAGAATGACGATTTGTCGATGAAAGTGAAGGTTGGAAAGGAAGATGATTTGAGTGAGTACATGAAAGAATTAGAAAACAAAATAACTGAATTAGGAAAGAAAACCCATAGACAAGACAATTCTGATACAGAGACTGCTTCTCATTCATCTGCGACCTTGACAATATCTGACCTCGATAATACTGAACAGATAGATCCAACTATTCCTGACGTAAGTTTCGCGGATACAGTTCATTCCGCCCAAGAACTAGAATCAAACGGCATCCCTATTCTGCACGAAGCTATCGACACTAAACCAAATCAAATTTTTCTATATGAATGGGCGAAAGACAAATTACAAGTCACTAACTCATCAAGAGACAAACAAAAAATTTTAGAAGCTTTCTTGCCCACAAATGATGATGAAAAAATTAAACAATTTTTAAAAGAGTACATTAAACCCAATTGTAAATATTTTGTCCATTTCGAAAATGAAATATTCAGAAAAGACTTTTCCAGAATCGTAATAGAACTTTTCAAACGAGGTACTGTACAATTCTTCGAATGTACTGAAAGGGTTGAGTACGTTGAAGATGAAGAGGATCAAAAAACCATCATTCTAAAATATCACGAGGGTCCGACATGCCATAGGGGAATCAAGGAAACCGCTGTCAGAATTCGTAGACATTATTATTGGGAAAATATGAACACCACTGTAGCTGCAGTCATAAATGGATGTGAGGCGTGTCGTAAAATGAAGTACGATCGGAGGCCACTTAAACCAGTCTTACAGCTAACCCAAACTCAGAACGCACCATTTCAGGAGGTTTTCATAGATATCTTCTCTATCGAAGGAAAGCATTATCTAACCCTAGTCGATGCCTTCAGTAAGCTTGGTCAAGCTTTGGAAATTCCGAACCGTTCCACCCCTGAAGTGGTACGTGCCTTAACAAAGTACTTTTCCTTTTACGGTACACCTGGTAAAATTTCGTGTGATCCTGGTGGCGAGTTCAACAATGAACTCATGAGGGAACTCATGAACCTTCATAAAATCGACCTTCATATAACTACCCCAAATAACCCAAATTCTACAGGTATAGTAGAGCGATTTCACTCTACCATAATAGAAATATATCGTTTGGCTAAATACGATCAAAAATGTACAGATGCAGCTTCAATCATGGTTTACTCCGTAATGGCTTACAACAACACTATTCACTCTACAACCAACCTCACACCGTTCGAAGTAGTCTTTGGCCATACCAGCACGAATAAAGTATTTAACGGTAACTTTGAAAGAGATGCTGCGTTTCATATTACGTTGGCAAACCCCAAGCCTCGACTTCTGAATATCAGTCAGACCAGGTCTAAGCTCCGTAGGTAAGGATAGGAAGAATGCACATGTCCATAAGCTTGCGTTTCAAAGATAGGGGCAAGTTACCTTTCATGAGGTCTTTCTTAGCCCAATAGCTCTTCCAGGCGTTCTCAGACCGTCTTTCGACTTCCTTATCTTGTCTCGCCTGGAAAGAGATTATTTGGCCTAAGTAAAGGTACTCTTGGACATATGCTATTTTCTCCCCATCCACTTCCACAATTTGCTCAGTTCGATTTGTCTTGACCTTAGTCTTTGACATATTCATCTTTAGTCCAACCTCGAGGCTTGCCTCGCTTACATCTTGTAGCATGTGTTGCAGCTCAGAGGCTGTTGAGGAAAATAGAACAATATCGTCCGCGAAACGGAGGTTGGTTAGTTGGGCTTGGGCATCGCCGATTTGGAGACCCTTGCTTTTCCATTCTGGAGCAATCGTTTATAATACCTCCTCGAGAACGCTTGTAAATAGCTTGGGGGAGAGAGAGTCACCCTGTTTTATGTTTGCATAAAGCGAAAATATTTTTTGTGAAATGGCGCCACCCACTGTCGACTGTCGCCTTAAAACGCAAGCTGACAACCTATTTTTATAGTGATACACGTTGTTTCTGAAACGGGCCTCATGTTGTTCAGATGTGGCGCTGACGTGAGTGACGACTTAGGCTTAGGCTCTGTCTGCCTCATAAAGGATAAAAGCTTTATATGTTTTCATTAATGGGAAATTTGATTTTATCTGATTGTCTAGGGAAGGATTACGAAGTTGATTATTGAGAGTTTGTATGTAGGTAAAGAAACAGCTGTTGAGAAATTGCCTCAATTTATTCAACTAGATAAATGTTAATTTCGTTATGCCAGACGAGGCTAAACCTAGTTCCTCTATGGCGAACTATTTACGCACAGATCGTTTCGATGTAGAGCCCGAGGCAACTGCGGCCGATGTACGTTGGACCCACTGGAAGTCCACAATTACAAACTTTATCGCCGAAGAAGGAGAAAACATCAAGAATCCCTTGAAGTTGAAATCCAAATAAATAAATCACCTGTCGCCAAACATAATATACTCCTATATAAAAACATGTAAAACGTATGAAGAAGCCATAAAATGTCTTGATGGCATATACATAAAACCGAAAAACTCTCGACAACGCTAGAAACGTACTTGCAACCAGAAAACAGTCTTCTGGTGAATCAATTTCTGAATATGTACGTGCCTTGAAGCTGTTGGCCCTTGAGTGTAACTTTCAAAATGTAACTTAGACGCGAAAACTCATATGCAAGAATTCACTCGTGATCATTTATTTCTGGTCTTAACTCACAGAAGATACGTCAACGTCTACTGGAGAACAACATTCTGGACCTTGATGAAGCGTTAAACAAAGCTATAATCTTAGAATCAGCTGAAAAAAATCGAAATCGTATGTCCCTAACAATAATGATTTAAATGCTGTTCCACAAGCAGTACAGGGGAACACTGTTTAAACCTTGCTGTTCGCACTCAACGTAAGTGGCGATGATTTTTCTGCGGTGGTAACTCTCTTCAACAAAGCAAGAGTATCCTACGTCCACGAGATAAAACAAAAATTTGTAGCCAGAAAGCAAATACAGCACTCATGAAAAAAAGTGTTTTTGGTATGGCACCGAAAATATATAAGACACCATCCTGTGGCCTTTTTTTTTTTTTCTTTTCTTTTTCTTTTTCGCTATAGTAGAAGCTTTAAGAAAGTGGCGTCATTATCTACTCGGTAGACACTTTTTATTACTGACCGATCAACATACATACATCAATCACGCCTATATCGGCTAATAATGATTGCTTATATTAATAAATTAATAAAACGGCTAATAAAGCCAGGAAACGTGAAGAGAGGAATAAGAAGGCGGGCTCTTCAGGTGGGAAGTCTCTTGGCCCTGAGGAGGATAAGAGATTGGACGAAGCCGCTGGCGGTGATGAGGACGCAACTCCGCCCGTCAAGGTTATGAGCGCGTTCGACTTGAGGAAGGAGCTCAAAACGGAGATGAAGAGCGATTCGTCGGGCATGTTCCGAAACTTGGCTGGTACTTCGCCTTTAGTGCCACCAAAGAATGAGAGTGAGATAATATCGTATGACGAATCTATTGATTCGGATCTAACGGCTGATGAGTCATCCCTTATGGATGATTTCCTTTACTACATTCTCCACGATACGATAGAGGCTTCCGAGAACCGGTCGGCAGACGTTCCAGAGGGGAGAGCGTTCCGAGAAGGTGATTGGGAACTTGTATTTAAAACGGAGAATGGATTTTTGAGGTACATGTCGAAGAATCATCCTGGCGCGGCCGTCGCCATTGGTGAGGAACTCGACAAATTAGATCGTGAGAAGATCTTAAAACGACGATCTGACTACAAAGTGTGTCTGCTCTTTGTGGATGGAGTGTTCAAAGGCGGTTATGTACCAAAGAAAGCGGGTAGACCGAAACTTTATGCTATTAACTTAGTTGGTTATGTTCACGCTGGATCCCAAGAATAGAGAAGTACTGCGTCTTCCGTCATGAGCGTCTCAGTTTTCACTCGGACGCTCTAGAAGAGTCCCTTGAGTAGAAAAACAGTAAAAAAAAAAAAAAAAAAAAAAAAAAAAAAACCCTTACGGGGTAGGCAGAGCGTTAACGGCCGTTCAACGGATATTAACACCACGTTTGACAAATGTTTGAGGGTCAATCAGATAACTGTGTATCACTATAGTGACAGGTTGTCAGCCCGTCGCCTAAAATTGCAATACACACCCTCGAGTCCCTTAGTCGCCTCTTACAACACCCATGGGTAAGAAATGGGGTGATGCTATTCTAAGCCGGCATCACACCGATCAACAGTCTGTATCATTTATGTTTGATGAGAAACACTCAAGTAAAATAATAAACAAGAAAATCGAGAGATGGCGCTTAGAACTAACCTGTTACAAGTACGACATATGAATGTATGTAGGTACGACTCCAGACAATGTTGTTAAGGTAAGATTAAGTTTTAATCTTTTAAATCAATTTGCTTATAATGCAAATTACAACCTGTTAGTATGGCTACGCTAGGACTATTAATTATGCTGTGCTATGGCGATACACAATTTTCTGAATGACCCTCAAATGATTGTTAGATGTGGTGTAAATATTAGTTTTTTATGACCGTTGACGTTCTGCAGTTCCCAGGGTGCAGGGGATATAGACGCGACATATGTATGTATGTACAAATACAATTTCTTGTACATGTATTATTATACAATATTATGAATAATATATATATATATATATATACATATATATATGTCGTAACGGCCGAAAATCAGATAGTAGGCTAGCAGCTATAATTAATTTTAACATTAGGATCAGGACGCGAAGTACCAAAACCAAGGAACGATGAAAGGTCATTTGAGCCTTGCGCTACGCCCGATCGCTCAAACAACACTAACTCGGAATCACTCTGTTCCCAAAAATGCCTTTAGCCAAACCACTTGACACAATATGTCTACTACATGCTTCGACCGACGCCAACGCATAGGTACTCAATTAATGCTCTTTCCATAAAATACATCAAAAAGTGCACTTTACTTCATTCCTCAGGTTTAATACCTCACGCTCCGACACGGCCTTCCTGACTTACACACGTCCTCGTGTGGTCACAACTAGCCATTTCACAGTATCGTTCGGTTATCCTGACAGACATACTTTAGCTTATTATAGCCCATAAAACCATAATAATCTGGCTAGACTCCTGAACTGAACAAAGATCTAGTTGTTCACAACAGTTCGCTTCGTTCCTTTGAACATGTGAACAGGTCTATATCGATCGATGAACTGCAAGAACCGAAAGCAGCTCAGCATTCATTGCGGTTTTAAGTATCTTTGATCCAAAGTACTTGCTAAGTTAGTTATCCTGTTTGGTACTTACTTACTTACTTCCGAATAATTGTTTGTTAAATTTGACTTGGTATTCATAACAACAAATCTTATATCTCCAAATCGTTCAAGTATTTTTCACGTTTGTGTTATTATTTGCTAAATAAATAAACAGGCCCATATTCGTTTGCACTTCAAAAACTTCTCATAAGCCATCCAATACGTTTTTACCCTTACATGATTAGTAACTATGCACTCTTTTACTGTGCTGTCGAACTTAACAGCTAAAGAAATAACATCTATCAGAAACTCATTATTATTTCAACTTTGACATTAAGGTTACGGGTTTATTATGTGACAGACTACCTACAAGTTGAGTGTGAACCATAAATTTTCAACCCACTTGAACCAGCCGTTTTCATCGCTTTCTGATAACTTAAATCACTTTACTACTTATTGAAAGACAAGTGCCCATAAAACAATATTCTAACTTGAATACAATACAATAATTGATACGAGTACCGCAATAAAGTCTTTTGTTGCATCTGGCCACCGTCGCAACGGTCACAGAGCTTCCCCACCATGGGTCACTCAACACTGTCAATCACAGTCACAGATCCCCGCCACGGATCTCAGGCCGACACCACCACCTTGTGGCACGCCTACTGGTAACACCGGTTACCTGGAGCGACATCATACATAACAGTAATGACCACAGTAATCACCTACTTGGTCAAGTATGATGCCCTCAACGAATCCATGCGTCCATCAAAGACACCATCTGATCACACAGATCAGCAAAGCGGATGGTGAATGAGCCACTGCAGCTGGCCACTCACCCGATCAGATCATAGTTCCCCGGGCTATATCTGACCCAACACAACATGAGACCACACTGTCTCCACAATTGAGACCACACTGTCTCCACCATGGCACGCGCTCCTCCCGCAGAGGTCTTAAGTCAGAGTCAATATGTAGGTACGGTGATCACAGTCATAGTATATAGTCGTGAGGGGTCGGGAGGACAAACACGTCCATCATTGCCAGCAACAAAAACTTTAACTGCTACTATCATCTGATTAGTTATGCAATTTTATGGGTACTTTACTTTCAGACATTTTAGCTTTCTATCCCAGCAAGGCACATAACAGCTATATGAAGATAGCCAGATTACGTTTTCCTGCTCAAGGAAGCAAACTAATATTACTTAAGCAAAAAGTCATACGATTCAGTACTTCTAAAATGAAAACATAAGTCCATTTCAAAATGCAACTTTTAACAATCGTTTCTATTATCACATTAGATCCATTCAATGCTTATCAGGTTAAAAATAGGTAATTCTTATTTGATTCCACCTTTACAAAGCATGTTTTGATTTGAACTAAGCACTGCTTTGAGAGCTTAATTTTCATTAATTGCTTCATCGAGTAGGTGATTTAATATCTCTCAATTAATCTTCCAAGTTGACAGAATAACTTAATGAAATCTATTTTCTTTAAATGATAGGAACCTAATTCATATCACGTACCAATACTCAAATATCAATTGCACTCAATATGAAATTCACTATTTACATCCTTCGTCGAAGTCAGTGCTATAACATTCTTAATTACACAACATAGCCACTTAATCAATGCTTTAACCACATCAACACATTGATTCAACAAACTCAGAATGCCTTTTTTAACGAAACACAATATGAATGCGGTTCACACAGAAATATACACAGCGTCCATATCCAGATGCTCTATTTATCACCACCACTGCAGAGCACTACGTTACCTGATTTAAAAAAAATATTAATTCTAAATTGAATAACGCTATACGCATTTAAATAAATCTTACATAGTCATGCTTAACCATATCATTGCCATGTTTGTTTCTAAATTCCGATATAAGTTTATTAACAAAAGAGTTTTTGCTAAGCTTGCATTATGAAAACAATACAAAGATCTCGTTCATTTCTCCGAATAATATGGTAACATGTGTTGAACCACGAACCACATGGTAACTAGCAATAGGTAATACGCGTGGCTACAACCCTCAGTCATTTTGGACATCAATGTCCCTTTTAGAACAATGCTTTTTTTTATACCTCTAAGATAACATAATAGAGCTACAGCAATGCTTTAAAATGTTTTATGCACTATAAGGAAATACCATAACCATTATGATTATTTATTAGCCATTCATTAGTTTTAAAACTCAAGTGTGTTTCTCACAAACGAAATAAAAATCCAACGCGAGAGTGATTCTCAAACTGAAAGTTGTAGAGAACAATGTCTTCTGGCAATAGGTACAGTACTTAGCATTCCCGGGACTCTGAACCAGCAACAAATTGTTCAGTTTTAAAAACATGTCTCATGAAAATCAAATAGGTACGTACATTCCTTTCGTACAATATCTATGTTAATATTCAAATCACGTTTATTGCAAACTACAAACACAAAATCTTTCTTCTTCCGAAAATCGCTCTATCTTTATATCACCCCAAAAGCTTTAATTTCAAAAGTTTTGCATAAATGCATTTCTGCACCAGGTAATATTTTATATCAATTGCAGTAAAGATTGAGAACCAGTCGCTATTCCCAAACCAAAACACAACGCCTTGGTTCTCATAGGTACTTGAAAAGACCCTTTTTTACGCCGTTATCAAATAGCCGTCCCATAGTTTGACTTAAGGTTTGTTAAACTTAGTTCTAAAAATAGACTGATTTATCCATTTCCAAAAGTTTAAAAACACGCTAAATAATATTTTACTGTAACGATACATTAACAAGTAGTAAGTAAGCAATAATGCAATGCAATAATTGCAAAAGATCAGAAATCCTTCTTTACACAATAAAATACGAAATCAAAACTTCTAGACTAGGCCGGGAATTGAACCTGAACCTTCATGTTCCTTACAACAGTCTACCAACTGTGCCAACGAAAACGAAATACGTATGCAACTAACTGTACACAACAAAACTAAAACATGTTTCTTTTTATTTGATTATTTCCGATTCCAGAGACATCTTCCAATCATCACAACGTCATCCATTGACAGAAAATGAATTAATCTTTATGTTTTTGTGAATCTAATTCCTTATCCATAATAATTATTTTATCGAGTGATTTTTCATCAACAATAATGCCAATTAAAATCCGATAAAATTGACTCCAGTCCAACTTAAGTCCACGTTTATAAACAAATTCAGTAGATTAACGTGTCGCAATCATTACCGTACTAAAAAAGAATTCTATCACAAACTCTAAATTGATATCAGCCTCAAAATAACATAACTAACACGCGGCAAATAAAAATCATCAGTAACCAATAATATCAAATCGCTAGAAAATAATAGTATGGAAAGAACTGGCCTGAATTATTTGTGGTCCAAGAGCATTCTCTGCAATCTGCATTCCCGCTTACAACTGGTATCTTCGCCACGAAAGTCATTTTAGTCACGATCACTGGGTCCACAAGTCTATCACTATGGCACTACATTACAGTTTGTAGGTCTCAATCCCACTTCTGATGTCGTAACGGCCGAAAATCAGATAGTAGGCTAGCAGCTATAATTAATTTTAACATTAGGATCAGGACGCGAAGTACCAAAACCAAGGAACGATGAAAGGTCATTTGAGCCTTGCGCTACGCCCGATCGCTCAAACAACACTAACTCGGAATCACTCTGTTCCCAAAAATGCCTTTAGCCAAACCACTTGACACAATATGTCTACTACATGCTTCGACCGACGCCAACGCATAGGTACTCAATTAATGCTCTTTCCATAAAATACATCAAAAAGTGCACTTTACTTCATTCCTCAGGTTTAATACCTCACGCTCCGACATATATATGTCGGAGATTAATCAAACTCTGGTGGGTATTGGCTGAAATTATTTGACAGTTCGCGTTTTGATCGCATCAGAAGAGTGTATCGCTATGACTTTAGAATCGCTAAAAATGAAAACAGGTGAATCATACCTAGATTTTTGTAAAAGAGTACAGTCAGTCAGAGCTAACCTAATGGCCAAGGTTAACTTATTAGGAAATGAACAGATGAGGGAAAGTAAAACTATCATTTATAACAGAGCGGCATTAAATGTTTTCCTATTCAACTTACCAGAAAATATGATTCGCATAGTCCGGCTGCATGATCCGGAAACCCTTGAAGACGCCCTCCGCGTCGTCCTGGAAGAAGTGAATTTTCACGAGCAGTACCAAAACAAAAATAAAAATCAATCTGCGATTTCTAAACCCCAAAATCAGCCTCAGGGTTTTATTAGGCCTAACTTCCAAAATCAGTTTAGGTTTGGAGTTCCTCCTAATTTCCAAAATCAGTACCAAAACCAGTTCAAATTTGGAATTCTCCCTAGCCAACAATTCAGAGCTCATATACCTAATCACCAAAATCGCCCGACTCAACCTGTTCAATTCGGGTACAGACCCCAGCAACAGCAACAAGTAGGTCGCCCTTCACCTTATGTCGGCTATGGTTATAGACCTGTAGGCCTTCAGCAATTTCCCCCCATGCGTCCTCAGCAATTCGGCCAACAACAGGGCCAGGGTAATAGGCCACCCCAGCAAAATAATAATTTTTATCCGAACGATGTTTCCATGCGCACAGCACCTCCTGCCAGACAAGGTTTTCATGTCAATGAAACTGAGCTTTACGAAGAAAATTATCCGTATTACATGGAAGACCCCTACACATATGATGTTCCATCATACAGTGAAGACCCCTTTGCATATTCAAGTTCAAGTTCATTCGATCCGTACGATCAGCAGGTAACACCCACGCTTGCTCTCGAGTCGACGATCACTGAGAAGCCAGAGCATGCGACTATCGCTACTAAAGCGCCCGAGCGTAAAAGTCAAAATGATAACCTACAAGTAGAGAATTTTTGCATAAGGGCCTCGACTTGCACAGAGAAACAATAGAGCTAAATTGTGACCTAAAATTAAACTTGCCATACATTTACATACCCGAAATTGATTCCAAATTTATGTTAGACACCGGCTCTACCCGAAGTTTCATAAGTCCCGAAAAAGCTTATAAATATTTTTCGGCCTATATAGACCGTGAACCCTTTCAGGTCGTAAGCACGCACGCCAAATCAAACCACGACCAAGTAATACAAACGCAATTAATGCCTACCTTCAAAAATCCAATCATACATAAGTTCTACATCTATGATGTTGATCCTCGCTACGACGGGTTAATTGGTAACGATCTTTTAAGAGGCAATATCATTGATCTCAAACACGATTTGCTCCGTACCGACACTGTTAATATACCTATAATTCACCAACCAAAGGACTATGTCCTAACTTTACCCGCGCGAACTGAAACGAGAGTTAAGGTTCCAACGAATCTGTACTCAGGAGAGGCAATCCTCAATTTCACAAAATTCGCTGACGGTGTACGAATGCCCGACGCAATTGTTTCCTGTAGGAACGGATATGCTACTACGGTTATTCAAAATACCTTGGAAACGGACATGGAATTGGCAATTACCTCACCTTTTCTAGTTACTGAATATTTTCCGGAAGAAATTAACCTGAACCTTCTTGAAAGTGACCCTGAAAGAAAGCATGATATATTATTGACACAGAACTTATTCAAACTCCGACTTAACCATATGAATCCGGAAGAGCGTGCATGTATAGAGAAATTGTGTAACGAATACAAGGACATATTCTACTGCGACCAACTACCACTCACGTTCACTAACCAAGTTAAACATCACATACGCACCAAAAATGAAGACCCTATATACACAAAACCATATAGACAACCCCCAGCTGTAACAGACGAAATTAGAAGACAAGTAGACAAACTTTTAGATGACAATATAATACAGGAATCACACTCTCCCTGGAATGCTCCGGTGCATTTAGTTTCAAAAAAAATTGATGCATCAGGACAGCAAAAATACCGCATGGTAATCGACTATAGACGACTCAATGACATTACAATCGACGATAAGTACCCACTACCTAACATAACTGACTTGTTCGACAAACTTGGCAAGAGTACCTACTTTTCGACACTTGACCTTGCCAGCGGTTACCATCAAATAGAAGTGAATGAGAGTGACAGACAAAAGACGGCCTTCAGCACTCAGTCGGGGCATTACGAATTTCTTCGTATGCCATTTGGCTTGAAGACAGCTCCGGCTACTTTTCAGAGGACTATGGACAACGTGCTACGTGGACTACAGGGGATACATTGTATGGTATACCTTGATGACATAATAATATTTTCGGCTAGCCTACAAGAACACTTACAACAACTGCGAACTGTATTTGACCGACTCAGACAAACTAACCTCAAGGTCCAGCTCGACAAGTCCGAATTCCTTAGGAAGGAAGTCTTGTACTTAGGACACACGATCACCAAAGACGGGCTGAAACCAAATGACGATAAAATAGCAGCTATTCTCAAGTATCCAATCCCGAAGACAACGACGGAAATTAAAAGTTTCCTCGGCCTTATCGGCTACTACAGACGCTTTATAAAAGACTTCGCTAAGATAACTCAGCCTTTAACTACCTGCCTGAAAAAACGAAACAAAATAGTAATCGATCAGAAATATATAGATGCCTTCGAAAAATGTAAAGAGCTGTTGACCAGTGCCCCTCTCCTACAATTTCCTGACCCAACCAAACCCTACATTTTGACAACTGACGCATCCAACGTGGCCTTGGGGGCCGTACTGTCGCAAGGCCCTATCGGACAAGACAAACCAGTGGCGTATGCCAGCAGAACCCTAAGTGACACCGAGGCTCGCTACAGTACAATTGAGAAGGAGCTTCTCGCTGTCATTTGGGCAACAAAGCATTTTAGGCCCTACCTGTATGGTCGGAAATTTGACATCTACACCGATCATAAACCACTTGAGTGGCTAAACTCACTAAAAGAACCGAATTCAAAACTAATGCGCTGGCGACTTAAAATGCAGGAGTATGACTATAACATTAAATACAAAAAAGGAAAACTTAACGCCAACGCCGATTCCCTATCACGCATAAAACTTAACGCTTTAGGTTCTGACTCTGACGGTAAGAATGACGATTTGTCGATGAAAGTGAAGGTTGGAAAGGAAGATGATTTGAGTGAGTACATGAAAGAATTAGAAAACAAAATAACTGAATTAGGAAAGAAAACCCATAGACAAGACAATTCTGATACAGAGACTGCTTCTCATTCATCTGCGACCTTGACAATATCTGACCTCGATAATACTGAACAGATAGATCCAACTATTCCTGACGTAAGTTTCGCGGATACAGTTCATTCCGCCCAAGAACTAGAATCAAACGGCATCCCTATTCTGCACGAAGCTATCGACACTAAACCAAATCAAATTTTTCTATATGAATGGGCGAAAGACAAATTACAAGTCACTAACTCATCAAGAGACAAACAAAAAATTTTAGAAGCTTTCTTGCCCACAAATGATGATGAAAAAATTAAACAATTTTTAAAAGAGTACATTAAACCCAATTGTAAATATTTTGTCCATTTCGAAAATGAAATATTCAGAAAAGACTTTTCCAGAATCGTAATAGAACTTTTCAAACGAGGTACTGTACAATTCTTCGAATGTACTGAAAGGGTTGAGTACGTTGAAGATGAAGAGGATCAAAAAACCATCATTCTAAAATATCACGAGGGTCCGACATGCCATAGGGGAATCAAGGAAACCGCTGTCAGAATTCGTAGACATTATTATTGGGAAAATATGAACACCACTGTAGCTGCAGTCATAAATGGATGTGAGGCGTGTCGTAAAATGAAGTACGATCGGAGGCCACTTAAACCAGTCTTACAGCTAACCCAAACTCAGAACGCACCATTTCAGGAGGTTTTCATAGATATCTTCTCTATCGAAGGAAAGCATTATCTAACCCTAGTCGATGCCTTCAGTAAGCTTGGTCAAGCTTTGGAAATTCCGAACCGTTCCACCCCTGAAGTGGTACGTGCCTTAACAAAGTACTTTTCCTTTTACGGTACACCTGGTAAAATTTCGTGTGATCCTGGTGGCGAGTTCAACAATGAACTCATGAGGGAACTCATGAACCTTCATAAAATCGACCTTCATATAACTACCCCAAATAACCCAAATTCTACAGGTATAGTAGAGCGATTTCACTCTACCATAATAGAAATATATCGTTTGGCTAAATACGATCAAAAATGTACAGATGCAGCTTCAATCATGGTTTACTCCGTAATGGCTTACAACAACACTATTCACTCTACAACCAACCTCACACCGTTCGAAGTAGTCTTTGGCCATACCAGCACGAATAAAGTATTTAACGGTAACTTTGAAAGAGATGCTGCGTTTCATATTACGTTGGCAAACCCCAAGCCTCGACTTCTGAATATCAGTCAGACCAGGTCTAAGCTCCGTAGGTAAGGATAGGAAGAATGCACATGTCCATAAGCTTGCGTTTCAAAGATAGGGGCAAGTTACCTTTCATGAGGTCTTTCTTAGCCCAATAGCTCTTCCAGGCGTTCTCAGACCGTCTTTCGACTTCCTTATCTTGTCTCGCCTGGAAAGAGATTATTTGGCCTAAGTAAAGGTACTCTTGGACATATGCTATTTTCTCCCCATCCACTTCCACAATTTGCTCAGTTCGATTTGTCTTGACCTTAGTCTTTGACATATTCATCTTTAGTCCAACCTCGAGGCTTGCCTCGCTTACATCTTGTAGCATGTGTTGCAGCTCAGAGGCTGTTGAGGAAAATAGAACAATATCGTCCGCGAAACGGAGGTTGGTTAGTTGGGCTTGGGCATCGCCGATTTGGAGACCCTTGCTTTTCCATTCTGGAGCAATCGTTTATAATACCTCCTCGAGAACGCTTGTAAATAGCTTGGGGGAGAGAGAGTCACCCTGTTTTATGTTTGCATAAAGCGAAAATATTTTTTGTGAAATGGCGCCACCCACTGTCGACTGTCGCCTTAAAACGCAAGCTGACAACCTATTTTTATAGTGATACACGTTGTTTCTGAAACGGGCCTCATGTTGTTCAGATGTGGCGCTGACGTGAGTGACGACTTAGGCTTAGGCTCTGTCTGCCTCATAAAGGATAAAAGCTTTATATGTTTTCATTAATGGGAAATTTGATTTTATCTGATTGTCTAGGGAAGGATTACGAAGTTGATTATTGAGAGTTTGTATGTAGGTAAAGAAACAGCTGTTGAGAAATTGCCTCAATTTATTCAACTAGATAAATGTTAATTTCGTTATGCCAGACGAGGCTAAACCTAGTTCCTCTATGGCGAACTATTTACGCACAGATCGTTTCGATGTAGAGCCCGAGGCAACTGCGGCCGATGTACGTTGGACCCACTGGAAGTCCAAAATTACAAACTTTATCGCCGAAGAAGGAGAAAACATCAAGAATCCCTTGAAGTTGAAATCCAAATAAATAAATCACCTGTCGCCAAACATAATATACTCCTATATAAAAACATGTAAAACGTATGAAGAAGCCATAAAATGTCTTGATGGCATATACATAAAACCGAAAAACTCTCGACAACGCTAGAAACGTACTTGCAACCAGAAAACAGTCTTCTGGTGAATCAATTTCTGAATATGTACGTGCCTTGAAGCTGTTGGCCCTTGAGTGTAACTTTCAAAATGTACCTTAGACGCGAAAACTCATATGCAAGAATTCACTCGTGATCATTTATTTCTGGTCTTAACTCACAGAAGATACGTCAACGTCTACTGGAGAACAACATTCTGGACCTTGATGAAGCGTTAAACAAAGCTATAATCTTAGAATCAGCTGAAAAAAATCGAAATCGTATGTCCCTAACAATAATGATTTAAATGCTGTTCCACAAGCAGTACAGGGGAACACTGTTTAAACCTTGCTGTTCGCACTCAACGTAAGTGGCGATGATTTTTCTGCGGTGGTAACTCTCTTCAACAAAGCAAGAGTATCCTACGTCCACGAGATAAAACAAAAATTTGTAGCCAGAAAGCAAATACAGCACTCATGAAAAAAAGTGTTTTTGGTATGGCACCGAAAATATATAAGACACCATCCTGTGGCCTTTTTTTTTTTTTTTCTTTTCTTTTTCTTTTTCGCTATAGTAGAAGCTTTAAGAAAGTGGCGTCATTATCTACTCGGTAGACACTTTTTATTACTGACCGATCAACATACATACATCAATCACGCCTATATCGGCTAATAATGATTGCTTATATTAATAAATTAATAAAACGGCTAATAAAGCCAGGAAACGTGAAGAGAGGAATAAGAAGGCGGGCTCTTCAGGTGGGAAGTCTCTTGGCCCTGAGGAGGATAAGAGATTGGACGAAGCCGCTGGCGGTGATGAGGACGCAACTCCGCCCGTCAAGGTTATGAGCGCGTTCGACTTGAGGAAGGAGCTCAAAACGGAGATGAAGAGCGATTCGTCGGGCATGTTCCGAAACTTGGCTGGTACTTCGCCTTTAGTGCCACCAAAGAATGAGAGTGAGATAATATCGTATGACGAATCTATTGATTCGGATCTAACGGCTGATGAGTCATCCCTTATGGATGATTTCCTTTACTACATTCTCCACGATACGATAGAGGCTTCCGAGAACCGGTCGGCAGACGTTCCAGAGGGGAGAGCGTTCCGAGAAGGTGATTGGGAACTTGTATTTAAAACGGAGAATGGATTTTTGAGGTACATGTCGAAGAATCATCCTGGCGCGGCCGTCGCCATTGGTGAGGAACTCGACAAATTAGATCGTGAGAAGATCTTAAAACGACGATCTGACTACAAAGTGTGTCTGCTCTTTGTGGATGGAGTGTTCAAAGGCGGTTATGTACCAAAGAAAGCGGGTAGACCGAAACTTTATGCTATTAACTTAGTTGGTTATGTTCACGCTGGATCCCAAGAATAGAGAAGTACTGCGTCTTCCGTCATGAGCGTCTCAGTTTTCACTCGGACGCTCTAGAAGAGTCCCTTGAGTAGAAAAACAGTAAAAATAAAAAAAAAAATAAAAAAAAAATAAAAAAAAAATATCCCTTACGGGGTAGGCAGAGCGTTAACGGCCGTTCAACGGATATTAACACCACGTTTGACAAATGTTTGAGGGTCAATCAGATAACTGTGTATCACTATAGTGACAGGTTGTCAGCCCGTCGCCTAAAATTGCAATACACACCCTCGAGTCCCTTAGTCGCCTCTTACAACACCCATGGGTAAGAAATGGGGTGATGCTATTCTAAGCCGGCATCACACCGATCAACAGTCTGTATCATTTATGTTTGATGAGAAACACTCAAGTAAAATAATAAACAAGAAAATCGAGAGATGGCGCTTAGAACTAACCTGTTACAAGTACGACATATGAATGTATGTAGGTACGACTCCAGACAATGTTGTTAAGGTAAGATTAAGTTTTAATCTTTTAAATCAATTTGCTTATAATGCAAATTACAACCTGTTAGTATGGCTACGCTAGGACTATTAATTATGCTGTGCTATGGCGATACACAATTTTCTGAATGACCCTCAAATGATTGTTAGATGTGGTGTAAATATTAGTTTTTTATGACCGTTGACGTTCTGCAGTTCCCAGGGTGCAGGGGATATAGACGCGACATATGTATGTATGTACAAATACAATTTCTTGTACATGTATTATTATACAATATTATGAATAATATATATATATATATATATACATATATATATATGTCGGAGATTAATCAAACTCTGGTGGGTATTGGCTGAAATTATTTGACAGTTCGCGTTTTGTTATTATTTTCTTCAGTGTGATTGCTATTTGATTCTTGCAGAAACGAAACGCATAATCGCTGGCAACACTCAAATAGGCGATGCGCTTTATTCGCGCGCAGTTAGCTCGACTGTAAGATAAACTGGAGTGACGTTAGAGGCGTTGTAGTGCGTCCTCACAATTCGTTGTTGGTTGCGTTCGTCATGGAGAAACGGAACGTGATCGACGGAGTAAACAACTTTGACAGTTCCGGTTGGTATGTGGTTCTATGTGGTCGTTTTGAAGTTAGGTTTACAATCTGGTAAAATCTTTGGAGAAACTGTGGTCGTCTAGCGATGGCGGAGCCCTAGATTCGTATTGCCAGTGGAATATTTGTGGAGATCATGAAGTGTGTTGGTTATTGTCGTATTTCCCCGAGGTTGTAGCCGAGGTTGGTGAAATGCAGAGATTGTACGAGGTTGGTGACAGTTGCTGCTGTGGTCTCTTTGTAATCCTGCAGGCTGTGGATTTCAATAGTGTTCGGTGTTGAAGGTTAGTGTCAAACGGTATCTTTGGTGTTGTGAAGACACGTTGATGTTGATCAGCGTGTGTCTTAAGAGTCTTAGGTTGGTTGGGTAGACAGGTCGGTTGTAGTACGGTTACACCGTGCCTGACGATGACCTGCCAGGTCGAAACAGCCTCACCGTGGGAATTGACTGCGTAATGATATCGACGTTGTGGTTAATCATTTCAGTGGCTAGCGATAGCATTTGGTGATGCAGTATTCTACAGGGTTCAACGAGTATACACCCACGACGTGTTGTTCTGTATCCTGACGTAAGGTTATACTTCCTCAGTGTTATTTCATATCCTGACGTAAGTTTGATTATGATGTGATTTTTAGTATCATCCAGACTTGCTGGTTGATTAGTTTTGGGGTCCATTCTTTATTGTTTTCTACAAAGGACCTGATGCAGTGTGATCCTGATTTAGCGGCATCCTGATGTTCATGGCGTGTGTGCCTGTGTGTATCCAGGCTCTCCTCCTTTTTCATTGTGTTCGCTTCTTCTATTCTCTTTTCTTTTCTTATTTTTTCTAACTATCATCGACATCAGAAGCGGGATAGTGAACCATTATTCGGACGGGCGTTAGAAGTATTCTAGTGAGACGATAGTAAACTATTATTCGGATGTGCGTTAGTGGTATTCTAATGAGATGTTGGACTACTATTTGGACGTGTGTAAGAAGTATTCTACTGGGATAGTGAGCCATTATTTTGAGTAGCGTTAGAGGTTTTCTAATGAGACGGTGGACCACTGTTTTGTCGGTTATGATTGTGAGTTAGGGAGTTTTCTCATGAGATGGTGTACTTTTATTTGAACGGTTGTGAGGAGTATTCTAGTGTGATAGTGTACCATTATTTAAGGCGGTCGTGAGAGGTATTCTAGAGTGACAATAGTGGACTTTTATTTTGACGTGTGTGAAAGAGGTGTTGTTATGTGATGGTGTTCCATTGTTTTATTGGTTGAAAACTCCATGTGTTGCAGTTTTCTTATGAGATTGTGGACAATCCCTTGGATGGCGATAGGGACTTGTTTAAAAGCTATGAATTCAAATAGACCGCATACAAAAGGTGTAAAGTCCAAAGGTTCTAGTTGAGTTAAACCTAGTCAAAGGGTAATGAAGATTCTGACGTTGCAAAGTAATTTCAAAACAAATTGCCTCACTGACGAGGTTTGCGGATAGCCATATTTAGATAATTCGGTGGGTTTCCAGATTATATGACATGGTGTATAGCCTGATAAGTTTGTGGTAGCCGAGTTGTTGTTCATTTAGTGGGTAGCCATATGGAGGGTGTTTATTTGGTTGGTAGCCAAACTCACTCGTTACGCTTGGTGGTTAGCCTACGAATTAACAGAAGTTCTTGAGAGCGAAAAAAAAACGTAAATTTCTTTCATCGTATGGCGGTTACGTGCTGCGCGAAGACTGGGAGCTCTGTTGAGAATTGAGATTATGATGTTTGTCGAAACCGTTCTTTGAACAAGTGCGTCATGTTCAACACGGGCAAGCAGACCGATGAGACTGGTCAGTGTGATGTTTGTCTGTGAGCCTTAACTAAGCCTAAACTGAGTCTAAATTTGTATCTTGTGATTGATGTTCAAAATGTGAAATTAAAATAATTTGAAAGTCTGTTGATTTGGGTATCGTTTTGTTTTCGATTCCTGATTTTGAGTTTGATTAGAATATTGTCAGGGATGACTTAGTTTGTATCACAGGGATGATTTGTCACAGGGATGACTTAGTTTGTATCACAGGGATGATTTGTCACAGGGATGACTTAGTAGGTAATCACAGAGATGATTAGTGTCACAGGGATGACTTAGTTTGTATCACAGGGATGATTTGTCACAGGGATGACTTAGTAGGTAATCACAGAGATGATTAGTGTCACAGGGATGACTTAGTTTATCACAGGGATGACTTAGTAGGTAATCACAGAGATGATTAATGTCACAGGGCTGACTAAGTTTATCACAGGGATGATTTGTCACAGGGATGACTTAGTAGGTAATCACAGAGATGATTAATGTCACAGGGCTGACATGTTTGAATCACAGGGTTGATTGATTTTTGTCACAGGGCTGACATGTTTAAATCACAGGGTTGATTGATTATTGTCACAGGGCTGACATGTTTGAATCACAGGGTTGATTGATTATTGTCACAGGGCTGACATGTTTGAATCACAGGGTTGATTGATTATTGTCACAGGGCTGACATGTTTGAATCACAGGGTTGATTGATTATTGTCACAGGGCTGACATGTTTGAATCACAGGGTTGATTGATTATTGTCACAGGGCTGGCATGTTTGAATCACAGTGTTGATTGATTATTGTCACAGGGCTGACATGTTTGAATCACAGGGTTGATTGATTATTGTCACAGGGCTGACATGTTTGAATCACAGGGTTGATTGATTATTGTCACAGGGCTGACATGTTTGAATCACAGAGTTGATTGATTATTGTCACAGGGCTGACATGTTTGAATCACAGGGTTGATTTACGTCACAGGGATGACTAAGTTTGTATCACAGAGATGATTGATGCTAGTCACAGGGCTGACTAGCAATCTACAGAGATAGCTGAAAAATACGAGTGGTTGTCTTTATTTATTTTCAATGGATACTTGAGCTATATAGAGTAGAGCTTAGTTGCTGACACTTCGGATAGTCTTCTACTGAAGTGGATTAAATTGTTCTGGTTTTTGGAGTGAAAGTTGTTTTTGTGTTTGATGAAGTGGATACTTGACCTTATCGATGACTGAAAATGAATTGAGTTGTGATTGAAACGAAATAAATTTAGTGGGAATGTTATGTGAAGTCAGTGACTTTCTTGACCAGAGGAACATAATTGGCAATCCTCATATTTCTGTTATGTGCCTTGCTATGATAGAAAGCTCTGATATCTTAGCTCACTGGTTGTCTTGAGACAGGATCAGGTGCAAAATGGATGTTGTCTTCAGATCTACCAGATGCCAGATTGAGGTTGTCTCGAGGTGAGAGGGGCTGAACGGGTTGTGATGTGGCTGTTGACTTGACGGTGTGGCCTTAGTAAATTTACTTCTGTCATCAGTCATAGTGATAGCTATTCTTACGGTGACGTGGCGCTGGTGCAGGGTTTCTGACGGTGCAGACAAGGCTTTAGAGACTATTTATTTTGGTAATGATATCGTGACATTTATTGGTTGGTTAATGTTTTCAGTCAAGTGAGTTGATTCAGTTTGTTATAGTCAGGATGGACGAGCGGTATATCTAGGCAAAGTTAGTTTTTTTTCGATACACATCAGCCGAGGACGTCTGACTTGTCAGAATGGCCGTGTCGGAGATTAATCAAACTCTGGTGGGTATTGGCTGAAATTATTTGACAGTTCGCGTTTTGTTATTATTTTCTTCAGTGTGATTGCTATTTGATTCTTGCAGAAACGAAACGCATAATCGCTGGCAACACTCAAATAGGCGATGCGCTTTATTCGCGCGCAGTTAGCTCGACTGTAAGATAAACTGGAGTGACGTTGGAGGCGTTGTAGTGCGTCCTCACAATTCGTTGTTGGTTGCGTTCGTCATGGAGAAACGGAACGTGATCGACGGAGTAAACAACTTTGACAGTTCCGGTTGGTATGTGGTTCTATGTGGTCGTTTTGAAGTTAGGTTTACAATCTGGTAAAATCTTTGGAATCCTGGAGCGTTTGGAGAAACTGTGGTCGTCTAGCGATGGCGGAGCCCTAGATTCGTATTGCCAGTGGAATATTTGTGGAGATCATGAAGTGTGTTGGTTATTGTCGTATTTCCCCGAGGTTGTAGCCGAGGTTGGTGAAATGCAGAGATTGTACGAGGTTGGTGACAGTTGCTGCTGTGGTCTCTTTGTAATCCTGCAGGCTGTGGATTTCAATAGTGTTCGGTGTTGAAGGTTAGTGTCAAACGGTATCTTTGGTGTTGTGAAGACACGTTGATGTTGATCAGCGTGTGTCTTAAGAGTCTTAGGTTGGTTGGGTAGACAGTTTCTGGTCCACGAGATTGATTATAGCATTTTTCTTAATTTAAAAGATATGCAAGATCAGTGGAACTATAATTTTAACGAAAACGAAAACAAGGAAAATGTAGCTTGGTGCGAAATAAAAAGTTTGAAGCATGTAGAGGTAGAAGAAGGTCATTTTATAATTTACTAGCAGCCCGTCCTGGCTTCGCACGGGTGGACTCACTACAGATAATGCATCAGAGCAGAAAAGATTGGCGGTGTGTTTGAAGTAAGTAAACATTTTATATTCAGTTAATTTAGTTAGTCTTTATTAATCAGTCTTTTATGCTAGTCCGAATCAAAACAAAGTAATATTAATTGAGTATTAGGTACAACATCATCATCAGCAATATGAGTTGACATACACGTTCCTCTTTATGAAAAATTTGGCTCTGGTCCCTCTTTGTTAGAAGTATTTGTCGTTTTTATGACTTCTGAAGGACATGTTTCCGGAGGATTAGGTAGTTCACATTCCAGTTGGCAAGGCTGTAAATCCATCAGCAATATGAGTTGACATACACGTTCCTCTTTATGAAAAATTTGGCTCTGGTCCCTCTTTGTTAGAAGTATTTGTCGTTTTTATGACTTCTGAAGGACATGTTTCCGGAGGATTAGGTAGTTCACATTCCAGTTGGCAAGGCTGTAAATCCATCGGGCCCGCTGTATTAATTGTATTTCCGCCAGAGCTTGAAGAATAACCAATATTTTGATTATACCATGACATGACGAGTTTTCTTTTTAACGGAACTTGTAAGTAATCTGGTAATTTTTTAAATGTTTTTGCCATCGAAAGAAAAAAATTATCAGTATCATCATAGTTCGGCGGTTTCAAAACTTCTTTTAATTTTTGCCTTTCATTTCTAAAAGATTATTGGTTTTCCATATGTTTTTTAAATAAAATTGTTAATTCATCGCCTTTTTTCTTCTTTGATAATGGTGGAGCTTCCGAGTCTAGTGAAATACCGGAAGTTGAGGATGTTTTGCTAGGATTTTTAACCTGATTTGAATTAGTGTGTTGAATTTAGATGTGTTGCTTGTGTATAATGTCTGTATGCGTGTTCACTGTCTTGTTCTAAAGGGAAAGGTACTTAAAGATACAAACCACTGTAAATATTTCACTGAATTGCTTGTATTGTCTAAAGAAACTGTTACAATTTAGTTGCTATTATAAACGATTGCTCCAGAATGGAAAAGCAAGGGTCTCCAAATCGGCGATGCCCAAGCCCAACTAACCAACCTCCGTTTCGCGGACGATATTGTTCTATTTTCCTCAACAGCCTCTGAGCTGCAACACATGCTACAAGATGTAAGCGAGGCAAGCCTCGAGGTTGGACTAAAGATGAATATGTCAAAGACTAAGGTCAAGACAAATCGAACTGAGCAAATTGTGGAAGTGGATGGGGAGAAAATAGCATATGTCCAAGAGTACCTTTACTTAGGCCAAATAATCTCTTTCCAGGCGAGACAAGATAAGGAAGTCGAAAGACGGTCTGAGAACGCCTGGAAGAGCTATTGGGCTAAGAAAGACCTCATGAAAGGTAACTTGCCCCTATCTTTGAAACGCAAGCTTATGGACATGTGCATTCTTCCTATCCTTACCTACGGAGCTTAGACCTGGTCTGACTGATATTCAGAAGTCGAGGCTTGGGGTTTGCCAACGTAATATGAAACGCAGCATACTTGGAGACGTAGCTCAGAAGGCTGCCTGCTTAAAGTGGGATTGGGCTGGCCACGTTACCCGCATGCCAACTGCTTTATGGGCTAAAATAGCAACGGAATGGGTGCCCAAGAATGTTAAGAGGCGACGTGGATGGCCCCGAAAGAGGTGGAGCGATGAACTCAGCGCCTATCTACCAAACTGGCAAAGCCTAGCACTGGACCGAGAGAAGTGGAAAAAGAGGAGAGAGGCCTTTGCCCTGCAGTGGGACAACCTGGGCTCTTAAATAATTTATGCAAACAATCTAACAGAATATCTGATGCCCAAGCAACGGATATTCTGATAGATTGTTTGTATTAAGATCAAACATTTTTATTGTTAAGTGGCGCCACTGTAGCTTACAAAGTTTCTGGGAATTCACCTAGATAGTAACTGCAGTTGGCATCATCATATAGAGACTGTGTGTGATAAGCTGCACCGTTATGTTCATGTTTTGTGTAGGCTTCGGAACATATCGTCTATCGAAACTAATATCACAGCCTATCATGGCTATGTCAGTTCACTGCTAAGGTATGGACTTTTGGTTTGGGGCAGCCCTACAGACAAGGCTGATATCAGTAAATTATTTAAAGCGCAAAAGAAATGCGTTCGTGCAATGTGTGGCAAATCACCCCGAGATTCTTGTAAGCCACTATTTAAGCAGTTGGGAATTATGCCACTCCCATGCATGTACATTTTTGAGGTTGCTAGTTTTGTAAGATTTAATATTAATCTATTTAAAAAAACCCGAGATGTGTATAGAAGAAATGTTAGAACTTCAGATAAGCTTGTATATAATAATCTACCAAAGTTGACATTTTATTTTAAACAATGTAGTGGCATGTGTGTAAGAATTTATAATGCTATTCCCAATGACATCAAACTATTACCTAGACAGTTATTCAAAAATCAATTATTAAAATGGCTTAAGGAAAAACAGTTCTATGATATTAATGACATATTTAATTGATTGTCTTTTTTTCCATAATGATATTTCGTAATATAAAACGATTTAATTTTACTTTGCCTGACATGTTAATAATTTAGATAGATAGATAGATAGATAGTTATGCCACCACAACCCTTAAGAACCATAACAGTAAATGCATAAATGCTGCAAGCTCAGCGCATCATGGTGGTACAGCTCCTGGAAGCTGCCGGTAGAGATAAGACTAGTGTAAGTGTGTAAGTTAGTTCTAAGCATTTTGATGACCATTCGTGTCTTGCATCAAACTCTGTGAACACGTCTCGCCAAAAATTAAATTAATTAATTAAATTGATCCATATTTCAATTTTTTAGTTTTTTTAAAAACATACTAACGCGTTCCCGTAACTTGAGTGGCGCAGCCGTACGTATGTCGGTTTTCCGGAAAACTGCGCCCGCGCGAATTTAAAATCAATTCTGTGCGTGTGCGGTAAAACAACGACTGTGGACTGGACTCTAAAACCGATATACCGAACCAAATAAATTTCTCAAGTGTGGTGCAGTGCTGTGGATATTCAGAGATGGATTGTTTTGGGAAATGGTGAGTAAAACTTTTCGCCTCCCTTCTATTCCTACTACGTGTACTTGAGATTGGACTTCTCTCATTTCAAACGTGATCTGAATTAGTTAAGTTAGTTAAGAATATATAAAGTGTATAACAAGTTAAAGATATTACGTATAATTAGTGATATAATACAAGTAAAAACCGTAATTAGCTAAAATGGCTGAGGTCAATCTAGTTGTCATTCCGAGCGACTTTCAAAAAATTATCCCGCTGTATGGTGGTGATCCTAGACAACTGAATCTATTTTTACGAAAGTGCGAATATATTATAGAGAGGTTCAGAGGTAATCACGCTCAAAATGAGTACGTTATGCAAGTTATAACGAGCAGGCTTACAGACGCCGCAGCGGCGCTGATAAGCGAGCGCGCAGACATTGTAACGTGGGCGAATTTCAGAGAATTACTAGTTCATCAGAAGAGTGTATCGCTATGACTTTAGAATCGCTAAAAATGAAAACAGGTGAATCATACCTAGATTTTTGTAAAAGAGTACAGTCAGTCAGAGCTAACCTAATGGCCAAGGTTAACTTATTAGGAAATGAACAGATGAGGGAAAGTAAAACTATCATTTATAACAGAGCGGCATTAAATGTTTTCCTATTCAACTTACCAGAAAATATGATTCGCATAGTCCGGCTGCATGATCCGGAAACCCTTGAAGACGCCCTCCGCGTCGTCCTGGAAGAAGTGAATTTTCACGAGCAGTACCAAAACAAAAATAAAAATCAATCTGCGATTTCTAAACCCCAAAATCAGCCTCAGGGTTTTATTAGGCCTAACTTCCAAAATCAGTTTAGGTTTGGAGTTCCTCCTAATTTCCAAAATCAGTACCAAAACCAGTTCAAATTTGGAATTCTCCCTAGCCAACAATTCAGAGCTCATATACCTAATCACCAAAATCGCCCGACTCAACCTGTTCAATTCGGGTACAGACCCCAGCAACAGCAACAAGTAGGTCGCCCTTCACCTTATGTCGGCTATGGTTATAGACCTGTAGGCCTTCAGCAATTTCCCCCCATGCGTCCTCAGCAATTCGGCCAACAACAGGGCCAGGGTAATAGGCCACCCCAGCAAAATAATAATTTTTATCCGAACGATGTTTCCATGCGCACAGCACCTCCTGCCAGACAAGGTTTTCATGTCAATGAAACTGAGCTTTACGAAGAAAATTATCCGTATTACATGGAAGACCCCTACACATATGATGTTCCATCATACAGTGAAGACCCCTTTGCATATTCAAGTTCAAGTTCATTCGATCCGTACGATCAGCAGGTAACACCCACGCTTGCTCTCGAGTCGACGATCACTGAGAAGCCAGAGCATGCGACTATCGCTACTAAAGCGCCCGAGCGTAAAAGTCAAAATGATAACCTACAAGTAGAGAATTTTTGCATAAGGGCCTCGACTTGCACAGAGAAACAATAGAGCTAAATTGTGACCTAAAATTAAACTTGCCATACATTTACATACCCGAAATTGATTCCAAATTTATGTTAGACACCGGCTCTACCCGAAGTTTCATAAGTCCCGAAAAAGCTTATAAATATTTTTCGGCCTATATAGACCGTGAACCCTTTCAGGTCGTAAGCACGCACGCCAAATCAAACCACGACCAAGTAATACAAACGCAATTAATGCCTACCTTCAAAAATCCAATCATACATAAGTTCTACATCTATGATGTTGATCCTCGCTACGACGGGTTAATTGGTAACGATCTTTTAAGAGGCAATATCATTGATCTCAAACACGATTTGCTCCGTACCGACACTGTTAATATACCTATAATTCACCAACCAAAGGACTATGTCCTAACTTTACCCGCGCGAACTGAAACGAGAGTTAAGGTTCCAACGAATCTGTACTCAGGAGAGGCAATCCTCAATTTCACAAAATTCGCTGACGGTGTACGAATGCCCGACGCAATTGTTTCCTGTAGGAACGGATATGCTACTACGGTTATTCAAAATACCTTGGAAACGGACATGGAATTGGCAATTACCTCACCTTTTCTAGTTACTGAATATTTTCCGGAAGAAATTAACCTGAACCTTCTTGAAAGTGACCCTGAAAGAAAGCATGATATATTATTGACACAGAACTTATTCAAACTCCGACTTAACCATATGAATCCGGAAGAGCGTGCATGTATAGAGAAATTGTGTAACGAATACAAGGACATATTCTACTGCGACCAACTACCACTCACGTTCACTAACCAAGTTAAACATCACATACGCACCAAAAATGAAGACCCTATATACACAAAACCATATAGACAACCCCCAGCTGTAACAGACGAAATTAGAAGACAAGTAGACAAACTTTTAGATGACAATATAATACAGGAATCACACTCTCCCTGGAATGCTCCGGTGCATTTAGTTTCAAAAAAAATTGATGCATCAGGACAGCAAAAATACCGCATGGTAATCGACTATAGACGACTCAATGACATTACAATCGACGATAAGTACCCACTACCTAACATAACTGACTTGTTCGACAAACTTGGCAAGAGTACCTACTTTTCGACACTTGGCCTTGCCAGCGGTTACCATCAAATAGAAGTGAATGAGAGTGACAGACAAAAGACGGCCTTCAGCACTCAGTCGGGGCATTACGAATTTCTTCGTATGCCATTTGGCTTGAAGACAGCTCCGGCTACTTTTCAGAGGACTATGGACAACGTGCTACGTGGACTACAGGGGATACATTGTATGGTATACCTTGATGACATAATAATATTTTCGGCTAGCCTACAAGAACACTTACAACAACTGCGAACTGTATTTGACCGACTCAGACAAACTAACCTCAAGGTCCAGCTCGACAAGTCCGAATTCCTTAGGAAGGAAGTCTTGTACTTAGGACACACGATCACCAAAGACGGGCTGAAACCAAATGACGATAAAATAGCAGCTATTCTCAAGTATCCAATCCCGAAGACAACGACGGAAATTAAAAGTTTCCTCGGCCTTATCGGCTACTACAGACGCTTTATAAAAGACTTCGCTAAGATAACTCAGCCTTTAACTACCTGCCTGAAAAAACGAAACAAAATAGTAATCGATCAGAAATATATAGATGCCTTCGAAAAATGTAAAGAGCTGTTGACCAGTGCCCCTCTCCTACAATTTCCTGACCCAACCAAACCCTACATTTTGACAACTGACGCATCCAACGTGGCCTTGGGGGCCGTACTGTCGCAAGGCCCTATCGGACAAGACAAACCAGTGGCGTATGCCAGCAGAACCCTAAGTGACACCGAGGCTCGCTACAGTACAATTGAGAAGGAGCTTCTCGCTGTAATTTGGGCAACAAAGCATTTTAGGCCCTACCTGTATGGTCGGAAATTTGACATCTACACCGATCATAAACCACTTGAGTGGCTAAACTCACTAAAAGAACCGAATTCAAAACTAATGCGCTGGCGACTTAAAATGCAGGAGTATGACTATAACATTAAATACAAAAAAGGAAAACTTAACGCCAACGCCGATTCCCTATCACGCATAAAACTTAACGCTTTAGGTTCTGACTCTGACGGTAAGAATGACGATTTGTCGATGAAAGTGAAGGTTGGAAAGGAAGATGATTTGAGTGAGTACATGAAAGAATTAGAAAACAAAATAACTGAATTAGGAAAGAAAACCCATAGACAAGACAATTCTGATACAGAGACTGCTTCTCATTCATCTGCGACCTTGACAATATCTGACCTCGATAATACTGAACAGATAGATCCAACTATTCCTGACGTAAGTTTCGCGGATACAGTTCATTCCGCCCAAGAACTAGAATCAAACGGCATCCCTATTCTGCACGAAGCTATCGACACTAAACCAAATCAAATTTTTCTATATGAATGGGCGAAAGACAAATTACAAGTCACTAACTCATCAAGAGACAAACAAAAAATTTTAGAAGCTTTCTTGCCCACAAATGATGATGAAAAAATTAAACAATTTTTAAAAGAGTACATTAAACCCAATTGTAAATATTTTGTCCATTTCGAAAATGAAATATTCAGAAAAGACTTTTCCAGAATCGTAATAGAACTTTTCAAACGAGGTACTGTACAATTCTTCGAATGTACTGAAAGGGTTGAGTACGTTGAAGATGAAGAGGATCAAAAAACCATCATTCTAAAATATCACGAGGGTCCGACATGCCATAGGGGAATCAAGGAAACCGCTGTCAGAATTCGTAGACATTATTATTGGGAAAATATGAACACCACTGTAGCTGCAGTCATAAATGGATGTGAGGCGTGTCGTAAAATGAAGTACGATCGGAGGCCACTTAAACCAGTCTTACAGCTAACCCAAACTCAGAACGCACCATTTCAGGAGGTTTTCATAGATATCTTCTCTATCGAAGGAAAGCATTATCTAACCCTAGTCGATGCCTTCAGTAAGCTTGGTCAAGCTTTGGAAATTCCGAACCGTTCCACCCCTGAAGTGGTACGTGCCTTAACAAAGTACTTTTCCTTTTACGGTACACCTGGTAAAATTTCGTGTGATCCTGGTGGCGAGTTCAACAATGAACTCATGAGGGAACTCATGAACCTTCATAAAATCGACCTTCATATAACTACCCCAAATAACCCAAATTCTACAGGTATAGTAGAGCGATTTCACTCTACCATAATAGAAATATATCGTTTGGCTAAATACGATCAAAAATGTACAGATGCAGCTTCAATCATGGTTTACTCCGTAATGGCTTACAACAACACTATTCACTCTACAACCAACCTCACACCGTTCGAAGTAGTCTTTGGCCATACCAGCACGAATAAAGTATTTAACGGTAACTTTGAAAGAGATGCTGCGTTTCATATTACGTTGGCAAACCCCAAGCCTCGACTTCTGAATATCAGTCAGACCAGGTCTAAGCTCCGTAGGTAAGGATAGGAAGAATGCACATGTCCATAAGCTTGCGTTTCAAAGATAGGGTCAAGTTACCTTTCATGAGGTCTTTCTTAGCCCAATAGCTCTTCCAGGCGTTCTCAGACCGTCTTTCGACTTCCTTATCTTGTCTCGCCTGGAAAGAGATTATTTGGCCTAAGTAAAGGTACTCTTGGACATATGCTATTTTCTCCCCATCCACTTCCACAATTTGCTCAGTTCGATTTGTCTTGACCTTAGTCTTTGACATATTCATCTTTAGTCCAACCTCGAGGCTTGCCTCGCTTACATCTTGTAGCATGTGTTGCAGCTCAGAGGCTGTTGAGGAAAATAGAACAATATCGTCCGCGAAACGGAGGTTGGTTAGTTGGGCTTGGGCATCGCCGATTTGGAGACCCTTGCTTTTCCATTCTGGAGCAATCGTTTATAATACCTCCTCGAGAACGCTTGTAAATAGCTTGGGGGAGAGAGAGTCACCCTGTTTTATGTTTGCATAAAGCGAAAATATTTTTTGTGAAATGGCGCCACCCACTGTCGACTGTCGCCTTAAAACGCAAGCTGACAACCTATTTTTATAGTGATACACGTTGTTTCTGAAACGGGCCTCATGTTGTTCAGATGTGGCGCTGACGTGAGTGACGACTTAGGCTTAGGCTCTGTCTGCCTCATAAAGGATAAAAGCTTTATATGTTTTCATTAATGGGAAATTTGATTTTATCTGATTGTCTAGGGAAGGATTACGAAGTTGATTATTGAGAGTTTGTATGTAGGTAAAGAAACAGCTGTTGAGAAATTGCCTCAATTTATTCAACTAGATAAATGTTAATTTCGTTATGCCAGACGAGGCTAAACCTAGTTCCTCTATGGCGAACTATTTACGCACAGATCGTTTCGATGTAGAGCCCGAGGCAACTGCGGCCGATGTACGTTGGACCCACTGGAAGTCCACAATTACAAACTTTATCGCCGAAGAAGGAGAAAACATCAAGAATCCCTTGAAGTTGAAATCCAAATAAATAAATCACCTGTCGCCAAACATAATATACTCCTATATAAAAACATGTAAAACGTATGAAGAAGCCATAAAATGTCTTGATGGCATATACATAAAACCGAAAAACTCTCGACAACGCTAGAAACGTACTTGCAACCAGAAAACAGTCTTCTGGTGAATCAATTTCTGAATATGTACGTGCCTTGAAGCTGTTGGCCCTTGAGTGTAACTTTCAAAATGTACCTTAGACGCGAAAACTCATATGCAAGAATTCACTCGTGATCATTTATTTCTGGTCTTAACTCACAGAAGATACGTCAACGTCTACTGGAGAACAACATTCTGGACCTTGATGAAGCGTTAAACAAAGCTATAATCTTAGAATCAGCTGAAAAAAATCGAAATCGTATGTCCCTAACAATAATGATTTAAATGCTGTTCCACAAGCAGTACAGGGGAACACTGTTTAAACCTTGCTGTTCGCACTCAACGTAAGTGGCGATGATTTTTCTGCGGTGGTAACTCTCTTCAACAAAGCAAGAGTATCCTACGTCCACGAGATAAAACAAAAATTTGTAGCCAGAAAGCAAATACAGCACTCATGAAAAAAAGTGTTTTTGGTATGGCACCGAAAATATATAAGACACCATCCTGTGGCCTTTTTTTTTTTTTTTCTTTTCTTTTTCTTTTTCGCTATAGTAGAAGCTTTAAGAAAGTGGCGTCATTATCTACTCGGTAGACACTTTTTATTACTGACCGATCAACATACATACATCAATCACGCCTATATCGGCTAATAATGATTGCTTATATTAATAAATTAATAAAACGGCTAATAAAGCCAGGAAACGTGAAGAGAGGAATAAGAAGGCGGGCTCTTCAGGTGGGAAGTCTCTTGGCCCTGAGGAGGATAAGAGATTGGACGAAGCCGCTGGCGGTGATGAGGACGCAACTCCGCCCGTCAAGGTTATGAGCGCGTTCGACTTGAGGAAGGAGCTCAAAACGGAGATGAAGAGCGATTCGTCGGGCATGTTCCGAAACTTGGCTGGTACTTCGCCTTTAGTGCCACCAAAGAATGAGAGTGAGATAATATCGTATGACGAATCTATTGATTCGGATCTAACGGCTGATGAGTCATCCCTTATGGATGATTTCCTTTACTACATTCTCCACGATACGATAGAGGCTTCCGAGAACCGGTCGGCAGACGTTCCAGAGGGGAGAGCGTTCCGAGAAGGTGATTGGGAACTTGTATTTAAAACGGAGAATGGATTTTTGAGGTACATGTCGAAGAATCATCCTGGCGCGGCCGTCGCCATTGGTGAGGAACTCGACAAATTAGATCGTGAGAAGATCTTAAAACGACGATCTGACTACAAAGTGTGTCTGCTCTTTGTGGATGGAGTGTTCAAAGGCGGTTATGTACCAAAGAAAGCGGGTAGACCGAAACTTTATGCTATTAACTTAGTTGGTTATGTTCACGCTGGATCCCAAGAATAGAGAAGTACTGCGTCTTCCGTCATGAGCGTCTCAGTTTTCACTCGGACGCTCTAGAAGAGTCCCTTGAGTAGAAAAACAGTAAAAATAAAAAAAAAAAAAATAAAAAAAAATAAAAAAAAAATATCCCTTACGGGGTAGGCAGAGCGTTAACGGCCGTTCAACGGATATTAACACCACGTTTGACAAATGTTTGAGGGTCAATCAGATAACTGTGTATCACTATAGTGACAGGTTGTCAGCCCGTCGCCTAAAATTGCAATACACACCCTCGAGTCCCTTAGTCGCCTCTTACAACACCCATGGGTAAGAAATGGGGTGATGCTATTCTAAGCCGGCATCACACCGATCAACAGTCTGTATCATTTATGTTTGATGAGAAACACTCAAGTAAAATAATAAACAAGAAAATCGAGAGATGGCGCTTAGAACTAACCTGTTACAAGTACGACATATGAATGTATGTACCTACGACTCCAGACAATGTTGTTAAGGTAAGATTAAGTTTTAATCTTTTAAATCAATTTGCTTATAATGCAAATTACAACCTGTTAGTATGGCTACGCTAGGACTATTAATTATGCTGTGCTATGGCGATACACAATTTTCTGAATGACCCTCAAATGATTGTTAGATGTGGTGTAAATATTAGTTTTTTATGACCGTTGACGTTCTGCAGTTCCCAGGGTGCAGGGGATATAGACGCGACATATGTATGTATGTACAAATACAATTTCTTGTACATGTATTATTATACAATATTATGAATAATATATATATATATATATATACATATATATATATGTCGGAGATTAATCAAACTCTGGTGGGTATTGGCTGAAATTATTTGACAGTTCGCGTTTTGTTATTATTTTCTTCAGTGTGATTGCTATTTGATTCTTGCAGAAACGAAACGCATAATCGCTGGCAACACTCAAATAGGCGATGCGCTTTATTCGCGCGCAGTTAGCTCGACTGTAAGATAAACTGGAGTGACGTTAGAGGCGTTGTAGTGCGTCCTCACAATTCGTTGTTGGTTGCGTTCGTCATGGAGAAACGGAACGTGATCGACGGAGTAAACAACTTTGACAGTTCCGGTTGGTATGTGGTTCTATGTGGTCGTTTTGAAGTTAGGTTTACAATCTGGTAAAATCTTTGGAGAAACTGTGGTCGTCTAGCGATGGCGGAGCCCTAGATTCGTATTGCCAGTGGAATATTTGTGGAGATCATGAAGTGTGTTGGTTATTGTCGTATTTCCCCGAGGTTGTAGCCGAGGTTGGTGAAATGCAGAGATTGTACGAGGTTGGTGACAGTTGCTGCTGTGGTCTCTTTGTAATCCTGCAGGCTGTGGATTTCAATAGTGTTCGGTGTTGAAGGTTAGTGTCAAACGGTATCTTTGGTGTTGTGAAGACACGTTGATGTTGATCAGCGTGTGTCTTAAGAGTCTTAGGTTGGTTGGGTAGACAGGTCGGTTGTAGTACGGTTACACCGTGCCTGACGATGACCTGCCAGGTCGAAACAGCCTCACCGTGGGAATTGACTGCGTAATGATATCGACGTTGTGGTTAATCATTTCAGTGGCTAGCGATAGCATTTGGTGATGCAGTATTCTACAGGGTTCAACGAGTATACACCCACGACGTGTTGTTCTGTATCCTGACGTAAGGTTATACTTCCTCAGTGTTATTTCATATCCTGACGTAAGTTTGATTATGATGTGATTTTTAGTATCATCCAGACTTGCTGGTTGATTAGTTTTGGGGTCCATTCTTTATTGTTTTCTACAAAGGACCTGATGCAGTGTGATCCTGATTTAGCGGCATCCTGATGTTCATGGCGTGTGTGCCTGTGTGTATCCAGGCTCTCCTCCTTTTTCATTGTGTTCGCTTCTTCTATTCTCTTTTCTTTTCTTATTTTTTCTAACTATCATCGACATCAGAAGCGGGATAGTGAACCATTATTCGGACGGGCGTTAGAAGTATTCTAGTGAGACGATAGTAAACTATTATTCGGATGTGCGTTAGTGGTATTCTAATGAGATGTTGGACTACTATTTGGACGTGTGTAAGAAGTATTCTACTGGGATAGTGAGCCATTATTTTGAGTAGCGTTAGAGGTTTTCTAATGAGACGGTGGACCACTGTTTTGTCGGTTATGATTGTGAGTTAGGGAGTTTTCTCATGAGATGGTGTACTTTTATTTGAACGGTTGTGAGGAGTATTCTAGTGTGATAGTGTACCATTATTTAAGGCGGTCGTGAGAGGTATTCTAGAGTGACAATAGTGGACTTTTATTTTGACGTGTGTGAAAGAGGTGTTGTTATGTGATGGTGTTCCATTGTTTTATTGGTTGAAAACTCCATGTGTTGCAGTTTTCTTATGAGATTGTGGACAATCCCTTGGATGGCGATAGGGACTTGTTTAAAAGCTATGAATTCAAATAGACCGCATACAAAAGGTGTAAAGTCCAAAGGTTCTAGTTGAGTTAAACCTAGTCAAAGGGTAATGAAGATTCTGACGTTGCAAAGTAATTTCAAAACAAATTGCCTCACTGACGAGGTTTGCGGATAGCCATATTTAGATAATTCGGTGGGTTTCCAGATTATATGACATGGTGTATAGCCTGATAAGTTTGTGGTAGCCGAGTTGTTGTTCATTTAGTGGGTAGCCATATGGAGGGTGTTTATTTGGTTGGTAGCCAAACTCACTCGTTACGCTTGGTGGTTAGCCTACGAATTAACAGAAGTTCTTGAGAGCGAAAAAAAAACGTAAATTTCTTTCATCGTATGGCGGTTACGTGCTGCGCGAAGACTGGGAGCTCTGTTGAGAATTGAGATTATGATGTTTGTCGAAACCGTTCTTTGAACAAGTGCGTCATGTTCAACACGGGCAAGCAGACCGATGAGACTGGTCAGTGTGATGTTTGTCTGTGAGCCTTAACTAAGCCTAAACTGAGTCTAAATTTGTATCTTGTGATTGATGTTCAAAATGTGAAATTAAAATAATTTGAAAGTCTGTTGATTTGGGTATCGTTTTGTTTTCGATTCCTGATTTTGAGTTTGATTAGAATATTGTCAGGGATGACTTAGTTTGTATCACAGGGATGATTTGTCACAGGGATGACTTAGTTTGTATCACAGGGATGATTTGTCACAGGGATGACTTAGTAGGTAATCACAGAGATGATTAGTGTCACAGGGATGACTTAGTTTGTATCACAGGGATGATTTGTCACAGGGATGACTTAGTAGGTAATCACAGAGATGATTAGTGTCACAGGGATGACTTAGTTTATCACAGGGATGACTTAGTAGGTAATCACAGAGATGATTAATGTCACAGGGCTGACTAAGTTTATCACAGGGATGATTTGTCACAGGGATGACTTAGTAGGTAATCACAGAGATGATTAATGTCACAGGGCTGACATGTTTGAATCACAGGGTTGATTGATTTTTGTCACAGGGCTGACATGTTTAAATCACAGGGTTGATTGATTATTGTCACAGGGCTGACATGTTTGAATCACAGGGTTGATTGATTATTGTCACAGGGCTGACATGTTTGAATCACAGGGTTGATTGATTATTGTCACAGGGCTGACATGTTTGAATCACAGGGTTGATTGATTATTGTCACAGGGCTGACATGTTTGAATCACAGGGTTGATTGATTATTGTCACAGGGCTGGCATGTTTGAATCACAGTGTTGATTGATTATTGTCACAGGGCTGACATGTTTGAATCACAGGGTTGATTGATTATTGTCACAGGGCTGACATGTTTGAATCACAGGGTTGATTGATTATTGTCACAGGGCTGACATGTTTGAATCACAGAGTTGATTGATTATTGTCACAGGGCTGACATGTTTGAATCACAGGGTTGATTTACGTCACAGGGATGACTAAGTTTGTATCACAGAGATGATTGATGCTAGTCACAGGGCTGACTAGCAATCTACAGAGATAGCTGAAAAATACGAGTGGTTGTCTTTATTTATTTTCAATGGATACTTGAGCTATATAGAGTAGAGCTTAGTTGCTGACACTTCGGATAGTCTTCTACTGAAGTGGATTAAATTGTTCTGGTTTTTGGAGTGAAAGTTGTTTTTGTGTTTGATGAAGTGGATACTTGACCTTATCGATGACTGAAAATGAATTGAGTTGTGATTGAAACGAAATAAATTTAGTGGGAATGTTATGTGAAGTCAGTGACTTTCTTGACCAGAGGAACATAATTGGCAATCCTCATATTTCTGTTATGTGCCTTGCTATGATAGAAAGCTCTGATATCTTAGCTCACTGGTTGTCTTGAGACAGGATCAGGTGCAAAATGGATGTTGTCTTCAGATCTACCAGATGCCAGATTGAGGTTGTCTCGAGGTGAGAGGGGCTGAACGGGTTGTGATGTGGCTGTTGACTTGACGGTGTGGCCTTAGTAAATTTACTTCTGTCATCAGTCATAGTGATAGCTATTCTTACGGTGACGTGGCGCTGGTGCAGGGTTTCTGACGGTGCAGACAAGGCTTTAGAGACTATTTATTTTGGTAATGATATCGTGACATTTATTGGTTGGTTAATGTTTTCAGTCAAGTGAGTTGATTCAGTTTGTTATAGTCAGGATGGACGAGCGGTATATCTAGGCAAAGTTAGTTTTTTTTCGATACACATCAGCCGAGGACGTCTGACTTGTCAGAATGGCCGTGTCGGAGATTAATCAAACTCTGGTGGGTATTGGCTGAAATTATTTGACAGTTCGCGTTTTGTTATTATTTTCTTCAGTGTGATTGCTATTTGATTCTTGCAGAAACGAAACGCATAATCGCTGGCAACACTCAAATAGGCGATGCGCTTTATTCGCGCGCAGTTAGCTCGACTGTAAGATAAACTGGAGTGACGTTGGAGGCGTTGTAGTGCGTCCTCACAATTCGTTGTTGGTTGCGTTCGTCATGGAGAAACGGAACGTGATCGACGGAGTAAACAACTTTGACAGTTCCGGTTGGTATGTGGTTCTATGTGGTCGTTTTGAAGTTAGGTTTACAATCTGGTAAAATCTTTGGAATCCTGGAGCGTTTGGAGAAACTGTGGTCGTCTAGCGATGGCGGAGCCCTAGATTCGTATTGCCAGTGGAATATTTGTGGAGATCATGAAGTGTGTTGGTTATTGTCGTATTTCCCCGAGGTTGTAGCCGAGGTTGGTGAAATGCAGAGATTGTACGAGGTTGGTGACAGTTGCTGCTGTGGTCTCTTTGTAATCCTGCAGGCTGTGGATTTCAATAGTGTTCGGTGTTGAAGGTTAGTGTCAAACGGTATCTTTGGTGTTGTGAAGACACGTTGATGTTGATCAGCGTGTGTCTTAAGAGTCTTAGCTTGGTTGGGTAGACAGTTTCTGGTCCACGAGATTGATTATAGCATTTTTCTTAATTTAAAAGATATGCAAGATCAGTGGAACTATAATTTTAACGAAAACGAAAACAAGGAAAATGTAGCTTGGTGCGAAATAAAAAGTTTGAAGCATGTAGAGGTAGAAGAAGGTCATTTTATAATTTACTAGCAGCCCGTCCTGGCTTCGCACGGGTGGACTCACTACAGATAATGCATCAGAGCAGAAAAGATTGGCGGTGTGTTTGAAGTAAGTAAACATTTTATATTCAGTTAATTTAGTTAGTCTTTATTAATCAGTCTTTTATGCTAGTCCGAATCAAAACAAAGTAATATTAATTGAGTATTAGGTACAACATCATCATCAGCAATATGAGTTGACATACACGTTCCTCTTTATGAAAAATTTGGCTCTGGTCCCTCTTTGTTAGAAGTATTTGTCGTTTTTATGACTTCTGAAGGACATGTTTCCGGAGGATTAGGTAGTTCACATTCCAGTTGGCAAGGCTGTAAATCCATCAGCAATATGAGTTGACATACACGTTCCTCTTTATGAAAAATTTGGCTCTGGTCCCTCTTTGTTAGAAGTATTTGTCGTTTTTATGACTTCTGAAGGACATGTTTCCGGAGGATTAGGTAGTTCACATTCCAGTTGGCAAGGCTGTAAATCCATCGGGCCCGCTGTATTAATTGTATTTCCGCCAGAGCTTGAAGAATAACCAATATTTTGATTATACCATGACATGACGAGTTTTCTTTTTAACGGAACTTGTAAGTAATCTGGTAATTTTTTAAATGTTTTTGCCATCGAAAGAAAAAAATTATCAGTATCATCATAGTTCGGCGGTTTCAAAACTTCTTTTAATTTTTGCCTTTCATTTCTAAAAGATTATTGGTTTTCCATATGTTTTTTAAATAAAATTGTTAATTCATCGCCTTTTTTCTTCTTTGATAATGGTGGAGCTTCCGAGTCTAGTGAAATACCGGAAGTTGAGGATGTTTTGCTAGGATTTTTAACCTGATTTGAATTAGTGTGTTGAATTTAGATGTGTTGCTTGTGTATAATGTCTGTATGCGTGTTCACTGTCTTGTTCTAAAGGGAAAGGTACTTAAAGATACAAACCACTGTAAATATTTCACTGAATTGCTTGTATTGTCTAAAGAAACTGTTACAATTTAGTTGCTATTATAAACGATTGCTCCAGAATGGAAAAGCAAGGGTCTCCAAATCGGCGATGCCCAAGCCCAACTAACCAACCTCCGTTTCGCGGACGATATTGTTCTATTTTCCTCAACAGCCTCTGAGCTGCAACACATGCTACAAGATGTAAGCGAGGCAAGCCTCGAGGTTGGACTAAAGATGAATATGTCAAAGACTAAGGTCAAGACAAATCGAACTGAGCAAATTGTGGAAGTGGATGGGGAGAAAATAGCATATGTCCAAGAGTACCTTTACTTAGGCCAAATAATCTCTTTCCAGGCGAGACAAGATAAGGAAGTCGAAAGACGGTCTGAGAACGCCTGGAAGAGCTATTGGGCTAAGAAAGACCTCATGAAAGGTAACTTGCCCCTATCTTTGAAACGCAAGCTTATGGACATGTGCATTCTTCCTATCCTTACCTACGGAGCTTAGACCTGGTCTGACTGATATTCAGAAGTCGAGGCTTGGGGTTTGCCAACGTAATATGAAACGCAGCATACTTGGAGACGTAGCTCAGAAGGCTGCCTGCTTAAAGTGGGATTGGGCTGGCCACGTTACCCGCATGCCAACTGCTTTATGGGCTAAAATAGCAACGGAATGGGTGCCCAAGAATGTTAAGAGGCGACGTGGATGGCCCCGAAAGAGGTGGAGCGATGAACTCAGCGCCTATCTACCAAACTGGCAAAGCCTAGCACTGGACCGAGAGAAGTGGAAAAAGAGGAGAGAGGCCTTTGCCCTGCAGTGGGACAACCTGGGCTCTTAAATAATTTATGCAAACAATCTAACAGAATATCTGATGCCCAAGCAACGGATATTCTGATAGATTGTTTGTATTAAGATCAAACATTTTTATTGTTAAGTGGCGCCACTGTAGCTTACAAAGTTTCTGGGAATTCACCTAGATAGTAACTGCAGTTGGCATCATCATATAGAGACTGTGTGTGATAAGCTGCACCGTTATGTTCATGTTTTGTGTAGGCTTCGGAACATATCGTCTATCGAAACTAATATCACAGCCTATCATGGCTATGTCAGTTCACTGCTAAGGTATGGACTTTTGGTTTGGGGCAGCCCTACAGACAAGGCTGATATCAGTAAATTATTTAAAGCGCAAAAGAAATGCGTTCGTGCAATGTGTGGCAAATCACCCCGAGATTCTTGTAAGCCACTATTTAAGCAGTTGGGAATTATGCCACTCCCATGCATGTACATTTTTGAGGTTGCTAGTTTTGTAAGATTTAATATTAATCTATTTAAAAAAACCCGAGATGTGTATAGAAGAAATGTTAGAACTTCAGATAAGCTTGTATATAATAATCTACCAAAGTTGACATTTTATTTTAAACAATGTAGTGGCATGTGTGTAAGAATTTATAATGCTATTCCCAATGACATCAAACTATTACCTAGACAGTTATTCAAAAATCAATTATTAAAATGGCTTAAGGAAAAACAGTTCTATGATATTAATGACATATTTAATTGATTGTCTTTTTTTTCCATAATGATATTTCGTAATATAAAACGATTTAATTTTACTTTGCCTGACATGTTAATAATTTAGATAGATAGATAGATAGATAGTTATGCCACCACAACCCTTAAGAACCATAACAGTAAATGCATAAATGCTGCAAGCTCAGCGCATCATGGTGGTACAGCTCCTGGAAGCTGCCGGTAGAGATAAGACTAGTGTAAGTGTGTAAGTTAGTTCTAAGCATTTTGATGACCATTCGTGTCTTGCATCAAACTCTGTGAACACGTCTCGCCAAAAATTAAATTAATTAATTAAATTGATCCATATTTCAATTTTTTAGTTTTTTTAAAAACATACTAACGCGTTCCCGTAACTTGAGTGGCGCAGCCGTACGTATGTCGGTTTTCCGGAAAACTGCGCCCGCGCGAATTTAAAATCAATTCTGTGCGTGTGCGGTAAAACAACGACTGTGGACTGGACTCTAAAACCGATATACCGAACCAAATAAATTTCTCAAGTGTGGTGCAGTGCTGTGGATATTCAGAGATGGATTGTTTTGGGAAATGGTGAGTAAAACTTTTCGCCTCCCTTCTATTCCTACTACGTGTACTTGAGATTGGACTTCTCTCATTTCAAACGTGATCTGAATTAGTTAAGTTAGTTAAGAATATATAAAGTGTATAACAAGTTAAAGATATTACGTATAATTAGTGATATAATACAAGTAAAAACCGTAATTAGCTAAAATGGCTGAGGTCAATCTAGTTGTCATTCCGAGCGACTTTCAAAAAATTATCCCGCTGTATGGTGGTGATCCTAGACAACTGAATCTATTTTTACGAAAGTGCGAATATATTATAGAGAGGTTCAGAGGTAATCACGCTCAAAATGAGTACGTTATGCAAGTTATAACGAGCAGGCTTACAGACGCCGCAGCGGCGCTGATAAGCGAGCGCGCAGACATTGTAACGTGGGCGAATTTCAGAGAATTACTAGTTCATCAGAAGAGTGTATCGCTATGACTTTAGAATCGCTAAAAATGAAAACAGGTGAATCATACCTAGATTTTTGTAAAAGAGTACAGTCAGTCAGAGCTAACCTAATGGCCAAGGTTAACTTATTAGGAAATGAACAGATGAGGGAAAGTAAAACTATCATTTATAACAGAGCGGCATTAAATGTTTTCCTATTCAACTTACCAGAAAATATGATTCGCATAGTCCGGCTGCATGATCCGGAAACCCTTGAAGACGCCCTCCGCGTCGTCCTGGAAGAAGTGAATTTTCACGAGCAGTACCAAAACAAAAATAAAAATCAATCTGCGATTTCTAAACCCCAAAATCAGCCTCAGGGTTTTATTAGGCCTAACTTCCAAAATCAGTTTAGGTTTGGAGTTCCTCCTAATTTCCAAAATCAGTACCAAAACCAGTTCAAATTTGGAATTCTCCCTAGCCAACAATTCAGAGCTCATATACCTAATCACCAAAATCGCCCGACTCAACCTGTTCAATTCGGGTACAGACCCCAGCAACAGCAACAAGTAGGTCGCCCTTCACCTTATGTCGGCTATGGTTATAGACCTGTAGGCCTTCAGCAATTTCCCCCCATGCGTCCTCAGCAATTCGGCCAACAACAGGGCCAGGGTAATAGGCCACCCCAGCAAAATAATAATTTTTATCCGAACGATGTTTCCATGCGCACAGCACCTCCTGCCAGACAAGGTTTTCATGTCAATGAAACTGAGCTTTACGAAGAAAATTATCCGTATTACATGGAAGACCCCTACACATATGATGTTCCATCATACAGTGAAGACCCCTTTGCATATTCAAGTTCAAGTTCATTCGATCCGTACGATCAGCAGGTAACACCCACGCTTGCTCTCGAGTCGACGATCACTGAGAAGCCAGAGCATGCGACTATCGCTACTAAAGCGCCCGAGCGTAAAAGTCAAAATGATAACCTACAAGTAGAGAATTTTTGCATAAGGGCCTCGACTTGCACAGAGAAACAATAGAGCTAAATTGTGACCTAAAATTAAACTTGCCATACATTTACATACCCGAAATTGATTCCAAATTTATGTTAGACACCGGCTCTACCCGAAGTTTCATAAGTCCCGAAAAAGCTTATAAATATTTTTCGGCCTATATAGACCGTGAACCCTTTCAGGTCGTAAGCACGCACGCCAAATCAAACCACGACCAAGTAATACAAACGCAATTAATGCCTACCTTCAAAAATCCAATCATACATAAGTTCTACATCTATGATGTTGATCCTCGCTACGACGGGTTAATTGGTAACGATCTTTTAAGAGGCAATATCATTGATCTCAAACACGATTTGCTCCGTACCGACACTGTTAATATACCTATAATTCACCAACCAAAGGACTATGTCCTAACTTTACCCGCGCGAACTGAAACGAGAGTTAAGGTTCCAACGAATCTGTACTCAGGAGAGGCAATCCTCAATTTCACAAAATTCGCTGACGGTGTACGAATGCCCGACGCAATTGTTTCCTGTAGGAACGGATATGCTACTACGGTTATTCAAAATACCTTGGAAACGGACATGGAATTGGCAATTACCTCACCTTTTCTAGTTACTGAATATTTTCCGGAAGAAATTAACCTGAACCTTCTTGAAAGTGACCCTGAAAGAAAGCATGATATATTATTGACACAGAACTTATTCAAACTCCGACTTAACCATATGAATCCGGAAGAGCGTGCATGTATAGAGAAATTGTGTAACGAATACAAGGACATATTCTACTGCGACCAACTACCACTCACGTTCACTAACCAAGTTAAACATCACATACGCACCAAAAATGAAGACCCTATATACACAAAACCATATAGACAACCCCCAGCTGTAACAGACGAAATTAGAAGACAAGTAGACAAACTTTTAGATGACAATATAATACAGGAATCACACTCTCCCTGGAATGCTCCGGTGCATTTAGTTTCAAAAAAAATTGATGCATCAGGACAGCAAAAATACCGCATGGTAATCGACTATAGACGACTCAATGACATTACAATCGACGATAAGTACCCACTACCTAACATAACTGACTTGTTCGACAAACTTGGCAAGAGTACCTACTTTTCGACACTTGACCTTGCCAGCGGTTACCATCAAATAGAAGTGAATGAGAGTGACAGACAAAAGACGGCCTTCAGCACTCAGTCGGGGCATTACGAATTTCTTCGTATGCCATTTGGCTTGAAGACAGCTCCGGCTACTTTTCAGAGGACTATGGACAACGTGCTACGTGGACTACAGGGGATACATTGTATGGTATACCTTGATGACATAATAATATTTTCGGCTAGCCTACAAGAACACTTACAACAACTGCGAACTGTATTTGACCGACTCAGACAAACTAACCTCAAGGTCCAGCTCGACAAGTCCGAATTCCTTAGGAAGGAAGTCTTGTACTTAGGACACACGATCACCAAAGACGGGCTGAAACCAAATGACGATAAAATAGCAGCTATTCTCAAGTATCCAATCCCGAAGACAACGACGGAAATTAAAAGTTTCCTCGGCCTTATCGGCTACTACAGACGCTTTATAAAAGACTTCGCTAAGATAACTCAGCCTTTAACTACCTGCCTGAAAAAACGAAACAAAATAGTAATCGATCAGAAATATATAGATGCCTTCGAAAAATGTAAAGAGCTGTTGACCAGTGCCCCTCTCCTACAATTTCCTGACCCAACCAAACCCTACATTTTGACAACTGACGCATCCAACGTGGCCTTGGGGGCCGTACTGTCGCAAGGCCCTATCGGACAAGACAAACCAGTGGCGTATGCCAGCAGAACCCTAAGTGACACCGAGGCTCGCTACAGTACAATTGAGAAGGAGCTTCTCGCTGTCATTTGGGCAACAAAGCATTTTAGGCCCTACCTGTATGGTCGGAAATTTGACATCTACACCGATCATAAACCACTTGAGTGGCTAAACTCACTAAAAGAACCGAATTCAAAACTAATGCGCTGGCGACTTAAAATGCAGGAGTATGACTATAACATTAAATACAAAAAAGGAAAACTTAACGCCAACGCCGATTCCCTATCACGCATAAAACTTAACGCTTTAGGTTCTGACTCTGACGGTAAGAATGACGATTTGTCGATGAAAGTGAAGGTTGGAAAGGAAGATGATTTGAGTGAGTACATGAAAGAATTAGAAAACAAAATAACTGAATTAGGAAAGAAAACCCATAGACAAGACAATTCTGATACAGAGACTGCTTCTCATTCATCTGCGACCTTGACAATATCTGACCTCGATAATACTGAACAGATAGATCCAACTATTCCTGACGTAAGTTTCGCGGATACAGTTCATTCCGCCCAAGAACTAGAATCAAACGGCATCCCTATTCTGCACGAAGCTATCGACACTAAACCAAATCAAATTTTTCTATATGAATGGGCGAAAGACAAATTACAAGTCACTAACTCATCAAGAGACAAACAAAAAATTTTAGAAGCTTTCTTGCCCACAAATGATGATGAAAAAATTAAACAATTTTTAAAAGAGTACATTAAACCCAATTGTAAATATTTTGTCCATTTCGAAAATGAAATATTCAGAAAAGACTTTTCCAGAATCGTAATAGAACTTTTCAAACGAGGTACTGTACAATTCTTCGAATGTACTGAAAGGGTTGAGTACGTTGAAGATGAAGAGGATCAAAAAACCATCATTCTAAAATATCACGAGGGTCCGACATGCCATAGGGGAATCAAGGAAACCGCTGTCAGAATTCGTAGACATTATTATTGGGAAAATATGAACACCACTGTAGCTGCAGTCATAAATGGATGTGAGGCGTGTCGTAAAATGAAGTACGATCGGAGGCCACTTAAACCAGTCTTACAGCTAACCCAAACTCAGAACGCACCATTTCAGGAGGTTTTCATAGATATCTTCTCTATCGAAGGAAAGCATTATCTAACCCTAGTCGATGCCTTCAGTAAGCTTGGTCAAGCTTTGGAAATTCCGAACCGTTCCACCCCTGAAGTGGTACGTGCCTTAACAAAGTACTTTTCCTTTTACGGTACACCTGGTAAAATTTCGTGTGATCCTGGTGGCGAGTTCAACAATGAACTCATGAGGGAACTCATGAACCTTCATAAAATCGACCTTCATATAACTACCCCAAATAACCCAAATTCTACAGGTATAGTAGAGCGATTTCACTCTACCATAATAGAAATATATCGTTTGGCTAAATACGATCAAAAATGTACAGATGCAGCTTCAATCATGGTTTACTCCGTAATGGCTTACAACAACACTATTCACTCTACAACCAACCTCACACCGTTCGAAGTAGTCTTTGGCCATACCAGCACGAATAAAGTATTTAACGGTAACTTTGAAAGAGATGCTGCGTTTCATATTACGTTGGCAAACCCCAAGCCTCGACTTCTGAATATCAGTCAGACCAGGTCTAAGCTCCGTAGGTAAGGATAGGAAGAATGCACATGTCCATAAGCTTGCGTTTCAAAGATAGGGGCAAGTTACCTTTCATGAGGTCTTTCTTAGCCCAATAGCTCTTCCAGGCGTTCTCAGACCGTCTTTCGACTTCCTTATCTTGTCTCGCCTGGAAAGAGATTATTTGGCCTAAGTAAAGGTACTCTTGGACATATGCTATTTTCTCCCCATCCACTTCCACAATTTGCTCAGTTCGATTTGTCTTGACCTTAGTCTTTGACATATTCATCTTTAGTCCAACCTCGAGGCTTGCCTCGCTTACATCTTGTAGCATGTGTTGCAGCTCAGAGGCTGTTGAGGAAAATAGAACAATATCGTCCGCGAAACGGAGGTTGGTTAGTTGGGCTTGGGCATCGCCGATTTGGAGACCCTTGCTTTTCCATTCTGGAGCAATCGTTTATAATACCTCCTCGAGAACGCTTGTAAATAGCTTGGGGGAGAGAGAGTCACCCTGTTTTATGTTTGCATAAAGCGAAAATATTTTTTGTGAAATGGCGCCACCCACTGTCGACTGTCGCCTTAAAACGCAAGCTGACAACCTATTTTTATAGTGATACACGTTGTTTCTGAAACGGGCCTCATGTTGTTCAGATGTGGCGCTGACGTGAGTGACGACTTAGGCTTAGGCTCTGTCTGCCTCATAAAGGATAAAAGCTTTATATGTTTTCATTAATGGGAAATTTGATTTTATCTGATTGTCTAGGGAAGGATTACGAAGTTGATTATTGAGAGTTTGTATGTAGGTAAAGAAACAGCTGTTGAGAAATTGCCTCAATTTATTCAACTAGATAAATGTTAATTTCGTTATGCCAGACGAGGCTAAACCTAGTTCCTCTATGGCGAACTATTTACGCACAGATCGTTTCGATGTAGAGCCCGAGGCAACTGCGGCCGATGTACGTTGGACCCACTGGAAGTCCACAATTACAAACTTTATCGCCGAAGAAGGAGAAAACATCAAGAATCCCTTGAAGTTGAAATCCAAATAAATAAATCACCTGTCGCCAAACATAATATACTCCTATATAAAAACATGTAAAACGTATGAAGAAGCCATAAAATGTCTTGATGGCATATACATAAAACCGAAAAACTCTCGACAACGCTAGAAACGTACTTGCAACCAGAAAACAGTCTTCTGGTGAATCAATTTCTGAATATGTACGTGCCTTGAAGCTGTTGGCCCTTGAGTGTAACTTTCAAAATGTACCTTAGACGCGAAAACTCATATTATGCAAGAATTCACTCGTGATCATTTATTTCTGGTCTTAACTCACAGAAGATACGTCAACGTCTACTGGAGAACAACATTCTGGACCTTGATGAAGCGTTAAACAAAGCTATAATCTTAGAATCAGCTGAAAAAAATCGAAATCGTATGTCCCTAACAATAATGATTTAAATGCTGTTCCACAAGCAGTACAGGGGAACACTGTTTAAACCTTGCTGTTCGCACTCAACGTAAGTGGCGATGATTTTTCTGCGGTGGTAACTCTCTTCAACAAAGCAAGAGTATCCTACGTCCACGAGATAAAACAAAAATTTGTAGCCAGAAAGCAAATACAGCACTCATGAAAAAAAGTGTTTTTGGTATGGCACCGAAAATATATAAGACACCATCCTGTGGCCTTTTTTTTTTTTTTCTTTTCTTTTTCTTTTTCGCTATAGTAGAAGCTTTAAGAAAGTGGCGTCATTATCTACTCGGTAGACACTTTTTATTACTGACCGATCAACATACATACATCAATCACGCCTATATCGGCTAATAATGATTGCTTATATTAATAAATTAATAAAACGGCTAATAAAGCCAGGAAACGTGAAGAGAGGAATAAGAAGGCGGGCTCTTCAGGTGGGAAGTCTCTTGGCCCTGAGGAGGATAAGAGATTGGACGAAGCCGCTGGCGGTGATGAGGACGCAACTCCGCCCGTCAAGGTTATGAGCGCGTTCGACTTGAGGAAGGAGCTCAAAACGGAGATGAAGAGCGATTCGTCGGGCATGTTCCGAAACTTGGCTGGTACTTCGCCTTTAGTGCCACCAAAGAATGAGAGTGAGATAATATCGTATGACGAATCTATTGATTCGGATCTAACGGCTGATGAGTCATCCCTTATGGATGATTTCCTTTACTACATTCTCCACGATACGATAGAGGCTTCCGAGAACCGGTCGGCAGACGTTCCAGAGGGGAGAGCGTTCCGAGAAGGTGATTGGGAACTTGTATTTAAAACGGAGAATGGATTTTTGAGGTACATGTCGAAGAATCATCCTGGCGCGGCCGTCGCCATTGGTGAGGAACTCGACAAATTAGATCGTGAGAAGATCTTAAAACGACGATCTGACTACAAAGTGTGTCTGCTCTTTGTGGATGGAGTGTTCAAAGGCGGTTATGTACCAAAGAAAGCGGGTAGACCGAAACTTTATGCTATTAACTTAGTTGGTTATGTTCACGCTGGATCCCAAGAATAGAGAAGTACTGCGTCTTCCGTCATGAGCGTCTCAGTTTTCACTCGGACGCTCTAGAAGAGTCCCTTGAGTAGAAAAACAGTAAAAAAAAAAAAAAAAAAAAATCCCTTACGGGGTAGGCAGAGCGTTAACGGCCGTTCAACGGATATTAACACCACGTTTGACAAATGTTTGAGGGTCAATCAGATAACTGTGTATCACTATAGTGACAGGTTGTCAGCCCGTCGCCTAAAATTGCAATACACACCCTCGAGTCCCTTAGTCGCCTCTTACAACACCCATGGGTAAGAAATGGGGTGATGCTATTCTAAGCCGGCATCACACCGATCAACAGTCTGTATCATTTATGTTTGATGAGAAACACTCAAGTAAAATAATAAACAAGAAAATCGAGAGATGGCGCTTAGAACTAACCTGTTACAAGTACGACATATGCCTGTTACAAGTACGACATATGAATGTATGTACCTACGACTCCAGACAATGTTGTTAAGGTAAGATTAAGTTTTAATCTTTTAAATCAATTTGCTTATAATGCAAATTACAACCTGTTAGTATGGCTACGCTAGGACTATTAATTATGCTGTGCTATGGCGATACACAATTTTCTGAATGACCCTCAAATGATTGTTAGATGTGGTGTAAATATTAGTTTTTTATGACCGTTGACGTTCTGCAGTTCCCAGGGCGCAGGGGATATAGACGCGACATATGTATGTATGTACAAATACAATTTCTTGTACATGTATTATTATACAATATTATGAATAATATATATATATATACATATATATATATGTCGGAGATTAATCAAACTCTGGTGGGTATTGGCTGAAATTATTTGACAGTTCGCGTTTTGTTATTATTTTCTTCAGTGTGATTGCTATTTGATTCTTGCAGAAACGAAACGCATAATCGCTGGCAACACTCAAATAGGCGATGCGCTTTATTCGCGCGCAGTTAGCTCGACTGTAAGATAAACTGGAGTGACGTTAGAGGCGTTGTAGTGCGTCCTCACAATTCGTTGTTGGTTGCGTTCGTCATGGAGAAACGGAACGTGATCGACGGAGTAAACAACTTTGACAGTTCCGGTTGGTATGTGGTTCTATGTGGTCGTTTTGAAGTTAGGTTTACAATCTGGTAAAATCTTTGGAGAAACTGTGGTCGTCTAGCGATGGCGGAGCCCTAGATTCGTATTGCCAGTGGAATATTTGTGGAGATCATGAAGTGTGTTGGTTATTGTCGTATTTCCCCGAGGTTGTAGCCGAGGTTGGTGAAATGCAGAGATTGTACGAGGTTGGTGACAGTTGCTGCTGTGGTCTCTTTGTAATCCTGCAGGCTGTGGATTTCAATAGTGTTCGGTGTTGAAGGTTAGTGTCAAACGGTATCTTTGGTGTTGTGAAGACACGTTGATGTTGATCAGCGTGTGTCTTAAGAGTCTTAGGTTGGTTGGGTAGACAGGTCGGTTGTAGTACGGTTACACCGTGCCTGACGATGACCTGCCAGGTCGAAACAGCCTCACCGTGGGAATTGACTGCGTAATGATATCGACGTTGTGGTTAATCATTTCAGTGGCTAGCGATAGCATTTGGTGATGCAGTATTCTACAGGGTTCAACGAGTATACACCCACGACGTGTTGTTCTGTATCCTGACGTAAGGTTATACTTCCTCAGTGTTATTTCATATCCTGACGTAAGTTTGATTATGATGTGATTTTTAGTATCATCCAGACTTGCTGGTTGATTAGTTTTGGGGTCCATTCTTTATTGTTTTCTACAAAGGACCTGATGCAGTGTGATCCTGATTTAGCGGCATCCTGATGTTCATGGCGTGTGTGCCTGTGTGTATCCAGGCTCTCCTCCTTTTTCATTGTGTTCGCTTCTTCTATTCTCTTTTCTTTTCTTATTTTTTCTAACTATCATCGACATCAGAAGCGGGATAGTGAACCATTATTCGGACGGGCGTTAGAAGTATTCTAGTGAGACGATAGTAAACTATTATTCGGATGTGCGTTAGTGGTATTCTAATGAGATGTTGGACTACTATTTGGACGTGTGTAAGAAGTATTCTACTGGGATAGTGAGCCATTATTTTGAGTAGCGTTAGAGGTTTTCTAATGAGACGGTGGACCACTGTTTTGTCGGTTATGATTGTGAGTTAGGGAGTTTTCTCATGAGATGGTGTACTTTTATTTGAACGGTTGTGAGGAGTATTCTAGTGTGATAGTGTACCATTATTTAAGGCGGTCGTGAGAGGTATTCTAGAGTGACAATAGTGGACTTTTATTTTGACGTGTGTGAAAGAGGTGTTGTTATGTGATGGTGTTCCATTGTTTTATTGGTTGAAAACTCCATGTGTTGCAGTTTTCTTATGAGATTGTGGACAATCCCTTGGATGGCGATAGGGACTTGTTTAAAAGCTATGAATTCAAATAGACCGCATACAAAAGGTGTAAAGTCCAAAGGTTCTAGTTGAGTTAAACCTAGTCAAAGGGTAATGAAGATTCTGACGTTGCAAAGTAATTTCAAAACAAATTGCCTCACTGACGAGGTTTGCGGATAGCCATATTTAGATAATTCGGTGGGTTTCCAGATTATATGACATGGTGTATAGCCTGATAAGTTTGTGGTAGCCGAGTTGTTGTTCATTTAGTGGGTAGCCATATGGAGGGTGTTTATTTGGTTGGTAGCCAAACTCACTCGTTACGCTTGGTGGTTAGCCTACGAATTAACAGAAGTTCTTGAGAGCGAAAAAAAAACGTAAATTTCTTTCATCGTATGGCGGTTACGTGCTGCGCGAAGACTGGGAGCTCTGTTGAGAATTGAGATTATGATGTTTGTCGAAACCGTTCTTTGAACAAGTGCGTCATGTTCAACACGGGCAAGCAGACCGATGAGACTGGTCAGTGTGATGTTTGTCTGTGAGCCTTAACTAAGCCTAAACTGAGTCTAAATTTGTATCTTGTGATTGATGTTCAAAATGTGAAATTAAAATAATTTGAAAGTCTGTTGATTTGGGTATCGTTTTGTTTTCGATTCCTGATTTTGAGTTTGATTAGAATATTGTCAGGGATGACTTAGTTTGTATCACAGGGATGATTTGTCACAGGGATGACTTAGTTTGTATCACAGGGATGATTTGTCACAGGGATGACTTAGTAGGTAATCACAGAGATGATTAGTGTCACAGGGATGACTTAGTTTGTATCACAGGGATGATTTGTCACAGGGATGACTTAGTAGGTAATCACAGAGATGATTAGTGTCACAGGGATGACTTAGTTTATCACAGGGATGACTTAGTAGGTAATCACAGAGATGATTAATGTCACAGGGCTGACTAAGTTTATCACAGGGATGATTTGTCACAGGGATGACTTAGTAGGTAATCACAGAGATGATTAATGTCACAGGGCTGACATGTTTGAATCACAGGGTTGATTGATTTTTGTCACAGGGCTGACATGTTTAAATCACAGGGTTGATTGATTATTGTCACAGGGCTGACATGTTTGAATCACAGGGTTGATTGATTATTGTCACAGGGCTGACATGTTTGAATCACAGGGTTGATTGATTATTGTCACAGGGCTGACATGTTTGAATCACAGGGTTGATTGATTATTGTCACAGGGCTGACATGTTTGAATCACAGGGTTGATTGATTATTGTCACAGGGCTGGCATGTTTGAATCACAGTGTTGATTGATTATTGTCACAGGGCTGACATGTTTGAATCACAGGGTTGATTGATTATTGTCACAGGGCTGACATGTTTGAATCACAGGGTTGATTGATTATTGTCACAGGGCTGACATGTTTGAATCACAGAGTTGATTGATTATTGTCACAGGGCTGACATGTTTGAATCACAGGGTTGATTTACGTCACAGGGATGACTAAGTTTGTATCACAGAGATGATTGATGCTAGTCACAGGGCTGACTAGCAATCTACAGAGATAGCTGAAAAATACGAGTGGTTGTCTTTATTTATTTTCAATGGATACTTGAGCTATATAGAGTAGAGCTTAGTTGCTGACACTTCGGATAGTCTTCTACTGAAGTGGATTAAATTGTTCTGGTTTTTGGAGTGAAAGTTGTTTTTGTGTTTGATGAAGTGGATACTTGACCTTATCGATGACTGAAAATGAATTGAGTTGTGATTGAAACGAAATAAATTTAGTGGGAATGTTATGTGAAGTCAGTGACTTTCTTGACCAGAGGAACATAATTGGCAATCCTCATATTTCTGTTATGTGCCTTGCTATGATAGAAAGCTCTGATATCTTAGCTCACTGGTTGTCTTGAGACAGGATCAGGTGCAAAATGGATGTTGTCTTCAGATCTACCAGATGCCAGATTGAGGTTGTCTCGAGGTGAGAGGGGCTGAACGGGTTGTGATGTGGCTGTTGACTTGACGGTGTGGCCTTAGTAAATTTACTTCTGTCATCAGTCATAGTGATAGCTATTCTTACGGTGACGTGGCGCTGGTGCAGGGTTTCTGACGGTGCAGACAAGGCTTTAGAGACTATTTATTTTGGTAATGATATCGTGACATTTATTGGTTGGTTAATGTTTTCAGTCAAGTGAGTTGATTCAGTTTGTTATAGTCAGGATGGACGAGCGGTATATCTAGGCAAAGTTAGTTTTTTTTCGATACACATCAGCCGAGGACGTCTGACTTGTCAGAATGGCCGTGTCGGAGATTAATCAAACTCTGGTGGGTATTGGCTGAAATTATTTGACAGTTCGCGTTTTGTTATTATTTTCTTCAGTGTGATTGCTATTTGATTCTTGCAGAAACGAAACGCATAATCGCTGGCAACACTCAAATAGGCGATGCGCTTTATTCGCGCGCAGTTAGCTCGACTGTAAGATAAACTGGAGTGACGTTGGAGGCGTTGTAGTGCGTCCTCACAATTCGTTGTTGGTTGCGTTCGTCATGGAGAAACGGAACGTGATCGACGGAGTAAACAACTTTGACAGTTCCGGTTGGTATGTGGTTCTATGTGGTCGTTTTGAAGTTAGGTTTACAATCTGGTAAAATCTTTGGAATCCTGGAGCGTTTGGAGAAACTGTGGTCGTCTAGCGATGGCGGAGCCCTAGATTCGTATTGCCAGTGGAATATTTGTGGAGATCATGAAGTGTGTTGGTTATTGTCGTATTTCCCCGAGGTTGTAGCCGAGGTTGGTGAAATGCAGAGATTGTACGAGGTTGGTGACAGTTGCTGCTGTGGTCTCTTTGTAATCCTGCAGGCTGTGGATTTCAATAGTGTTCGGTGTTGAAGGTTAGTGTCAAACGGTATCTTTGGTGTTGTGAAGACACGTTGATGTTGATCAGCGTGTGTCTTAAGAGTCTTAGGTTGGTTGGGTAGACAGTTTCTGGTCCACGAGATTGATTATAGCATTTTTCTTAATTTAAAAGATATGCAAGATCAGTGGAACTATAATTTTAACGAAAACGAAAACAAGGAAAATGTAGCTTGGTGCGAAATAAAAAGTTTGAAGCATGTAGAGGTAGAAGAAGGTCATTTTATAATTTACTAGCAGCCCGTCCTGGCTTCGCACGGGTGGACTCACTACAGATAATGCATCAGAGCAGAAAAGATTGGCGGTGTGTTTGAAGTAAGTAAACATTTTATATTCAGTTAATTTAGTTAGTCTTTATTAATCAGTCTTTTATGCTAGTCCGAATCAAAACAAAGTAATATTAATTGAGTATTAGGTACAACATCATCATCAGCAATATGAGTTGACATACACGTTCCTCTTTATGAAAAATTTGGCTCTGGTCCCTCTTTGTTAGAAGTATTTGTCGTTTTTATGACTTCTGAAGGACATGTTTCCGGAGGATTAGGTAGTTCACATTCCAGTTGGCAAGGCTGTAAATCCATCAGCAATATGAGTTGACATACACGTTCCTCTTTATGAAAAATTTGGCTCTGGTCCCTCTTTGTTAGAAGTATTTGTCGTTTTTATGACTTCTGAAGGACATGTTTCCGGAGGATTAGGTAGTTCACATTCCAGTTGGCAAGGCTGTAAATCCATCGGGCCCGCTGTATTAATTGTATTTCCGCCAGAGCTTGAAGAATAACCAATATTTTGATTATACCATGACATGACGAGTTTTCTTTTTAACGGAACTTGTAAGTAATCTGGTAATTTTTTAAATGTTTTTGCCATCGAAAGAAAAAAATTATCAGTATCATCATAGTTCGGCGGTTTCAAAACTTCTTTTAATTTTTGCCTTTCATTTCTAAAAGATTATTGGTTTTCCATATGTTTTTTAAATAAAATTGTTAATTCATCGCCTTTTTTCTTCTTTGATAATGGTGGAGCTTCCGAGTCTAGTGAAATACCGGAAGTTGAGGATGTTTTGCTAGGATTTTTAACCTGATTTGAATTAGTGTGTTGAATTTAGATGTGTTGCTTGTGTATAATGTCTGTATGCGTGTTCACTGTCTTGTTCTAAAGGGAAAGGTACTTAAAGATACAAACCACTGTAAATATTTCACTGAATTGCTTGTATTGTCTAAAGAAACTGTTACAATTTAGTTGCTATTATAAACGATTGCTCCAGAATGGAAAAGCAAGGGTCTCCAAATCGGCGATGCCCAAGCCCAACTAACCAACCTCCGTTTCGCGGACGATATTGTTCTATTTTCCTCAACAGCCTCTGAGCTGCAACACATGCTACAAGATGTAAGCGAGGCAAGCCTCGAGGTTGGACTAAAGATGAATATGTCAAAGACTAAGGTCAAGACAAATCGAACTGAGCAAATTGTGGAAGTGGATGGGGAGAAAATAGCATATGTCCAAGAGTACCTTTACTTAGGCCAAATAATCTCTTTCCAGGCGAGACAAGATAAGGAAGTCGAAAGACGGTCTGAGAACGCCTGGAAGAGCTATTGGGCTAAGAAAGACCTCATGAAAGGTAACTTGCCCCTATCTTTGAAACGCAAGCTTATGGACATGTGCATTCTTCCTATCCTTACCTACGGAGCTTAGACCTGGTCTGACTGATATTCAGAAGTCGAGGCTTGGGGTTTGCCAACGTAATATGAAACGCAGCATACTTGGAGACGTAGCTCAGAAGGCTGCCTGCTTAAAGTGGGATTGGGCTGGCCACGTTACCCGCATGCCAACTGCTTTATGGGCTAAAATAGCAACGGAATGGGTGCCCAAGAATGTTAAGAGGCGACGTGGATGGCCCCGAAAGAGGTGGAGCGATGAACTCAGCGCCTATCTACCAAACTGGCAAAGCCTAGCACTGGACCGAGAGAAGTGGAAAAAGAGGAGAGAGGCCTTTGCCCTGCAGTGGGACAACCTGGGCTCTTAAATAATTTATGCAAACAATCTAACAGAATATCTGATGCCCAAGCAACGGATATTCTGATAGATTGTTTGTATTAAGATCAAACATTTTTATTGTTAAGTGGCGCCACTGTAGCTTACAAAGTTTCTGGGAATTCACCTAGATAGTAACTGCAGTTGGCATCATCATATAGAGACTGTGTGTGATAAGCTGCACCGTTATGTTCATGTTTTGTGTAGGCTTCGGAACATATCGTCTATCGAAACTAATATCACAGCCTATCATGGCTATGTCAGTTCACTGCTAAGGTATGGACTTTTGGTTTGGGGCAGCCCTACAGACAAGGCTGATATCAGTAAATTATTTAAAGCGCAAAAGAAATGCGTTCGTGCAATGTGTGGCAAATCACCCCGAGATTCTTGTAAGCCACTATTTAAGCAGTTGGGAATTATGCCACTCCCATGCATGTACATTTTTGAGGTTGCTAGTTTTGTAAGATTTAATATTAATCTATTTAAAAAAACCCGAGATGTGTATAGAAGAAATGTTAGAACTTCAGATAAGCTTGTATATAATAATCTACCAAAGTTGACATTTTATTTTAAACAATGTAGTGGCATGTGTGTAAGAATTTATAATGCTATTCCCAATGACATCAAACTATTACCTAGACAGTTATTCAAAAATCAATTATTAAAATGGCTTAAGGAAAAACAGTTCTATGATATTAATGACATATTTAATTGATTGTCTTTTTTTTCCATAATGATATTTCGTAATATAAAACGATTTAATTTTACTTTGCCTGACATGTTAATAATTTAGATAGATAGATAGATAGATAGTTATGCCACCACAACCCTTAAGAACCATAACAGTAAATGCATAAATGCTGCAAGCTCAGCGCATCATGGTGGTACAGCTCCTGGAAGCTGCCGGTAGAGATAAGACTAGTGTAAGTGTGTAAGTTAGTTCTAAGCATTTTGATGACCATTCGTGTCTTGCATCAAACTCTGTGAACACGTCTCGCCAAAAATTAAATTAATTAATTAAATTGATCCATATTTCAATTTTTTAGTTTTTTTAAAAACATACTAACGCGTTCCCGTAACTTGAGTGGCGCAGCCGTACGTATGTCGGTTTTCCGGAAAACTGCGCCCGCGCGAATTTAAAATCAATTCTGTGCGTGTGCGGTAAAACAACGACTGTGGACTGGACTCTAAAACCGATATACCGAACCAAATAAATTTCTCAAGTGTGGTGCAGTGCTGTGGATATTCAGAGATGGATTGTTTTGGGAAATGGTGAGTAAAACTTTTCGCCTCCCTTCTATTCCTACTACGTGTACTTGAGATTGGACTTCTCTCATTTCAAACGTGATCTGAATTAGTTAAGTTAGTTAAGAATATATAAAGTGTATAACAAGTTAAAGATATTACGTATAATTAGTGATATAATACAAGTAAAAACCGTAATTAGCTAAAATGGCTGAGGTCAATCTAGTTGTCATTCCGAGCGACTTTCAAAAAATTATCCCGCTGTATGGTGGTGATCCTAGACAACTGAATCTATTTTTACGAAAGTGCGAATATATTATAGAGAGGTTCAGAGGTAATCACGCTCAAAATGAGTACGTTATGCAAGTTATAACGAGCAGGCTTACAGACGCCGCAGCGGCGCTGATAAGCGAGCGCGCAGACATTGTAACGTGGGCGAATTTCAGAGAATTACTAGTTCATCAGAAGAGTGTATCGCTATGACTTTAGAATCGCTAAAAATGAAAACAGGTGAATCATACCTAGATTTTTGTAAAAGAGTACAGTCAGTCAGAGCTAACCTAATGGCCAAGGTTAACTTATTAGGAAATGAACAGATGAGGGAAAGTAAAACTATCATTTATAACAGAGCGGCATTAAATGTTTTCCTATTCAACTTACCAGAAAATATGATTCGCATAGTCCGGCTGCATGATCCGGAAACCCTTGAAGACGCCCTCCGCGTCGTCCTGGAAGAAGTGAATTTTCACGAGCAGTACCAAAACAAAAATAAAAATCAATCTGCGATTTCTAAACCCCAAAATCAGCCTCAGGGTTTTATTAGGCCTAACTTCCAAAATCAGTTTAGGTTTGGAGTTCCTCCTAATTTCCAAAATCAGTACCAAAACCAGTTCAAATTTGGAATTCTCCCTAGCCAACAATTCAGAGCTCATATACCTAATCACCAAAATCGCCCGACTCAACCTGTTCAATTCGGGTACAGACCCCAGCAACAGCAACAAGTAGGTCGCCCTTCACCTTATGTCGGCTATGGTTATAGACCTGTAGGCCTTCAGCAATTTCCCCCCATGCGTCCTCAGCAATTCGGCCAACAACAGGGCCAGGGTAATAGGCCACCCCAGCAAAATAATAATTTTTATCCGAACGATGTTTCCATGCGCACAGCACCTCCTGCCAGACAAGGTTTTCATGTCAATGAAACTGAGCTTTACGAAGAAAATTATCCGTATTACATGGAAGACCCCTACACATATGATGTTCCATCATACAGTGAAGACCCCTTTGCATATTCAAGTTCAAGTTCATTCGATCCGTACGATCAGCAGGTAACACCCACGCTTGCTCTCGAGTCGACGATCACTGAGAAGCCAGAGCATGCGACTATCGCTACTAAAGCGCCCGAGCGTAAAAGTCAAAATGATAACCTACAAGTAGAGAATTTTTGCATAAGGGCCTCGACTTGCACAGAGAAACAATAGAGCTAAATTGTGACCTAAAATTAAACTTGCCATACATTTACATACCCGAAATTGATTCCAAATTTATGTTAGACACCGGCTCTACCCGAAGTTTCATAAGTCCCGAAAAAGCTTATAAATATTTTTCGGCCTATATAGACCGTGAACCCTTTCAGGTCGTAAGCACGCACGCCAAATCAAACCACGACCAAGTAATACAAACGCAATTAATGCCTACCTTCAAAAATCCAATCATACATAAGTTCTACATCTATGATGTTGATCCTCGCTACGACGGGTTAATTGGTAACGATCTTTTAAGAGGCAATATCATTGATCTCAAACACGATTTGCTCCGTACCGACACTGTTAATATACCTATAATTCACCAACCAAAGGACTATGTCCTAACTTTACCCGCGCGAACTGAAACGAGAGTTAAGGTTCCAACGAATCTGTACTCAGGAGAGGCAATCCTCAATTTCACAAAATACGCTGACGGTGTACGAATGCCCGACGCAATTGTTTCCTGTAGGAACGGATATGCTACTACGGTTATTCAAAATACCTTGGAAACGGACATGGAATTGGCAATTACCTCACCTTTTCTAGTTACTGAATATTTTCCGGAAGAAATTAACCTGAACCTTCTTGAAAGTGACCCTGAAAGAAAGCATGATATATTATTGACACAGAACTTATTCAAACTCCGACTTAACCATATGAATCCGGAAGAGCGTGCATGTATAGAGAAATTGTGTAACGAATACAAGGACATATTCTACTGCGACCAACTACCACTCACGTTCACTAACCAAGTTAAACATCACATACGCACCAAAAATGAAGACCCTATATACACAAAACCATATAGACAACCCCCAGCTGTAACAGACGAAATTAGAAGACAAGTAGACAAACTTTTAGATGACAATATAATACAGGAATCACACTCTCCCTGGAATGCTCCGGTGCATTTAGTTTCAAAAAAAATTGATGCATCAGGACAGCAAAAATACCGCATGGTAATCGACTATAGACGACTCAATGACATTACAATCGACGATAAGTACCCACTACCTAACATAACTGACTTGTTCGACAAACTTGGCAAGAGTACCTACTTTTTGACACTTGACCTTGCCAGCGGTTACCATCAAATAGAAGTGAATGAGAGTGACAGACAAAAGACGGCCTTCAGCACTCAGTCGGGGCATTACGAATTTCTTCGTATGCCATTTGGCTTGAAGACAGCTCCGGCTACTTTTCAGAGGACTATGGACAACGTGCTACGTGGACTACAGGGGATACATTGTATGGTATACCTTGATGACATAATAATATTTTCGGCTAGCCTACAAGAACACTTACAACAACTGCGAACTGTATTTGACCGACTCAGACAAACTAACCTCAAGGTCCAGCTCGACAAGTCCGAATTCCTTAGGAAGGAAGTCTTGTACTTAGGACACACGATCACCAAAGACGGGCTGAAACCAAATGACGATAAAATAGCAGCTATTCTCAAGTATCCAATCCCGAAGACAACGACGGAAATTAAAAGTTTCCTCGGCCTTATCGGCTACTACAGACGCTTTATAAAAGACTTCGCTAAGATAACTCAGCCTTTAACTACCTGCCTGAAAAAACGAAACAAAATAGTAATCGATCAGAAATATATAGATGCCTTCGAAAAATGTAAAGAGCTGTTGACCAGTGCCCCTCTCCTACAATTTCCTGACCCAACCAAACCCTACATTTTGACAACTGACGCATCCAACGTGGCCTTGGGGGCCGTACTGTCGCAAGGCCCTATCGGACAAGACAAACCAGTGGCGTATGCCAGCAGAACCCTAAGTGACACCGAGGCTCGCTACAGTACAATTGAGAAGGAGCTTCTCGCTGTCATTTGGGCAACAAAGCATTTTAGGCCCTACCTGTATGGTCGGAAATTTGACATCTACACCGATCATAAACCACTTGAGTGGCTAAACTCACTAAAAGAACCGAATTCAAAACTAATGCGCTGGCGACTTAAAATGCAGGAGTATGACTATAACATTAAATACAAAAAAGGAAAACTTAACGCCAACGCCGATTCCCTATCACGCATAAAACTTAACGCTTTAGGTTCTGACTCTGACGGTAAGAATGACGATTTGTCGATAAAAGTGAAGGTTGGAAAGGAAGATGATTTGAGTGAGTACATGAAAGAATTAGAAAACAAAATAACTGAATTAGGAAAGAAAACCCATAGACAAGACAATTCTGATACAGAGACTGCTTCTCATTCATCTGCGACCTTGACAATATCTGACCTCGATAATACTGAACAGATAGATCCAACTATTCCTGACGTAAGTTTCGCGGATACAGTTCATTCCGCCCAAGAACTAGAATCAAACGGCATCCCTATTCTGCACGAAGCTATCGACACTAAACCAAATCAAATTTTTCTATATGAATGGGCGAAAGACAAATTACAAGTCACTAACTCATCAAGAGACAAACAAAAAATTTTAGAAGCTTTCTTGCCCACAAATGATGATGAAAAAATTAAACAATTTTTAAAAGAGTACATTAAACCCAATTGTAAATATTTTGTCCATTTCGAAAATGAAATATTCAGAAAAGACTTTTCCAGAATCGTAATAGAACTTTTCAAACGAGGTACTGTACAATTCTTCGAATGTACTGAAAGGGTTGAGTACGTTGAAGATGAAGAGGATCAAAAAACCATCATTCTAAAATATCACGAGGGTCCGACATGCCATAGGGGAATCAAGGAAACCGCTGTCAGAATTCGTAGACATTATTATTGGGAAAATATGAACACCACTGTAGCTGCAGTCATAAATGGATGTGAGGCGTGTCGTAAAATGAAGTACGATCGGAGGCCACTTAAACCAGTCTTACAGCTAACCCAAACTCAGAACGCACCATTTCAGGAGGTTTTCATAGATATCTTCTCTATCGAAGGAAAGCATTATCTAACCCTAGTCGATGCCTTCAGTAAGCTTGGTCAAGCTTTGGAAATTCCGAACCGTTCCACCCCTGAAGTGGTACGTGCCTTAACAAAGTACTTTTCCTTTTACGGTACACCTGGTAAAATTTCGTGTGATCCTGGTGGCGAGTTCAACAATGAACTCATGAGGGAACTCATGAACCTTCATAAAATCGACCTTCATATAACTACCCCAAATAACCCAAATTCTACAGGTATAGTAGAGCGATTTCACTCTACCATAATAGAAATATATCGTTTGGCTAAATACGATCAAAAATGTACAGATGCAGCTTCAATCATGGTTTACTCCGTAATGGCTTACAACAACACTATTCACTCTACAACCAACCTCACACCGTTCGAAGTAGTCTTTGGCCATACCAGCACGAATAAAGTATTTAACGGTAACTTTGAAAGAGATGCTGCGTTTCATATTACGTTGGCAAACCCCAAGCCTCGACTTCTGAATATCAGTCAGACCAGGTCTAAGCTCCGTAGGTAAGGATAGGAAGAATGCACATGTCCATAAGCTTGCGTTTCAAAGATAGGGGCAAGTTACCTTTCATGAGGTCTTTCTTAGCCCAATAGCTCTTCCAGGCGTTCTCAGACCGTCTTTCGACTTCCTTATCTTGTCTCGCCTGGAAAGAGATTATTTGGCCTAAGTAAAGGTACTCTTGGACATATGCTATTTTCTCCCCATCCACTTCCACAATTTGCTCAGTTCGATTTGTCTTGACCTTAGTCTTTGACATATTCATCTTTAGTCCAACCTCGAGGCTTGCCTCGCTTACATCTTGTAGCATGTGTTGCAGCTCAGAGGCTGTTGAGGAAAATAGAACAATATCGTCCGCGAAACGGAGGTTGGTTAGTTGGGCTTGGGCATCGCCGATTTGGAGACCCTTGCTTTTCCATTCTGGAGCAATCGTTTATAATACCTCCTCGAGAACGCTTGTAGATAGCTTGGGGGAGAGAGAGTCACCCTGTTTTATGTTTGCATAAAGCGAAAATATTTTTTGTGAAATGGCGCCACCCACTGTCGACTGTCGCCTTAAAACGCAAGCTGACAACCTATTTTTATAGTGATACACGTTGTTTCTGAAACGGGCCTCATGTTGTTCAGATGTGGCGCTGACGTGAGTGACGACTTAGGCTTAGGCTCTGTCTGCCTCATAAAGGATAAAAGCTTTATATGTTTTCATTAATGGGAAATTTGATTTTATCTGATTGTCTAGGGAAGGATTACGAAGTTGATTATTGAGAGTTTGTATGTAGGTAAAGAAACAGCTGTTGAGAAATTGCCTCAATTTATTCAACTAGATAAATGTTAATTTCGTTATGCCAGACGAGGCTAAACCTAGTTCCTCTATGGCGAACTATTTACGCACAGATCGTTTCGATGTAGAGCCCGAGGCAACTGCGGCCGATGTACGTTGGACCCACTGGAAGTCCACAATTACAAACTTTATCGCCGAAGAAGGAGAAAACATCAAGAATCCCTTGAAGTTGAAATCCAAATAAATAAATCACCTGTCGCCAAACATAATATACTCCTATATAAAAACATGTAAAACGTATGAAGAAGCCATAAAATGTCTTGATGGCATATACATAAAACCGAAAAACTCTCGACAACGCTAGAAACGTACTTGCAACCAGAAAACAGTCTTCTGGTGAATCAATTTCTGAATATGTACGTGCCTTGAAGCTGTTGGCCCTTGAGTGTAACTTTCAAAATGTACCTTAGACGCGAAAACTCATATGCAAGAATTCACTCGTGATCATTTATTTCTGGTCTTAACTCACAGAAGATACGTCAACGTCTACTGGAGAACAACATTCTGGACCTTGATGAAGCGTTAAACAAAGCTATAATCTTAGAATCAGCTGAAAAAAATCGAAATCGTATGTCCCTAACAATAATGATTTAAATGCTGTTCCACAAGCAGTACAGGGGAACACTGTTTAAACCTTGCTGTTCGCACTCAACGTAAGTGGCGATGATTTTTCTGCGGTGGTAACTCTCTTCAACAAAGCAAGAGTATCCTACGTCCACGAGATAAAACAAAAATTTGTAGCCAGAAAGCAAATACAGCACTCATGAAAAAAAGTGTTTTTGGTATGGCACCGAAAATATATAAGACACCATCCTGTGGCCTTTTTTTTTTTTTTTCTTTTCTTTTTCTTTTTCGCTATAGTAGAAGCTTTAAGAAAGTGGCGTCATTATCTACTCGGTAGACACTTTTTATTACTGACCGATCAACATACATACATCAATCACGCCTATATCGGCTAATAATGATTGCTTATATTAATAAATTAATAAAACGGCTAATAAAGCCAGGAAACGTGAAGAGAGGAATAAGAAGGCGGGCTCTTCAGGTGGGAAGTCTCTTGGCCCTGAGGAGGATAAGAGATTGGACGAAGCCGCTGGCGGTGATGAGGACGCAACTCCGCCCGTCAAGGTTATGAGCGCGTTCGACTTGAGGAAGGAGCTCAAAACGGAGATGAAGAGCGATTCGTCGGGCATGTTCCGAAACTTGGCTGGTACTTCGCCTTTAGTGCCACCAAAGAATGAGAGTGAGATAATATCGTATGACGAATCTATTGATTCGGATCTAACGGCTGATGAGTCATCCCTTATGGATGATTTCCTTTACTACATTCTCCACGATACGATAGAGGCTTCCGAGAACCGGTCGGCAGACGTTCCAGAGGGGAGAGCGTTCCGAGAAGGTGATTGGGAACTTGTATTTAAAACGGAGAATGGATTTTTGAGGTACATGTCGAAGAATCATCCTGGCGCGGCCGTCGCCATTGGTGAGGAACTCGACAAATTAGATCGTGAGAAGATCTTAAAACGACGATCTGACTACAAAGTGTGTCTGCTCTTTGTGGATGGAGTGTTCAAAGGCGGTTATGTACCAAAGAAAGCGGGTAGACCGAAACTTTATGCTATTAACTTAGTTGGTTATGTTCACGCTGGATCCCAAGAATAGAGAAGTACTGCGTCTTCCGTCATGAGCGTCTCAGTTTTCACTCGGACGCTCTAGAAGAGTCCCTTGAGTAGAAAAACAGTAAAAATAAAAAAAAAATAAAAAATAAAAAATAAAAAAAAAATATCCCTTACGGGGTAGGCAGAGCGTTAACGGCCGTTCAACGGATATTAACACCACGTTTGACAAATGTTTGAGGGTCAATCAGATAACTGTGTATCACTATAGTGACAGGTTGTCAGCCCGTCGCCTAAAATTGCAATACACACCCTCGAGTCCCTTAGTCGCCTCTTACAACACCCATGGGTAAGAAATGGGGTGATGCTATTCTAAGCCGGCATCACACCGATCAACAGTCTGTATCATTTATGTTTGATGAGAAACACTCAAGTAAAATAATAAACAAGAAAATCGAGAGATGGCGCTTAGAACTAACCTGTTACAAGTACGACATATGAATGTATGTACCTACGACTCCAGACAATGTTGTTAAGGTAAGATTAAGTTTTAATCTTTTAAATCAATTTGCTTATAATGCAAATTACAACCTGTTAGTATGGCTACGCTAGGACTATTAATTATGCTGTGCTATGGCGATACACAATTTTCTGAATGACCCTCAAATGATTGTTAGATGTGGTGTAAATATTAGTTTTTTATGACCGTTGACGTTCTGCAGTTCCCAGGGTGCAGGGGATATAGACGCGACATATGTATGTATGTACAAATACAATTTCTTGTACATGTATTATTATACAATATTATGAATAATATATATATATATATATACATATATATATATGTCGGAGATTAATCAAACTCTGGTGGGTATTGGCTGAAATTATTTGACAGTTCGCGTTTTGTTATTATTTTCTTCAGTGTGATTGCTATTTGATTCTTGCAGAAACGAAACGCATAATCGCTGGCAACACTCAAATAGGCGATGCGCTTTATTCGCGCGCAGTTAGCTCGACTGTAAGATAAACTGGAGTGACGTTAGAGGCGTTGTAGTGCGTCCTCACAATTCGTTGTTGGTTGCGTTCGTCATGGAGAAACGGAACGTGATCGACGGAGTAAACAACTTTGACAGTTCCGGTTGGTATGTGGTTCTATGTGGTCGTTTTGAAGTTAGGTTTACAATCTGGTAAAATCTTTGGAGAAACTGTGGTCGTCTAGCGATGGCGGAGCCCTAGATTCGTATTGCCAGTGGAATATTTGTGGAGATCATGAAGTGTGTTGGTTATTGTCGTATTTCCCCGAGGTTGTAGCCGAGGTTGGTGAAATGCAGAGATTGTACGAGGTTGGTGACAGTTGCTGCTGTGGTCTCTTTGTAATCCTGCAGGCTGTGGATTTCAATAGTGTTCGGTGTTGAAGGTTAGTGTCAAACGGTATCTTTGGTGTTGTGAAGACACGTTGATGTTGATCAGCGTGTGTCTTAAGAGTCTTAGGTTGGTTGGGTAGACAGGTCGGTTGTAGTACGGTTACACCGTGCCTGACGATGACCTGCCAGGTCGAAACAGCCTCACCGTGGGAATTGACTGCGTAATGATATCGACGTTGTGGTTAATCATTTCAGTGGCTAGCGATAGCATTTGGTGATGCAGTATTCTACAGGGTTCAACGAGTATACACCCACGACGTGTTGTTCTGTATCCTGACGTAAGGTTATACTTCCTCAGTGTTATTTCATATCCTGACGTAAGTTTGATTATGATGTGATTTTTAGTATCATCCAGACTTGCTGGTTGATTAGTTTTGGGGTCCATTCTTTATTGTTTTCTACAAAGGACCTGATGCAGTGTGATCCTGATTTAGCGGCATCCTGATGTTCATGGCGTGTGTGCCTGTGTGTATCCAGGCTCTCCTCCTTTTTCATTGTGTTCGCTTCTTCTATTCTCTTTTCTTTTCTTATTTTTTCTAACTATCATCGACATCAGAAGCGGGATAGTGAACCATTATTCGGACGGGCGTTAGAAGTATTCTAGTGAGACGATAGTAAACTATTATTCGGATGTGCGTTAGTGGTATTCTAATGAGATGTTGGACTACTATTTGGACGTGTGTAAGAAGTATTCTACTGGGATAGTGAGCCATTATTTTGAGTAGCGTTAGAGGTTTTCTAATGAGACGGTGGACCACTGTTTTGTCGGTTATGATTGTGAGTTAGGGAGTTTTCTCATGAGATGGTGTACTTTTATTTGAACGGTTGTGAGGAGTATTCTAGTGTGATAGTGTACCATTATTTAAGGCGGTCGTGAGAGGTATTCTAGAGTGACAATAGTGGACTTTTATTTTGACGTGTGTGAAAGAGGTGTTGTTATGTGATGGTGTTCCATTGTTTTATTGGTTGAAAACTCCATGTGTTGCAGTTTTCTTATGAGATTGTGGACAATCCCTTGGATGGCGATAGGGACTTGTTTAAAAGCTATGAATTCAAATAGACCGCATACAAAAGGTGTAAAGTCCAAAGGTTCTAGTTGAGTTAAACCTAGTCAAAGGGTAATGAAGATTCTGACGTTGCAAAGTAATTTCAAAACAAATTGCCTCACTGACGAGGTTTGCGGATAGCCATATTTAGATAATTCGGTGGGTTTCCAGATTATATGACATGGTGTATAGCCTGATAAGTTTGTGGTAGCCGAGTTGTTGTTCATTTAGTGGGTAGCCATATGGAGGGTGTTTATTTGGTTGGTAGCCAAACTCACTCGTTACGCTTGGTGGTTAGCCTACGAATTAACAGAAGTTCTTGAGAGCGAAAAAAAAACGTAAATTTCTTTCATCGTATGGCGGTTACGTGCTGCGCGAAGACTGGGAGCTCTGTTGAGAATTGAGATTATGATGTTTGTCGAAACCGTTCTTTGAACAAGTGCGTCATGTTCAACACGGGCAAGCAGACCGATGAGACTGGTCAGTGTGATGTTTGTCTGTGAGCCTTAACTAAGCCTAAACTGAGTCTAAATTTGTATCTTGTGATTGATGTTCAAAATGTGAAATTAAAATAATTTGAAAGTCTGTTGATTTGGGTATCGTTTTGTTTTCGATTCCTGATTTTGAGTTTGATTAGAATATTGTCAGGGATGACTTAGTTTGTATCACAGGGATGATTTGTCACAGGGATGACTTAGTTTGTATCACAGGGATGATTTGTCACAGGGATGACTTAGTAGGTAATCACAGAGATGATTAGTGTCACAGGGATGACTTAGTTTGTATCACAGGGATGATTTGTCACAGGGATGACTTAGTAGGTAATCACAGAGATGATTAGTGTCACAGGGATGACTTAGTTTATCACAGGGATGACTTAGTAGGTAATCACAGAGATGATTAATGTCACAGGGCTGACTAAGTTTATCACAGGGATGATTTGTCACAGGGATGACTTAGTAGGTAATCACAGAGATGATTAATGTCACAGGGCTGACATGTTTGAATCACAGGGTTGATTGATTTTTGTCACAGGGCTGACATGTTTAAATCACAGGGTTGATTGATTATTGTCACAGGGCTGACATGTTTGAATCACAGGGTTGATTGATTATTGTCACAGGGCTGACATGTTTGAATCACAGGGTTGATTGATTATTGTCACAGGGCTGACATGTTTGAATCACAGGGTTGATTGATTATTGTCACAGGGCTGACATGTTTGAATCACAGGGTTGATTGATTATTGTCACAGGGCTGGCATGTTTGAATCACAGTGTTGATTGATTATTGTCACAGGGCTGACATGTTTGAATCACAGGGTTGATTGATTATTGTCACAGGGCTGACATGTTTGAATCACAGGGTTGATTGATTATTGTCACAGGGCTGACATGTTTGAATCACAGAGTTGATTGATTATTGTCACAGGGCTGACATGTTTGAATCACAGGGTTGATTTACGTCACAGGGATGACTAAGTTTGTATCACAGAGATGATTGATGCTAGTCACAGGGCTGACTAGCAATCTACAGAGATAGCTGAAAAATACGAGTGGTTGTCTTTATTTATTTTCAATGGATACTTGAGCTATATAGAGTAGAGCTTAGTTGCTGACACTTCGGATAGTCTTCTACTGAAGTGGATTAAATTGTTCTGGTTTTTGGAGTGAAAGTTGTTTTTGTGTTTGATGAAGTGGATACTTGACCTTATCGATGACTGAAAATGAATTGAGTTGTGATTGAAACGAAATAAATTTAGTGGGAATGTTATGTGAAGTCAGTGACTTTCTTGACCAGAGGAACATAATTGGCAATCCTCATATTTCTGTTATGTGCCTTGCTATGATAGAAAGCTCTGATATCTTAGCTCACTGGTTGTCTTGAGACAGGATCAGGTGCAAAATGGATGTTGTCTTCAGATCTACCAGATGCCAGATTGAGGTTGTCTCGAGGTGAGAGGGGCTGAACGGGTTGTGATGTGGCTGTTGACTTGACGGTGTGGCCTTAGTAAATTTACTTCTGTCATCAGTCATAGTGATAGCTATTCTTACGGTGACGTGGCGCTGGTGCAGGGTTTCTGACGGTGCAGACAAGGCTTTAGAGACTATTTATTTTGGTAATGATATCGTGACATTTATTGGTTGGTTAATGTTTTCAGTCAAGTGAGTTGATTCAGTTTGTTATAGTCAGGATGGACGAGCGGTATATCTAGGCAAAGTTAGTTTTTTTTCGATACACATCAGCCGAGGACGTCTGACTTGTCAGAATGGCCGTGTCGGAGATTAATCAAACTCTGGTGGATATTGGCTGAAATTATTTGACAGTTCGCGTTTTGTTATTATTTTCTTCAGTGTGATTGCTATTTGATTCTTGCAGAAACGAAACGCATAATCGCTGGCAACACTCAAATAGGCGATGCGCTTTATTCGCGCGCAGTTAGCTCGACTGTAAGATAAACTGGAGTGACGTTGGAGGCGTTGTAGTGCGTCCTCACAATTCGTTGTTGGTTGCGTTCGTCATGGAGAAACGGAACGTGATCGACGGAGTAAACAACTTTGACAGTTCCGGTTGGTATGTGGTTCTATGTGGTCGTTTTGAAGTTAGGTTTACAATCTGGTAAAATCTTTGGAATCCTGGAGCGTTTGGAGAAACTGTGGTCGTCTAGCGATGGCGGAGCCCTAGATTCGTATTGCCAGTGGAATATTTGTGGAGATCATGAAGTGTGTTGGTTATTGTCGTATTTCCCCGAGGTTGTAGCCGAGGTTGGTGAAATGCAGAGATTGTACGAGGTTGGTGACAGTTGCTGCTGTGGTCTCTTTGTAATCCTGCAGGCTGTGGATTTCAATAGTGTTCGGTGTTGAAGGTTAGTGTCAAACGGTATCTTTGGTGTTGTGAAGACACGTTGATGTTGATCAGCGTGTGTCTTAAGAGTCTTAGGTTGGTTGGGTAGACAGTTTCTGGTCCACGAGATTGATTATAGCATTTTTCTTAATTTAAAAGATATGCAAGATCAGTGGAACTATAATTTTAACGAAAACGAAAACAAGGAAAATGTAGCTTGGTGCGAAATAAAAAGTTTGAAGCATGTAGAGGTAGAAGAAGGTCATTTTATAATTTACTAGCAGCCCGTCCTGGCTTCGCACGGGTAGACTCACTACAGATAATGCATCAGAGCAGAAAAGATTGGCGGTGTGTTTGAAGTAAGTAAACATTTTATATTCAGTTAATTTAGTTAGTCTTTATTAATCAGTCTTTTATGCTAGTCCGAATCAAAACAAAGTAATATTAATTGAGTATTAGGTACAACATCATCATCAGCAATATGAGTTGACATACACGTTCCTCTTTATGAAAAATTTGGCTCTGGTCCCTCTTTGTTAGAAGTATTTGTCGTTTTTATGACTTCTGAAGGACATGTTTCCGGAGGATTAGGTAGTTCACATTCCAGTTGGCAAGGCTGTAAATCCATCAGCAATATGAGTTGACATACACGTTCCTCTTTATGAAAAATTTGGCTCTGGTCCCTCTTTGTTAGAAGTATTTGTCGTTTTTATGACTTCTGAAGGACATGTTTCCGGAGGATTAGGTAGTTCACATTCCAGTTGGCAAGGCTGTAAATCCATCGGGCCCGCTGTATTAATTGTATTTCCGCCAGAGCTTGAAGAATAACCAATATTTTGATTATACCATGACATGACGAGTTTTCTTTTTAACGGAACTTGTAAGTAATCTGGTAATTTTTTAAATGTTTTTGCCATCGAAAGAAAAAAATTATCAGTATCATCATAGTTCGGCGGTTTCAAAACTTCTTTTAATTTTTGCCTTTCATTTCTAAAAGATTATTGGTTTTCCATATGTTTTTTAAATAAAATTGTTAATTCATCGCCTTTTTTCTTCTTTGATAATGGTGGAGCTTCCGAGTCTAGTGAAATACCGGAAGTTGAGGATGTTTTGCTAGGATTTTTAACCTGATTTGAATTAGTGTGTTGAATTTAGATGTGTTGCTTGTGTATAATGTCTGTATGCGTGTTCACTGTCTTGTTCTAAAGGGAAAGGTACTTAAAGATACAAACCACTGTAAATATTTCACTGAATTGCTTGTATTGTCTAAAGAAACTGTTACAATTTAGTTGCTATTATAAACGATTGCTCCAGAATGGAAAAGCAAGGGTCTCCAAATCGGCGATGCCCAAGCCCAACTAACCAACCTCCGTTTCGCGGACGATATTGTTCTATTTTCCTCAACAGCCTCTGAGCTGCAACACATGCTACAAGATGTAAGCGAGGCAAGCCTCGAGGTTGGACTAAAGATGAATGAATATGTCAAAGACTAAGGTCAAGACAAATCGAACTGAGCAAATTGTGGAAGTGGATGGGGAGAAAATAGCATATGTCCAAGAGTACCTTTACTTAGGCCAAATAATCTCTTTCCAGGCGAGACAAGATAAGGAAGTCGAAAGACGGTCTGAGAACGCCTGGAAGAGCTATTGGGCTAAGAAAGACCTCATGAAAGGTAACTTGCCCCTATCTTTGAAACGCAAGCTTATGGACATGTGCATTCTTCCTATCCTTACCTACGGAGCTTAGACCTGGTCTGACTGATATTCAGAAGTCGAGGCTTGGGGTTTGCCAACGTAATATGAAACGCAGCATACTTGGAGACGTAGCTCAGAAGGCTGCCTGCTTAAAGTGGGATTGGGCTGGCCACGTTACCCGCATGCCAACTGCTTTATGGGCTAAAATAGCAACGGAATGGGTGCCCAAGAATGTTAAGAGGCGACGTGGATGGCCCCGAAAGAGGTGGAGCGATGAACTCAGCGCCTATCTACCAAACTGGCAAAGCCTAGCACTGGACCGAGAGAAGTGGAAAAAGAGGAGAGAGGCCTTTGCCCTGCAGTGGGACAACCTGGGCTCTTAAATAATTTATGCAAACAATCTAACAGAATATCTGATGCCCAAGCAACGGATATTCTGATAGATTGTTTGTATTAAGATCAAACATTTTTATTGTTAAGTGGCGCCACTGTAGCTTACAAAGTTTCTGGGAATTCACCTAGATAGTAACTGCAGTTGGCATCATCATATAGAGACTGTGTGTGATAAGCTGCACCGTTATGTTCATGTTTTGTGTAGGCTTCGGAACATATCGTCTATCGAAACTAATATCACAGCCTATCATGGCTATGTCAGTTCACTGCTAAGGTATGGACTTTTGGTTTGGGGCAGCCCTACAGACAAGGCTGATATCAGTAAATTATTTAAAGCGCAAAAGAAATGCGTTCGTGCAATGTGTGGCAAATCACCCCGAGATTCTTGTAAGCCACTATTTAAGCAGTTGGGAATTATGCCACTCCCATGCATGTACATTTTTGAGGTTGCTAGTTTTGTAAGATTTAATATTAATCTATTTAAAAAAACCCGAGATGTGTATAGAAGAAATGTTAGAACTTCAGATAAGCTTGTATATAATAATCTACCAAAGTTGACATTTTATTTTAAACAATGTAGTGGCATGTGTGTAAGAATTTATAATGCTATTCCCAATGACATCAAACTATTACCTAGACAGTTATTCAAAAATCAATTATTAAAATGGCTTAAGGAAAAACAGTTCTATGATATTAATGACATATTTAATTGATTGTCTTTTTTTTCCATAATGATATTTCGTAATATAAAACGATTTAATTTTACTTTGCCTGACATGTTAATAATTTAGATAGATAGATAGTTATGCCACCACAACCCTTAAGAACCATAACAGTAAATGCATAAATGCTGCAAGCTCAGCGCATCATGGTGGTACAGCTCCTGGAAGCTGCCGGTAGAGATAAGACTAGTGTAAGTGTGTAAGTTAGTTCTAAGCATTTTGATGACCATTCGTGTCTTGCATCAAACTCTGTGAACACGTCTCGCCAAAAATTAAATTAATTAATTAAATTGATCCATATTTCAATTTTTTAGTTTTTTTAAAAACATACTAACGCGTTCCCGTAACTTGAGTGGCGCAGCCGTACGTATGTCGGTTTTCCGGAAAACTGCGCCCGCGCGAATTTAAAATCAATTCTGTGCGTGTGCGGTAAAACAACGACTGTGGACTGGACTCTAAAACCGATATACCGAACCAAATAAATTTCTCAAGTGTGGTGCAGTGCTGTGGATATTCAGAGATGGATTGTTTTGGGAAATGGTGAGTAAAACTTTTCGCCTCCCTTCTATTCCTACTACGTGTACTTGAGATTGGACTTCTCTCATTTCAAACGTGATCTGAATTAGTTAAGTTAGTTAAGAATATATAAAGTGTATAACAAGTTAAAGATATTACGTATAATTAGTGATATAATACAAGTAAAAACCGTAATTAGCTAAAATGGCTGAGGTCAATCTAGTTGTCATTCCGAGCGACTTTCAAAAAATTATCCCGCTGTATGGTGGTGATCCTAGACAACTGAATCTATTTTTACGAAAGTGCGAATATATTATAGAGAGGTTCAGAGGTAATCACGCTCAAAATGAGTACGTTATGCAAGTTATAACGAGCAGGCTTACAGACGCCGCAGCGGCGCTGATAAGCGAGCGCGCAGACATTGTAACGTGGGCGAATTTCAGAGAATTACTAGTTCATCAGAAGAGTGTATCGCTATGACTTTAGAATCGCTAAAAATGAAAACAGGTGAATCATACCTAGATTTTTGTAAAAGAGTACAGTCAGTCAGAGCTAACCTAATGGCCAAGGTTAACTTATTAGGAAATGAACAGATGAGGGAAAGTAAAACTATCATTTATAACAGAGCGGCATTAAATGTTTTCCTATTCAACTTACCAGAAAATATGATTCGCATAGTCCGGCTGCATGATCCGGAAACCCTTGAAGACGCCCTCCGCGTCGTCCTGGAAGAAGTGAATTTTCACGAGCAGTACCAAAACAAAAATAAAAATCAATCTGCGATTTCTAAACCCCAAAATCAGCCTCAGGGTTTTATTAGGCCTAACTTCCAAAATCAGTTTAGGTTTGGAGTTCCTCCTAATTTCCAAAATCAGTACCAAAACCAGTTCAAATTTGGAATTCTCCCTAGCCAACAATTCAGAGCTCATATACCTAATCACCAAAATCGCCCGACTCAACCTGTTCAATTCGGGTACAGACCCCAGCAACAGCAACAAGTAGGTCGCCCTTCACCTTATGTCGGCTATGGTTATAGACCTGTAGGCCTTCAGCAATTTCCCCCCATGCGTCCTCAGCAATTCGGCCAACAACAGGGCCAGGGTAATAGGCCACCCCAGCAAAATAATAATTTTTATCCGAACGATGTTTCCATGCGCACAGCACCTCCTGCCAGACAAGGTTTTCATGTCAATGAAACTGAGCTTTACGAAGAAAATTATCCGTATTACATGGAAGACCCCTACACATATGATGTTCCATCATACAGTGAAGACCCCTTTGCATATTCAAGTTCAAGTTCATTCGATCCGTACGATCAGCAGGTAACACCCACGCTTGCTCTCGAGTCGACGATCACTGAGAAGCCAGAGCATGCGACTATCGCTACTAAAGCGCCCGAGCGTAAAAGTCAAAATGATAACCTACAAGTAGAGAATTTTTGCATAAGGGCCTCGACTTGCACAGAGAAACAATAGAGCTAAATTGTGACCTAAAATTAAACTTGCCATACATTTACATACCCGAAATTGATTCCAAATTTATGTTAGACACCGGCTCTACCCGAAGTTTCATAAGTCCCGAAAAAGCTTATAAATATTTTTCGGCCTATATAGACCGTGAACCCTTTCAGGTCGTAAGCACGCACGCCAAATCAAACCACGACCAAGTAATACAAACGCAATTAATGCCTACCTTCAAAAATCCAATCATACATAAGTTCTACATCTATGATGTTGATCCTCGCTACGACGGGTTAATTGGTAACGATCTTTTAAGAGGCAATATCATTGATCTCAAACACGATTTGCTCCGTACCGACACTGTTAATATACCTATAATTCACCAACCAAAGGACTATGTCCTAACTTTACCCGCGCGAACTGAAACGAGAGTTAAGGTTCCAACGAATCTGTACTCAGGAGAGGCAATCCTCAATTTCACAAAATTCGCTGACGGTGTACGAATGCCCGACGCAATTGTTTCCTGTAGGAACGGATATGCTACTACGGTTATTCAAAATACCTTGGAAACGGACATGGAATTGGCAATTACCTCACCTTTTCTAGTTACTGAATATTTTCCGGAAGAAATTAACCTGAACCTTCTTGAAAGTGACCCTGAAAGAAAGCATGATATATTATTGACACAGAACTTATTCAAACTCCGACTTAACCATATGAATCCGGAAGAGCGTGCATGTATAGAGAAATTGTGTAACGAATACAAGGACATATTCTACTGCGACCAACTACCACTCACGTTCACTAACCAAGTTAAACATCACATACGCACCAAAAATGAAGACCCTATATACACAAAACCATATAGACAACCCCCAGCTGTAACAGACGAAATTAGAAGACAAGTAGACAAACTTTTAGATGACAATATAATACAGGAATCACACTCTCCCTGGAATGCTCCGGTGCATTTAGTTTCAAAAAAAATTGATGCATCAGGACAGCAAAAATACCGCATGGTAATCGACTATAGACGACTCAATGACATTACAATCGACGATAAGTACCCACTACCTAACATAACTGACTTGTTCGACAAACTTGGCAAGAGTACCTACTTTTCGACACTTGACCTTGCCAGCGGTTACCATCAAATAGAAGTGAATGAGAGTGACAGACAAAAGACGGCCTTCAGCACTCAGTCGGGGCATTACGAATTTCTTCGTATGCCATTTGGCTTGAAGACAGCTCCGGCTACTTTTCAGAGGACTATGGACAACGTGCTACGTGGACTACAGGGGATACATTGTATGGTAAACCTTGATGACATAATAATATTTTCGGCTAGCCTACAAGAACACTTACAACAACTGCGAACTGTATTTGACCGACTCAGACAAACTAACCTCAAGGTCCAGCTCGACAAGTCCGAATTCCTTAGGAAGGAAGTCTTGTACTTAGGACACACGATCACCAAAGACGGGCTGAAACCAAATGACGATAAAATAGCAGCTATTCTCAAGTATCCAATCCCGAAGACAACGACGGAAATTAAAAGTTTCCTCGGCCTTATCGGCTACTACAGACGCTTTATAAAAGACTTCGCTAAGATAACTCAGCCTTTAACTACCTGCCTGAAAAAACGAAACAAAATAGTAATCGATCAGAAATATATAGATGCCTTCGAAAAATGTAAAGAGCTGTTGACCAGTGCCCCTCTCCTACAATTTCCTGACCCAACCAAACCCTACATTTTGACAACTGACGCATCCAACGTGGCCTTGGGGGCCGTACTGTCGCAAGGCCCTATCGGACAAGACAAACCAGTGGCGTATGCCAGCAGAACCCTAAGTGACACCGAGGCTCGCTACAGTACAATTGAGAAGGAGCTTCTCGCTGTCATTTGGGCAACAAAGCATTTTAGGCCCTACCTGTATGGTCGGAAATTTGACATCTACACCGATCATAAACCACTTGAGTGGCTAAATTCACTAAAAGAACCGAATTCAAAACTAATGCGCTGGCGACTTAAAATGCAGGAGTATGACTATAACATTAAATACAAAAAAGGAAAACTTAACGCCAACGCCGATTCCCTATCACGCATAAAACTTAACGCTTTAGGTTCTGACTCTGACGGTAAGAATGACGATTTGTCGATGAAAGTGAAGGTTGGAAAGGAAGATGATTTGAGTGAGTACATGAAAGAATTAGAAAACAAAATAACTGAATTAGGAAAGAAAACCCATAGACAAGACAATTCTGATACAGAGACTGCTTCTCATTCATCTGCGACCTTGACAATATCTGACCTCGATAATACTGAACAGATAGATCCAACTATTCCTGACGTAAGTTTCGCGGATACAGTTCATTCCGCCCAAGAACTAGAATCAAACGGCATCCCTATTCTGCACGAAGCTATCGACACTAAACCAAATCAAATTTTTCTATATGAATGGGCGAAAGACAAATTACAAGTCACTAACTCATCAAGAGACAAACAAAAAATTTTAGAAGCTTTCTTGCCCACAAATGATGATGAAAAAATTAAACAATTTTTAAAAGAGTACATTAAACCCAATTGTAAATATTTTGTCCATTTCGAAAATGAAATATTCAGAAAAGACTTTTCCAGAATCGTAATAGAACTTTTCAAACGAGGTACTGTACAATTCTTCGAATGTACTGAAAGGGTTGAGTACGTTGAAGATGAAGAGGATCAAAAAACCATCATTCTAAAATATCACGAGGGTCCGACATGCCATAGGGGAATCAAGGAAACCGCTGTCAGAATTCGTAGACATTATTATTGGGAAAATATGAACACCACTGTAGCTGCAGTCATAAATGGATGTGAGGCGTGTCGTAAAATGAAGTACGATCGGAGGCCACTTAAACCAGTCTTACAGCTAACCCAAACTCAGAACGCACCATTTCAGGAGGTTTTCATAGATATCTTCTCTATCGAAGGAAAGCATTATCTAACCCTAGTCGATGCCTTCAGTAAGCTTGGTCAAGCTTTGGAAATTCCGAACCGTTCCACCCCTGAAGTGGTACGTGCCTTAACAAAGTACTTTTCCTTTTACGGTACACCTGGTAAAATTTCGTGTGATCCTGGTGGCGAGTTCAACAATGAACTCATGAGGGAACTCATGAACCTTCATAAAATCGACCTTCATATAACTACCCCAAATAACCCAAATTCTACAGGTATAGTAGAGCGATTTCACTCTACCATAATAGAAATATATCGTTTGGCTAAATACGATCAAAAATGTACAGATGCAGCTTCAATCATGGTTTACTCCGTAATGGCTTACAACAACACTATTCACTCTACAACCAACCTCACACCGTTCGAAGTAGTCTTTGGCCATACCAGCACGAATAAAGTATTTAACGGTAACTTTGAAAGAGATGCTGCGTTTCATATTACGTTGGCAAACCCCAAGCCTCGACTTCTGAATATCAGTCAGACCAGGTCTAAGCTCCGTAGGTAAGGATAGGAAGAATGCACATGTCCATAAGCTTGCGTTTCAAAGATAGGGGCAAGTTACCTTTCATGAGGTCTTTCTTAGCCCAATAGCTCTTCCAGGCGTTCTCAGACCGTCTTTCGACTTCCTTATCTTGTCTCGCCTGGAAAGAGATTATTTGGCCTAAGTAAAGGTACTCTTGGACATATGCTATTTTCTCCCCATCCACTTCCACAATTTGCTCAGTTCGATTTGTCTTGACCTTAGTCTTTGACATATTCATTCATCTTTAGTCCAACCTCGAGGCTTGCCTCGCTTACATCTTGTAGCATGTGTTGCAGCTCAGAGGCTGTTGAGGAAAATAGAACAATATCGTCCGCGAAACGGAGGTTGGTTAGTTGGGCTTGGGCATCGCCGATTTGGAGACCCTTGCTTTTCCATTCTGGAGCAATCGTTTATAATACCTCCTCGAGAACGCTTGTAAATAGCTTGGGGGAGAGAGAGTCACCCTGTTTTATGTTTGCATAAAGCGAAAATATTTTTTGTGAAATGGCGCCACCCACTGTCGACTGTCGCCTTAAAACGCAAGCTGACAACCTATTTTTATAGTGATACACGTTGTTTCTGAAACGGGCCTCATGTTGTTCAGATGTGGCGCTGACGTGAGTGACGACTTAGGCTTAGGCTCTGTCTGCCTCATAAAGGATAAAAGCTTTATATGTTTTCATTAATGGGAAATTTGATTTTATCTGATTGTCTAGGGAAGGATTACGAAGTTGATTATTGAGAGTTTGTATGTAGGTAAAGAAACAGCTGTTGAGAAATTGCCTCAATTTATTCAACTAGATAAATGTTAATTTCGTTATGCCAGACGAGGCTAAACCTAGTTCCTCTATGGCGAACTATTTACGCACAGATCGTTTCGATGTAGAGCCCGAGGCAACTGCGGCCGATGTACGTTGGACCCACTGGAAGTCCACAATTACAAACTTTATCGCCGAAGAAGGAGAAAACATCAAGAATCCCTTGAAGTTGAAATCCAAATAAATAAATCACCTGTCGCCAAACATAATATACTCCTATATAAAAACATGTAAAACGTATGAAGAAGCCATAAAATGTCTTGATGGCATATACATAAAACCGAAAAACTCTCGACAACGCTAGAAACGTACTTGCAACCAGAAAACAGTCTTCTGGTGAATCAATTTCTGAATATGTACGTGCCTTGAAGCTGTTGGCCCTTGAGTGTAACTTTCAAAATGTAACTTAGACGCGAAAACTCATATGCAAGAATTCACTCGTGATCATTTATTTCTGGTCTTAACTCACAGAAGATACGTCAACGTCTACTGGAGAACAACATTCTGGACCTTGATGAAGCGTTAAACAAAGCTATAATCTTAGAATCAGCTGAAAAAAATCGAAATCGTATGTCCCTAACAATAATGATTTAAATGCTGTTCCACAAGCAGTACAGGGGAACACTGTTTAAACCTTGCTGTTCGCACTCAACGTAAGTGGCGATGATTTTTCTGCGGTGGTAACTCTCTTCAACAAAGCAAGAGTATCCTACGTCCACGAGATAAAACAAAAATTTGTAGCCAGAAAGCAAATACAGCACTCATGAAAAAAAGTGTTTTTGGTATGGCACCGAAAATATATAAGACACCATCCTGTGGCCTTTTTTTTTTTTTTTCTTTTCTTTTTCTTTTTCGCTATAGTAGAAGCTTTAAGAAAGTGGCGTCATTATCTACTCGGTAGACACTTTTTATTACTGACCGATCAACATACATACATCAATCACGCCTATATCGGCTAATAATGATTGCTTATATTAATAAATTAATAAAACGGCTAATAAAGCCAGGAAACGTGAAGAGAGGAATAAGAAGGCGGGCTCTTCAGGTGGGAAGTCTCTTGGCCCTGAGGAGGATAAGAGATTGGACGAAGCCGCTGGCGGTGATGAGGACGCAACTCCGCCCGTCAAGGTTATGAGCGCGTTCGACTTGAGGAAGGAGCTCAAAACGGAGATGAAGAGCGATTCGTCGGGCATGTTCCGAAACTTGGCTGGTACTTCGCCTTTAGTGCCACCAAAGAATGAGAGTGAGATAATATCGTATGACGAATCTATTGATTCGGATCTAACGGCTGATGAGTCATCCCTTATGGATGATTTCCTTTACTACATTCTCCACGATACGATAGAGGCTTCCGAGAACCGGTCGGCAGACGTTCCAGAGGGGAGAGCGTTCCGAGAAGGTGATTGGGAACTTGTATTTAAAACGGAGAATGGATTTTTGAGGTACATGTCGAAGAATCATCCTGGCGCGGCCGTCGCCATTGGTGAGGAACTCGACAAATTAGATCGTGAGAAGATCTTAAAACGACGATCTGACTACAAAGTGTGTCTGCTCTTTGTGGATGGAGTGTTCAAAGGCGGTTATGTACCAAAGAAAGCGGGTAGACCGAAACTTTATGCTATTAACTTAGTTGGTTATGTTCACGCTGGATCCCAAGAATAGAGAAGTACTGCGTCTTCCGTCATGAGCGTCTCAGTTTTCACTCGGACGCTCTAGAAGAGTCCCTTGAGTAGAAAAACAGTAAAAATAAAAAAAAAAAAAAAAAAAAAAAATATCCCTTACGGGGTAGGCAGAGCGTTAACGGCCGTTCAACGGATATTAACACCACGTTTGACAAATGTTTGAGGGTCAATCAGATAACTGTGTATCACTATAGTGACAGGTTGTCAGCCCGTCGCCTAAAATTGCAATACACACCCTCGAGTCCCTTAGTCGCCTCTTACAACACCCATGGGTAAGAAATGGGGTGATGCTATTCTAAGCCGGCATCACACCGATCAACAGTCTGTATCATTTATGTTTGATGAGAAACACTCAAGTAAAATAATAAACAAGAAAATCGAGAGATGGCGCTTAGAACTAACCTGTTACAAGTACGACATATGAATGTATGTACCTACGACTCCAGACAATGTTGTTAAGGTAAGATTAAGTTTTAATCTTTTAAATCAATTTGCTTATAATGCAAATTACAACCTGTTAGTATGGCTACGCTAGGACTATTAATTATGCTGTGCTATGGCGATACACAATTTTCTGAATGACCCTCAAATGATTGTTAGATGTGGTGTAAATATTAGTTTTTTATGACCGTTGACGTTCTGCAGTTCCCAGGGTGCAGGGGATATAGACGCGACATATGTATGTATGTACAAATACAATTTCTTGTACATGTATTATTATACAATATTATGAATAATATATATATATATATATATACATATATATATATGTCGGAGATTAATCAAACTCTGGTGGGTATTGGCTGAAATTATTTGACAGTTCGCGTTTTGTTATTATTTTCTTCAGTGTGATTGCTATTTGATTCTTGCAGAAACGAAACGCATAATCGCTGGCAACACTCAAATAGGCGATGCGCTTTATTCGCGCGCAGTTAGCTCGACTGTAAGATAAACTGGAGTGACGTTAGAGGCGTTGTAGTGCGTCCTCACAATTCGTTGTTGGTTGCGTTCGTCATGGAGAAACGGAACGTGATCGACGGAGTAAACAACTTTGACAGTTCCGGTTGGTATGTGGTTCTATGTGGTCGTTTTGAAGTTAGGTTTACAATCTGGTAAAATCTTTGGAGAAACTGTGGTCGTCTAGCGATGGCGGAGCCCTAGATTCGTATTGCCAGTGGAATATTTGTGGAGATCATGAAGTGTGTTGGTTATTGTCGTATTTCCCCGAGGTTGTAGCCGAGGTTGGTGAAATGCAGAGATTGTACGAGGTTGGTGACAGTTGCTGCTGTGGTCTCTTTGTAATCCTGCAGGCTGTGGATTTCAATAGTGTTCGGTGTTGAAGGTTAGTGTCAAACGGTATCTTTGGTGTTGTGAAGACACGTTGATGTTGATCAGCGTGTGTCTTAAGAGTCTTAGGTTGGTTGGGTAGACAGGTCGGTTGTAGTACGGTTACACCGTGCCTGACGATGACCTGCCAGGTCGAAACAGCCTCACCGTGGGAATTGACTGCGTAATGATATCGACGTTGTGGTTAATCATTTCAGTGGCTAGCGATAGCATTTGGTGATGCAGTATTCTACAGGGTTCAACGAGTATACACCCACGACGTGTTGTTCTGTATCCTGACGTAAGGTTATACTTCCTCAGTGTTATTTCATATCCTGACGTAAGTTTGATTATGATGTGATTTTTAGTATCATCCAGACTTGCTGGTTGATTAGTTTTGGGGTCCATTCTTTATTGTTTTCTACAAAGGACCTGATGCAGTGTGATCCTGATTTAGCGGCATCCTGATGTTCATGGCGTGTGTGCCTGTATGTATCCAGGCTCTCCTCCTTTTTCATTGTGTTCGCTTCTTCTATTCTCTTTTCTTTTCTTATTTTTTCTAACTATCATCGACATCAGAAGCGGGATAGTGAACCATTATTCGGACGGGCGTTAGAAGTATTCTAGTGAGACGATAGTAAACTATTATTCGGATGTGCGTTAGTGGTATTCTAATGAGATGTTGGACTACTATTTGGACGTGTGTAAGAAGTATTCTACTGGGATAGTGAGCCATTATTTTGAGTAGCGTTAGAGGTTTTCTAATGAGACGGTGGACCACTGTTTTGTCGGTTATGATTGTGAGTTAGGGAGTTTTCTCATGAGATGGTGTACTTTTATTTGAACGGTTGTGAGGAGTATTCTAGTGTGATAGTGTACCATTATTTAAGGCGGTCGTGAGAGGTATTCTAGAGTGACAATAGTGGACTTTTATTTTGACGTGTGTGAAAGAGGTGTTGTTATGTGATGGTGTTCCATTGTTTTATTGGTTGAAAACTCCATGTGTTGCAGTTTTCTTATGAGATTGTGGACAATCCCTTGGATGGCGATAGGGACTTGTTTAAAAGCTATGAATTCAAATAGACCGCATACAAAAGGTGTAAAGTCCAAAGGTTCTAGTTGAGTTAAACCTAGTCAAAGGGTAATGAAGATTCTGACGTTGCAAAGTAATTTCAAAACAAATTGCCTCACTGACGAGGTTTGCGGATAGCCATATTTAGATAATTCGGTGGGTTTCCAGATTATATGACATGGTGTATAGCCTGATAAGTTTGTGGTAGCCGAGTTGTTGTTCATTTAGTGGGTAGCCATATGGAGGGTGTTTATTTGGTTGGTAGCCAAACTCACTCGTTACGCTTGGTGGTTAGCCTACGAATTAACAGAAGTTCTTGAGAGCGAAAAAAAAACGTAAATTTCTTTCATCGTATGGCGGTTACGTGCTGCGCGAAGACTGGGAGCTCTGTTGAGAATTGAGATTATGATGTTTGTCGAAACCGTTCTTTGAACAAGTGCGTCATGTTCAACACGGGCAAGCAGACCGATGAGACTGGTCAGTGTGATGTTTGTCTGTGAGCCTTAACTAAGCCTAAACTGAGTCTAAATTTGTATCTTGTGATTGATGTTCAAAATGTGAAATTAAAATAATTTGAAAGTCTGTTGATTTGGGTATCGTTTTGTTTTCGATTCCTGATTTTGAGTTTGATTAGAATATTGTCAGGGATGACTTAGTTTGTATCACAGGGATGATTTGTCACAGGGATGACTTAGTTTGTATCACAGGGATGATTTGTCACAGGGATGACTTAGTAGGTAATCACAGAGATGATTAGTGTCACAGGGATGACTTAGTTTGTATCACAGGGATGATTTGTCACAGGGATGACTTAGTAGGTAATCACAGAGATGATTAGTGTCACAGGGATGACTTAGTTTATCACAGGGATGACTTAGTAGGTAATCACAGAGATGATTAATGTCACAGGGCTGACTAAGTTTATCACAGGGATGATTTGTCACAGGGATGACTTAGTAGGTAATCACAGAGATGATTAATGTCACAGGGCTGACATGTTTGAATCACAGGGTTGATTGATTTTTGTCACAGGGCTGACATGTTTAAATCACAGGGTTGATTGATTATTGTCACAGGGCTGACATGTTTGAATCACAGGGTTGATTGATTATTGTCACAGGGCTGACATGTTTGAATCACAGGGTTGATTGATTATTGTCACAGGGCTGACATGTTTGAATCACAGGGTTGATTGATTATTGTCACAGGGCTGACATGTTTGAATCACAGGGTTGATTGATTATTGTCACAGGGCTGGCATGTTTGAATCACAGTGTTGATTGATTATTGTCACAGGGCTGACATGTTTGAATCACAGGGTTGATTGATTATTGTCACAGGGCTGACATGTTTGAATCACAGGGTTGATTGATTATTGTCACAGGGCTGACATGTTTGAATCACAGAGTTGATTGATTATTGTCACAGGGCTGACATGTTTGAATCACAGGGTTGATTTACGTCACAGGGATGACTAAGTTTGTATCACAGAGATGATTGATGCTAGTCACAGGGCTGACTAGCAATCTACAGAGATAGCTGAAAAATACGAGTGGTTGTCTTTATTTATTTTCAATGGATACTTGAGCTATATAGAGTAGAGCTTAGTTGCTGACACTTCGGATAGTCTTCTACTGAAGTGGATTAAATTGTTCTGGTTTTTGGAGTGAAAGTTGTTTTTGTGTTTGATGAAGTGGATACTTGACCTTATCGATGACTGAAAATGAATTGAGTTGTGATTGAAACGAAATAAATTTAGTGGGAATGTTATGTGAAGTCAGTGACTTTCTTGACCAGAGGAACATAATTGGCAATCCTCATATTTCTGTTATGTGCCTTGCTATGATAGAAAGCTCTGATATCTTAGCTCACTGGTTGTCTCGAGACAGGATCAGGTGCAAAATGGATGTTGTCTTCAGATCTACCAGATGCCAGATTGAGGTTGTCTCGAGGTGAGAGGGGCTGAACGGGTTGTGATGTGGCTGTTGACTTGACGGTGTGGCCTTAGTAAATTTACTTCTGTCATCAGTCATAGTGATAGCTATTCTTACGGTGACGTGGCGCTGGTGCAGGGTTTCTGACGGTGCAGACAAGGCTTTAGAGACTATTTATTTTGGTAATGATATCGTGACATTTATTGGTTGGTTAATGTTTTCAGTCAAGTGAGTTGATTCAGTTTGTTATAGTCAGGATGGACGAGCGGTATATCTAGGCAAAGTTAGTTTTTTTTCGATACACATCAGCCGAGGACGTCTGACTTGTCAGAATGGCCGTGTCGGAGATTAATCAAACTCTGGTGGGTATTGGCTGAAATTATTTGACAGTTCGCGTTTTGTTATTATTTTCTTCAGTGTGATTGCTATTTGATTCTTGCAGAAACGAAACGCATAATCGCTGGCAACACTCAAATAGGCGATGCGCTTTATTCGCGCGCAGTTAGCTCGACTGTAAGATAAACTGGAGTGACGTTGGAGGCGTTGTAGTGCGTCCTCACAATTCGTTGTTGGTTGCGTTCGTCATGGAGAAACGGAACGTGATCGACGGAGTAAACAACTTTGACAGTTCCGGTTGGTATGTGGTTCTATGTGGTCGTTTTGAAGTTAGGTTTACAATCTGGTAAAATCTTTGGAATCCTGGAGCGTTTGGAGAAACTGTGGTCGTCTAGCGATGGCGGAGCCCTAGATTCGTATTGCCAGTGGAATATTTGTGGAGATCATGAAGTGTGTTGGTTATTGTCGTATTTCCCCGAGGTTGTAGCCGAGGTTGGTGAAATGCAGAGATTGTACGAGGTTGGTGACAGTTGCTGCTGTGGTCTCTTTGTAATCCTGCAGGCTGTGGATTTCAATAGTGTTCGGTGTTGAAGGTTAGTGTCAAACGGTATCTTTGGTGTTGTGAAGACACGTTGATGTTGATCAGCGTGTGTCTTAAGAGTCTTAGGTTGGTTGGGTAGACAGTTTCTGGTCCACGAGATTGATTATAGCATTTTTCTTAATTTAAAAGATATGCAAGATCAGTGGAACTATAATTTTAACGAAAACGAAAACAAGGAAAATGTAGCTTGGTGCGAAATAAAAAGTTTGAAGCATGTAGAGGTAGAAGAAGGTCATTTTATAATTTACTAGCAGCCCGTCCTGGCTTCGCACGGGTGGACTCACTACAGATAATGCATCAGAGCAGAAAAGATTGGCGGTGTGTTTGAAGTAAGTAAACATTTTATATTCAGTTAATTTAGTTAGTCTTTATTAATCAGTCTTTTATGCTAGTCCGAATCAAAACAAAGTAATATTAATTGAGTATTAGGTACAACATCATCATCAGCAATATGAGTTGACATACACGTTCCTCTTTATGAAAAATTTGGCTCTGGTCCCTCTTTGTTAGAAGTATTTGTCGTTTTTATGACTTCTGAAGGACATGTTTCCGGAGGATTAGGTAGTTCACATTCCAGTTGGCAAGGCTGTAAATCCATCAGCAATATGAGTTGACATACACGTTCCTCTTTATGAAAAATTTGGCTCTGGTCCCTCTTTGTTAGAAGTATTTGTCGTTTTTATGACTTCTGAAGGACATGTTTCCGGAGGATTAGGTAGTTCACATTCCAGTTGGCAAGGCTGTAAATCCATCGGGCCCGCTGTATTAATTGTATTTCCGCCAGAGCTTGAAGAATAACCAATATTTTGATTATACCATGACATGACGAGTTTTCTTTTTAACGGAACTTGTAAGTAATCTGGTAATTTTTTAAATGTTTTTGCCATCGAAAGAAAAAAATTATCAGTATCATCATAGTTCGGCGGTTTCAAAACTTCTTTTAATTTTTGCCTTTCATTTCTAAAAGATTATTGGTTTTCCATATGTTTTTTAAATAAAATTGTTAATTCATCGCCTTTTTTCTTCTTTGATAATGGTGGAGCTTCCGAGTCTAGTGAAATACCGGAAGTTGAGGATGTTTTGCTAGGATTTTTAACCTGATTTGAATTAGTGTGTTGAATTTAGATGTGTTGCTTGTGTATAATGTCTGTATGCGTGTTCACTGTCTTGTTCTAAAGGGAAAGGTACTTAAAGATACAAACCACTGTAAATATTTCACTGAATTGCTTGTATTGTCTAAAGAAACTGTTACAATTTAGTTGCTATTATAAACGATTGCTCCAGAATGGAAAAGCAAGGGTCTCCAAATCGGCGATGCCCAAGCCCAACTAACCAACCTCCGTTTCGCGGACGATATTGTTCTATTTTCCTCAACAGCCTCTGAGCTGCAACACATGCTACAAGATGTAAGCGAGGCAAGCCTCGAGGTTGGACTAAAGATGAATATGTCAAAGACTAAGGTCAAGACAAATCGAACTGAGCAAATTGTGGAAGTGGATGGGGAGAAAATAGCATATGTCCAAGAGTACCTTTACTTAGGCCAAATAATCTCTTTCCAGGCGAGACAAGATAAGGAAGTCGAAAGACGGTCTGAGAACGCCTGGAAGAGCTATTGGGCTAAGAAAGACCTCATGAAAGGTAACTTGCCCCTATCTTTGAAACGCAAGCTTATGGACATGTGCATTCTTCCTATCCTTACCTACGGAGCTTAGACCTGGTCTGACTGATATTCAGAAGTCGAGGCTTGGGGTTTGCCAACGTAATATGAAACGCAGCATACTTGGAGACGTAGCTCAGAAGGCTGCCTGCTTAAAGTGGGATTGGGCTGGCCACGTTACCCGCATGCCAACTGCTTTATGGGCTAAAATAGCAACGGAATGGGTGCCCAAGAATGTTAAGAGGCGACGTGGATGGCCCCGAAAGAGGTGGAGCGATGAACTCAGCGCCTATCTACCAAACTGGCAAAGCCTAGCACTGGACCGAGAGAAGTGGAAAAAGAGGAGAGAGGCCTTTGCCCTGCAGTGGGACAACCTGGGCTCTTAAATAATTTATGCAAACAATCTAACAGAATATCTGATGCCCAAGCAACGGATATTCTGATAGATTGTTTGTATTAAGATCAAACATTTTTATTGTTAAGTGGCGCCACTGTAGCTTACAAAGTTTCTGGGAATTCACCTAGATAGTAACTGCAGTTGGCATCATCATATAGAGACTGTGTGTGATAAGCTGCACCGTTATGTTCATGTTTTGTGTAGGCTTCGGAACATATCGTCTATCGAAACTAATATCACAGCCTATCATGGCTATGTCAGTTCACTGCTAAGGTATGGACTTTTGGTTTGGGGCAGCCCTACAGACAAGGCTGATATCAGTAAATTATTTAAAGCGCAAAAGAAATGCGTTCGTGCAATGTGTGGCAAATCACCCCGAGATTCTTGTAAGCCACTATTTAAGCAGTTGGGAATTATGCCACTCCCATGCATGTACATTTTTGAGGTTGCTAGTTTTGTAAGATTTAATATTAATCTATTTAAAAAAACCCGAGATGTGTATAGAAGAAATGTTAGAACTTCAGATAAGCTTGTATATAATAATCTACCAAAGTTGACATTTTATTTTAAACAATGTAGTGGCATGTGTGTAAGAATTTATAATGCTATTCCCAATGACATCAAACTATTACCTAGACAGTTATTCAAAAATCAATTATTAAAATGGCTTAAGGAAAAACAGTTCTATGATATTAATGACATATTTAATTGATTGTCTTTTTTTTCCATAATGATATTTCGTAATATAAAACGATTTAATTTTACTTTGCCTGACATGTTAATAATTTAGATAGATAGATAGATAGATAGTTATGCCACCACAACCCTTAAGAACCATAACAGTAAATGCATAAATGCTGCAAGCTCAGCGCATCATGGTGGTACAGCTCCTGGAAGCTGCCGGTAGAGATAAGACTAGTGTAAGTGTGTAAGTTAGTTCTAAGCATTTTGATGACCATTCGTGTCTTGCATCAAACTCTGTGAACACGTCTCGCCAAAAATTAAATTAATTAATTAAATTGATCCATATTTCAATTTTTTAGTTTTTTTAAAAACATACTAACGCGTTCCCGTAACTTGAGTGGCGCAGCCGTACGTATGTCGGTTTTCCGGAAAACTGCGCCCGCGCGAATTTAAAATCAATTCTGTGCGTGTGCGGTAAAACAACGACTGTGGACTGGACTCTAAAACCGATATACCGAACCAAATAAATTTCTCAAGTGTGGTGCAGTGCTGTGGATATTCAGAGATGGATTGTTTTGGGAAATGGTGAGTAAAACTTTTCGCCTCCCTTCTATTCCTACTACGTGTACTTGAGATTGGACTTCTCTCATTTCAAACGTGATCTGAATTAGTTAAGTTAGTTAAGAATATATAAAGTGTATAACAAGTTAAAGATATTACGTATAATTAGTGATATAATACAAGTAAAAACCGTAATTAGCTAAAATGGCTGAGGTCAATCTAGTTGTCATTCCGAGCGACTTTCAAAAAATTATCCCGCTGTATGGTGGTGATCCTAGACAACTGAATCTATTTTTACGAAAGTGCGAATATATTATAGAGAGGTTCAGAGGTAATCACGCTCAAAATGAGTACGTTATGCAAGTTATAACGAGCAGGCTTACAGACGCCGCAGCGGCGCTGATAAGCGAGCGCGCAGACATTGTAACGTGGGCGAATTTCAGAGAATTACTAGTTCATCAGAAGAGTGTATCGCTATGACTTTAGAATCGCTAAAAATGAAAACAGGTGAATCATACCTAGATTTTTGTAAAAGAGTACAGTCAGTCAGAGCTAACCTAATGGCCAAGGTTAACTTATTAGGAAATGAACAGATGAGGGAAAGTAAAACTATCATTTATAACAGAGCGGCATTAAATGTTTTCCTATTCAACTTACCAGAAAATATGATTCGCATAGTCCGGCTGCATGATCCGGAAACCCTTGAAGACGCCCTCCGCGTCGTCCTGGAAGAAGTGAATTTTCACGAGCAGTACCAAAACAAAAATAAAAATCAATCTGCGATTTCTAAACCCCAAAATCAGCCTCAGGGTTTTATTAGGCCTAACTTCCAAAATCAGTTTAGGTTTGGAGTTCCTCCTAATTTCCAAAATCAGTACCAAAACCAGTTCAAATTTGGAATTCTCCCTAGCCAACAATTCAGAGCTCATATACCTAATCACCAAAATCGCCCGACTCAACCTGTTCAATTCGGGTACAGACCCCAGCAACAGCAACAAGTAGGTCGCCCTTCACCTTATGTCGGCTATGGTTATAGACCTGTAGGCCTTCAGCAATTTCCCCCCATGCGTCCTCAGCAATTCGGCCAACAACAGGGCCAGGGTAATAGGCCACCCCAGCAAAATAATAATTTTTATCCGAACGATGTTTCCATGCGCACAGCACCTCCTGCCAGACAAGGTTTTCATGTCAATGAAACTGAGCTTTACGAAGAAAATTATCCGTATTACATGGAAGACCCCTACACATATGATGTTCCATCATACAGTGAAGACCCCTTTGCATATTCAAGTTCAAGTTCATTCGATCCGTACGATCAGCAGGTAACACCCACGCTTGCTCTCGAGTCGACGATCACTGAGAAGCCAGAGCATGCGACTATCGCTACTAAAGCGCCCGAGCGTAAAAGTCAAAATGATAACCTACAAGTAGAGAATTTTTGCATAAGGGCCTCGACTTGCACAGAGAAACAATAGAGCTAAATTGTGACCTAAAATTAAACTTGCCATACATTTACATACCCGAAATTGATTCCAAATTTATGTTAGACACCGGCTCTACCCGAAGTTTCATAAGTCCCGAAAAAGCTTATAAATATTTTTCGGCCTATATAGACCGTGAACCCTTTCAGGTCGTAAGCACGCACGCCAAATCAAACCACGACCAAGTAATACAAACGCAATTAATGCCTACCTTCAAAAATCCAATCACACATAAGTTCTACATCTATGATGTTGATCCTCGCTACGACGGGTTAATTGGTAACGATCTTTTAAGAGGCAATATCATTGATCTCAAACACGATTTGCTCCGTACCGACACTGTTAATATACCTATAATTCACCAACCAAAGGACTATGTCCTAACTTTACCCGCGCGAACTGAAACGAGAGTTAAGGTTCCAACGAATCTGTACTCAGGAGAGGCAATCCTCAATTTCACAAAATTCGCTGACGGTGTACGAATGCCCGACGCAATTGTTTCCTGTAGGAACGGATATGCTACTACGGTTATTCAAAATACCTTGGAAACGGACATGGAATTGGCAATTACCTCACCTTTTCTAGTTACTGAATATTTTCCGGAAGAAATTAACCTGAACCTTCTTGAAAGTGACCCTGAAAGAAAGCATGATATATTATTGACACAGAACTTATTCAAACTCCGACTTAACCATATGAATCCGGAAGAGCGTGCATGTATAGAGAAATTGTGTAACGAATACAAGGACATATTCTACTGCGACCAACTACCACTCACGTTCACTAACCAAGTTAAACATCACATACGCACCAAAAATGAAGACCCTATATACACAAAACCATATAGACAACCCCCAGCTGTAACAGACGAAATTAGAAGACAAGTAGACAAACTTTTAGATGACAATATAATACAGGAATCACACTCTCCCTGGAATGCTCCGGTGCATTTAGTTTCAAAAAAAATTGATGCATCAGGACAGCAAAAATACCGCATGGTAATCGACTATAGACGACTCAATGACATTACAATCGACGATAAGTACCCACTACCTAACATAACTGACTTGTTCGACAAACTTGGCAAGAGTACCTACTTTTCGACACTTGACCTTGCCAGCGGTTACCATCAAATAGAAGTGAATGAGAGTGACAGACAAAAGACGGCCTTCAGCACTCAGTCGGGGCATTACGAATTTCTTCGTATGCCATTTGGCTTGAAGACAGCTCCGGCTACTTTTCAGAGGACTATGGACAACGTGCTACGTGGACTACAGGGGATACATTGTATGGTATACCTTGATGACATAATAATATTTTCGGCTAGCCTACAAGAACACTTACAACAACTGCGAACTGTATTTGACCGACTCAGACAAACTAACCTCAAGGTCCAGCTCGACAAGTCCGAATTCCTTAGGAAGGAAGTCTTGTACTTAGGACACACGATCACCAAAGACGGGCTGAAACCAAATGACGATAAAATAGCAGCTATTCTCAAGTATCCAATCCCGAAGACAACGACGGAAATTAAAAGTTTCCTCGGCCTTATCGGCTACTACAGACGCTTTATAAAAGACTTCGCTAAGATAACTCAGCCTTTAACTACCTGCCTGAAAAAACGAAACAAAATAGTAATCGATCAGAAATATATAGATGCCTTCGAAAAATGTAAAGAGCTGTTGACCAGTGCCCCTCTCCTACAATTTCCTGACCCAACCAAACCCTACATTTTGACAACTGACGCATCCAACGTGGCCTTGGGGGCCGTACTGTCGCAAGGCCCTATCGGACAAGACAAACCAGTGGCGTATGCCAGCAGAACCCTAAGTGACACCGAGGCTCGCTACAGTACAATTGAGAAGGAGCTTCTCGCTGTCATTTGGGCAACAAAGCATTTTAGGCCCTACCTGTATGGTCGGAAATTTGACATCTACACCGATCATAAACCACTTGAGTGGCTAAACTCACTAAAAGAACCGAATTCAAAACTAATGCGCTGGCGACTTAAAATGCAGGAGTATGACTATAACATTAAATACAAAAAAGGAAAACTTAACGCCAACGCCGATTCCCTATCACGCATAAAACTTAACGCTTTAGGTTCTGACTCTGACGGTAAGAATGACGATTTGTCGATGAAAGTGAAGGTTGGAAAGGAAGATGATTTGAGTGAGTACATGAAAGAATTAGAAAACAAAATAACTGAATTAGGAAAGAAAACCCATAGACAAGACAATTCTGATACAGAGACTGCTTCTCATTCATCTGCGACCTTGACAATATCTGACCTCGATAATACTGAACAGATAGATCCAACTATTCCTGACGTAAGTTTCGCGGATACAGTTCATTCCGCCCAAGAACTAGAATCAAACGGCATCCCTATTCTGCACGAAGCTATCGACACTAAACCAAATCAAATTTTTCTATATGAATGGGCGAAAGACAAATTACAAGTCACTAACTCATCAAGAGACAAACAAAAAATTTTAGAAGCTTTCTTGCCCACAAATGATGATGAAAAAATTAAACAATTTTTAAAAGAGTACATTAAACCCAATTGTAAATATTTTGTCCATTTCGAAAATGAAATATTCAGAAAAGACTTTTCCAGAATCGTAATAGAACTTTTCAAACGAGGTACTGTACAATTCTTCGAATGTACTGAAAGGGTTGAGTACGTTGAAGATGAAGAGGATCAAAAAACCATCATTCTAAAATATCACGAGGGTCCGACATGCCATAGGGGAATCAAGGAAACCGCTGTCAGAATTCGTAGACATTATTATTGGGAAAATATGAACACCACTGTAGCTGCAGTCATAAATGGATGTGAGGCGTGTCGTAAAATGAAGTACGATCGGAGGCCACTTAAACCAGTCTTACAGCTAACCCAAACTCAGAACGCACCATTTCAGGAGGTTTTCATAGATATCTTCTCTATCGAAGGAAAGCATTATCTAACCCTAGTCGATGCCTTCAGTAAGCTTGGTCAAGCTTTGGAAATTCCGAACCGTTCCACCCCTGAAGTGGTACGTGCCTTAACAAAGTACTTTTCCTTTTACGGTACACCTGGTAAAATTTCGTGTGATCCTGGTGGCGAGTTCAACAATGAACTCATGAGGGAACTCATGAACCTTCATAAAATCGACCTTCATATAACTACCCCAAATAACCCAAATTCTACAGGTATAGTAGAGCGATTTCACTCTACCATAATAGAAATATATCGTTTGGCTAAATACGATCAAAAATGTACAGATGCAGCTTCAATCATGGTTTACTCCGTAATGGCTTACAACAACACTATTCACTCTACAACCAACCTCACACCGTTCGAAGTAGTCTTTGGCCATACCAGCACGAATAAAGTATTTAACGGTAACTTTGAAAGAGATGCTGCGTTTCATATTACGTTGGCAAACCCCAAGCCTCGACTTCTGAATATCAGTCAGACCAGGTCTAAGCTCCGTAGGTAAGGATAGGAAGAATGCACATGTCCATAAGCTTGCGTTTCAAAGATAGGGGCAAGTTACCTTTCATGAGGTCTTTCTTAGCCCAATAGCTCTTCCAGGCGTTCTCAGACCGTCTTTCGACTTCCTTATCTTGTCTCGCCTGGAAAGAGATTATTTGGCCTAAGTAAAGGTACTCTTGGACATATGCTATTTTCTCCCCATCCACTTCCACAATTTGCTCAGTTCGATTTGTCTTGACCTTAGTCTTTGACATATTCATCTTTAGTCCAACCTCGAGGCTTGCCTCGCTTACATCTTGTAGCATGTGTTGCAGCTCAGAGGCTGTTGAGGAAAATAGAACAATATCGTCCGCGAAACGGAGGTTGGTTAGTTGGGCTTGGGCATCGCCGATTTGGAGACCCTTGCTTTTCCATTCTGGAGCAATCGTTTATAATACCTCCTCGAGAACGCTTGTAAATAGCTTGGGGGAGAGAGAGTCACCCTGTTTTATGTTTGCATAAAGCGAAAATATTTTTTGTGAAATGGCGCCACCCACTGTCGACTGTCGCCTTAAAACGCAAGCTGACAACCTATTTTTATAGTGATACACGTTGTTTCTGAAACGGGCCTCATGTTGTTCAGATGTGGCGCTGACGTGAGTGACGACTTAGGCTTAGGCTCTGTCTGCCTCATAAAGGATAAAAGCTTTATATGTTTTCATTAATGGGAAATTTGATTTTATCTGATTGTCTAGGGAAGGATTACGAAGTTGATTATTGAGAGTTTGTATGTAGGTAAAGAAACAGCTGTTGAGAAATTGCCTCAATTTATTCAACTAGATAAATGTTAATTTCGTTATGCCAGACGAGGCTAAACCTAGTTCCTCTATGGCGAACTATTTACGCACAGATCGTTTCGATGTAGAGCCCGAGGCAACTGCGGCCGATGTACGTTGGACCCACTGGAAGTCCACAATTACAAACTTTATCGCCGAAGAAGGAGAAAACATCAAGAATCCCTTGAAGTTGAAATCCAAATAAATAAATCACCTGTCGCCAAACATAATATACTCCTATATAAAAACATGTAAAACGTATGAAGAAGCCATAAAATGTCTTGATGGCATATACATAAAACCGAAAAACTCTCGACAACGCTAGAAACGTACTTGCAACCAGAAAACAGTCTTCTGGTGAATCAATTTCTGAATATGTACGTGCCTTGAAGCTGTTGGCCCTTGAGTGTAACTTTCAAAATGTAACTTAGACGCGAAAACTCATATGCAAGAATTCACTCGTGATCATTTATTTCTGGTCTTAACTCACAGAAGATACGTCAACGTCTACTGGAGAACAACATTCTGGACCTTGATGAAGCGTTAAACAAAGCTATAATCTTAGAATCAGCTGAAAAAAATCGAAATCGTATGTCCCTAACAATAATGATTTAAATGCTGTTCCACAAGCAGTACAGGGGAACACTGTTTAAACCTTGCTGTTCGCACTCAACGTAAGTGGCGATGATTTTTCTGCGGTGGTAACTCTCTTCAACAAAGCAAGAGTATCCTACGTCCACGAGATAAAACAAAAATTTGTAGCCAGAAAGCAAATACAGCACTCATGAAAAAAAGTGTTTTTGGTATGGCACCGAAAATATATAAGACACCATCCTGTGGCCTTTTTTTTTTTTTTCTTTTCTTTTTCTTTTTCGCTATAGTAGAAGCTTTAAGAAAGTGGCGTCATTATCTACTCGGTAGACACTTTTTATTACTGACCGATCAACATACATACATCAATCACGCCTATATCGGCTAATAATGATTGCTTATATTAATAAATTAATAAAACGGCTAATAAAGCCAGGAAACGTGAAGAGAGGAATAAGAAGGCGGGCTCTTCAGGTGGGAAGTCTCTTGGCCCTGAGGAGGATAAGAGATTGGACGAAGCCGCTGGCGGTGATGAGGACGCAACTCCGCCCGTCAAGGTTATGAGCGCGTTCGACTTGAGGAAGGAGCTCAAAACGGAGATGAAGAGCGATTCGTCGGGCATGTTCCGAAACTTGGCTGGTACTTCGCCTTTAGTGCCACCAAAGAATGAGAGTGAGATAATATCGTATGACGAATCTATTGATTCGGATCTAACGGCTGATGAGTCATCCCTTATGGATGATTTCCTTTACTACATTCTCCACGATACGATAGAGGCTTCCGAGAACCGGTCGGCAGACGTTCCAGAGGGGAGAGCGTTCCGAGAAGGTGATTGGGAACTTGTATTTAAAACGGAGAATGGATTTTTGAGGTACATGTCGAAGAATCATCCTGGCGCGGCCGTCGCCATTGGTGAGGAACTCGACAAATTAGATCGTGAGAAGATCTTAAAACGACGATCTGACTACAAAGTGTGTCTGCTCTTTGTGGATGGAGTGTTCAAAGGCGGTTATGTACCAAAGAAAGCGGGTAGACCGAAACTTTATGCTATTAACTTAGTTGGTTATGTTCACGCTGGATCCCAAGAATAGAGAAGTACTGCGTCTTCCGTCATGAGCGTCTCAGTTTTCACTCGGACGCTCTAGAAGAGTCCCTTGAGTAGAAAAACAGTAAAAAAAAAAAAAAAAAAAAAAAACCCTTACGGGGTAGGCAGAGCGTTAACGGCCGTTCAACGGATATTAACACCACGTTTGACAAATGTTTGAGGGTCAATCAGATAACTGTGTATCACTATAGTGACAGGTTGTCAGCCCGTCGCCTAAAATTGCAATACACACCCTCGAGTCCCTTAGTCGCCTCTTACAACACCCATGGGTAAGAAATGGGGTGATGCTATTCTAAGCCGGCATCACACCGATCAACAGTCTGTATCATTTATGTTTGATGAGAAACACTCAAGTAAAATAATAAACAAGAAAATCGAGAGATGGCGCTTAGAACTAACCTGTTACAAGTACGACATATGAATGTATGTAGGTACGACTCCAGACAATGTTGTTAAGGTAAGATTAAGTTTTAATCTTTTAAATCAATTTGCTTATAATGCAAATTACAACCTGTTAGTATGGCTACGCTAGGACTATTAATTATGCTGTGCTATGGCGATACACAATTTTCTGAATGACCCTCAAATGATTGTTAGATGTGGTGTAAATATTAGTTTTTTATGACCGTTGACGTTCTGCAGTTCCCAGGGTGCAGGGGATATAGACGCGACATATGTATGTATGTACAAATACAATTTCTTGTACATGTATTATTATACAATATTATGAATAATATATATATATATATATATACATATATATATATGTCGGAGATTAATCAAACTCTGGTGGGTATTGGCTGAAATTATTTGACAGTTCGCGTTTTGATCGCATCAGAAGAGTGTATCGCTATGACTTTAGAATCGCTAAAAATGAAAACAGGTGAATCATACCTAGATTTTTGTAAAAGAGTACAGTCAGTCAGAGCTAACCTAATGGCCAAGGTTAACTTATTAGGAAATGAACAGATGAGGGAAAGTAAAACTATCATTTATAACAGAGCGGCATTAAATGTTTTCCTATTCAACTTACCAGAAAATATGATTCGCATAGTCCGGCTGCATGATCCGGAAACCCTTGAAGACGCCCTCCGCGTCGTCCTGGAAGAAGTGAATTTTCACGAGCAGTACCAAAACAAAAATAAAAATCAATCTGCGATTTCTAAACCCCAAAATCAGCCTCAGGGTTTTATTAGGCCTAACTTCCAAAATCAGTTTAGGTTTGGAGTTCCTCCTAATTTCCAAAATCAGTACCAAAACCAGTTCAAATTTGGAATTCTCCCTAGCCAACAATTCAGAGCTCATATACCTAATCACCAAAATCGCCCGACTCAACCTGTTCAATTCGGGTACAGACCCCAGCAACAGCAACAAGTAGGTCGCCCTTCACCTTATGTCGGCTATGGTTATAGACCTGTAGGCCTTCAGCAATTTCCCCCCATGCGTCCTCAGCAATTCGGCCAACAACAGGGCCAGGGTAATAGGCCACCCCAGCAAAATAATAATTTTTATCCGAACGATGTTTCCATGCGCACAGCACCTCCTGCCAGACAAGGTTTTCATGTCAATGAAACTGAGCTTTACGAAGAAAATTATCCGTATTACATGGAAGACCCCTACACATATGATGTTCCATCATACAGTGAAGACCCCTTTGCATATTCAAGTTCAAGTTCATTCGATCCGTACGATCAGCAGGTAACACCCACGCTTGCTCTCGAGTCGACGATCACTGAGAAGCCAGAGCATGCGACTATCGCTACTAAAGCGCCCGAGCGTAAAAGTCAAAATGATAACCTACAAGTAGAGAATTTTTGCATAAGGGCCTCGACTTGCACAGAGAAACAATAGAGCTAAATTGTGACCTAAAATTAAACTTGCCATACATTTACATACCCGAAATTGATTCCAAATTTATGTTAGACACCGGCTCTACCCGAAGTTTCATAAGTCCCGAAAAAGCTTATAAATATTTTTCGGCCTATATAGACCGTGAACCCTTTCAGGTCGTAAGCACGCACGCCAAATCAAACCACGACCAAGTAATACAAACGCAATTAATGCCTACCTTCAAAAATCCAATCATACATAAGTTCTACATCTATGATGTTGATCCTCGCTACGACGGGTTAATTGGTAACGATCTTTTAAGAGGCAATATCATTGATCTCAAACACGATTTGCTCCGTACCGACACTGTTAATATACCTATAATTCACCAACCAAAGGACTATGTCCTAACTTTACCCGCGCGAACTGAAACGAGAGTTAAGGTTCCAACGAATCTGTACTCAGGAGAGGCAATCCTCAATTTCACAAAATTCGCTGACGGTGTACGAATGCCCGACGCAATTGTTTCCTGTAGGAACGGATATGCTACTACGGTTATTCAAAATACCTTGGAAACGGACATGGAATTGGCAATTACCTCACCTTTTCTAGTTACTGAATATTTTCCGGAAGAAATTAACCTGAACCTTCTTGAAAGTGACCCTGAAAGAAAGCATGATATATTATTGACACAGAACTTATTCAAACTCCGACTTAACCATATGAATCCGGAAGAGCGTGCATGTATAGAGAAATTGTGTAACGAATACAAGGACATATTCTACTGCGACCAACTACCACTCACGTTCACTAACCAAGTTAAACATCACATACGCACCAAAAATGAAGACCCTATATACACAAAACCATATAGACAACCCCCAGCTGTAACAGACGAAATTAGAAGACAAGTAGACAAACTTTTAGATGACAATATAATACAGGAATCACACTCTCCCTGGAATGCTCCGGTGCATTTAGTTTCAAAAAAAATTGATGCATCAGGACAGCAAAAATACCGCATGGTAATCGACTATAGACGACTCAATGACATTACAATCGACGATAAGTACCCACTACCTAACATAACTGACTTGTTCGACAAACTTGGCAAGAGTACCTACTTTTCGACACTTGACCTTGCCAGCGGTTACCATCAAATAGAAGTGAATGAGAGTGACAGACAAAAGACGGCCTTCAGCACTCAGTCGGGGCATTACGAATTTCTTCGTATGCCATTTGGCTTGAAGACAGCTCCGGCTACTTTTCAGAGGACTATGGACAACGTGCTACGTGGACTACAGGGGATACATTGTATGGTATACCTTGATGACATAATAATATTTTCGGCTAGCCTACAAGAACACTTACAACAACTGCGAACTGTATTTGACCGACTCAGACAAACTAACCTCAAGGTCCAGCTCGACAAGTCCGAATTCCTTAGGAAGGAAGTCTTGTACTTAGGACACACGATCACCAAAGACGGGCTGAAACCAAATGACGATAAAATAGCAGCTATTCTCAAGTATCCAATCCCGAAGACAACGACGGAAATTAAAAGTTTCCTCGGCCTTATCGGCTACTACAGACGCTTTATAAAAGACTTCGCTAAGATAACTCAGCCTTTAACTACCTGCCTGAAAAAACGAAACAAAATAGTAATCGATCAGAAATATATAGATGCCTTCGAAAAATGTAAAGAGCTGTTGACCAGTGCCCCTCTCCTACAATTTCCTGACCCAACCAAACCCTACATTTTGACAACTGACGCATCCAACGTGGCCTTGGGGGCCGTACTGTCGCAAGGCCCTATCGGACAAGACAAACCAGTGGCGTATGCCAGCAGAACCCTAAGTGACACCGAGGCTCGCTACAGTACAATTGAGAAGGAGCTTCTCGCTGTAATTTGGGCAACAAAGCATTTTAGGCCCTACCTGTATGGTCGGAAATTTGACATCTACACCGATCATAAACCACTTGAGTGGCTAAACTCACTAAAAGAACCGAATTCAAAACTAATGCGCTGGCGACTTAAAATGCAGGAGTATGACTATAACATTAAATACAAAAAAGGAAAACTTAACGCCAACGCCGATTCCCTATCACGCATAAAACTTAACGCTTTAGGTTCTGACTCTGACGGTAAGAATGACGATTTGTCGATGAAAGTGAAGGTTGGAAAGGAAGATGATTTGAGTGAGTACATGAAAGAATTAGAAAACAAAATAACTGAATTAGGAAAGAAAACCCATAGACAAGACAATTCTGATACAGAGACTGCTTCTCATTCATCTGCGACCTTGACAATATCTGACCTCGATAATACTGAACAGATAGATCCAACTATTCCTGACGTAAGTTTCGCGGATACAGTTCATTCCGCCCAAGAACTAGAATCAAACGGCATCCCTATTCTGCACGAAGCTATCGACACTAAACCAAATCAAATTTTTCTATATGAATGGGCGAAAGACAAATTACAAGTCACTAACTCATCAAGAGACAAACAAAAAATTTTAGAAGCTTTCTTGCCCACAAATGATGATGAAAAAATTAAACAATTTTTAAAAGAGTACATTAAACCCAATTGTAAATATTTTGTCCATTTCGAAAATGAAATATTCAGAAAAGACTTTTCCAGAATCGTAATAGAACTTTTCAAACGAGGTACTGTACAATTCTTCGAATGTACTGAAAGGGTTGAGTACGTTGAAGATGAAGAGGATCAAAAAACCATCATTCTAAAATATCACGAGGGTCCGACATGCCATAGGGGAATCAAGGAAACCGCTGTCAGAATTCGTAGACATTATTATTGGGAAAATATGAACACCACTGTAGCTGCAGTCATAAATGGATGTGAGGCGTGTCGTAAAATGAAGTACGATCGGAGGCCACTTAAACCAGTCTTACAGCTAACCCAAACTCAGAACGCACCATTTCAGGAGGTTTTCATAGATATCTTCTCTATCGAAGGAAAGCATTATCTAACCCTAGTCGATGCCTTCAGTAAGCTTGGTCAAGCTTTGGAAATTCCGAACCGTTCCACCCCTGAAGTGGTACGTGCCTTAACAAAGTACTTTTCCTTTTACGGTACACCTGGTAAAATTTCGTGTGATCCTGGTGGCGAGTTCAACAATGAACTCATGAGGGAACTCATGAACCTTCATAAAATCGACCTTCATATAACTACCCCAAATAACCCAAATTCTACAGGTATAGTAGAGCGATTTCACTCTACCATAATAGAAATATATCGTTTGGCTAAATACGATCAAAAATGTACAGATGCAGCTTCAATCATGGTTTACTCCGTAATGGCTTACAACAACACTATTCACTCTACAACCAACCTCACACCGTTCGAAGTAGTCTTTGGCCATACCAGCACGAATAAAGTATTTAACGGTAACTTTGAAAGAGATGCTGCGTTTCATATTACGTTGGCAAACCCCAAGCCTCGACTTCTGAATATCAGTCAGACCAGGTCTAAGCTCCGTAGGTAAGGATAGGAAGAATGCACATGTCCATAAGCTTGCGTTTCAAAGATAGGGGCAAGTTACCTTTCATGAGGTCTTTCTTAGCCCAATAGCTCTTCCAGGCGTTCTCAGACCGTCTTTCGACTTCCTTATCTTGTCTCGCCTGGAAAGAGATTATTTGGCCTAAGTAAAGGTACTCTTGGACATATGCTATTTTCTCCCCATCCACTTCCACAATTTGCTCAGTTCGATTTGTCTTGACCTTAGTCTTTGACATATTCATCTTTAGTCCAACCTCGAGGCTTGCCTCGCTTACATCTTGTAGCATGTGTTGCAGCTCAGAGGCTGTTGAGGAAAATAGAACAATATCGTCCGCGAAACGGAGGTTGGTTAGTTGGGCTTGGGCATCGCCGATTTGGAGACCCTTGCTTTTCCATTCTGGAGCAATCGTTTATAATACCTCCTCGAGAACGCTTGTAAATAGCTTGGGGGAGAGAGAGTCACCCTGTTTTATGTTTGCATAAAGCGAAAATATTTTTTGTGAAATGGCGCCACCCACTGTCGACTGTCGCCTTAAAACGCAAGCTGACAACCTATTTTTATAGTGATACACGTTGTTTCTGAAACGGGCCTCATGTTGTTCAGATGTGGCGCTGACGTGAGTGACGACTTAGGCTTAGGCTCTGTCTGCCTCATAAAGGATAAAAGCTTTATATGTTTTCATTAATGGGAAATTTGATTTTATCTGATTGTCTAGGGAAGGATTACGAAGTTGATTATTGAGAGTTTGTATGTAGGTAAAGAAACAGCTGTTGAGAAATTGCCTCAATTTATTCAACTAGATAAATGTTAATTTCGTTATGCCAGACGAGGCTAAACCTAGTTCCTCTATGGCGAACTATTTACGCACAGATCGTTTCGATGTAGAGCCCGAGGCAACTGCGGCCGATGTACGTTGGACCCACTGGAAGTCCACAATTACAAACTTTATCGCCGAAGAAGGAGAAAACATCAAGAATCCCTTGAAGTTGAAATCCAAATAAATAAATCACCTGTCGCCAAACATAATATACTCCTATATAAAAACATGTAAAACGTATGAAGAAGCCATAAAATGTCTTGATGGCATATACATAAAACCGAAAAACTCTCGACAACGCTAGAAACGTACTTGCAACCAGAAAACAGTCTTCTGGTGAATCAATTTCTGAATATGTACGTGCCTTGAAGCTGTTGGCCCTTGAGTGTAACTTTCAAAATGTACCTTAGACGCGAAAACTCATATGCAAGAATTCACTCGTGATCATTTATTTCTGGTCTTAACTCACAGAAGATACGTCAACGTCTACTGGAGAACAACATTCTGGACCTTGATGAAGCGTTAAACAAAGCTATAATCTTAGAATCAGCTGAAAAAAATCGAAATCGTATGTCCCTAACAATAATGATTTAAATGCTGTTCCACAAGCAGTACAGGGGAACACTGTTTAAACCTTGCTGTTCGCACTCAACGTAAGTGGCGATGATTTTTCTGCGGTGGTAACTCTCTTCAACAAAGCAAGAGTATCCTACGTCCACGAGATAAAACAAAAATTTGTAGCCAGAAAGCAAATACAGCACTCATGAAAAAAAGTGTTTTTGGTATGGCACCGAAAATATATAAGACACCATCCTGTGGCCTTTTTTTTTTTTTTTCTTTTCTTTTTCTTTTTCGCTATAGTAGAAGCTTTAAGAAAGTGGCGTCATTATCTACTCGGTAGACACTTTTTATTACTGACCGATCAACATACATACATCAATCACGCCTATATCGGCTAATAATGATTGCTTATATTAATAAATTAATAAAACGGCTAATAAAGCCAGGAAACGTGAAGAGAGGAATAAGAAGGCGGGCTCTTCAGGTGGGAAGTCTCTTGGCCCTGAGGAGGATAAGAGATTGGACGAAGCCGCTGGCGGTGATGAGGACGCAACTCCGCCCGTCAAGGTTATGAGCGCGTTCGACTTGAGGAAGGAGCTCAAAACGGAGATGAAGAGCGATTCGTCGGGCATGTTCCGAAACTTGGCTGGTACTTCGCCTTTAGTGCCACCAAAGAATGAGAGTGAGATAATATCGTATGACGAATCTATTGATTCGGATCTAACGGCTGATGAGTCATCCCTTATGGATGATTTCCTTTACTACATTCTCCACGATACGATAGAGGCTTCCGAGAACCGGTCGGCAGACGTTCCAGAGGGGAGAGCGTTCCGAGAAGGTGATTGGGAACTTGTATTTAAAACGGAGAATGGATTTTTGAGGTACATGTCGAAGAATCATCCTGGCGCGGCCGTCGCCATTGGTGAGGAACTCGACAAATTAGATCGTGAGAAGATCTTAAAACGACGATCTGACTACAAAGTGTGTCTGCTCTTTGTGGATGGAGTGTTCAAAGGCGGTTATGTACCAAAGAAAGCGGGTAGACCGAAACTTTATGCTATTAACTTAGTTGGTTATGTTCACGCTGGATCCCAAGAATAGAGAAGTACTGCGTCTTCCGTCATGAGCGTCTCAGTTTTCACTCGGACGCTCTAGAAGAGTCCCTTGAGTAGAAAAACAGTAAAAATAAAAAAAAAATAAAAAAAAAAAAAAAAAAAAAAAAAATATCCCTTACGGGGTAGGCAGAGCGTTAACGGCCGTTCAACGGATATTAACACCACGTTTGACAAATGTTTGAGGGTCAATCAGATAACTGTGTATCACTATAGTGACAGGTTGTCAGCCCGTCGCCTAAAATTGCAATACACACCCTCGAGTCCCTTAGTCGCCTCTTACAACACCCATGGGTAAGAAATGTGGTGATGCTATTCTAAGCCGGCATCACACCGATCAACAGTCTGTATCATTTATGTTTGATGAGAAACACTCAAGTAAAATAATAAACAAGAAAATCGAGAGATGGCGCTTAGAACTAACCTGTTACAAGTACGACATATGAATGTATGTAGGTACGACTCCAGACAATGTTGTTAAGGTAAGATTAAGTTTTAATCTTTTAAATCAATTTGCTTATAATGCAAATTACAACCTGTTAGTATGGCTACGCTAGGACTATTAATTATGCTGTGCTATGGCGATACACAATTTTCTGAATGACCCTCAAATGATTGTTAGATGTGGTGTAAATATTAGTTTTTTATGACCGTTGACGTTCTGCAGTTCCCAGGGTGCAGGGGATATAGACGCGACATATGTATGTATGTACAAATACAATTTCTTGTACATGTATTATTATACAATATTATGAATAATATATATATATATATATATACATATATATATATATGTCGGAGATTAATCAAACTCTGGTGGGTATTGGCTGAAATTATTTGACAGTTCGCGTTTTGTTATTATTTTCTTCAGTGTGATTGCTATTTGATTCTTGCAGAAACGAAACGCATAATCGCTGGCAACACTCAAATAGGCGATGCGCTTTATTCGCGCGCAGTTAGCTCGACTGTAAGATAAACTGGAGTGACGTTAGAGGCGTTGTAGTGCGTCCTCACAATTCGTTGTTGGTTGCGTTCGTCATGGAGAAACGGAACGTGATCGACGGAGTAAACAACTTTGACAGTTCCGGTTGGTATGTGGTTCTATGTGGTCGTTTTGAAGTTAGGTTTACAATCTGGTAAAATCTTTGGAGAAACTGTGGTCGTCTAGCGATGGCGGAGCCCTAGATTCGTATTGCCAGTGGAATATTTGTGGAGATCATGAAGTGTGTTGGTTATTGTCGTATTTCCCCGAGGTTGTAGCCGAGGTTGGTGAAATGCAGAGATTGTACGAGGTTGGTGACAGTTGCTGCTGTGGTCTCTTTGTAATCCTGCAGGCTGTGGATTTCAATAGTGTTCGGTGTTGAAGGTTAGTGTCAAACGGTATCTTTGGTGTTGTGAAGACACGTTGATGTTGATCAGCGTGTGTCTTAAGAGTCTTAGGTTGGTTGGGTAGACAGGTCGGTTGTAGTACGGTTACACCGTGCCTGACGATGACCTGCCAGGTCGAAACAGCCTCACCGTGGGAATTGACTGCGTAATGATATCGACGTTGTGGTTAATCATTTCAGTGGCTAGCGATAGCATTTGGTGATGCAGTATTCTACAGGGTTCAACGAGTATACACCCACGACGTGTTGTTCTGTATCCTGACGTAAGGTTATACTTCCTCAGTGTTATTTCATATCCTGACGTAAGTTTGATTATGATGTGATTTTTAGTATCATCCAGACTTGCTGGTTGATTAGTTTTGGGGTCCATTCTTTATTGTTTTCTACAAAGGACCTGATGCAGTGTGATCCTGATTTAGCGGCATCCTGATGTTCATGGCGTGTGTGCCTGTGTGTATCCAGGCTCTCCTCCTTTTTCATTGTGTTCGCTTCTTCTATTCTCTTTTCTTTTCTTATTTTTTCTAACTATCATCGACATCAGAAGCGGGATAGTGAACCATTATTCGGACGGGCGTTAGAAGTATTCTAGTGAGACGATAGTAAACTATTATTCGGATGTGCGTTAGTGGTATTCTAATGAGATGTTGGACTACTATTTGGACGTGTGTAAGAAGTATTCTACTGGGATAGTGAGCCATTATTTTGAGTAGCGTTAGAGGTTTTCTAATGAGACGGTGGACCACTGTTTTGTCGGTTATGATTGTGAGTTAGGGAGTTTTCTCATGAGATGGTGTACTTTTATTTGAACGGTTGTGAGGAGTATTCTAGTGTGATAGTGTACCATTATTTAAGGCGGTCGTGAGAGGTATTCTAGAGTGACAATAGTGGACTTTTATTTTGACGTGTGTGAAAGAGGTGTTGTTATGTGATGGTGTTCCATTGTTTTATTGGTTGAAAACTCCATGTGTTGCAGTTTTCTTATGAGATTGTGGACAATCCCTTGGATGGCGATAGGGACTTGTTTAAAAGCTATGAATTCAAATAGACCGCATACAAAAGGTGTAAAGTCCAAAGGTTCTAGTTGAGTTAAACCTAGTCAAAGGGTAATGAAGATTCTGACGTTGCAAAGTAATTTCAAAACAAATTGCCTCACTGACGAGGTTTGCGGATAGCCATATTTAGATAATTCGGTGGGTTTCCAGATTATATGACATGGTGTATAGCCTGATAAGTTTGTGGTAGCCGAGTTGTTGTTCATTTAGTGGGTAGCCATATGGAGGGTGTTTATTTGGTTGGTAGCCAAACTCACTCGTTACGCTTGGTGGTTAGCCTACGAATTAACAGAAGTTCTTGAGAGCGAAAAAAAAACGTAAATTTCTTTCATCGTATGGCGGTTACGTGCTGCGCGAAGACTGGGAGCTCTGTTGAGAATTGAGATTATGATGTTTGTCGAAACCGTTCTTTGAACAAGTGCGTCATGTTCAACACGGGCAAGCAGACCGATGAGACTGGTCAGTGTGATGTTTGTCTGTGAGCCTTAACTAAGCCTAAACTGAGTCTAAATTTGTATCTTGTGATTGATGTTCAAAATGTGAAATTAAAATAATTTGAAAGTCTGTTGATTTGGGTATCGTTTTGTTTTCGATTCCTGATTTTGAGTTTGATTAGAATATTGTCAGGGATGACTTAGTTTGTATCACAGGGATGATTTGTCACAGGGATGACTTAGTTTGTATCACAGGGATGATTTGTCACAGGGATGACTTAGTAGGTAATCACAGAGATGATTAGTGTCACAGGGATGACTTAGTTTGTATCACAGGGATGATTTGTCACAGGGATGACTTAGTAGGTAATCACAGAGATGATTAGTGTCACAGGGATGACTTAGTTTATCACAGGGATGACTTAGTAGGTAATCACAGAGATGATTAATGTCACAGGGCTGACTAAGTTTATCACAGGGATGATTTGTCACAGGGATGACTTAGTAGGTAATCACAGAGATGATTAATGTCACAGGGCTGACATGTTTGAATCACAGGGTTGATTGATTTTTGTCACAGGGCTGACATGTTTAAATCACAGGGTTGATTGATTATTGTCACAGGGCTGACATGTTTGAATCACAGGGTTGATTGATTATTGTCACAGGGCTGACATGTTTGAATCACAGGGTTGATTGATTATTGTCACAGGGCTGACATGTTTGAATCACAGGGTTGATTGATTATTGTCACAGGGCTGACATGTTTGAATCACAGGGTTGATTGATTATTGTCACAGGGCTGGCATGTTTGAATCACAGTGTTGATTGATTATTGTCACAGGGCTGACATGTTTGAATCACAGGGTTGATTGATTATTGTCACAGGGCTGACATGTTTGAATCACAGGGTTGATTGATTATTGTCACAGGGCTGACATGTTTGAATCACAGAGTTGATTGATTATTGTCACAGGGCTGACATGTTTGAATCACAGGGTTGATTTACGTCACAGGGATGACTAAGTTTGTATCACAGAGATGATTGATGCTAGTCACAGGGCTGACTAGCAATCTACAGAGATAGCTGAAAAATACGAGTGGTTGTCTTTATTTATTTTCAATGGATACTTGAGCTATATAGAGTAGAGCTTAGTTGCTGACACTTCGGATAGTCTTCTACTGAAGTGGATTAAATTGTTCTGGTTTTTGGAGTGAAAGTTGTTTTTGTGTTTGATGAAGTGGATACTTGACCTTATCGATGACTGAAAATGAATTGAGTTGTGATTGAAACGAAATAAATTTAGTGGGAATGTTATGTGAAGTCAGTGACTTTCTTGACCAGAGGAACATAATTGGCAATCCTCATATTTCTGTTATGTGCCTTGCTATGATAGAAAGCTCTGATATCTTAGCTCACTGGTTGTCTTGAGACAGGATCAGGTGCAAAATGGATGTTGTCTTCAGATCTACCAGATGCCAGATTGAGGTTGTCTCGAGGTGAGAGGGGCTGAACGGGTTGTGATGTGGCTGTTGACTTGACGGTGTGGCCTTAGTAAATTTACTTCTGTCATCAGTCATAGTGATAGCTATTCTTACGGTGACGTGGCGCTGGTGCAGGGTTTCTGACGGTGCAGACAAGGCTTTAGAGACTATTTATTTTGGTAATGATATCGTGACATTTATTGGTTGGTTAATGTTTTCAGTCAAGTGAGTTGATTCAGTTTGTTATAGTCAGGATGGACGAGCGGTATATCTAGGCAAAGTTAGTTTTTTTTCGATACACATCAGCCGAGGACGTCTGACTTGTCAGAATGGCCGTGTCGGAGATTAATCAAACTCTGGTGGGTATTGGCTGAAATTATTTGACAGTTCGCGTTTTGTTATTATTTTCTTCAGTGTGATTGCTATTTGATTCTTGCAGAAACGAAACGCATAATCGCTGGCAACACTCAAATAGGCGATGCGCTTTATTCGCGCGCAGTTAGCTCGACTGTAAGATAAACTGGAGTGACGTTGGAGGCGTTGTAGTGCGTCCTCACAATTCGTTGTTGGTTGCGTTCGTCATGGAGAAACGGAACGTGATCGACGGAGTAAACAACTTTGACAGTTCCGGTTGGTATGTGGTTCTATGTGGTCGTTTTGAAGTTAGGTTTACAATCTGGTAAAATCTTTGGAATCCTGGAGCGTTTGGAGAAACTGTGGTCGTCTAGCGATGGCGGAGCCCTAGATTCGTATTGCCAGTGGAATATTTGTGGAGATCATGAAGTGTGTTGGTTATTGTCGTATTTCCCCGAGGTTGTAGCCGAGGTTGGTGAAATGCAGAGATTGTACGAGGTTGGTGACAGTTGCTGCTGTGGTCTCTTTGTAATCCTGCAGGCTGTGGATTTCAATAGTGTTCGGTGTTGAAGGTTAGTGTCAAACGGTATCTTTGGTGTTGTGAAGACACGTTGATGTTGATCAGCGTGTGTCTTAAGAGTCTTAGGTTGGTTGGGTAGACAGTTTCTGGTCCACGAGATTGATTATAGCATTTTTCTTAATTTAAAAGATATGCAAGATCAGTGGAACTATAATTTTAACGAAAACGAAAACAAGGAAAATGTAGCTTGGTGCGAAATAAAAAGTTTGAAGCATGTAGAGGTAGAAGAAGGTCATTTTATAATTTACTAGCAGCCCGTCCTGGCTTCGCACGGGTGGACTCACTACAGATAATGCATCAGAGCAGAAAAGATTGGCGGTGTGTTTGAAGTAAGTAAACATTTTATATTCAGTTAATTTAGTTAGTCTTTATTAATCAGTCTTTTATGCTAGTCCGAATCAAAACAAAGTAATATTAATTGAGTATTAGGTACAACATCATCATCAGCAATATGAGTTGACATACACGTTCCTCTTTATGAAAAATTTGGCTCTGGTCCCTCTTTGTTAGAAGTATTTGTCGTTTTTATGACTTCTGAAGGACATGTTTCCGGAGGATTAGGTAGTTCACATTCCAGTTGGCAAGGCTGTAAATCCATCAGCAATATGAGTTGACATACACGTTCCTCTTTATGAAAAATTTGGCTCTGGTCCCTCTTTGTTAGAAGTATTTGTCGTTTTTATGACTTCTGAAGGACATGTTTCCGGAGGATTAGGTAGTTCACATTCCAGTTGGCAAGGCTGTAAATCCATCGGGCCCGCTGTATTAATTGTATTTCCGCCAGAGCTTGAAGAATAACCAATATTTTGATTATACCATGACATGACGAGTTTTCTTTTTAACGGAACTTGTAAGTAATCTGGTAATTTTTTAAATGTTTTTGCCATCGAAAGAAAAAAATTATCAGTATCATCATAGTTCGGCGGTTTCAAAACTTCTTTTAATTTTTGCCTTTCATTTCTAAAAGATTATTGGTTTTCCATATGTTTTTTAAATAAAATTGTTAATTCATCGCCTTTTTTCTTCTTTGATAATGGTGGAGCTTCCGAGTCTAGTGAAATACCGGAAGTTGAGGATGTTTTGCTAGGATTTTTAACCTGATTTGAATTAGTGTGTTGAATTTAGATGTGTTGCTTGTGTATAATGTCTGTATGCGTGTTCACTGTCTTGTTCTAAAGGGAAAGGTACTTAAAGATACAAACCACTGTAAATATTTCACTGAATTGCTTGTATTGTCTAAAGAAACTGTTACAATTTAGTTGCTATTATAAACGATTGCTCCAGAATGGAAAAGCAAGGGTCTCCAAATCGGCGATGCCCAAGCCCAACTAACCAACCTCCGTTTCGCGGACGATATTGTTCTATTTTCCTCAACAGCCTCTGAGCTGCAACACATGCTACAAGATGTAAGCGAGGCAAGCCTCGAGGTTGGACTAAAGATGAATATGTCAAAGACTAAGGTCAAGACAAATCGAACTGAGCAAATTGTGGAAGTGGATGGGGAGAAAATAGCATATGTCCAAGAGTACCTTTACTTAGGCCAAATAATCTCTTTCCAGGCGAGACAAGATAAGGAAGTCGAAAGACGGTCTGAGAACGCCTGGAAGAGCTATTGGGCTAAGAAAGACCTCATGAAAGGTAACTTGCCCCTATCTTTGAAACGCAAGCTTATGGACATGTGCATTCTTCCTATCCTTACCTACGGAGCTTAGACCTGGTCTGACTGATATTCAGAAGTCGAGGCTTGGGGTTTGCCAACGTAATATGAAACGCAGCATACTTGGAGACGTAGCTCAGAAGGCTGCCTGCTTAAAGTGGGATTGGGCTGGCCACGTTACCCGCATGCCAACTGCTTTATGGGCTAAAATAGCAACGGAATGGGTGCCCAAGAATGTTAAGAGGCGACGTGGATGGCCCCGAAAGAGGTGGAGCGATGAACTCAGCGCCTATCTACCAAACTGGCAAAGCCTAGCACTGGACCGAGAGAAGTGGAAAAAGAGGAGAGAGGCCTTTGCCCTGCAGTGGGACAACCTGGGCTCTTAAATAATTTATGCAAACAATCTAACAGAATATCTGATGCCCAAGCAACGGATATTCTGATAGATTGTTTGTATTAAGATCAAACATTTTTATTGTTAAGTGGCGCCACTGTAGCTTACAAAGTTTCTGGGAATTCACCTAGATAGTAACTGCAGTTGGCATCATCATATAGAGACTGTGTGTGATAAGCTGCACCGTTATGTTCATGTTTTGTGTAGGCTTCGGAACATATCGTCTATCGAAACTAATATCACAGCCTATCATGGCTATGTCAGTTCACTGCTAAGGTATGGACTTTTGGTTTGGGGCAGCCCTACAGACAAGGCTGATATCAGTAAATTATTTAAAGCGCAAAAGAAATGCGTTCGTGCAATGTGTGGCAAATCACCCCGAGATTCTTGTAAGCCACTATTTAAGCAGTTGGGAATTATGCCACTCCCATGCATGTACATTTTTGAGGTTGCTAGTTTTGTAAGATTTAATATTAATCTATTTAAAAAAACCCGAGATGTGTATAGAAGAAATGTTAGAACTTCAGATAAGCTTGTATATAATAATCTACCAAAGTTGACATTTTATTTTAAACAATGTAGTGGCATGTGTGTAAGAATTTATAATGCTATTCCCAATGACATCAAACTATTACCTAGACAGTTATTCAAAAATCAATTATTAAAATGGCTTAAGGAAAAACAGTTCTATGATATTAATGACATATTTAATTGATTGTCTTTTTTTCCATAATGATATTTCGTAATATAAAACGATTTAATTTTACTTTGCCTGACATGTTAATAATTTAGATAGATAGATAGATAGATAGTTATGCCACCACAACCCTTAAGAACCATAACAGTAAATGCATAAATGCTGCAAGCTCAGCGCATCATGGTGGTACAGCTCCTGGAAGCTGCCGGTAGAGATAAGACTAGTGTAAGTGTGTAAGTTAGTTCTAAGCATTTTGATGACCATTCGTGTCTTGCATCAAACTCTGTGAACACGTCTCGCCAAAAATTAAATTAATTAATTAAATTGATCCATATTTCAATTTTTTAGTTTTTTTAAAAACATACTAACGCGTTCCCGTAACTTGAGTGGCGCAGCCGTACGTATGTCGGTTTTCCGGAAAACTGCGCCCGCGCGAATTTAAAATCAATTCTGTGCGTGTGCGGTAAAACAACGACTGTGGACTGGACTCTAAAACCGATATACCGAACCAAATAAATTTCTCAAGTGTGGTGCAGTGCTGTGGATATTCAGAGATGGATTGTTTTGGGAAATGGTGAGTAAAACTTTTCGCCTCCCTTCTATTCCTACTACGTGTACTTGAGATTGGACTTCTCTCATTTCAAACGTGATCTGAATTAGTTAAGTTAGTTAAGAATATATAAAGTGTATAACAAGTTAAAGATATTACGTATAATTAGTGATATAATACAAGTAAAAACCGTAATTAGCTAAAATGGCTGAGGTCAATCTAGTTGTCATTCCGAGCGACTTTCAAAAAATTATCCCGCTGTATGGTGGTGATCCTAGACAACTGAATCTATTTTTACGAAAGTGCGAATATATTATAGAGAGGTTCAGAGGTAATCACGCTCAAAATGAGTACGTTATGCAAGTTATAACGAGCAGGCTTACAGACGCCGCAGCGGCGCTGATAAGCGAGCGCGCAGACATTGTAACGTGGGCGAATTTCAGAGAATTACTAGTTCATCAGAAGAGTGTATCGCTATGACTTTAGAATCGCTAAAAATGAAAACAGGTGAATCATACCTAGATTTTTGTAAAAGAGTACAGTCAGTCAGAGCTAACCTAATGGCCAAGGTTAACTTATTAGGAAATGAACAGATGAGGGAAAGTAAAACTATCATTTATAACAGAGCGGCATTAAATGTTTTCCTATTCAACTTACCAGAAAATATGATTCGCATAGTCCGGCTGCATGATCCGGAAACCCTTGAAGACGCCCTCCGCGTCGTCCTGGAAGAAGTGAATTTTCACGAGCAGTACCAAAACAAAAATAAAAATCAATCTGCGATTTCTAAACCCCAAAATCAGCCTCAGGGTTTTATTAGGCCTAACTTCCAAAATCAGTTTAGGTTTGGAGTTCCTCCTAATTTCCAAAATCAGTACCAAAACCAGTTCAAATTTGGAATTCTCCCTAGCCAACAATTCAGAGCTCATATACCTAATCACCAAAATCGCCCGACTCAACCTGTTCAATTCGGGTACAGACCCCAGCAACAGCAACAAGTAGGTCGCCCTTCACCTTATGTCGGCTATGGTTATAGACCTGTAGGCCTTCAGCAATTTCCCCCCATGCGTCCTCAGCAATTCGGCCAACAACAGGGCCAGGGTAATAGGCCACCCCAGCAAAATAATAATTTTTATCCGAACGATGTTTCCATGCGCACAGCACCTCCTGCCAGACAAGGTTTTCATGTCAATGAAACTGAGCTTTACGAAGAAAATTATCCGTATTACATGGAAGACCCCTACACATATGATGTTCCATCATACAGTGAAGACCCCTTTGCATATTCAAGTTCAAGTTCATTCGATCCGTACGATCAGCAGGTAACACCCACGCTTGCTCTCGAGTCGACGATCACTGAGAAGCCAGAGCATGCGACTATCGCTACTAAAGCGCCCGAGCGTAAAAGTCAAAATGATAACCTACAAGTAGAGAATTTTTGCATAAGGGCCTCGACTTGCACAGAGAAACAATAGAGCTAAATTGTGACCTAAAATTAAACTTGCCATACATTTACATACCCGAAATTGATTCCAAATTTATGTTAGACACCGGCTCTACCCGAAGTTTCATAAGTCCCGAAAAAGCTTATAAATATTTTTCGGCCTATATAGACCGTGAACCCTTTCAGGTCGTAAGCACGCACGCCAAATCAAACCACGACCAAGTAATACAAACGCAATTAATGCCTACCTTCAAAAATCCAATCATACATAAGTTCTACATCTATGATGTTGATCCTCGCTACGACGGGTTAATTGGTAACGATCTTTTAAGAGGCAATATCATTGATCTCAAACACGATTTGCTCCGTACCGACACTGTTAATATACCTATAATTCACCAACCAAAGGACTATGTCCTAACTTTACCCGCGCGAACTGAAACGAGAGTTAAGGTTCCAACGAATCTGTACTCAGGAGAGGCAATCCTCAATTTCACAAAATTCGCTGACGGTGTACGAATGCCCGACGCAATTGTTTCCTGTAGGAACGGATATGCTACTACGGTTATTCAAAATACCTTGGAAACGGACATGGAATTGGCAATTACCTCACCTTTTCTAGTTACTGAATATTTTCCGGAAGAAATTAACCTGAACCTTCTTGAAAGTGACCCTGAAAGAAAGCATGATATATTATTGACACAGAACTTATTCAAACTCCGACTTAACCATATGAATCCGGAAGAGCGTGCATGTATAGAGAAATTGTGTAACGAATACAAGGACATATTCTACTGCGACCAACTACCACTCACGTTCACTAACCAAGTTAAACATCACATACGCACCAAAAATGAAGACCCTATATACACAAAACCATATAGACAACCCCCAGCTGTAACAGACGAAATTAGAAGACAAGTAGACAAACTTTTAGATGACAATATAATACAGGAATCACACTCTCCCTGGAATGCTCCGGTGCATTTAGTTTCAAAAAAAATTGATGCATCAGGACAGCAAAAATACCGCATGGTAATCGACTATAGACGACTCAATGACATTACAATCGACGATAAGTACCCACTACCTAACATAACTGACTTGTTCGACAAACTTGGCAAGAGTACCTACTTTTCGACACTTGACCTTGCCAGCGGTTACCATCAAATAGAAGTGAATGAGAGTGACAGACAAAAGACGGCCTTCAGCACTCAGTCGGGGCATTACGAATTTCTTCGTATGCCATTTGGCTTGAAGACAGCTCCGGCTACTTTTCAGAGGACTATGGACAACGTGCTACGTGGACTACAGGGGATACATTGTATGGTATACCTTGATGACATAATAATATTTTCGGCTAGCCTACAAGAACACTTACAACAACTGCGAACTGTATTTGACCGACTCAGACAAACTAACCTCAAGGTCCAGCTCGACAAGTCCGAATTCCTTAGGAAGGAAGTCTTGTACTTAGGACACACGATCACCAAAGACGGGCTGAAACCAAATGACGATAAAATAGCAGCTATTCTCAAGTATCCAATCCCGAAGACAACGACGGAAATTAAAAGTTTCCTCGGCCTTATCGGCTACTACAGACGCTTTATAAAAGACTTCGCTAAGATAACTCAGCCTTTAACTACCTGCCTGAAAAAACGAAACAAAATAGTAATCGATCAGAAATATATAGATGCCTTCGAAAAATGTAAAGAGCTGTTGACCAGTGCCCCTCTCCTACAATTTCCTGACCCAACCAAACCCTACATTTTGACAACTGACGCATCCAACGTGGCCTTGGGGGCCGTACTGTCGCAAGGCCCTATCGGACAAGACAAACCAGTGGCGTATGCCAGCAGAACCCTAAGTGACACCGAGGCTCGCTACAGTACAATTGAGAAGGAGCTTCTCGCTGTCATTTGGGCAACAAAGCATTTTAGGCCCTACCTGTATGGTCGGAAATTTGACATCTACACCGATCATAAACCACTTGAGTGGCTAAACTCACTAAAAGAACCGAATTCAAAACTAATGCGCTGGCGACTTAAAATGCAGGAGTATGACTATAACATTAAATACAAAAAAGGAAAACTTAACGCCAACGCCGATTCCCTATCACGCATAAAACTTAACGCTTTAGGTTCTGACTCTGACGGTAAGAATGACGATTTGTCGATGAAAGTGAAGGTTGGAAAGGAAGATGATTTGAGTGAGTACATGAAAGAATTAGAAAACAAAATAACTGAATTAGGAAAGAAAACCCATAGACAAGACAATTCTGATACAGAGACTGCTTCTCATTCATCTGCGACCTTGACAATATCTGACCTCGATAATACTGAACAGATAGATCCAACTATTCCTGACGTAAGTTTCGCGGATACAGTTCATTCCGCCCAAGAACTAGAATCAAACGGCATCCCTATTCTGCACGAAGCTATCGACACTAAACCAAATCAAATTTTTCTATATGAATGGGCGAAAGACAAATTACAAGTCACTAACTCATCAAGAGACAAACAAAAAATTTTAGAAGCTTTCTTGCCCACAAATGATGATGAAAAAATTAAACAATTTTTAAAAGAGTACATTAAACCCAATTGTAAATATTTTGTCCATTTCGAAAATGAAATATTCAGAAAAGACTTTTCCAGAATCGTAATAGAACTTTTCAAACGAGGTACTGTACAATTCTTCGAATGTACTGAAAGGGTTGAGTACGTTGAAGATGAAGAGGATCAAAAAACCATCATTCTAAAATATCACGAGGGTCCGACATGCCATAGGGGAATCAAGGAAACCGCTGTCAGAATTCGTAGACATTATTATTGGGAAAATATGAACACCACTGTAGCTGCAGTCATAAATGGATGTGAGGCGTGTCGTAAAATGAAGTACGATCGGAGGCCACTTAAACCAGTCTTACAGCTAACCCAAACTCAGAACGCACCATTTCAGGAGGTTTTCATAGATATCTTCTCTATCGAAGGAAAGCATTATCTAACCCTAGTCGATGCCTTCAGTAAGCTTGGTCAAGCTTTGGAAATTCCGAACCGTTCCACCCCTGAAGTGGTACGTGCCTTAACAAAGTACTTTTCCTTTTACGGTACACCTGGTAAAATTTCGTGTGATCCTGGTGGCGAGTTCAACAATGAACTCATGAGGGAACTCATGAACCTTCATAAAATCGACCTTCATATAACTACCCCAAATAACCCAAATTCTACAGGTATAGTAGAGCGATTTCACTCTACCATAATAGAAATATATCGTTTGGCTAAATACGATCAAAAATGTACAGATGCAGCTTCAATCATGGTTTACTCCGTAATGGCTTACAACAACACTATTCACTCTACAACCAACCTCACACCGTTCGAAGTAGTCTTTGGCCATACCAGCACGAATAAAGTATTTAACGGTAACTTTGAAAGAGATGCTGCGTTTCATATTACGTTGGCAAACCCCAAGCCTCGACTTCTGAATATCAGTCAGACCAGGTCTAAGCTCCGTAGGTAAGGATAGGAAGAATGCACATGTCCATAAGCTTGCGTTTCAAAGATAGGGTCAAGTTACCTTTCATGAGGTCTTTCTTAGCCCAATAGCTCTTCCAGGCGTTCTCAGACCGTCTTTCGACTTCCTTATCTTGTCTCGCCTGGAAAGAGATTATTTGGCCTAAGTAAAGGTACTCTTGGACATATGCTATTTTCTCCCCATCCACTTCCACAATTTGCTCAGTTCGATTTGTCTTGACCTTAGTCTTTGACATATTCATCTTTAGTCCAACCTCGAGGCTTGCCTCGCTTACATCTTGTAGCATGTGTTGCAGCTCAGAGGCTGTTGAGGAAAATAGAACAATATCGTCCGCGAAACGGAGGTTGGTTAGTTGGGCTTGGGCATCGCCGATTTGGAGACCCTTGCTTTTCCATTCTGGAGCAATCGTTTATAATACCTCCTCGAGAACGCTTGTAAATAGCTTGGGGGAGAGAGAGTCACCCTGTTTTATGTTTGCATAAAGCGAAAATATTTTTTGTGAAATGGCGCCACCCACTGTCGACTGTCGCCTTAAAACGCAAGCTGACAACCTATTTTTATAGTGATACACGTTGTTTCTGAAACGGGCCTCATGTTGTTCAGATGTGGCGCTGACGTGAGTGACGACTTAGGCTTAGGCTCTGTCTGCCTCATAAAGGATAAAAGCTTTATATGTTTTCATTAATGGGAAATTTGATTTTATCTGATTGTCTAGGGAAGGATTACGAAGTTGATTATTGAGAGTTTGTATGTAGGTAAAGAAACAGCTGTTGAGAAATTGCCTCAATTTATTCAACTAGATAAATGTTAATTTCGTTATGCCAGACGAGGCTAAACCTAGTTCCTCTATGGCGAACTATTTACGCACAGATCGTTTCGATGTAGAGCCCGAGGCAACTGCGGCCGATGTACGTTGGACCCACTGGAAGTCCACAATTACAAACTTTATCGCCGAAGAAGGAGAAAACATCAAGAATCCCTTGAAGTTGAAATCCAAATAAATAAATCACCTGTCGCCAAACATAATATACTCCTATATAAAAACATGTAAAACGTATGAAGAAGCCATAAAATGTCTTGATGGCATATACATAAAACCGAAAAACTCTCGACAACGCTAGAAACGTACTTGCAACCAGAAAACAGTCTTCTGGTGAATCAATTTCTGAATATGTACGTGCCTTGAAGCTGTTGGCCCTTGAGTGTAACTTTCAAAATGTACCTTAGACGCGAAAACTCATATGCAAGAATTCACTCGTGATCATTTATTTCTGGTCTTAACTCACAGAAGATACGTCAACGTCTACTGGAGAACAACATTCTGGACCTTGATGAAGCGTTAAACAAAGCTATAATCTTAGAATCAGCTGAAAAAAATCGAAATCGTATGTCCCTAACAATAATGATTTAAATGCTGTTCCACAAGCAGTACAGGGGAACACTGTTTAAACCTTGCTGTTCGCACTCAACGTAAGTGGCGATGATTTTTCTGCGGTGGTAACTCTCTTCAACAAAGCAAGAGTATCCTACGTCCACGAGATAAAACAAAAATTTGTAGCCAGAAAGCAAATACAGCACTCATGAAAAAAAGTGTTTTTGGTATGGCACCGAAAATATATAAGACACCATCCTGTGGCCTTTTTTTTTTTTTTTCTTTTCTTTTTCTTTTTCGCTATAGTAGAAGCTTTAAGAAAGTGGCGTCATTATCTACTCGGTAGACACTTTTTATTACTGACCGATCAACATACATACATCAATCACGCCTATATCGGCTAATAATGATTGCTTATATTAATAAATTAATAAAACGGCTAATAAAGCCAGGAAACGTGAAGAGAGGAATAAGAAGGCGGGCTCTTCAGGTGGGAAGTCTCTTGGCCCTGAGGAGGATAAGAGATTGGACGAAGCCGCTGGCGGTGATGAGGACGCAACTCCGCCCGTCAAGGTTATGAGCGCGTTCGACTTGAGGAAGGAGCTCAAAACGGAGATGAAGAGCGATTCGTCGGGCATGTTCCGAAACTTGGCTGGTACTTCGCCTTTAGTGCCACCAAAGAATGAGAGTGAGATAATATCGTATGACGAATCTATTGATTCGGATCTAACGGCTGATGAGTCATCCCTTATGGATGATTTCCTTTACTACATTCTCCACGATACGATAGAGGCTTCCGAGAACCGGTCGGAAGACGTTCCAGAGGGGAGAGCGTTCCGAGAAGGTGATTGGGAACTTGTATTTAAAACGGAGAATGGATTTTTGAGGTACATGTCGAAGAATCATCCTGGCGCGGCCGTCGCCATTGGTGAGGAACTCGACAAATTAGATCGTGAGAAGATCTTAAAACGACGATCTGACTACAAAGTGTGTCTGCTCTTTGTGGATGGAGTGTTCAAAGGCGGTTATGTACCAAAGAAAGCGGGTAGACCGAAACTTTATGCTATTAACTTAGTTGGTTATGTTCACGCTGGATCCCAAGAATAGAGAAGTACTGCGTCTTCCGTCATGAGCGTCTCAGTTTTCACTCGGACGCTCTAGAAGAGTCCCTTGAGTAGAAAAACAGTAAAAATAAAAAAAAAATAAAAAATAAAAAATATCCCTTACGGGGTAGGCAGAGCGTTAACGGCCGTTCAACGGATATTAACACCACGTTTGACAAATGTTTGAGGGTCAATCAGATAACTGTGTATCACTATAGTGACAGGTTGTCAGCCCGTCGCCTAAAATTGCAATACACACCCTCGAGTCCCTTAGTCGCCTCTTACAACACCCATGGGTAAGAAATGGGGTGATGCTATTCTAAGCCGGCATCACACCGATCAACAGTCTGTATCATTTATGTTTGATGAGAAACACTCAAGTAAAATAATAAACAAGAAAATCGAGAGATGGCGCTTAGAACTAACCTGTTACAAGTACGACATATGAATGTATGTACCTACGACTCCAGACAATGTTGTTAAGGTAAGATTAAGTTTTAATCTTTTAAATCAATTTGCTTATAATGCAAATTACAACCTGTTAGTATGGCTACGCTAGGACTATTAATTATGCTGTGCTATGGCGATACACAATTTTCTGAATGACCCTCAAATGATTGTTAGATGTGGTGTAAATATTAGTTTTTTATGACCGTTGACGTTCTGCAGTTCCCAGGGTGCAGGGGATATAGACGCGACATATGTATGTATGTACAAATACAATTTCTTGTACATGTATTATTATACAATATTATGAATAATATATATATATATATATATACATATATATATATGTCGGAGATTAATCAAACTCTGGTGGGTATTGGCTGAAATTATTTGACAGTTCGCGTTTTGTTATTATTTTCTTCAGTGTGATTGCTATTTGATTCTTGCAGAAACGAAACGCATAATCGCTGGCAACACTCAAATAGGCGATGCGCTTTATTCGCGCGCAGTTAGCTCGACTGTAAGATAAACTGGAGTGACGTTAGAGGCGTTGTAGTGCGTCCTCACAATTCGTTGTTGGTTGCGTTCGTCATGGAGAAACGGAACGTGATCGACGGAGTAAACAACTTTGACAGTTCCGGTTGGTATGTGGTTCTATGTGGTCGTTTTGAAGTTAGGTTTACAATCTGGTAAAATCTTTGGAGAAACTGTGGTCGTCTAGCGATGGCGGAGCCCTAGATTCGTATTGCCAGTGGAATATTTGTGGAGATCATGAAGTGTGTTGGTTATTGTCGTATTTCCCCGAGGTTGTAGCCGAGGTTGGTGAAATGCAGAGATTGTACGAGGTTGGTGACAGTTGCTGCTGTGGTCTCTTTGTAATCCTGCAGGCTGTGGATTTCAATAGTGTTCGGTGTTGAAGGTTAGTGTCAAACGGTATCTTTGGTGTTGTGAAGACACGTTGATGTTGATCAGCGTGTGTCTTAAGAGTCTTAGGTTGGTTGGGTAGACAGGTCGGTTGTAGTACGGTTACACCGTGCCTGACGATGACCTGCCAGGTCGAAACAGCCTCACCGTGGGAATTGACTGCGTAATGATATCGACGTTGTGGTTAATCATTTCAGTGGCTAGCGATAGCATTTGGTGATGCAGTATTCTACAGGGTTCAACGAGTATACACCCACGACGTGTTGTTCTGTATCCTGACGTAAGGTTATACTTCCTCAGTGTTATTTCATATCCTGACGTAAGTTTGATTATGATGTGATTTTTAGTATCATCCAGACTTGCTGGTTGATTAGTTTTGGGGTCCATTCTTTATTGTTTTCTACAAAGGACCTGATGCAGTGTGATCCTGATTTAGCGGCATCCTGATGTTCATGGCGTGTGTGCCTGTGTGTATCCAGGCTCTCCTCCTTTTTCATTGTGTTCGCTTCTTCTATTCTCTTTTCTTTTCTTATTTTTTCTAACTATCATCGACATCAGAAGCGGGATAGTGAACCATTATTCGGACGGGCGTTAGAAGTATTCTAGTGAGACGATAGTAAACTATTATTCGGATGTGCGTTAGTGGTATTCTAATGAGATGTTGGACTACTATTTGGACGTGTGTAAGAAGTATTCTACTGGGATAGTGAGCCATTATTTTGAGTAGCGTTAGAGGTTTTCTAATGAGACGGTGGACCACTGTTTTGTCGGTTATGATTGTGAGTTAGGGAGTTTTCTCATGAGATGGTGTACTTTTATTTGAACGGTTGTGAGGAGTATTCTAGTGTGATAGTGTACCATTATTTAAGGCGGTCGTGAGAGGTATTCTAGAGTGACAATAGTGGACTTTTATTTTGACGTGTGTGAAAGAGGTGTTGTTATGTGATGGTGTTCCATTGTTTTATTGGTTGAAAACTCCATGTGTTGCAGTTTTCTTATGAGATTGTGGACAATCCCTTGGATGGCGATAGGGACTTGTTTAAAAGCTATGAATTCAAATAGACCGCATACAAAAGGTGTAAAGTCCAAAGGTTCTAGTTGAGTTAAACCTAGTCAAAGGGTAATGAAGATTCTGACGTTGCAAAGTAATTTCAAAACAAATTGCCTCACTGACGAGGTTTGCGGATAGCCATATTTAGATAATTCGGTGGGTTTCCAGATTATATGACATGGTGTATAGCCTGATAAGTTTGTGGTAGCCGAGTTGTTGTTCATTTAGTGGGTAGCCATATGGAGGGTGTTTATTTGGTTGGTAGCCAAACTCACTCGTTACGCTTGGTGGTTAGCCTACGAATTAACAGAAGTTCTTGAGAGCGAAAAAAAAACGTAAATTTCTTTCATCGTATGGCGGTTACGTGCTGCGCGAAGACTGGGAGCTCTGTTGAGAATTGAGATTATGATGTTTGTCGAAACCGTTCTTTGAACAAGTGCGTCATGTTCAACACGGGCAAGCAGACCGATGAGACTGGTCAGTGTGATGTTTGTCTGTGAGCCTTAACTAAGCCTAAACTGAGTCTAAATTTGTATCTTGTGATTGATGTTCAAAATGTGAAATTAAAATAATTTGAAAGTCTGTTGATTTGGGTATCGTTTTGTTTTCGATTCCTGATTTTGAGTTTGATTAGAATATTGTCAGGGATGACTTAGTTTGTATCACAGGGATGATTTGTCACAGGGATGACTTAGTTTGTATCACAGGGATGATTTGTCACAGGGATGACTTAGTAGGTAATCACAGAGATGATTAGTGTCACAGGGATGACTTAGTTTGTATCACAGGGATGATTTGTCACAGGGATGACTTAGTAGGTAATCACAGAGATGATTAGTGTCACAGGGATGACTTAGTTTATCACAGGGATGACTTAGTAGGTAATCACAGAGATGATTAATGTCACAGGGCTGACTAAGTTTATCACAGGGATGATTTGTCACAGGGATGACTTAGTAGGTAATCACAGAGATGATTAATGTCACAGGGCTGACATGTTTGAATCACAGGGTTGATTGATTTTTGTCACAGGGCTGACATGTTTAAATCACAGGGTTGATTGATTATTGTCACAGGGCTGACATGTTTGAATCACAGGGTTGATTGATTATTGTCACAGGGCTGACATGTTTGAATCACAGGGTTGATTGATTATTGTCACAGGGCTGACATGTTTGAATCACAGGGTTGATTGATTATTGTCACAGGGCTGACATGTTTGAATCACAGGGTTGATTGATTATTGTCACAGGGCTGGCATGTTTGAATCACAGTGTTGATTGATTATTGTCACAGGGCTGACATGTTTGAATCACAGGGTTGATTGATTATTGTCACAGGGCTGACATGTTTGAATCACAGGGTTGATTGATTATTGTCACAGGGCTGACATGTTTGAATCACAGAGTTGATTGATTATTGTCACAGGGCTGACATGTTTGAATCACAGGGTTGATTTACGTCACAGGGATGACTAAGTTTGTATCACAGAGATGATTGATGCTAGTCACAGGGCTGACTAGCAATCTACAGAGATAGCTGAAAAATACGAGTGGTTGTCTTTATTTATTTTCAATGGATACTTGAGCTATATAGAGTAGAGCTTAGTTGCTGACACTTCGGATAGTCTTCTACTGAAGTGGATTAAATTGTTCTGGTTTTTGGAGTGAAAGTTGTTTTTGTGTTTGATGAAGTGGATACTTGACCTTATCGATGACTGAAAATGAATTGAGTTGTGATTGAAACGAAATAAATTTAGTGGGAATGTTATGTGAAGTCAGTGACTTTCTTGACCAGAGGAACATAATTGGCAATCCTCATATTTCTGTTATGTGCCTTGCTATGATAGAAAGCTCTGATATCTTAGCTCACTGGTTGTCTTGAGACAGGATCAGGTGCAAAATGGATGTTGTCTTCAGATCTACCAGATGCCAGATTGAGGTTGTCTCGAGGTGAGAGGGGCTGAACGGGTTGTGATGTGGCTGTTGACTTGACGGTGTGGCCTTAGTAAATTTACTTCTGTCATCAGTCATAGTGATAGCTATTCTTACGGTGACGTGGCGCTGGTGCAGGGTTTCTGACGGTGCAGACAAGGCTTTAGAGACTATTTATTTTGGTAATGATATCGTGACATTTATTGGTTGGTTAATGTTTTCAGTCAAGTGAGTTGATTCAGTTTGTTATAGTCAGGATGGACGAGCGGTATATCTAGGCAAAGTTAGTTTTTTTTCGATACACATCAGCCGAGGACGTCTGACTTGTCAGAATGGCCGTGTCGGAGATTAATCAAACTCTGGTGGGTATTGGCTGAAATTATTTGACAGTTCGCGTTTTGTTATTATTTTCTTCAGTGTGATTGCTATTTGATTCTTGCAGAAACGAAACGCATAATCGCTGGCAACACTCAAATAGGCGATGCGCTTTATTCGCGCGCAGTTAGCTCGACTGTAAGATAAACTGGAGTGACGTTGGAGGCGTTGTAGTGCGTCCTCACAATTCGTTGTTGGTTGCGTTCGTCATGGAGAAACGGAACGTGATCGACGGAGTAAACAACTTTGACAGTTCCGGTTGGTATGTGGTTCTATGTGGTCGTTTTGAAGTTAGGTTTACAATCTGGTAAAATCTTTGGAATCCTGGAGCGTTTGGAGAAACTGTGGTCGTCTAGCGATGGCGGAGCCCTAGATTCGTATTGCCAGTGGAATATTTGTGGAGATCATGAAGTGTGTTGGTTATTGTCGTATTTCCCCGAGGTTGTAGCCGAGGTTGGTGAAATGCAGAGATTGTACGAGGTTGGTGACAGTTGCTGCTGTGGTCTCTTTGTAATCCTGCAGGCTGTGGATTTCAATAGTGTTCGGTGTTGAAGGTTAGTGTCAAACGGTATCTTTGGTGTTGTGAAGACACGTTGATGTTGATCAGCGTGTGTCTTAAGAGTCTTAGGTTGGTTGGGTAGACAGTTTCTGGTCCACGAGATTGATTATAGCATTTTTCTTAATTTAAAAGATATGCAAGATCAGTGGAACTATAATTTTAACGAAAACGAAAACAAGGAAAATGTAGCTTGGTGCGAAATAAAAAGTTTGAAGCATGTAGAGGTAGAAGAAGGTCATTTTATAATTTACTAGCAGCCCGTCCTGGCTTCGCACGGGTGGACTCACTACAGATAATGCATCAGAGCAGAAAAGATTGGCGGTGTGTTTGAAGTAAGTAAACATTTTATATTCAGTTAATTTAGTTAGTCTTTATTAATCAGTCTTTTATGCTAGTCCGAATCAAAACAAAGTAATATTAATTGAGTATTAGGTACAACATCATCATCAGCAATATGAGTTGACATACACGTTCCTCTTTATGAAAAATTTGGCTCTGGTCCCTCTTTGTTAGAAGTATTTGTCGTTTTTATGACTTCTGAAGGACATGTTTCCGGAGGATTAGGTAGTTCACATTCCAGTTGGCAAGGCTGTAAATCCATCAGCAATATGAGTTGACATACACGTTCCTCTTTATGAAAAATTTGGCTCTGGTCCCTCTTTGTTAGAAGTATTTGTCGTTTTTATGACTTCTGAAGGACATGTTTCCGGAGGATTAGGTAGTTCACATTCCAGTTGGCAAGGCTGTAAATCCATCGGGCCCGCTGTATTAATTGTATTTCCGCCAGAGCTTGAAGAATAACCAATATTTTGATTATACCATGACATGACGAGTTTTCTTTTTAACGGAACTTGTAAGTAATCTGGTAATTTTTTAAATGTTTTTGCCATCGAAAGAAAAAAATTATCAGTATCATCATAGTTCGGCGGTTTCAAAACTTCTTTTAATTTTTGCCTTTCATTTCTAAAAGATTATTGGTTTTCCATATGTTTTTTAAATAAAATTGTTAATTCATCGCCTTTTTTCTTCTTTGATAATGGTGGAGCTTCCGAGTCTAGTGAAATACCGGAAGTTGAGGATGTTTTGCTAGGATTTTTAACCTGATTTGAATTAGTGTGTTGAATTTAGATGTGTTGCTTGTGTATAATGTCTGTATGCGTGTTCACTGTCTTGTTCTAAAGGGAAAGGTACTTAAAGATACAAACCACTGTAAATATTTCACTGAATTGCTTGTATTGTCTAAAGAAACTGTTACAATTTAGTTGCTATTATAAACGATTGCTCCAGAATGGAAAAGCAAGGGTCTCCAAATCGGCGATGCCCAAGCCCAACTAACCAACCTCCGTTTCGCGGACGATATTGTTCTATTTTCCTCAACAGCCTCTGAGCTGCAACACATGCTACAAGATGTAAGCGAGGCAAGCCTCGAGGTTGGACTAAAGATGAATATGTCAAAGACTAAGGTCAAGACAAATCGAACTGAGCAAATTGTGGAAGTGGATGGGGAGAAAATAGCATATGTCCAAGAGTACCTTTACTTAGGCCAAATAATCTCTTTCCAGGCGAGACAAGATAAGGAAGTCGAAAGACGGTCTGAGAACGCCTGGAAGAGCTATTGGGCTAAGAAAGACCTCATGAAAGGTAACTTGCCCCTATCTTTGAAACGCAAGCTTATGGACATGTGCATTCTTCCTATCCTTACCTACGGAGCTTAGACCTGGTCTGACTGATATTCAGAAGTCGAGGCTTGGGGTTTGCCAACGTAATATGAAACGCAGCATACTTGGAGACGTAGCTCAGAAGGCTGCCTGCTTAAAGTGGGATTGGGCTGGCCACGTTACCCGCATGCCAACTGCTTTATGGGCTAAAATAGCAACGGAATGGGTGCCCAAGAATGTTAAGAGGCGACGTGGATGGCCCCGAAAGAGGTGGAGCGATGAACTCAGCGCCTATCTACCAAACTGGCAAAGCCTAGCACTGGACCGAGAGAAGTGGAAAAAGAGGAGAGAGGCCTTTGCCCTGCAGTGGGACAACCTGGGCTCTTAAATAATTTATGCAAACAATCTAACAGAATATCTGATGCCCAAGCAACGGATATTCTGATAGATTGTTTGTATTAAGATCAAACATTTTTATTGTTAAGTGGCGCCACTGTAGCTTACAAAGTTTCTGGGAGTTCACCTAGATAGTAACTGCAGTTGGCATCATCATATAGAGACTGTGTGTGATAAGCTGCACCGTTATGTTCATGTTTTGTGTAGGCTTCGGAACATATCGTCTATCGAAACTAATATCACAGCCTATCATGGCTATGTCAGTTCACTGCTAAGGTATGGACTTTTGGTTTGGGGCAGCCCTACAGACAAGGCTGATATCAGTAAATTATTTAAAGCGCAAAAGAAATGCGTTCGTGCAATGTGTGGCAAATCACCCCGAGATTCTTGTAAGCCACTATTTAAGCAGTTGGGAATTATGCCACTCCCATGCATGTACATTTTTGAGGTTGCTAGTTTTGTAAGATTTAATATTAATCTATTTAAAAAAACCCGAGATGTGTATAGAAGAAATGTTAGAACTTCAGATAAGCTTGTATATAATAATCTACCAAAGTTGACATTTTATTTTAAACAATGTAGTGGCATGTGTGTAAGAATTTATAATGCTATTCCCAATGACATCAAACTATTACCTAGACAGTTATTCAAAAATCAATTATTAAAATGGCTTAAGGAAAAACAGTTCTATGATATTAATGACATATTTAATTGATTGTCTTTTTTTTCCATAATGATATTTCGTAATATAAAACGATTTAATTTTACTTTGCCTGACATGTTAATAATTTAGATAGATAGATAGATAGATAGTTATGCCACCACAACCCTTAAGAACCATAACAGTAAATGCATAAATGCTGCAAGCTCAGCGCATCATGGTGGTACAGCTCCTGGAAGCTGCCGGTAGAGATAAGACTAGTGTAAGTGTGTAAGTTAGTTCTAAGCATTTTGATGACCATTCGTGTCTTGCATCAAACTCTGTGAACACGTCTCGCCAAAAATTAAATTAATTAATTAAATTGATCCATATTTCAATTTTTTAGTTTTTTTAAAAACATACTAACGCGTTCCCGTAACTTGAGTGGCGCAGCCGTACGTATGTCGGTTTTCCGGAAAACTGCGCCCGCGCGAATTTAAAATCAATTCTGTGCGTGTGCGGTAAAACAACGACTGTGGACTGGACTCTAAAACCGATATACCGAACCAAATAAATTTCTCAAGTGTGGTGCAGTGCTGTGGATATTCAGAGATGGATTGTTTTGGGAAATGGTGAGTAAAACTTTTCGCCTCCCTTCTATTCCTACTACGTGTACTTGAGATTGGACTTCTCTCATTTCAAACGTGATCTGAATTAGTTAAGTTAGTTAAGAATATATAAAGTGTATAACAAGTTAAAGATATTACGTATAATTAGTGATATAATACAAGTAAAAACCGTAATTAGCTAAAATGGCTGAGGTCAATCTAGTTGTCATTCCGAGCGACTTTCAAAAAATTATCCCGCTGTATGGTGGTGATCCTAGACAACTGAATCTATTTTTACGAAAGTGCGAATATATTATAGAGAGGTTCAGAGGTAATCACGCTCAAAATGAGTACGTTATGCAAGTTATAACGAGCAGGCTTACAGACGCCGCAGCGGCGCTGATAAGCGAGCGCGCAGACATTGTAACGTGGGCGAATTTCAGAGAATTACTAGTTCATCAGAAGAGTGTATCGCTATGACTTTAGAATCGCTAAAAATGAAAACAGGTGAATCATACCTAGATTTTTGTAAAAGAGTACAGTCAGTCAGAGCTAACCTAATGGCCAAGGTTAACTTATTAGGAAATGAACAGATGAGGGAAAGTAAAACTATCATTTATAACAGAGCGGCATTAAATGTTTTCCTATTCAACTTACCAGAAAATATGATTCGCATAGTCCGGCTGCATGATCCGGAAACCCTTGAAGACGCCCTCCGCGTCGTCCTGGAAGAAGTGAATTTTCACGAGCAGTACCAAAACAAAAATAAAAATCAATCTGCGATTTCTAAACCCCAAAATCAGCCTCAGGGTTTTATTAGGCCTAACTTCCAAAATCAGTTTAGGTTTGGAGTTCCTCCTAATTTCCAAAATCAGTACCAAAACCAGTTCAAATTTGGAATTCTCCCTAGCCAACAATTCAGAGCTCATATACCTAATCACCAAAATCGCCCGACTCAACCTGTTCAATTCGGGTACAGACCCCAGCAACAGCAACAAGTAGGTCGCCCTTCACCTTATGTCGGCTATGGTTATAGACCTGTAGGCCTTCAGCAATTTCCCCCCATGCGTCCTCAGCAATTCGGCCAACAACAGGGCCAGGGTAATAGGCCACCCCAGCAAAATAATAATTTTTATCCGAACGATGTTTCCATGCGCACAGCACCTCCTGCCAGACAAGGTTTTCATGTCAATGAAACTGAGCTTTACGAAGAAAATTATCCGTATTACATGGAAGACCCCTACACATATGATGTTCCATCATACAGTGAAGACCCCTTTGCATATTCAAGTTCAAGTTCATTCGATCCGTACGATCAGCAGGTAACACCCACGCTTGCTCTCGAGTCGACGATCACTGAGAAGCCAGAGCATGCGACTATCGCTACTAAAGCGCCCGAGCGTAAAAGTCAAAATGATAACCTACAAGTAGAGAATTTTTGCATAAGGGCCTCGACTTGCACAGAGAAACAATAGAGCTAAATTGTGACCTAAAATTAAACTTGCCATACATTTACATACCCGAAATTGATTCCAAATTTATGTTAGACACCGGCTCTACCCGAAGTTTCATAAGTCCCGAAAAAGCTTATAAATATTTTTCGGCCTATATAGACCGTGAACCCTTTCAGGTCGTAAGCACGCACGCCAAATCAAACCACGACCAAGTAATACAAACGCAATTAATGCCTACCTTCAAAAATCCAATCATACATAAGTTCTACATCTATGATGTTGATCCTCGCTACGACGGGTTAATTGGTAACGATCTTTTAAGAGGCAATATCATTGATCTCAAACACGATTTGCTCCGTACCGACACTGTTAATATACCTATAATTCACCAACCAAAGGACTATGTCCTAACTTTACCCGCGCGAACTGAAACGAGAGTTAAGGTTCCAACGAATCTGTACTCAGGAGAGGCAATCCTCAATTTCACAAAATTCGCTGACGGTGTACGAATGCCCGACGCAATTGTTTCCTGTAGGAACGGATATGCTACTACGGTTATTCAAAATACCTTGGAAACGGACATGGAATTGGCAATTACCTCACCTTTTCTAGTTACTGAATATTTTCCGGAAGAAATTAACCTGAACCTTCTTGAAAGTGACCCTGAAAGAAAGCATGATATATTATTGACACAGAACTTATTCAAACTCCGACTTAACCATATGAATCCGGAAGAGCGTGCATGTATAGAGAAATTGTGTAACGAATACAAGGACATATTCTACTGCGACCAACTACCACTCACGTTCACTAACCAAGTTAAACATCACATACGCACCAAAAATGAAGACCCTATATACACAAAACCATATAGACAACCCCCAGCTGTAACAGACGAAATTAGAAGACAAGTAGACAAACTTTTAGATGACAATATAATACAGGAATCACACTCTCCCTGGAATGCTCCGGTGCATTTAGTTTCAAAAAAAATTGATGCATCAGGACAGCAAAAATACCGCATGGTAATCGACTATAGACGACTCAATGACATTACAATCGACGATAAGTACCCACTACCTAACATAACTGACTTGTTCGACAAACTTGGCAAGAGTACCTACTTTTCGACACTTGACCTTGCCAGCGGTTACCATCAAATAGAAGTGAATGAGAGTGACAGACAAAAGACGGCCTTCAGCACTCAGTCGGGGCATTACGAATTTCTTCGTATGCCATTTGGCTTGAAGACAGCTCCGGCTACTTTTCAGAGGACTATGGACAACGTGCTACGTGGACTACAGGGGATACATTGTATGGTATACCTTGATGACATAATAATATTTTCGGCTAGCCTACAAGAACACTTACAACAACTGCGAACTGTATTTGACCGACTCAGACAAACTAACCTCAAGGTCCAGCTCGACAAGTCCGAATTCCTTAGGAAGGAAGTCTTGTACTTAGGACACACGATCACCAAAGACGGGCTGAAACCAAATGACGATAAAATAGCAGCTATTCTCAAGTATCCAATCCCGAAGACAACGACGGAAATTAAAAGTTTCCTCGGCCTTATCGGCTACTACAGACGCTTTATAAAAGACTTCGCTAAGATAACTCAGCCTTTAACTACCTGCCTGAAAAAACGAAACAAAATAGTAATCGATCAGAAATATATAGATGCCTTCGAAAAATGTAAAGAGCTGTTGACCAGTGCCCCTCTCCTACAATTTCCTGACCCAACCAAACCCTACATTTTGACAACTGACGCATCCAACGTGGCCTTGGGGGCCGTACTGTCGCAAGGCCCTATCGGACAAGACAAACCAGTGGCGTATGCCAGCAGAACCCTAAGTGACACCGAGGCTCGCTACAGTACAATTGAGAAGGAGCTTCTCGCTGTCATTTGGGCAACAAAGCATTTTAGGCCCTACCTGTATGGTCGGAAATTTGACATCTACACCGATCATAAACCACTTGAGTGGCTAAACTCACTAAAAGAACCGAATTCAAAACTAATGCGCTGGCGACTTAAAATGCAGGAGTATGACTATAACATTAAATACAAAAAAGGAAAACTTAACGCCAACGCCGATTCCCTATCACGCATAAAACTTAACGCTTTAGGTTCTGACTCTGACGGTAAGAATGACGATTTGTCGATGAAAGTGAAGGTTGGAAAGGAAGATGATTTGAGTGAGTACATGAAAGAATTAGAAAACAAAATAACTGAATTAGGAAAGAAAACCCATAGACAAGACAATTCTGATACAGAGACTGCTTCTCATTCATCTGCGACCTTGACAATATCTGACCTCGATAATACTGAACAGATAGATCCAACTATTCCTGACGTAAGTTTCGCGGATACAGTTCATTCCGCCCAAGAACTAGAATCAAACGGCATCCCTATTCTGCACGAAGCTATCGACACTAAACCAAATCAAATTTTTCTATATGAATGGGCGAAAGACAAATTACAAGTCACTAACTCATCAAGAGACAAACAAAAAATTTTAGAAGCTTTCTTGCCCACAAATGATGATGAAAAAATTAATCAATTTTTAAAAGAGTACATTAAACCCAATTGTAAATATTTTGTCCATTTCGAAAATGAAATATTCAGAAAAGACTTTTCCAGAATCGTAATAGAACTTTTCAAACGAGGTACTGTACAATTCTTCGAATGTACTGAAAGGGTTGAGTACGTTGAAGATGAAGAGGATCAAAAAACCATCATTCTAAAATATCACGAGGGTCCGACATGCCATAGGGGAATCAAGGAAACCGCTGTCAGAATTCGTAGACATTATTATTGGGAAAATATGAACACCACTGTAGCTGCAGTCATAAATGGATGTGAGGCGTGTCGTAAAATGAAGTACGATCGGAGGCCACTTAAACCAGTCTTACAGCTAACCCAAACTCAGAACGCACCATTTCAGGAGGTTTTCATAGATATCTTCTCTATCGAAGGAAAGCATTATCTAACCCTAGTCGATGCCTTCAGTAAGGTTGGTCAAGCTTTGGAAATTCCGAACCGTTCCACCCCTGAAGTGGTACGTGCCTTAACAAAGTACTTTTCCTTTTACGGTACACCTGGTAAAATTTCGTGTGATCCTGGTGGCGAGTTCAACAATGAACTCATGAGGGAACTCATGAACCTTCATAAAATCGACCTTCATATAACTACCCCAAATAACCCAAATTCTACAGGTATAGTAGAGCGATTTCACTCTACCATAATAGAAATATATCGTTTGGCTAAATACGATCAAAAATGTACAGATGCAGCTTCAATCATGGTTTACTCCGTAATGGCTTACAACAACACTATTCACTCTACAACCAACCTCACACCGTTCGAAGTAGTCTTTGGCCATACCAGCACGAATAAAGTATTTAACGGTAACTTTGAAAGAGATGCTGCGTTTCATATTACGTTGGCAAACCCCAAGCCTCGACTTCTGAATATCAGTCAGACCAGGTCTAAGCTCCGTAGGTAAGGATAGGAAGAATGCACATGTCCATAAGCTTGCGTTTCAAAGATAGGGTCAAGTTACCTTTCATGAGGTCTTTCTTAGCCCAATAGCTCTTCCAGGCGTTCTCAGACCGTCTTTCGACTTCCTTATCTTGTCTCGCCTGGAAAGAGATTATTTGGCCTAAGTAAAGGTACTCTTGGACATATGCTATTTTCTCCCCATCCACTTCCACAATTTGCTCAGTTCGATTTGTCTTGACCTTAGTCTTTGACATATTCATCTTTAGTCCAACCTCGAGGCTTGCCTCGCTTACATCTTGTAGCATGTGTTGCAGCTCAGAGGCTGTTGAGGAAAATAGAACAATATCGTCCGCGAAACGGAGGTTGGTTAGTTGGGCTTGGGCATCGCCGATTTGGAGACCCTTGCTTTTCCATTCTGGAGCAATCGTTTATAATACCTCCTCGAGAACGCTTGTAAATAGCTTGGGGGAGAGAGAGTCACCCTGTTTTATGTTTGCATAAAGCGAAAATATTTTTTGTGAAATGGCGCCACCCACTGTCGACTGTCGCCTTAAAACGCAAGCTGACAACCTATTTTTATAGTGATACACGTTGTTTCTGAAACGGGCCTCATGTTGTTCAGATGTGGCGCTGACGTGAGTGACGACTTAGGCTTAGGCTCTGTCTGCCTCATAAAGGATAAAAGCTTTATATGTTTTCATTAATGGGAAATTTGATTTTATCTGATTGTCTAGGGAAGGATTACGAAGTTGATTATTGAGAGTTTGTATGTAGGTAAAGAAACAGCTGTTGAGAAATTGCCTCAATTTATTCAACTAGATAAATGTTAATTTCGTTATGCCAGACGAGGCTAAACCTAGTTCCTCTATGGCGAACTATTTACGCACATATCGTTTCGATGTAGAGCCCGAGGCAACTGCGGCCGATGTACGTTGGACCCACTGGAAGTCCACAATTACAAACTTTATCGCCGAAGAAGGAGAAAACATCAAGAATCCCTTGAAGTTGAAATCCAAATAAATAAATCACCTGTCGCCAAACATAATATACTCCTATATAAAAACATGTAAAACGTATGAAGAAGCCATAAAATGTCTTGATGGCATATACATAAAACCGAAAAACTCTCGACAACGCTAGAAACGTACTTGCAACCAGAAAACAGTCTTCTGGTGAATCAATTTCTGAATATGTACGTGCCTTGAAGCTGTTGGCCCTTGAGTGTAACTTTCAAAATGTACCTTAGACGCGAAAACTCATATTATGCAAGAATTCACTCGTGATCATTTATTTCTGGTCTTAACTCACAGAAGATACGTCAACGTCTACTGGAGAACAACATTCTGGACCTTGATGAAGCGTTAAACAAAGCTATAATCTTAGAATCAGCTGAAAAAAATCGAAATCGTATGTCCCTAACAATAATGATTTAAATGCTGTTCCACAAGCAGTACAGGGGAACACTGTTTAAACCTTGCTGTTCGCACTCAACGTAAGTGGCGATGATTTTTCTGCGGTGGTAACTCTCTTCAACAAAGCAAGAGTATCCTACGTCCACGAGATAAAACAAAAATTTGTAGCCAGAAAGCAAATACAGCACTCATGAAAAAAAGTGTTTTTGGTATGGCACCGAAAATATATAAGACACCATCCTGTGGCCTTTTTTTTTTTTTTTCTTTTCTTTTTCTTTTTCGCTATAGTAGAAGCTTTAAGAAAGTGGCGTCATTATCTACTCGGTAGACACTTTTTATTACTGACCGATCAACATACATACATCAATCACGCCTATATCGGCTAATAATGATTGCTTATATTAATAAATTAATAAAACGGCTAATAAAGCCAGGAAACGTGAAGAGAGGAATAAGAAGGCGGGCTCTTCAGGTGGGAAGTCTCTTGGCCCTGAGGAGGATAAGAGATTGGACGAAGCCGCTGGCGGTGATGAGGACGCAACTCCGCCCGTCAAGGTTATGAGCGCGTTCGACTTGAGGAAGGAGCTCAAAACGGAGATGAAGAGCGATTCGTCGGGCATGTTCCGAAACTTGGCTGGTACTTCGCCTTTAGTGCCACCAAAGAATGAGAGTGAGATAATATCGTATGACGAATCTATTGATTCGGATCTAACGGCTGATGAGTCATCCCTTATGGATGATTTCCTTTACTACATTCTCCACGATACGATAGAGGCTTCCGAGAACCGGTCGGCAGACGTTCCAGAGGGGAGAGCGTTCCGAGAAGGTGATTGGGAACTTGTATTTAAAACGGAGAATGGATTTTTGAGGTACATGTCGAAGAATCATCCTGGCGCGGCCGTCGCCATTGGTGAGGAACTCGACAAATTAGATCGTGAGAAGATCTTAAAACGACGATCTGACTACAAAGTGTGTCTGCTCTTTGTGGATGGAGTGTTCAAAGGCGGTTATGTACCAAAGAAAGCGGGTAGACCGAAACTTTATGCTATTAACTTAGTTGGTTATGTTCACGCTGGATCCCAAGAATAGAGAAGTACTGCGTCTTCCGTCATGAGCGTCTCAGTTTTCACTCGGACGCTCTAGAAGAGTCCCTTGAGTAGAAAAACAGTAAAAAAAAAAAAAAAAAAAAAAAAAAAAAAAAAAAAAAAAAATATCCCTTACGGGGTAGGCAGAGCGTTAACGGCCGTTCAACGGATATTAACACCACGTTTGACAAATGTTTGAGGGTCAATCAGATAACTGTGTATCACTATAGTGACAGGTTGTCAGCCCGTCGCCTAAAATTGCAATACACACCCTCGAGTCCCTTAGTCGCCTCTTACAACACCCATGGGTAAGAAATGGGGTGATGCTATTCTAAGCCGGCATCACACCGATCAACAGTCTGTATCATTTATGTTTGATGAGAAACACTCAAGTAAAATAATAAACAAGAAAATCGAGAGATGGCGCTTAGAACTAACCTGTTACAAGTACGACATATGAATGTATGTACATTGTACCTACGACTCCAGACAATGTTGTTAAGGTAAGATTAAGTTTTAATCTTTTAAATCAATTTGCTTATAATGCAAATTACAACCTGTTAGTATGGCTACGCTAGGACTATTAATTATGCTGTGCTATGGCGATACACAATTTTCTGAATGACCCTCAAATGATTGTTAGATGTGGTGTAAATATTAGTTTTTTATGACCGTTGACGTTCTGCAGTTCCCAGGGCGCAGGGGATATAGACGCGACATATGTATGTATGTACAAATACAATTTCTTGTACATGTATTATTATACAATATTATGAATAATATATATATATATATATATACATATATATATATGTCGGAGATTAATCAAACTCTGGTGGGTATTGGCTGAAATTATTTGACAGTTCGCGTTTTGTTATTATTTTCTTCAGTGTGATTGCTATTTGATTCTTGCAGAAACGAAACGCATAATCGCTGGCAACACTCAAATAGGCGATGCGCTTTATTCGCGCGCAGTTAGCTCGACTGTAAGATAAACTGGAGTGACGTTAGAGGCGTTGTAGTGCGTCCTCACAATTCGTTGTTGGTTGCGTTCGTCATGGAGAAACGGAACGTGATCGACGGAGTAAACAACTTTGACAGTTCCGGTTGGTATGTGGTTCTATGTGGTCGTTTTGAAGTTAGGTTTACAATCTGGTAAAATCTTTGGAGAAACTGTGGTCGTCTAGCGATGGCGGAGCCCTAGATTCGTATTGCCAGTGGAATATTTGTGGAGATCATGAAGTGTGTTGGTTATTGTCGTATTTCCCCGAGGTTGTAGCCGAGGTTGGTGAAATGCAGAGATTGTACGAGGTTGGTGACAGTTGCTGCTGTGGTCTCTTTGTAATCCTGCAGGCTGTGGATTTCAATAGTGTTCGGTGTTGAAGGTTAGTGTCAAACGGTATCTTTGGTGTTGTGAAGACACGTTGATGTTGATCAGCGTGTGTCTTAAGAGTCTTAGGTTGGTTGGGTAGACAGGTCGGTTGTAGTACGGTTACACCGTGCCTGACGATGACCTGCCAGGTCGAAACAGCCTCACCGTGGGAATTGACTGCGTAATGATATCGACGTTGTGGTTAATCATTTCAGTGGCTAGCGATAGCATTTGGTGATGCAGTATTCTACAGGGTTCAACGAGTATACACCCACGACGTGTTGTTCTGTATCCTGACGTAAGGTTATACTTCCTCAGTGTTATTTCATATCCTGACGTAAGTTTGATTATGATGTGATTTTTAGTATCATCCAGACTTGCTGGTTGATTAGTTTTGGGGTCCATTCTTTATTGTTTTCTACAAAGGACCTGATGCAGTGTGATCCTGATTTAGCGGCATCCTGATGTTCATGGCGTGTGTGCCTGTGTGTATCCAGGCTCTCCTCCTTTTTCATTGTGTTCGCTTCTTCTATTCTCTTTTCTTTTCTTATTTTTTCTAACTATCATCGACATCAGAAGCGGGATAGTGAACCATTATTCGGACGGGCGTTAGAAGTATTCTAGTGAGACGATAGTAAACTATTATTCGGATGTGCGTTAGTGGTATTCTAATGAGATGTTGGACTACTATTTGGACGTGTGTAAGAAGTATTCTACTGGGATAGTGAGCCATTATTTTGAGTAGCGTTAGAGGTTTTCTAATGAGACGGTGGACCACTGTTTTGTCGGTTATGATTGTGAGTTAGGGAGTTTTCTCATGAGATGGTGTACTTTTATTTGAACGGTTGTGAGGAGTATTCTAGTGTGATAGTGTACCATTATTTAAGGCGGTCGTGAGAGGTATTCTAGAGTGACAATAGTGGACTTTTATTTTGACGTGTGTGAAAGAGGTGTTGTTATGTGATGGTGTTCCATTGTTTTATTGGTTGAAAACTCCATGTGTTGCAGTTTTCTTATGAGATTGTGGACAATCCCTTGGATGGCGATAGGGACTTGTTTAAAAGCTATGAATTCAAATAGACCGCATACAAAAGGTGTAAAGTCCAAAGGTTCTAGTTGAGTTAAACCTAGTCAAAGGGTAATGAAGATTCTGACGTTGCAAAGTAATTTCAAAACAAATTGCCTCACTGACGAGGTTTGCGGATAGCCATATTTAGATAATTCGGTGGGTTTCCAGATTATATGACATGGTGTATAGCCTGATAAGTTTGTGGTAGCCGAGTTGTTGTTCATTTAGTGGGTAGCCATATGGAGGGTGTTTATTTGGTTGGTAGCCAAACTCACTCGTTACGCTTGGTGGTTAGCCTACGAATTAACAGAAGTTCTTGAGAGCGAAAAAAAAACGTAAATTTCTTTCATCGTATGGCGGTTACGTGCTGCGCGAAGACTGGGAGCTCTGTTGAGAATTGAGATTATGATGTTTGTCGAAACCGTTCTTTGAACAAGTGCGTCATGTTCAACACGGGCAAGCAGACCGATGAGACTGGTCAGTGTGATGTTTGTCTGTGAGCCTTAACTAAGCCTAAACTGAGTCTAAATTTGTATCTTGTGATTGATGTTCAAAATGTGAAATTAAAATAATTTGAAAGTCTGTTGATTTGGGTATCGTTTTGTTTTCGATTCCTGATTTTGAGTTTGATTAGAATATTGTCAGGGATGACTTAGTTTGTATCACAGGGATGATTTGTCACAGGGATGACTTAGTTTGTATCACAGGGATGATTTGTCACAGGGATGACTTAGTAGGTAATCACAGAGATGATTAGTGTCACAGGGATGACTTAGTTTGTATCACAGGGATGACTTAGTAGGTAATCACAGAGATGATTAATGTCACAGGGCTGACTAAGTTTATCACAGGGATGATTTGTCACAGGGATGACTTAGTAGGTAATCACAGAGATGATTAATGTCACAGGGCTGACTAAGTTTATCACAGGGATGATTTGTCACAGGGATGACTTAGTAGGTAATCACAGAGATGATTAATGTCACAGGGCTGACATGTTTGAATCACAGGGTTGATTGATTTTTGTCACAGGGCTGACATGTTTAAATCACAGGGTTGATTGATTATTGTCACAGGGCTGACATGTTTGAATCACAGGGTTGATTGATTATTGTCACAGGGCTGACATGTTTGAATCACAGGGTTGATTGATTATTGTCACAGGGCTGACATGTTTGAATCACAGGGTTGATTGATTATTGTCACAGGGCTGACATGTTTGAATCACAGGGTTGATTGATTATTGTCACAGGGCTGGCATGTTTGAATCACAGTGTTGATTGATTATTGTCACAGGGCTGACATGTTTGAATCACAGGGTTGATTGATTATTGTCACAGGGCTGACATGTTTGAATCACAGGGTTGATTGATTATTGTCACAGGGCTGACATGTTTGAATCACAGAGTTGATTGATTATTGTCACAGGGCTGACATGTTTGAATCACAGGGTTGATTTACGTCACAGGGATGACTAAGTTTGTATCACAGAGATGATTGATACTAGTCACAGGGCTGACTAGCAATCTACAGAGATAGCTGAAAAATACGAGTGGTTGTCTTTATTTATTTTCAATGGATACTTGAGCTATATAGAGTAGAGCTTAGTTGCTGACACTTCGGATAGTCTTCTACTGAAGTGGATTAAATTGTTCTGGTTTTTGGAGTGAAAGTTGTTTTTGTGTTTGATGAAGTGGATACTTGACCTTATCGATGACTGAAAATGAATTGAGTTGTGATTGAAACGAAATAAATTTAGTGGGAATGTTATGTGAAGTCAGTGACTTTCTTGACCAGAGGAACATAATTGGCAATCCTCATATTTCTGTTATGTGCCTTGCTATGATAGAAAGCTCTGATATCTTAGCTCACTGGTTGTCTTGAGACAGGATCAGGTGCAAAATGGATGTTGTCTTCAGATCTACCAGATGCCAGATTGAGGTTGTCTCGAGGTGAGAGGGGCTGAACGGGTTGTGATGTGGCTGTTGACTTGACGGTGTGGCCTTAGTAAATTTACTTCTGTCATCAGTCATAGTGATAGCTATTCTTACTGTGACGTGGCGCTGGTGCAGGGTTTCTGACGGTGCAGACAAGGCTTTAGAGACTATTTATTTTGGTAATGATATCGTGACATTTATTGGTTGGTTAATGTTTTCAGTCAAGTGAGTTGATTCAGTTTGTTATAGTCAGGATGGACGAGCGGTATATCTAGGCAAAGTTAGTTTTTTTTCGATACACATCAGCCGAGGACGTCTGACTTGTCAGAATGGCCGTGTCGGAGATTAATCAAACTCTGGTGGGTATTGGCTGAAATTATTTGACAGTTCGCGTTTTGTTATTATTTTCTTCAGTGTGATTGCTATTTGATTCTTGCAGAAACGAAACGCATAATCGCTGGCAACACTCAAATAGGCGATGCGCTTTATTCGCGCGCAGTTAGCTCGACTGTAAGATAAACTGGAGTGACGTTGGAGGCGTTGTAGTGCGTCCTCACAATTCGTTGTTGGTTGCGTTCGTCATGGAGAAACGGAACGTGATCGACGGAGTAAACAACTTTGACAGTTCCGGTTGGTATGTGGTTCTATGTGGTCGTTTTGAAGTTAGGTTTACAATCTGGTAAAATCTTTGGAATCCTGGAGCGTTTGGAGAAACTGTGGTCGTCTAGCGATGGCGGAGCCCTAGATTCGTATTGCCAGTGGAATATTTGTGGAGATCATGAAGTGTGTTGGTTATTGTCGTATTTCCCCGAGGTTGTAGCCGAGGTTGGTGAAATGCAGAGATTGTACGAGGTTGGTGACAGTTGCTGCTGTGGTCTCTTTGTAATCCTGCAGGCTGTGGATTTCAATAGTGTTCGGTGTTGAAGGTTAGTGTCAAACGGTATCTTTGGTGTTGTGAAGACACGTTGATGTTGATCAGCGTGTGTCTTAAGAGTCTTAGGTTGGTTGGGTAGACAGTTTCTGGTCCACGAGATTGATTATAGCATTTTTCTTAATTTAAAAGATATGCAAGATCAGTGGAACTATAATTTTAACGAAAACGAAAACAAGGAAAATGTAGCTTGGTGCGAAATAAAAAGTTTGAAGCATGTAGAGGTAGAAGAAGGTCATTTTATAATTTACTAGCAGCCCGTCCTGGCTTCGCACGGGTGGACTCACTACAGATAATGCATCAGAGCAGAAAAGATTGGCGGTGTGTTTGAAGTAAGTAAACATTTTATATTCAGTTAATTTAGTTAGTCTTTATTAATCAGTCTTTTATGCTAGTCCGAATCAAAACAAAGTAATATTAATTGAGTATTAGGTACAACATCATCATCAGCAATATGAGTTGACATACACGTTCCTCTTTATGAAAAATTTGGCTCTGGTCCCTCTTTGTTAGAAGTATTTGTCGTTTTTATGACTTCTGAAGGACATGTTTCCGGAGGATTAGGTAGTTCACATTCCAGTTGGCAAGGCTGTAAATCCATCAGCAATATGAGTTGACATACACGTTCCTCTTTATGAAAAATTTGGCTCTGGTCCCTCTTTGTTAGAAGTATTTGTCGTTTTTATGACTTCTGAAGGACATGTTTCCGGAGGATTAGGTAGTTCACATTCCAGTTGGCAAGGCTGTAAATCCATCGGGCCCGCTGTATTAATTGTATTTCCGCCAGAGCTTGAAGAATAACCAATATTTTGATTATACCATGACATGACGAGTTTTCTTTTTAACGGAACTTGTAAGTAATCTGGTAATTTTTTAAATGTTTTTGCCATCGAAAGAAAAAAATTATCAGTATCATCATAGTTCGGCGGTTTCAAAACTTCTTTTAATTTTTGCCTTTCATTTCTAAAAGATTATTGGTTTTCCATATGTTTTTTAAATAAAATTGTTAATTCATCGCCTTTTTTCTTCTTTGATAATGGTGGAGCTTCCGAGTCTAGTGAAATACCGGAAGTTGAGGATGTTTTGCTAGGATTTTTAACCTGATTTGAATTAGTGTGTTGAATTTAGATGTGTTGCTTGTGTATAATGTCTGTATGCGTGTTCACTGTCTTGTTCTAAAGGGAAAGGTACCTACTTAAAGATACAAACCACTGTAAATATTTCACTGAATTGCTTGTATTGTCTAAAGAAACTGTTACAATTTAGTTGCTATTATAAACGATTGCTCCAGAATGGAAAAGCAAGGGTCTCCAAATCGGCGATGCCCAAGCCCAACTAACCAACCTCCGTTTCGCGGACGATATTGTTCTATTTTCCTCAACAGCCTCTGAGCTGCAACACATGCTACAAGATGTAAGCGAGGCAAGCCTCGAGGTTGGACTAAAGATGAATATGTCAAAGACTAAGGTCAAGACAAATCGAACTGAGCAAATTGTGGAAGTGGATGGGGAGAAAATAGCATATGTCCAAGAGTACCTTTACTTAGGCCAAATAATCTCTTTCCAGGCGAGACAAGATAAGGAAGTCGAAAGACGGTCTGAGAACGCCTGGAAGAGCTATTGGGCTAAGAAAGACCTCATGAAAGGTAACTTGCCCCTATCTTTGAAACGCAAGCTTATGGACATGTGCATTCTTCCTATCCTTACCTACGGAGCTTAGACCTGGTCTGACTGATATTCAGAAGTCGAGGCTTGGGGTTTGCCAACGTAATATGAAACGCAGCATACTTGGAGACGTAGCTCAGAAGGCTGCCTGCTTAAAGTGGGATTGGGCTGGCCACGTTACCCGCATGCCAACTGCTTTATGGGCTAAAATAGCAACGGAATGGGTGCCCAAGAATGTTAAGAGGCGACGTGGATGGCCCCGAAAGAGGTGGAGCGATGAACTCAGCGCCTATCTACCAAACTGGCAAAGCCTAGCACTGGACCGAGAGAAGTGGAAAAAGAGGAGAGAGGCCTTTGCCCTGCAGTGGGACAACCTGGGCTCTTAAATAATTTATGCAAACAATCTAACAGAATATCTGATGCCCAAGCAACGGATATTCTGATAGATTGTTTGTATTAAGATCAAACATTTTTATTGTTAAGTGGCGCCACTGTAGCTTACAAAGTTTCTGGGAGTTCACCTAGATAGTAACTGCAGTTGGCATCATCATATAGAGACTGTGTGTGATAAGCTGCACCGTTATGTTCATGTTTTGTGTAGGCTTCGGAACATATCGTCTATCGAAACTAATATCACAGCCTATCATGGCTATGTCAGTTCACTGCTAAGGTATGGACTTTTGGTTTGGGGCAGCCCTACAGACAAGGCTGATATCAGTAAATTATTTAAAGCGCAAAAGAAATGCGTTCGTGCAATGTGTGGCAAATCACCCCGAGATTCTTGTAAGCCACTATTTAAGCAGTTGGGAATTATGCCACTCCCATGCATGTACATTTTTGAGGTTGCTAGTTTTGTAAGATTTAATATTAATCTATTTAAAAAAACCCGAGATGTGTATAGAAGAAATGTTAGAACTTCAGATAAGCTTGTATATAATAATCTACCAAAGTTGACATTTTATTTTAAACAATGTAGTGGCATGTGTGTAAGAATTTATAATGCTATTCCCAATGACATCAAACTATTACCTAGACAGTTATTCAAAAATCAATTATTAAAATGGCTTAAGGAAAAACAGTTCTATGATATTAATGACATATTTAATTGATTGTCTTTTTTTTCCATAATGATATTTCGTAATATAAAACGATTTAATTTTACTTTGCCTGACATGTTAATAATTTAGATAGATAGATAGATAGATAGTTATGCCACCACAACCCTTAAGAACCATAACAGTAAATGCATAAATGCTGCAAGCTCAGCGCATCATGGTGGTACAGCTCCTGGAAGCTGCCGGTAGAGATAAGACTAGTGTAAGTGTGTAAGTTAGTTCTAAGCATTTTGATGACCATTCGTGTCTTGCATCAAACTCTGTGAACACGTCTCGCCAAAAATTAAATTAATTAATTAAATTGATCCATATTTCAATTTTTTAGTTTTTTTAAAAACATACTAACGCGTTCCCGTAACTTGAGTGGCGCAGCCGTACGTATGTCGGTTTTCCGGAAAACTGCGCCCGCGCGAATTTAAAATCAATTCTGTGCGTGTGCGGTAAAACAACGACTGTGGACTGGACTCTAAAACCGATATACCGAACCAAATAAATTTCTCAAGTGTGGTGCAGTGCTGTGGATATTCAGAGATGGATTGTTTTGGGAAATGGTGAGTAAAACTTTTCGCCTCCCTTCTATTCCTACTACGTGTACTTGAGATTGGACTTCTCTCATTTCAAACGTGATCTGAATTAGTTAAGTTAGTTAAGAATATATAAAGTGTATAACAAGTTAAAGATATTACGTATAATTAGTGATATAATACAAGTAAAAACCGTAATTAGCTAAAATGGCTGAGGTCAATCTAGTTGTCATTCCGAGCGACTTTCAAAAAATTATCCCGCTGTATGGTGGTGATCCTAGACAACTGAATCTATTTTTACGAAAGTGCGAATATATTATAGAGAGGTTCAGAGGTAATCACGCTCAAAATGAGTACGTTATGCAAGTTATAACGAGCAGGCTTACAGACGCCGCAGCGGCGCTGATAAGCGAGCGCGCAGACATTGTAACGTGGGCGAATTTCAGAGAATTACTAGTTCATCAGAAGAGTGTATCGCTATGACTTTAGAATCGCTAAAAATGAAAACAGGTGAATCATACCTAGATTTTTGTAAAAGAGTACAGTCAGTCAGAGCTAACCTAATGGCCAAGGTTAACTTATTAGGAAATGAACAGATGAGGGAAAGTAAAACTATCATTTATAACAGAGCGGCATTAAATGTTTTCCTATTCAACTTACCAGAAAATATGATTCGCATAGTCCGGCTGCATGATCCGGAAACCCTTGAAGACGCCCTCCGCGTCGTCCTGGAAGAAGTGAATTTTCACGAGCAGTACCAAAACAAAAATAAAAATCAATCTGCGATTTCTAAACCCCAAAATCAGCCTCAGGGTTTTATTAGGCCTAACTTCCAAAATCAGTTTAGGTTTGGAGTTCCTCCTAATTTCCAAAATCAGTACCAAAACCAGTTCAAATTTGGAATTCTCCCTAGCCAACAATTCAGAGCTCATATACCTAATCACCAAAATCGCCCGACTCAACCTGTTCAATTCGGGTACAGACCCCAGCAACAGCAACAAGTAGGTCGCCCTTCACCTTATGTCGGCTATGGTTATAGACCTGTAGGCCTTCAGCAATTTCCCCCCATGCGTCCTCAGCAATTCGGCCAACAACAGGGCCAGGGTAATAGGCCACCCCAGCAAAATAATAATTTTTATCCGAACGATGTTTCCATGCGCACAGCACCTCCTGCCAGACAAGGTTTTCATGTCAATGAAACTGAGCTTTACGAAGAAAATTATCCGTATTACATGGAAGACCCCTACACATATGATGTTCCATCATACAGTGAAGACCCCTTTGCATATTCAAGTTCAAGTTCATTCGATCCGTACGATCAGCAGGTAACACCCACGCTTGCTCTCGAGTCGACGATCACTGAGAAGCCAGAGCATGCGACTATCGCTACTAAAGCGCCCGAGCGTAAAAGTCAAAATGATAACCTACAAGTAGAGAATTTTTGCATAAGGGCCTCGACTTGCACAGAGAAACAATAGAGCTAAATTGTGACCTAAAATTAAACTTGCCATACATTTACATACCCGAAATTGATTCCAAATTTATGTTAGACACCGGCTCTACCCGAAGTTTCATAAGTCCCGAAAAAGCTTATAAATATTTTTCGGCCTATATAGACCGTGAACCCTTTCAGGTCGTAAGCACGCACGCCAAATCAAACCACGACCAAGTAATACAAACGCAATTAATGCCTACCTTCAAAAATCCAATCATACATAAGTTCTACATCTATGATGTTGATCCTCGCTACGACGGGTTAATTGGTAACGATCTTTTAAGAGGCAATATCATTGATCTCAAACACGATTTGCTCCGTACCGACACTGTTAATATACCTATAATTCACCAACCAAAGGACTATGTCCTAACTTTACCCGCGCGAACTGAAACGAGAGTTAAGGTTCCAACGAATCTGTACTCAGGAGAGGCAATCCTCAATTTCACAAAATTCGCTGACGGTGTACGAATGCCCGACGCAATTGTTTCCTGTAGGAACGGATATGCTACTACGGTTATTCAAAATACCTTGGAAACGGACATGGAATTGGCAATTACCTCACCTTTTCTAGTTACTGAATATTTTCCGGAAGAAATTAACCTGAACCTTCTTGAAAGTGACCCTGAAAGAAAGCATGATATATTATTGACACAGAACTTATTCAAACTCCGACTTAACCATATGAATCCGGAAGAGCGTGCATGTATAGAGAAATTGTGTAACGAATACAAGGACATATTCTACTGCGACCAACTACCACTCACGTTCACTAACCAAGTTAAACATCACATACGCACCAAAAATGAAGACCCTATATACACAAAACCATATAGACAACCCCCAGCTGTAACAGACGAAATTAAAAGACAAGTAGACAAACTTTTAGATGACAATATAATACAGGAATCACACTCTCCCTGGAATGCTCCGGTGCATTTAGTTTAAAAAAAAATTGATGCATCAGGACAGCAAAAATACCGCATGGTAATCGACTATAGACGACTCAATGACATTACAATCGACGATAAGTACCCACTACCTAACATAACTGACTTGTTCGACAAACTTGGCAAGAGTACCTACTTTTCGACACTTGACCTTGCCAGCGGTTACCATCAAATAGAAGTGAATGAGAGTGACAGACAAAAGACGGCCTTCAGCACTCAGTCGGGGCATTACGAATTTCTTCGTATGCCATTTGGCTTGAAGACAGCTCCGGCTACTTTTCAGAGGACTATGGACAACGTGCTACGTGGACTACAGGGGATACATTGTATGGTATACCTTGATGACATAATAATATTTTCGGCTAGCCTACAAGAACACTTACAACAACTGCGAACTGTATTTGACCGACTCAGACAAACTAACCTCAAGGTCCAGCTCGACAAGTCCGAATTCCTTAGGAAGGAAGTCTTGTACTTAGGACACACGATCACCAAAGACGGGCTGAAACCAAATGACGATAAAATAGCAGCTATTCTCAAGTATCCAATCCCGAAGACAACGACGGAAATTAAAAGTTTCCTCGGCCTTATCGGCTACTACAGACGCTTTATAAAAGACTTCGCTAAGATAACTCAGCCTTTAACTACCTGCCTGAAAAAACGAAACAAAATAGTAATCGATCAGAAATATATAGATGCCTTCGAAAAATGTAAAGAGCTGTTGACCAGTGCCCCTCTCCTACAATTTCCTGACCCAACCAAACCCTACATTTTGACAACTGACGCATCCAACGTGGCCTTGGGGGCCGTACTGTCGCAAGGCCCTATCGGACAAGACAAACCAGTGGCGTATGCCAGCAGAACCCTAAGTGACACCGAGGCTCGCTACAGTACAATTGAGAAGGAGCTTCTCGCTGTCATTTGGGCAACAAAGCATTTTAGGCCCTACCTGTATGGTCGGAAATTTGACATCTACACCGATCATAAACCACTTGAGTGGCTAAACTCACTAAAAGAACCGAATTCAAAACTAATGCGCTGGCGACTTAAAATGCAGGAGTATGACTATAACATTAAATACAAAAAAGGAAAACTTAACGCCAACGCCGATTCCCTATCACGCATAAAACTTAACGCTTTAGGTTCTGACTCTGACGGTAAGAATGACGATTTGTCGATGAAAGTGAAGGTTGGAAAGGAAGATGATTTGAGTGAGTACATGAAAGAATTAGAAAACAAAATAACTGAATTAGGAAAGAAAACCCATAGACAAGACAATTCTGATACAGAGACTGCTTCTCATTCATCTGCGACCTTGACAATATCTGACCTCGATAATACTGAACAGATAGATCCAACTATTCCTGACGTAAGTTTCGCGGATACAGTTCATTCCGCCCAAGAACTAGAATCAAACGGCATCCCTATTCTGCACGAAGCTATCGACACTAAACCAAATCAAATTTTTCTATATGAATGGGCGAAAGACAAATTACAAGTCACTAACTCATCAAGAGACAAACAAAAAATTTTAGAAGCTTTCTTGCCCACAAATGATGATGAAAAAATTAATCAATTTTTAAAAGAGTACATTAAACCCAATTGTAAATATTTTGTCCATTTCGAAAATGAAATATTCAGAAAAGACTTTTCCAGAATCGTAATAGAACTTTTCAAACGAGGTACTGTACAATTCTTCGAATGTACTGAAAGGGTTGAGTACGTTGAAGATGAAGAGGATCAAAAAACCATCATTCTAAAATATCACGAGGGTCCGACATGCCATAGGGGAATCAAGGAAACCGCTGTCAGAATTCGTAGACATTATTATTGGGAAAATATGAACACCACTGTAGCTGCAGTCATAAATGGATGTGAGGCGTGTCGTAAAATGAAGTACGATCGGAGGCCACTTAAACCAGTCTTACAGCTAACCCAAACTCAGAACGCACCATTTCAGGAGGTTTTCATAGATATCTTCTCTATCGAAGGAAAGCATTATCTAACCCTAGTCGATGCCTTCAGTAAGCTTGGTCAAGCTTTGGAAATTCCGAACCGTTCCACCCCTGAAGTGGTACGTGCCTTAACAAAGTACTTTTCCTTTTACGGTACACCTGGTAAAATTTCGTGTGATCCTGGTGGCGAGTTCAACAATGAACTCATGAGGGAACTCATGAACCTTCATAAAATCGACCTTCATATAACTACCCCAAATAACCCAAATTCTACAGGTATAGTAGAGCGATTTCACTCTACCATAATAGAAATATATCGTTTGGCTAAATACGATCAAAAATGTACAGATGCAGCTTCAATCATGGTTTACTCCGTAATGGCTTACAACAACACTATTCACTCTACAACCAACCTCACACCGTTCGAAGTAGTCTTTGGCCATACCAGCACGAATAAAGTATTTAACGGTAACTTTGAAAGAGATTACACCCATCAGTTATTGAAAGATCATAGCAAGCGAATGAAATATCTTTATGAATATATAAGTAAGGACATTGTAGCAAAGAAAGGAAGGGTTAGAGAAAACAGAGGCGGAGAAGGTGAACCATCATTCGAAATAGGAGATATAGTATTTGCAAAGGCTGTTAATAAAAGAAAAGCAAAAGATAAGGATAGGTATCAGAAAGCAATAGTAACCGGCAAACCAGTTAGAAACGTTTTACCAATACGAGTAGGCCCCAGAGAAACCAAGGTACCAATTAAAAATATAAAACGTCCTCCACAGGTGGTGGAACCTGACCCTGAACCTGGTGGTGACGATACTTTGCGTTCACGCCCTTCAACTTCACAACTTTGACAAAAATCCTGGTGTTTAACCTGTTAAACTCGGACAAGCATACCGACAAGAAGATAAGTGGACAATATTTAAGATGTTAGATTTAAGTGGTATTCAGGAAGATTTGAATTTCAATTCTATCAAGTATTTGGAATTTGATAAATTAGTAGATATAAATAAGCCCTATTCTGAAGAGTTTTATAATACCAGACTACAAGCTCGAAACTTGCATAATGCGACCATACAAAAATTTAAACAGATCGTTCCGTCTAGCAGAGTCAAAAGAGGACTCTTAGGCCCGTATTTTAGAACGCATCTCAAGCTCTGATCTAAACTTAAAACTAGATTTAAGTAGAGATTTGATTTTAGAACGTTACTTGAGACAAGATTCAATAATCAAAACTCACCTGAGTAAAATCTTATTACAGAAGGATTTTTAACCTCTGGTCTGTGTAAAAGCCATATTTCGGTCGCGGCCATTTTGGTCACAACTGTGTAAAAGCCAAAATATGGCTTTTCAGCTGGGTGCCCATATTTCGTTCATTATTTTAGTTTTTACTGAACGTAGCGGTAAATTAATGAACGAAATATAGTGTTGTAGAATTTAGGAACTTAAATATGGCAACATCAAGCTCTCAACCATAGAGTTTTTTTAACCACTTCGCTCAGGTCCAATTTTGCAACAATAGATTTGTATTGTTCTTCAAGCACACATGTGTGCTTTAACGAGCGGAGTAGTTAAGAAAAAACATGTCATACTTTGTTTGGAGATTTTGCCGCGCGGTGTCAGGTTTCACCCTGGGAGTTGTTAACCTCTGGTCTGTGTAAAAGCCATATTTCGGTCGCGGCCATTTTGGTCACAACTGTGTAAAAGCCAAAATATGGCTTTTCAGCTGGGTGCCCATATTTCGTTCATTATTTTAGTTTTTACTGAACGTAGCGGTAAATTAATGAACGAAATATAGTGTTGTAGAATTTAGGAACTTAAATATGGCAACATCAAGCTGTCAACCATAGAGTTTTTTCAAGAAAAAGCATTTCATACTTTGAGTGTGTGTTTGGAGATTTTGCCGCGCGGTGTCAGTTTTACCCTGGGAGTTGTTAAGTAACAATCCTAACTCAAGTCGCGATTTTGACAGGTCTGATCTTCGTTTACAGGTCGGAACCTGACTTGAGTAGTGATTTGAAAGCTTTGTAGGTTATGTAGGTATATGTGGAAGCGTTTGGCGCGTTTATTTGAAAATTGCAAGAAAGTTTTTAGTATTATCATTTATTATCAAATATTCTTCATTGCATAAATATACCGAGTTTTTAACTTAAAATTAAATTCATAGGCGTTCTTAAATACGGGCCTTAGTTTGAAGGTTATTTTTGTGAAAAATGGATATTTTCGACGAAGATATATTTCATGATCGTTATGAAAATTTATTTAATTTGGATATACCAGATATACCACTTCGTTATCTTCGAGATGCCGAAGACCCTTATTCAATGAATACAAATAAGTTTAAAATACGATACAGATTTTGCCAATATACAGTTAAAAACTGTATTTTGCCACTTATTGCCAATGATCTGGTAAAATTAAATAAAAGGGGACTACCATTAGACCCTGAACTACAAATATTGGTGTGTTTGCGGTTCTATGCAACATCGTCGTTCCAGGTAAGCTGCAAGTTTATAGGTAGTAGGTACCTACCTACCTATCTAAAGAATATTTTTTGTTGAAGTAAAAGTTTGTGACGATTTTCAATTTTTTTCAGATAGTTTGTGGTGATCTATTGCACATATCGCAGCCGGCTGTATCCAGCATCATATCTAGAATTTCGATGTTACTGGCAGCAAAACATAATCAATTTATTAAATACCCCCATACAACTGCTGGGAAAACTGCCATAAGACAGGGCTTCACTTCTCTTGGGCAGTATAATCGTCACCCTGGACTGAGGAAAATAGATGGTGCAATTGACTGCACTCACGTTAGAATTGTAGATACACCAGGAGTTACACACCATGAAGCTTTTCGAAACCGAAAATCATATTTCTCAATCAATGTCCAAGTGAGTGAAATATATAAAAAATTAAACTGTTTTATATTGATTTACGTTATATTAAAGGTACTTACTACACGTCTCAGCAAGCGTAGCGTTGGCGACCTCCGGGCAGATTATTATACGACCCCCACGGGAAAGAAATGGGGTGATGCTATTCTAAGCTGGCATCACACGGCATTTTTATCCTTACTTATATAAAAGAAACCAATGTCAAATTGGGAAAATAACAACACTGTACAATATTTTTAATTGTATTATTTTTTATTATTGAAATAATGAACCAGAAGATAAAAATAGCCTATTCACTCTTCAGCGTGTCAACTTCTTATAATTACACAACAAATTTTTCTCTGTTTCGACGGGAAACAAGGACAAACAAACAAACAAGTTACCTACATTAAATATTTTTCATTTTTAGGCTGTCGTTGGACCATTCGGAGAGTTTCTAGACGTTGTGGCAAGATGGGCTGGCAGCACACATGACAGCCGTATATTTCAAATGAGTAGCATCAGGATGAAATATGTGCAAAGGACCTATGATGGCATTCTAGTAGGGGATCGTGGCTACCCGTGTTTGCAATTCCTGCTAACACCAGTGAGCTCTCCAACTAGTGTTGCTGAAGAAGTTTATAACAAAGTACAATCCAGGACACGCAACATAGTGGAGAGGTCATTTGGCATGTGGAAAAGGAGATTTCCATGTCTACGTAGGGGTCTAGGCAACAAGTTGTCGACAGTGTCGAACATAATCATGGCATGTGCAGTGCTATTTAACATAGGGCTACAGGCCAATGATGACACACCTACTGAACATGAAGGAATTGAAGAGGAGGAGGTTATTGAACCACAGGAGTTTGATGAAGACGCAGCTTTTGAAGGGTCACCCGATGGGTTTGCCGTTCGCCAAGCTATTATAGCAAACTATTAAAATATCTTTTTATTCACTAATTTCTTTTTTTAAATCATATTATATTTTGTTTAACGTACATACCTTAACTAATAAATAAAAGCTTGGCGGACGGCAGACCCGTCAAATTATTAATTATTTAGAATTTAGTTACCTTATAATAAATTTCTATTTCTGTCTACATTATATTGCAATCTATATGAAACACAACTTTGTATTATTTTTATTTATACAACATTATTTATTTATAACATAATAATACCTACACCCCTTAATATATGAAGACAATCATTATGTTATACAGAGTGGTCCAAGAGGGTGTTTGGAGTGCGGTTACTGAATATCGCAGTGCGATATTCTTCGACGCATCGATATATTGTTCGGTGCATCGTTTCATGGTAATTAAATCGCCATGAAGCCGAACATAAAAACGATAAAAACAAAAAACTTAGAAAAAGTAATGCTAAAATAAAAGGAAACTTAACCAAAAGCTATAAAAAATAATATAAATTATCAGGCCGCAACATTTATAACACGGCAAACAAAAAAAAACAGCTGGACTGAAATTACAGAGAAATACCTAATATCTAATTGTGCACTTCTCTCTGAGCTGACTCTGCTTTAGCTGTTGCTTCTATCAACTTTTGCTTTAAAATTTGAATTTCTAAAGAATTCTTTTCTTCTTGGTGTTTTTTTTCTATTTTATGTAAAGCATTTGCTCTTATTTCCCTTTTTTTATGTTCTTCTTTAAGGATTTGCACCCTCAACCTTTTCTCATTATCAGAATATTGAATATTGGAATCTGTCCTATCAGTCCTACCAGCGGATGCAGCAAAAGGCAATATGGATGGTCGTGTAGTTGGAGATGTTGTTGTTGGGGATGTTGTGGTTGAAGTAACTGTACATGTTGTTGTAGATGTAGTAGTGGAGCTTGTAGTGGCTGTGGATGGCATATTTATAATATCGTCACATTCTTCATGGGCAGGTGATGTTATTTGTGTTATATGATTTTCTGTAACAGAAACATATAAACAGAGGTAATTATTTAATTTATCTTTAATTTATCTTATTTATACAAGTGCAGCATGCTCAGAGGGATGGAGATATATATTATACGTACATACACACATCACACCTTTATCCCTTACGGGGTACGCAGAGAGTCAATGGCCAAAAACATGTTTGATATTGCCACTTCTGATATATATATTTTTTTAAATATTGTGCTAATACTATAGTGACAGGTTGCCAATCTGTCGCCTATAATTGTAATACACATGTAACCCTCGAGTCCTGTAGTCACCTTTTTTCGACAACCGCAGGAAAGAAATGGGGTGTTATTATTCGAAACCTGCATCACATACAATCTATTTAGAGATATTATTTTTAAAAAATCTTTTTCTATATACCTGCCTTATAAAAAGAAAAGATTTGATTGTTGTTAGTGAACATTGTAAAGGCTCTGCAAGTATTTGTTACAATAAAGTTCATGTTCTTTTTGGGGGTCAGTGCCTTTTGTATGGATCTGTACAGGTCCATCTATGTTTTATTTAACAGATATGTGCCCACAGCTGACTATGCATGGATAATCTTTTGTATAAATTTTGACTTTGTAGTAAGTATGTATTTCAAAGTATTTATAAAAGTCATTTAGTTACCTATAAAGTCAGAGTCAAGATTATGTGACCAGCATAGTTTCAGATTTTAATATAATTATGGACGATTGCTGCGAAAAATCCAAACTAAATAAAACGTAAGCTAAATTACCTTTTAATAAATTTGATAATATAAATAATTTAGATTCTCTTGTTCATGCAAGTGTTACTTTAGATTCTTTTGAAAAAGAATTAGATAAATTAGAAAACCCCTCTCATTTCGAAAAATATGGTATTCACTACATGTCACTGAGTTATGTTTTTACTATTATATTCTTTGTATACTTACTTTATAGAAGCAGAAACATGTTTTGTAAAAATAATACGTCTGGCTGCTGCATACAGATATTCAATCAGTGTCATAACAAAACTACGAGAGAAAAATCTGTAACGCCTATGATAATAGTTCAAGACAAAAATTTACAAATTTCAGAATCATCTTCAGAAGAGAATGACGCTAGAGTCACCCCTTCTCCAGTTAAAAGAAACATATTCATTTCCAACAAGAGCCATGAACAGTGAATAGTTTAGTTTTAATTATATCTAAGTTTTCATATTGCTTTGTACTATTTCAGCCAAACGCTAGTCCAAACCTTTTAGATAAATCTCTCATCACTTTGAGATGTGATGATCGATCTTAACGGGGGGGTTGTTATATCGAAATTACATGGGCATGCACTTAGTAATAAATTGCTGACTGCGCGACCTATTGCATCGACGACGATGCAACAGGAAACCGCTGATTTCGTAAAACCTTTAAATTACTTATTATTCAGATTGATTTGGACTCTCGTCGGGCGCACACCATTTTCCGTGTTTTTGTGAATTCTAATAAACTTATTCTTTTAGCAAGTTTAAAATTGTTTTTTAAAAACTAAGTCCTGACCCATCCCGTAATAGTGCACTACAGTCATAGTTAGTTTAAGGATCTAAGCATACAACGGGACATTAATACATTTGTTCATGGCTTTCTATATTTATCCTATTCAAATTCCAGATTTGGTCACAGTGGGTGCAGAAAGTAAAGGCGAAGTACAGGAAGTACAGAGACCAGTGCCAAGGAGCTGGAGGGGGTCCGGCTACCGTGAAGCCATTAACTGATATAGAGCTCAAAGTGTTGGAGGTGGTCGGCAGAGCATTATTTGATGGCTTTGCTAACCTAGAAACCCCTTTGGTAAGCTTATAATCTTGTATTCAATTATCTCATAATGTTTCGGCTTCTGTATTCGAATCCCCGGTCCCGGGTTCGAATCCCGGTCCGACAACACAGTGATTTTTCACTTTGTGAGTGTTTCCCAGTTTGGTAAGGACTGTGGTGTAGGAGTAGGTAGATATATAAGAAAAAACAAAGAAAGAAGAGAAGAGACACGTGTATACCATATAAGGTTTGTTATGATCGTAACAAGAGTAATGAAATATTATATGACCATACTATATGACCATTTACGGATAATTAGGTTAGTTATAAGATACCTTTAATCTGATCCTTAACATAAACATTGTAACACAATCATTTATCATTTTAATGTTAGTCATACAACCCACTATAAAAAGGGTGCATTTATCTAAATATATTCAGTATTTAATCTGCACTTGAGCCTTTCATTTCGAACCACTACCCACCACATCGCAGGACATTGCAGGCTGAATAACCTTATTGTACGAAAAGAAAGATGATACCGTGCTTCGGAGGGCACGTAAGCTGGCAATCCCGGTTGCCTTCGGGTAGTTGTTAATGCCATAAAGCAGTTTTGAAACTGACAACAGGACTCGTGAAGTCGATCGACTTTACAGTCCACTCACTTGGATAAAGATCTCCTAGTGTATTAAACTATTAAGTCTACATTTTTTTTGTTAATCAATGCATGTATGTTTGAAATATTTTGTCTTACAGAAGTGACTAAGATTTATTTGTTACATCCTAAGTTCCTTCTGCACCTAGCACAGAAGATGCAGCTGCAGATGCACTTCCAGTTCCAGCCCAACCTCTTTCTGCACCCACCTAGGGCCCAACTCAGCGTACACAAGTTCCGGAGCAGCCACAACAACCAGACGTCCAGCTTGCAGATGCTCTTCAATCTTCAAACCCAAGTCCTGCCCGACTGTTAGGTACCAGTACTTGACGTAGAACTGATACTCAGTAATCGAGGTTACTAAACCATCATAACCCACCTCGAAGACACCGGACAAGACGTCAGCGTGTCAGACCAGCTGAGTTGTTAGCTCAAGCATTAGACCGAAACAATGAAATTTTCCGGTCCACAATGACACAAGCTGCTGACGTCTTGGCCACTGCCATCCGGGATGCAGGTCAAACAATTGCATCAGCAATACTGACAACAGCTGGGGTGACTATTGAGGATCATCTGGAAGAGGAGAATTTAGATTAAGTTTCGTAACTAATATTTTAGATTATAACTTGTTATTTTTTTATGTTTGATTATTATATTATACATGTTGATTATTAACTACACAGTAAGAACTGTTCTGTGTTATAACTGTTGATTATTTTATTTTTATAGTCTCATTAGATTATAACATGTTGATCTAAGTACGGAATATTGTTACACTTTATTTTTAAACATATTTGTAGTACTATGAATGTGATACGATTTTTTAGTCTGATTGCTACATAACATGCTAATTAATGTAAGCAATAAACAAATACTACTTTTGACATACTTATTTGTTTTGTTCTTCACCTATCATATCATACATACAACAAACAATACATTCTGATCTCGGAACTTTACATACATGAAACAATTGTTTTAGATAGATCCTTTCATGTCTGAACATACAAAAGCTGCTGCTCATTATATAGAATCAGGTTGTACCTCTACAAGTATTTACAATGAAGGTACATCTGACTGATTTGGATTTACATTAAATGCTACGAACCGTCCGCGCGGTGTGCTGTTTCTTGTAATTTCATAGATCAGCGCTGCGCGCTGCGGGTCCCCCGTCTCCCGCGGGCCGGTTGTCCGTGTAACGGAGCACGCGAGCGGACATGTTTCTGGGAATTAGAAAATCAGTGAGCGCCGTTGCGTTATTCGTAGCGCACGCTCCGTGCTTGTTGTCTTTTTTAAATTTGATACAATGAGTACTATTGACACGGAACGTGTCATTTTAGAAGTCCAATGTCGCCCTGTTTTATGGGACATGTCTAATGACTTATGTAAAGACCGAGATGCGCGTCAACCTGCATGGCTTGAGATTTGCAAGGAACTATATGAAAATTTTGAGGGCTTCAGTGACGCAGAAAAAAAATTCAACAAGTGAGATTTTTTTACTTGTAGTTCACCAGCTAGTAATTAATAAATACAGCAATCTTGCCACGATACCTTACCATTTGTAGTAAAGTATTTGGTGAACTGATCTCGTATTGTATACTTGTTTCTTTGAACTGGCCCAAGTCCACTTGTGATATCGCGGATATGGCGGGGTGTAATGACAACATCGCTGATATTACCGTGTCCCTCCCTTTTTCGTACAAAATTATGAAAAATACAAATTGATTTGATAAAACAAATGGCATGTTTCCTAGAAACGTTAAGTGGACGATGAAGTATTCGAAACTTATTAGCCATTATTCCAAAGTCGATTCTATGTACGGTCGCGTTCAAAAGTGGAGTCATAGTTAACGCAAACCTCAGAAAACAAGTCGCTCGCACCCGCGGCGACACTCACACAATGACACAAATGACGTATAACATACTATTATTGACGAACTACCATTGTATAATACGCTGAGTAGTATTGACTATTTCACTACGTGAATCATAAGTTTCGGTAGCTTGGTCGGTAGCGCGGTCAAGCAAATTCTTGGTCGTAATTGTGGAGACAATGGTTCGAATCCCGATATCATCATTTTAGTTTTTATTTTATCAAATGAAGTAAAATTTAGTAAATTATGAATTTGATTTTAGTTGTTGCTAGATCGTTTGCGAGATAGTGCGTGTGCTAAGTGTTTTTTTTTAACCTAAGCTTATTTATTAAACTTCAGTGTTTATTTCTCGAAATGCATACTAATATCAGTTTGCAGGATAGGCAGCGTATTGTTGCGCTGTATGATATTGGATTTAATTTAGCTCAAATTACTAATCAGACTGGTTTGGTCGTAAGTATAGTTTTATTTCATTATAATTGTATTTTAAATATTGAAAACTTTGACTCATAGTATGTTGGTAGCTGTAAACCGATTATTAGTAACTTTTTATATATAATGCTACTTTGTTTTAGTGGAAGACTGTTGAACGGTGGGTTACACGTTTTGAAGAGGAAGGTAGCGTAAAAACTCGACCGCGCAGAGGCCACCCATGTCTTATTAATGATTCACACACAGCGGAGGATGATGGTGCAACAAAATGAAGAAAATGGTTTCATACGGACGTCTCATTATGCGAACATGTTTGAAACATCGGCACTAACCGTTCGTCGAGCCCTGCATGGTGCAGGAGTACACCATAGAAAGCCAGCCAAGAAGCCTGGTCTAACAGCGGAGCATAAACGTAACCGATTAGGTATCGTTTCCCAGAAATCTATGGAGCTGGATGTCTGCCGCTGGTCCAGGCGAATTAGTAGCACAAGAAACAGGGCGTGCAACTGCCGCTAATTATGTTGATATGCTACAGGAAAGCATGCTACCGACGGTGCGAACTGTTTATCCTGCTAGTAAAGTTCCTCGTTTTGCATTTGTCCAGGATAATTGTCCAGTGCATCGAGCTGCCGTGGTGAATAATTGGTTTAGCCAACACCATACACAAAATAATCAGCAATGTATGCCGAAGCGTGCCCGATAAATCGTTGCTGTAGTCACTCAACCTCTGTTTACCTGCTTACCCGCCTACTATTGCATTAGGTATTTGAGGAGCATTACATTAGCAATTAAATTATGCTAAAACATCGATATATATTTATATAAGATTGATCATTATTAGTCAGTTATCTTAAGGCCTAGCTTCAATATCTTTTCATTACGAAAACGAATACTTAAGCTTAAACCTTGAGATGTAGACATATAACTGATTTATTCTTATTACAATTACAATTACTTCCGAGGAAAGCGCAGCATCGTTAAACATAGAACAATAAAATAATTACTAACGAAGTTATTACTTAAACAACTTTATTGAAAGATTCAATTCAAGATTTGGATCATTCCTATGATCTTATAAATAATTATCGATGTTTCAGCTAATGAAGACTTATTTCATTTCACATAATATTGTGTTTTACCATTCAAACAAAACTATTAACTACGTATTACGACAGCAATAATTTTATATAGTTTTACTTATCTTATGGGTACCAAAAGTTCTTATTCATGTCATTATGTTATTTAAAATATAAAGTAATATACCATTTACGCGTTATCTTGGCAATAGCGTACATTGACACGACCGGTACCAAAAACAACATTTTTAGGCGATAATTATCGCTCTCCATACAAACTGTCGCTAGAATTCACATCGCTAAAGTATCATAATACCGGCCAATTCCGGGTATTCCCCCGGCACAACCCGGCGTCATTCCACAACCATGTATATACAAAATTATCAAAAATGAGTGTACTTGTAGCCAATTTGAAAAGTTGTTATTTTAACTATTACTTTTATATGACGATAATTTTCGCAAACTTTTGAAATGAGTTCAATTCTATAACATACGTTTTAAAATATTGCCCAAAATTTATTCTCTAATAAAGGTATAATACCGTAAAATATAAATTATTCTGGGTTGCAATTATAATTTTAGCAAATAAGAAGCCAAAAAGCTTAACAAATACATTTTTACCTTAAATAAATATAAATCAAAATTTTTGACACTAAAACTAAAAATTTTGAGTTACGTTGTTTTGTAATGAGCCCCTAGCTGGCCAGAGGTGCTGTCCCGCAGGCTCCATTTATTATAAACGTAACTGATAACAGCTCAGACAGCAACAGTGATGCAGTTGATGATCGCAGTGACAGCAGTGATGATGGTAGTGAATAAATCGAATAAATGTATTGAAAATTTATTTTAATGTCTCTATTTTACCTTAAACCAGACACAATTTGTTTCATATCTTTAAAAAAACTATCAACTACAATAACAAGCATATCAGTGTGTGTGCCGCAGCGCGGCTCAAATTATACCCATGCATTTGCGTAATGCCCAGATGTGTGTGAATAAACCTTAAAGGGCGGGCCACACCGGCTCCGTATCCGTTCCGTACCCAGCTCTCGTCCGTAGTCACGCACGAACTTATGACGTTGTAATGTATGGGACTGTATGAGATACAGCACACCGCTTGCGTGCAGCACGGAACGGATACGCAACGGATACGCAACGCAAGCGGTGTGCCGTATCTCATACAGTCCCATACATTACAACGACATAAGTTCGTGCGTGACTACGGACGAGAGCTGGATACGGAACGGATACGGAGCCGGTGTGGCCCGCCCTTTAGGCTTGGAAAAAATAATTTTCTCAAATTAAATTAGATTTTGATATGGTTTTTTCCTTTTTTATTTGTTTCACATTTTTTATAATTTTACATTTTGGTCACTTAGAATAAAATAAATAATAAAAGACTAAACAAATAAAATAATTATGACGTGTTTCAGCGTTTTCTAATTTTCAACCCTTTAAGGGGTAAACATGGACTTGAAAGTTTGTATGAAAATTCGCGTTTTGTATGAAAATACAGTGCATGCATCAAAATAACACACACATCATAGGCTACTTTTAACCACGTGAAAATAATTCATTTTCATGGCAATTTAAAGCAGACGAAAACTAGTAGAATTACTTAAAATAATGATCTAAAACATGGTCACAAATAAAAATGTTTCTGATCCCTGCAGCGACCATGCCCTGTACTCATGTACTCTAGCAATATTCATGTCGCTCACTTTTTCAAGGAAAAACGATGTATCGCTATCGCAAATGAGAGTACAGTGGTAGTTAAGGTCAATGCACGCTATCGCCATGATACAAAAAAAGCACTATACCTACTAATAAAATAATTTCTTACCTTACTGTTTGTTTCATTACAATATTATAGCTTTATGTTTTTAGATATAATGTTTTGATACATAATTTACAATAAACATTTATAGATATAATACATAGATGAATATATAGAAAAACATTTTAAAAAAAATATTACTGGAGAAAATAATGGTAAAAACATTATAAAAAAAACATTATTCCTGTACAGAGTCGGGATGGGAACCCGGTTCCGTTCTGAATAGAAGGTAAGAACTATTACCGCTAAGCTACGGTCGCTTGTGACCAAATGGCCGAAATAAAGATATGTAATCTATTGCTTTACTACAAGTGAACGAATAAGGATAACTATGATATGTTTTAGACAAACCAGTGTAATGTTTCCTTTGTGGTAATGTGGTGGCGAATAGACTATCACCGAGTAATTATTTCAAAGATTACATAGATGTCGCTTATAGGTGGTAATCTGTTAAGTTTTAATGCTACGCATTAAGGTGGACTTTTCTACTTACAGTCTATAATCTTACGTGTGTGCGTAAGTTAGTAAAGTAAGTTCAGAGGATAATAACCCGTATTGCAATCTGTCACGTGGTCTAACTATGACTCCACTTATAAATCCGACCGTACGTCTAGCTCTAGGCAAATTTGTGCACTGCTGATGCTGCGATGAAGTTTCTATTTATTCAATGAAACGATAACCACTCAGAGTGGGCTTTTAAACTGAAAACGCATTTGCAAGAGCGCGTCTCAGGACGTTGACGAAATGATTTGTCTGGCGTATTATGCTATCTCCAAAATCATCAAGAGGAGATTGTTAACCTGGAGGATCCTGAGATCACAGATTTATTTTCTAGGCCAATTAAACTGGTAATAAAAAAACAGATAATTTCGCTAATTGAAAGAATAAATAATTATAACGGCACAAATGACGATGTCTAGGAGAGAGATCAGAACTGCGGCAATTATGTTAATGATAATGAATACAATTCCAATCTTACGTTCAAAGAAAAACTTCAGCTGCAAATAGAAACAGCATGAGGGTATTGTCCCCTGCTGAATATAAAGAAACTGACATTTCTAAAATTGTCAAACAGGAAATGAATCTATTTGAAGCTTCAGGTTCCACTCGGGGCTACAATCTTGAAAGAGCTTACAAGTATTTGATGACAATTCCCCCTACTTCTGTCGAGGCTGAAAGAGCATTTTCAGCTGCTGCATATATGTGCAACAAATTAAGGACGCGGCTTCGCGATGAAACATTGGATACGCTGTTATTTTTAAGGTCATATTTTCAAAACAAATGAGGACTAGAATTTAACTTAAAAAGTGTGATTTATAAAGTTCCTGATTATATTCATAAGTATATTTTTGTGTTTAATTTGTTATTTTTTTTGTTTTTTCATATGTGTTTGCAAGTGCAAGATTTTTAGAAGCCAAAGTTTTCTTGTTTTGTTTTAGAAGATTATTTCGTTCTTTCTTTAGAGTACTTTATGTCTGATTTTGTCAAGATAGAGACGAAAGACTACTTTTCTTTTAAATAAAAAATTAAATTCATAATTTTTATTGAGTTTTTCTTAAAATTTTCAATCCCGGGGTAATTCCGGGATCCCGGGATTGTCTTTGTTCAGCCCCAAAATCCCGGGCTTGCAAATAATGGCCGGGATTGTATTCCCTATTTGGGTGCATCTTCGCATATGGCTTTGAATTACCAAATGATTAAGCAGAAATACATATGGGCCAATACAGAAATCGAAGTTATGTACAATGATAATGTACGTGATAATATAATATCAAATCAATTCGAGGATATTAAAAACTGTGTCAAGGCAGCAACAAGCGCAGCTTCGCCAATTAAAACTGCGTCTTATTCCAGCATAGTGAAAAAAGGAAAAGATTCTGTTATTTGCCCTCCTAGCACTGCAACTATTGCAATTTATCCAAAAAACAGAGAACAACAAAGCGAGCAAACCAAGAAAATTGTAAAAGAAATAATCAAGCCGGAAAAAATGTAACTTCACATCCGCAGGGTTTGGAACACCAAGAACGGTGGTGTCATTATTAGCTCGGACCAAAAAAAAAGTTATCGAAAAACTTAAGAATTCGGAACACCTTATAGCATCTGGCTTGAAAGTAGAAGAGACCACGAAAAGGAGACCAAAAATCATTCTAATGGGTGTACCCTCTGACATTTCTGAAATGGATCTGTATGATTGCCTCTATGAGCAGAATATTGCAGAAAGAAAATTGAACATTGATCTTGACCTACTTAAGAAGTGGGTGAGATTGAGTCACAAATCTGGAAGAAAGGAAGTCCTTTATTGTACGAGTAATTTATATTCTAAAAGTCACAGCCGAGATTAGAAAAATTCTTATACCGCAAGATCGTGTGTTTATCAATTGGTCATCCTGTCGCGTTCGAGATTATACTCATGTAACGAGTTGCTTCCAGTGTCAGCGATATGGGCACTCTGCAGAACACTGCCGTGACGCTGATCCCTATTGTGGTCATTGTGGGTCCTTGGGCCGTTCTATGAAAGATTGTACTGTAAGGGCACATTTTTTTTTTTATTTTTTTTTTTTTTTTATTAATGATGGGTTTGCTCTTCCTATATTTGCAACATGCATGCGTTTTAAAAAGCTAATCACGAAACAGGTGACGAAAAATGCACTGCGGGAAAATTGCCGAGGACCGATACTTGCGCTCTACCGATTATAGAGAAAAACTATGGGCCACTCTAATTATGATAGAAAATATTTAGGTGGACAGTTTAGTATAAATGATAACTTCTTCAAAATTGTTAATTGTTTGACATAGTTTTTAAGTTGTGGTAATTTGTAGGATAAGCAAAAAGACCGAATAGGTATTTTATTTGCGTGGCGTTCGAAGATATGCTATATTTGCAATACATTAAGTAATATTAATTAATTAGGACACGTTCGTACACTAAATGTATCCATGATGATTATTTAAATTTGAACTGGTATGTAATGATGAGTATTGATGAGGTATAGATTAAAATATTGTATAGTTTATTTAAGTTCATTTATATTGTATTGTACCTTTATAGTCGATTTTATTATAGAATAATAGTTGTGTCGCCTATCCATTTACCTAAGATACAGGAATTCTCATTCTTAGTTTAAGAAATGGTCAAGCCCCGTAACTATTTTATATAAGTGTATTTGTATTTGAAATAAATTATATTACGATGACGTGAAAAATAGCACAAAAACATCTGAACAAAGAACGAGGGCGGTGGAATCGTCTGTTGATATAAACATCAATCTATCGATGAAGGTCACTCTTCGGCAAGATAATTTTCTATCAAATGCAAAAAACAAGTCCCAACTGATTAAAATTTTGACAGAAAAAATGCAGGCTGCCAACATAAAAACACGAATCGCTGCAAGTGATGCTGACTGCACAATTATTCGCACTGAAATTGATAAAGCTGCAGACAATGTTGTGGTCACTGTTATACTTTAACTTCAAAAACATTCATTTTGTGATTCTATTCTCTTTCTGCAAAGTTTCAGTGGGTGTGATACAACCTCAGCAATTGACAGGAAGGGCAAAACATCAATTATCAAGATTTTTGATCAAGAGCCGTCATTAAAGGAAATAGCAACTGTATTTTATGACCCAACGTCAACTCAGCAGGTTATAGCAGAATCCGGAGAAAAAATGATTCTTGCAGTATACCGAGCGCCCTGTACTCAGTCTGAGATCAACAGACATCGATTCACAGTTTTTATGAAATCTTGTACCAAGCCCAAACCGGATCTTTTCTTTCTCCCCCCTACCAAAGGGTCAGCAAAATATCACGCTTACAGAGTATTCCATCAAGTACAGGAGTGGCTTGGGAACCAACTGCCTCCTGAAATATGGGGTTGGAAGCGAAGAGTCGATGGAAACATAGAATCAATCACGACTTTGGATCCTCCTCATGCTCCTGAAGCGTTGCTAAAATTAAGTGTAGTCTTATCTGTAACGGCTGCCTAGGAGGTCGTACTAATGGACCCCCCATCGATGTTAGTGATAAAGATGACGAAGATGAATCACAATTTGATTAATAAGTCGGCATACTCGTGCAAAAAATAAATGTAATTTCTTTTTATATATTTCTTTTTTTTACCTTTAATACTCTGTATCTCCTAAAGTATTGATCGTACAGTAAAAATGTTTTATAGAAAATTTAATGTAGATAATTAATGTAGAAGTCACTAAAGAGATATTATGAAAATTTATCGAGTTGCAAGCAAAAACCTTTAAAAATATAGAAAGATACCTTTCTCCTCCTCCCCCACCGCCGGCTTGTGTCCCTCCCTCGGGGGCTTTTAGTATATCTGCACATATCTAGGAATAACTGTAGCAACTTTCAAAACTACACGAATTATTCGATCTGAAGAAATAAATTTTCCCATACTAAAGAACGCTAAATGCAGAACGTTTTTTACATTACTGGAAGAAGACCTACCAATCTTAATGGATGAATTGCCTCTGGCTACAAGATGACGACGTGGGCAAATGTACCTTCAAATGGATGGATGTCCTGCACACTACGGGTTGCAACTGCGACGATACCTCAATGAAAATTACCCGAACATGTGGATTGGCCTAGGAGGACCAGTAGGCTGGCCCGCACGTTCACCTGATCTGACACCCCTAGATTACTTTTTGTGGGGTGTCATGAAACAAAGAGTTTACAGTTCATCTATAAATACTGAGGTAGAGTTGCACGATAGAATTATTCAGTGCGCCAATGAAATACGAAACGACCCAGGAATGATCTGTAGAGCCACAAATCAAATTGGTCTGCGTGCAGTTTTGTGGGTATACAATTATTTTAAATGGACTCAGTTTCCAGGTACTGGCAACCCGATGGCTGTCATTTTACCTACATATAGTTAATTTGTGCATTTTACGTCTTTGCAGCTACCAGCACAAGCGCGTGCGCTAATTTTATATTTTCCAATTAAATGGAATAAACTCTAATTCGGTTGATAATTCCATAAAGATTTGTGCGTTAGTTAACAGCAAGAAAGGTAAGTGTCATGGTAGTTTCGCTGTGTTACAACAAATTCTTGATTGTAGAAATTTCATAAGGGTATCATTCTTTTCAGCCACGCATCATGCCAGACTTCTTGGCGTTCGTATCGTTGTTATAATTCGTCCCGTATATATTATTATCCCGCCCACCTCGGTATATTTGACGAATTATATCCCAAACACTCTAAACGATATATATATCTTTTGTATCTAACGTAAAATAAAATGTTGTGGATTACTATTCCAAGTGTGCTGATCCATAACTCGAGTAAGTACTAAGGTGGTCAAAAGTCAAAAGAGCATACCTAGTTGGGATTTTTAGTTCTATGAGATGAAATTGAGCGCCACCTAACTATTATTGATTGCATCTTGCATCCCCAAGGAGCAAAAATAGTACTTAAAGTATTCTTCAATACTATTTCTTCTTGTGCTTGTAAGATACTTGTAGTTAACTACAATGCTGGATTTGTGTTTAATATTTAGCGTAGCTAAGGCGAGTAAGTTAGGTATTCTATAAGGTCAGGAATGCGGCGTTACCCGAACGCGCAGACATCGCTATGTGCATATGTTGTCCTTTTCTGACTCGCACGGCGAGAGGTATTGCTGTCGGGGTCGGCGTCGATACCCTCGCCCCAGTCGCCCCGATACCTCGCTACGGTCAGCACGTATTTTGTTGTGCAGATTCTCTGCCATGTGTTTTGCGTGCCGCGTACTGGACGATACAATTTGTGAGATCGCGCGTGTTGTTGCATCGTATTGTAAAGTGTCTCCTAGGTTATATTAGAATTAGGGCTCAGTGATTGTTTGACATTCCGAAGCCCTCAGCGTGAGCGGTCACGTTACTTGAGGCATTGGGTAGCCATTTTGGGCTCGCGTGTTGTCCGACTCACCTTCGTAATGAGCCACGCGTAATAATTAATATTAGAGTGAAATACTATTAGAGTGAAATACGTACAGAAATCGTGTGTGGTTTGACGTGAATAACGCGCCAAGGCTGTGTAGAGAAATACTGGGTGTCGATACCTTTTCCACCCAGTCCCGTAAGTACCAACGGCTCCCGATTTGATCCACTTCCTAAATTTCCTATATCCGTTGTGTACTTTACTTATTGTGCCTGCGATATTGGACTGTAAGTACTGAACCTATTTGCTTTGTTATAAAACTGTTTCTTCTTCCGGTGTGTTCCTTTTAGTCATATTTGTTTGTACTGATCATTGTGATTCCTTAGTACGAATTGCGGAATTCGTGGAATGATATAGTTTATTTATCTCATAGTATGCGCTGCTATATTGTGCTGCGTATGCTATTTAGCGCTGCGTAACGCGGCCATTTGTCTGTCTTCAGTTGAACTCCTGGTAATTTATTCAATATTTACCATTTTACTCAATTTACCATTGTAAAATCGCTTCCACTGCTGGAGTTTAGCTTGGAATTAGACAATTTGGGTACAGTTATAGGAGCTTTTTTTCTAATAACTATCTTATAATCAACTTAAGGAACGTCAGTTAGCGTTATAGTATACTTGAGCCAACACAATTTGAAGTACAAACACTCTAATTAGTATCTGACATAAGTATGTTACTAAAGCTAAGGTGCTATGGTGTCAAGGCTGTGACTACATGCTAGTGTACGATCATTATTCGGCAGATGAATGTGAATACTGCTACACAATATAAAATAAAAATTTCTTTATCTTAAAGGTTACATAAGTATAGGTAATCTTATTTAGTACAGCTATATTTCCTTTGTTTAGTTAGGCTACGTACTCACTATGCAACTATTGCCGGCGACTTTTCAACCTGTCTCATCACACTTCCTAAAGTTCGACATAGACGAGTATGTACAGTGCGCGCGCGAGTTGATTGCGATACGGAAATATGCGGCCTCCTTTTCGCACTTGCCGTGATAATGGCACGTGCGACAAGGAGGCGCATATTTCAGGATGGCCACTAACTCGCTTGCGAGCTGTAGGTGCGCGCACGCAACAAAAGTTATATGTGAGTGAGCATGCCCACTTATGGAATGGGAATTCCCCGGCACTTTCGTTGACGCCGCACTTAATATTACACTACACCCAACACTGTGCTTGATGTTGTGGCTCAGTTCGTTTAGTCAATAAGTATCTCAAGAGCAAGCGGGTCGTTCTCACGGTCGTTCTTGTCAACAGAATAAACAATTGGCATACGACACCATTTAACACGGATCACATTATTATTTTAAAAAGGATAAAAGTAAACAAAGCTATAGTTTTTAGGTTTTTTACACATTTGCTTGACTCCATAATTATCTATATTTTCAGAACCATGCCCTTTAAAGAAGTGCAAACCCTTGAAGACGGCGACCTTTTTATTACTTTTTGCCCAGATCAATGGGAAAGGAATGGTAAACTACTTTGGCCGCAATCTTTACTTGAAGGAGAGAAACTGAAAAAGAAAGAGGATTCGCAACCGCAGAATGATTGGCAAGTTCTAGACTGTTAAGTTAAAAGAAATAATTTAGCTCTCGCCCAGGCAAAAGCAGCAGCTAAGGCTATGTCTGAGAATCGAAAGCAAAGAAAAGAAAATTTTGCAGAGACACGAATACCAAATGTTTGAATAATTTAGCAAAGGAATGTCTTGCAGTAAGTTCTAAAATGTTTTTAGATTTTTCCTCTCAAAACCTCTCATCTATAATGCCAATGGTTGACATAGCTGCCGCCGAGTAAGGAACACCTTAGAAATTTATTTTTATATATTAACTATAATTTTCGTTTTTTACAGACCCAAACTAAAAAAAAAGTCAACCAGCAATGAAACGCCTTCTAAAACAGTGCCATTAAAAACAGCACTTAAAACACTGTCAGAGGCCCGACACACAGGAGTGTTACATGATACACAAACCACATCTTGTATACCTTCACAGCATCAAGTGGTGCGTATTATTAAAATTTTATTTACAGCACAACACTGAATTCTGTTCAGCGTATAAATTCTTCTTTATTTGACTTCAACTTACTTTCTTCAAAAAAATATTGAACCCTCAGCTGTCGTTTTTACCCGACTGCGAAAAATGACGGCTATGTTTTTCGAAGTTATGTATGTTTATGTTTGTATGTATGTATGTATGTATGTTTCTATGATACGCTCTGCAGCTCAAACGGCTGAATAGATTGTATCTCACTTGAAAGGTGTCGTTAGATTTGTCTTAACTCTTAAGCTCGGTTTACATTATCTTAGTGTTTAGTCAAGTGCTTTAGGATAGTGCTTTAGTTGAAACGTGTAAACGCTACTTGCTTTAGTACAGTTCTAGTTGAATTTCAAGTTGAATCAAAATAGAATCGCTTTCTATTTTTGTTTCAAGTGATACCCCTCCCGCGCCCGCGCAAGATCCGGCGCGTCACTCGTTGTGTGTAAACACTAGAGATGGGCTAAGTCGTTATTTTGCGATCACCGTGACTGTCGTTCCAGTTCCAAAAAAATCACCGTGAAAAATCACCGTGACTTTGTCACGTCGTTACTTATAGGTTACATGGCACGACATTGGGCTTGGAACTTAGATAACTAGGTGGAACTATTGGAACTTGGAATCATAACGACAGTAGATTACAGTTGAGCGCAAGCGAGAGTGAGTGACTGAACAGTTGATCACAAAATATCCTTCACACTTTTTACAGGCTTAGGACTGTCGCATTTATATAATTTAACTGTGCGGCGTGTTTATTATTTTGGATCAACTATTTACATTGTTTTGATTTTTTATACATTTATATTACATTTTTACATCTTATTATGTACAAGTTTTTCTTTTTTTGTTCCTTTCTATATACATAAGTTATTTACAAGTGTTGTTATTTACATGCGTTATGCGTTGTTATTTATATTAGTTGTCATTTATACACTTGACATGCGTTGTGTTATTATTTACATGCGTTTTATACACTTTTTTTGTGTTATATCTATTTACAGAAGTAATTTGCGTTAAGGAATAAAAGCTGCTGTACTTTCCTTACGCCAAGCCGTGTGCGCCTTTCGTTTACCAGGTTTCCGGCTTTTGAAAAGAGCCTTTCGCAAGGGACAGATGTGGCCATGAAATTGAGTTTTTTTCGAGCTAAAAGCGCTAAGTTTGGGAAGCTGTGCTTATAATCCCTCCACCATGCTAGTGGGTCTTCTTTTTTGCCCAAAACAGGTAACTCCAGATACCTCTGTACTTCCAATAGTGCCTGCGATGTAGGGGTACCTTGAGGACGTGCAGCGTTGACCAAGTCTTCATACTCGTCCCAAATGTCAAATTTGTTCTTTTTCGGGATAGGTTCTTCGGCTGTATCCACCACATCAGCAGCTCTTTGAACTGGCAAACTTTTTCTGATATTAGCTGTGACCAGCTCAGTAATCGTTTTTCTAACATCAGCAGCGTAAACTTGATTTTTAAATACATGTAATTTGAAACGTGGGTCCAGCATCGTAGCTACTCCTATAGTTTTACTTGCCTCCAGGTTGGGGAATTTTCTTTCTGTCTCTGACTTTAACATATTGATAAGATTTTTGGTGGACTCGTGGAGACTGTCGACGAAATCTTCCTCCAGTGGGTCTTCTGTTATTTGAAGCATTTTATTAAGGGTTGAAATGAGCCCTCTTGTTAATATGAGTATTTGGCTTCCAGATACATACTTTTCGCCGCTCATGTCCTCTGTTATCTGTTCAAATGGCTTGAGGACAATACACATCTCACGACATAGTCGCCATTCTTCATGAGATAAAGCTTGTAATCTATGCTCAGTTAACGCCATCGTAGATTTAATAGCGTCTTCTAAAAGGACAAAGCGTTGCATCATTTTCAATGTGGAATTCCACCTAGTTGATACATCTTGTAGAACCTTTTTGGGGCCTGATATACCATTTTGTTTTTGGTATGTAATCAGTTTTTCTGTGGCTTTCACACTTCTTTTATAATGGGCTACAATTGTTTTTACTTTTGTGATTACATCCCTTATAACAACTTCTGCTGTGTTTTCCACGGTACAACCTCTCACAATTAGGTTTACAGTATGGGCGTAACAGCCAAAATGTTTATGGCCCATTAGTTCTGCAGCAAGTTTCATATTGCTGGCATTGTCAGTGACAGTAATTAAGACTCTGTCTTTTAGCTTCCATTCGTGGAGAATTCTAACAATATTATCTTTAATATTTTCTCCAGTGTGCGAACCAGGAAGGGGACAACATTCTAACAATACTGACTTCAATAAAAAATCTTCATCTATATAGTGAGCTGTCAGCCCTAAATAGGGATCATTGGTGCTAGAAGTCCAAATATCGGATGTTAAACAAACACTGAGTGCTTGACTCTCGAGATGCTCTTTCGTGTTGGCTAAGCATGCCTCGTACAGTGCCGGTAAATAATTATTGGAAAGCACTTTCCTGGTTGGCAAGACATACGAAGGGTTGAGCCCCTCAACGAATGCTTTGAATCCCCTGTCCTCAACTATCGAAAAAGGTTGATAATCGTATATAAATAGTTGCATAAGCAAATCATCAATCTTTTTCTTCTCATTTGGTGTAAGTTTTTTTTTAATGTATCTGGCTATGACAGGTTGGCTTAGTATTTTATGTGTATTATCACCACTAGCATTACCTTGTTGCGCTTTCTCATTAGTAGCTGCAGAAGGCGTTGAGGTGGTCGCCGCCGATGCCAAAGGCGGTGGCTGAACACTATGTGCATTTGACTCCGCTGGCGTTGGTGTTGGTGCACCTGAATCAATTGTCGCTGGTGTTGGTCGACTTGGCTCCAATGTCGATGATGGTGGTTGTGGTTTTGAGCTGATAAATTGCACTGTAGGATGCTTTCGCTCCAAGTGTTTTTTTAAATTTGATGTGGAAGATTTATAACTTAGTCTAACTTTACACATTTTGCATATTGCTATTTTATTTACAGTATCAATCGAGTCAAAACAGTTCCACAAATTACTTGTTTTCATTTTTCGTGAGTCCGCCATAATTAAACACTATCACTTAGTTAGTTTTTACACATATATACAGTAAATTTTAGTATTTACACTACGAGGTACTAACAACAATCACTGTTAACCCAAGTCCACTCTCTACAACACAACTTTTTAACTTAAAAAACTTTCGTGGAGAAAGAAGATAAGTAAATCAAAATAAATTGTCTTATTAGAGCGCGTGCACTTGTCACAGTGATGAATCATACAGTCAAAGTTCAAGGCCAAGACAAAATCCCTGCCATAGACTTACAGATACAATAGAAATGTTCTAAGACAAAAAAATTGAATGTAATATTTAATGATTGAATATACGCAGTAACTCAATGTTTTTTCTTAGAACATTATTTTTATTTAAGAACCTACCAATTTAAATAGTTTTGAAAGGATACAATTCTGCCTTGAACTTTGATTTTTTTTACACGCAACCTATATAATGTATATATAAATAAAAATGTTTTGATTATGATATTAAATATAGACAAAAGCATTTCTAATACATGACTAAATAAAAAATAGATATTTAATTCGAGAGTGTAATATTACTATCAAAATAATTTTTTTTACCCAGTATGAAAGTCACCATGTTATAACTCCAAGTTCCGTAATGACTAAATATTTGTTACATTATCCTATACTTATCGAAAAAATAATAATCAAACAACTCATTTTTTTAAAGATATTTCCGTGTCTACCATATTTGTTACTCTGTCATCGTCGCGCGCTTGCGGTAATTGCCATATATGGAATTTTGCCGAATCTACCGTTGATTGGTCGCTGCCGCGGACCGGGCGGGGCAAGCGCGGCCGCTTGGCGCCAACCGTCCGCGTCGTCGTCGTGACAAAATAACGCGAGGCGCGCGCGCGGTCGCGCTTGGAACTACTTGGAAGCCGCGAAGTAACAACGTTATTTTGGAACGTTGTTATTTTCTAAAAAGTCACAGTGACTTTTGCAGGCACCTGTTCACCGTGACTTTTTCACTGTGACGTTATTTATCACCCAACTCTAGTAAACACGTAATTTAGTAAAATCTTTAGGAGAGTGCACAAGTGCCTTGAAACACGTGCGTGTTTTTTGATTTTTAAAGATGACTAATGGTCGGAAGGTACATCTGTCAAATTTGTGTCTGAATATTATGTCGTTTACGAATGTCTATAGAACGTTAAAAACAATTTGTACAAAAACAAACAGGCTCGGCATTCGGCATACACTGCCATAAAAAAATCAAATGTCGCCTTCTATTTGTTTCATAACTACATTAAGTATTTTACGTAGAATAGCGCGTATTTCGCGACGTCGCGCGTCGTTGCGCGTTCATTGTGGCGTCGAAAAGATACTCTACTGCAAGAAGTGTAAACGTTCACTCGCAAACCACTAAAGCACTAAAGAACTTGCCTTTCAACTTGAACTAAAGCACTCGACTAAACACTAAGACAATGTAAACCGGCCTTTAACTGTCAGAGTAACATAAAATAGATATTTTTTTGATGCGTAGCGTAATACGTTACGTAATGAGCCGATCTCCTGTCATATCCATACTATTTTCTCACGCAGACGCACGCACGCAACACTCGTCCGGTGTGTAATGGCCTGTAACCAAAACTATAAAAACAAAAACCCGACTGCGTGAAAAATGAAAAGATTGAATCAAGTTGAAAATATAATTTTATGCATTTTAAATAGGTTGGTATTGAAAATCAGATAACTATTAGAGCTATCAATAGCTCGTCATTTATCATACCTAAGCATTACGGAACATAATAATTATTAGAAGGTATTTGAATGCTGTCAACTATAAATATTTAAAAGCGAAGTAAAATTATATTTTCAACTCGTTTTCATCTTTTTACTTTTCATGCAGTCGGGATTTTAGTTTTTAATCTTTTTTTTATTATAAATATTACATTCCTTGGTGAAGTTTCCTGCGGAATTGCTGTGATTTTAGTGCAGAATGAGTCAGGCACCTACATTTCAGGAAAAGCTTTTGGTACTGATAAAATGTTAACTTTACAAAAATTTTGCTAATTTTACTTATTTAATTCTTAAGGCTACTGACGAAAACACACCAGCGGCATCAACTTCTTCTGGAACACAAGGTGCGCTAGGAGAAAATATGGAAACATACCTTGTTATACCAGACAGTAACCAAGCGGACACGCCTATAATATATATAGATAAAGCAACAAACTTATCAAAAGAAAACTGCCAACTAAATTACGACTTAAAGTCTATTGAAAATGACATCAACATTATCAAAAGGGACATTAAATCCATAAATGATGATAACAAGACTATACTGGAGATCCTTATTAACATTTTAAATAATCAAGCTGTCATACATAACGCAGTTGAACCGATTGAACGAAAAGCGACTGAACTACAAGTTGCGAATGAAGAATTTATTGCAAAATCTATTAAAGAAAAACGTAATCACGCGCTTGGGTTACAGCCAATTAAAGATACAAAGGATATAGAAGAGCTCGAAAAAAATGCTAGACTCTAATTACAAACAAAGTTAAGTGTGGTATGTACTAAAGGCCCAGGAAAGGGAACCACAAGTGCTAATGCTCTTGTTGACGTTATGTTCGAAAGTCATTTTTTTAAATCTTGTTCATGGACTGGAGTCTCGCGTAATTCAAATGAAGCTACAGAAAAGATTTGCTTCAAGGGTTTCTCCAAGATTATTGGTTTCTTGTTTGATATACTACATCAGCACGATTCGTCATTTAATTTAAACAATTGTTATAAGTTTTTTAAAACTGTCTTGCGAAACGCTGACCACAGATGCAAAATCAAACCACAAAGAATTTCTACAAAAAAAGGAAAAAAGAGAGATATAAAGACTGGTTCCGAAAATCAGAACAAAGATGAAGATGCTAAGCCTTGTTCCGAAAATGAGAAAAAAGATGAAGATGTTTAAGAGGAAGGAGTTGATTTAAAGTAAAAAGAAAACTGGCTAGCTTACAATTGGTATTAAGATGCTATTGTCTGTTGTTACTTTTTATACGCATAAAGTAAATTTATTCACCAGACTGACCTAATTAACAGGTATGTAGCTACTTGGTACCAGTTCTTCTAATTAGGTTTGTACTTGATACGCTAGATTTTCTTAGTGATACCGATGTTGTTATTCCTGAAGAACCTGGCTTCACTGATACTTAACACCTTTTTGCCACTTTTCTTTTGAATCTACCACTTCTTTTAAATCGTTTCCAATCGCTTAAATCCATAATAAACTGTTAAAAAACAATTTCCTCAAGGCAAATTGGAATTAGAAAATAACTAGTTGAACAAAATGGCTGATGTTTACTAATAATGTGATTGATCAAGTAGCTTTATACGGTTGTTTGATTTTATAACGTCCTTAACTTATAATTATCTTAGCTAAGAGTGTTATTAGAGCTTCTTTTCTTACAAAATGCTACTATAAGATTTCAAGACTATTTTATCTTCCTGAAGACAATTATAGGATACATATTTGTCGATGATAGAAAGTAAAAAAATAAGAAAAGAAAAGAAAAGAGAAAAGAAGCGAACACAATGAAAAAGGAGGAGAGCCTGGATACATACAGGCACACACGCCGTGAACATCAGGATGCCGCTAAATCAGGATCACACTGCATCAGGTCCTTTGTAGAAAACAATAAAGAATGGACCCCAAAACTAATCAACCAGCAAGTCTGGATGATACTAAAAATCACATCATAATCAAACTTACGTCAGGATATGAAATAACACTGAGGAAGTATAGCCTTACGTCAGGATACAGAACAACACGTCGTGGGCGTATAATCATCGAACCCTGTAGAATACTGCATCGTCAAATGCTATCTCCAGCTACTGAAATGATAAGCCACAACGTCGCACAGTGTTTTACAAACCCCGATTTTGTCTCATGCCCTTTTTATTGTTCAAATCGTTTGTTTATATGATTGTAAGCACTACAGTGAAATTCCGGCATCGATACGACCTCTAGTTTTGACAAAAAAAATATTTATAGTTTGCCTATATCCGGGTCCTGAAAATCATAAAAATATTAATATTTAATAAAGTGAACAACTATTTAAAAATTTGATAAAACGTATTATTTACAATCAAAACAACAAACATTCTGTCCATTTTTGGAATGTGTAATGTAGGTACATTAAAAGATAAAAATACTTTTGTAATATTTATTTTCATTTTAATATTTCAAGTATAATCCCGTATTAGATCGAGATTTTTATACAGTATATTCATCACACCTTATTCTATCTAAATTATGAAAATCACCATCTAATTCCGGGTTATTTAGAAGTTATTAATAGTTTTAGTTATATCCGGGAAATATCCGAAATTTTTGGAGTGAGGGTTGTCACCAAACGAAATCGAAAATAAAATATATATTTAAAAAATTTCGTCGACAGTTAACATTTGTCTTCTATAAATTGTTTTTTTTTATGACGTTATGTTAAAATAATGAAAAACAAAATGGTATGTACCAGAAAATACCAGCAAAGTCCATAAAACTAAAAAAGCACAACAAAAACATAAGGTAAGATACTTTAAACTAAATACTAGAATTGAACGTATTTTAAGGGGTTACGCTATGGTTCCTGAAAATATGTAATATGTATGCATGTATGTATGTACAATTGTTTGAAACGCTTTGCATTCTGAAAGGCTTGACGGAATTTAAAATATTTTGAGGTATTATTTAGATTTGTCTTAACTATGAAATTGGCATAGGGTCTAAAATTTGAATATGGCGCCAAATAAAAGGTACCTAATTAATAGCTAATTCTAAATATGTAACTAAAACGTAATTAAAAATGATATGCAGTCGGTTTTTTCCTAGTAGTTTTATTAATTTTACTTGTTGGGACTTGTTGTGTCAGACAGTGACTATGGGATTAATCCTAGGGCAGGTTATCTCAATATTGTTTTTGTTTCAGATGCTGATGATTTCTTCGACCAAGAACTGCACCCAAGGAATTGGTCATCTAAAATAATGCTGCCACGAGATCTTGAATCACCATTTGAAAAGCGCAAAGTCAGTCTGGCTGATCTAAAGAAACTTTGCGATTAGTTAGTTGTAAGTTAAGAAATGTCGTTTTGAGTTTAATTTCATTGTAAGTTTAATAGTTTTAGGCCGTACGCTCGCTTACGCGGTTTCACGCGCGGGCCGGCCCGCGCGTGAGGCCGCGCGCGGTCTCGCGGGATCCGCCTGGCGGTCTGACATCGCCGCCATTATTACCCGTCCAAATTTAGAAGGCGCATAGTGCCTAGGTAGTTGTAATATGGCAAATGTCGTCGTGTTCGTACGGGTTATATTATGTCGCGGGTTGCTGAAGCCGCGGCGCGGGTGACCGCAGCCCGCGTCACGAGGCGCCAATCTTGTGTTTTGTCAAATCTGGCCCGCGCGGGCCGTCCCGCGCGTGAAACCGCGTGAGCGAGCGTACGGCCTTAAAATTCAATTTGATTTGTCTGTTATGTTACATTAAAGTCATGATTACTTTCAGATTTTAATTTTCTTTCATTTTTTCGGTGAAATGCTACATGTGACTTGGGAAGGAGTCCACCCTCGAAAGGCATTAGCTAAAACCCCAATTCGATACATGTAGCATGGAGAAACGGGGGTGAGGCATCATGCCGTTCAAGACTCATGATGCCACCTTGCCTCAGCAGGATCTGACCCGGCTTGCTGAGGGATGTCCATCTGGGCTCCGACCAGAGGACTTAATGCGAGGAGGGCATGAGGGCGCCAACCCTCATGCTGGTCAACGAGAGGCATTACATGAAGTTGTGGATCGCGCCACAACCACCACTCTTCAACCTCCGGGAGTGAGTGCCAATGCTCGAGGAGATGATTGTGAAAGCAGTTCATCCGGCACTAAAGTGTTAACACGCTTAAAAGCGTTTGAGCTTTTTCAAGATATTGCTCAGGATTTGTCTGTAGACGAACGAATCGATAAAGTTATTAATTATTTCGGCCCTGATTTTGAATTGTCATATGATAAAGACCAATTCAAAAGCATACTGGCAGCATTTCTTTGCAAATCTCGGACTTTGCTTAAGCAGTGCAAGGGAAATAAGCCATTTTTTAAAAGAAAATACTCCATCTGGCTTAATGGTACCCTGATAAGTGGTCAACTAAAAAAAGAAAGCGACGAAACAGAAACGCTAAGCCCAAATTCTAAAAAGTTCAAAACTTTGAGCAGGGCTCAACAATATAGATGTAAAAGAAAACTTCAGGACTCTCTAGAAAATGAGCCTTCTTCAATAAAAGTTAAATCTTTTGTGAATTCAATTAAAATAAATGATAATCCTTTGCCGCTACAATCAGCAAAAAGCTTAGAAACTGTAATTAGCTTATGCCTTACATCCGAAACTGCTGCAGTAGATATTTTGAAAAAAATTCAGCAGTCATCCGAGCCATTCACGCCTGAAGAAGCACTTTCTATATTCATTGATAGAAATTTAACTGTTCAAACATATAATGAGTTTCGTTTGGACCATAAAAAACGAGGAGATGTCATATACCCCCCTTATTACAAGTTACTTGAGGCAAAAAAAATGTGTTACCCGGATCGAATACAAATATCAGAATCTGAAGCATCTGTACCTGTTAAAGAGTTAGTGCAGCATACTTTGAATCGAATACTTCAATTATCTGACGAAGTTTTCAACAACTATTGTGAAAATAAAGACATCCAAACAATAGAATGCAATTTTATTGGAAACTGGGGGTTTGATGGGTCTTCTGGCCAGTCTTTATACAAGCAATCTTTTAATGATAAAGAAGTGGACGAAAATAGTATGTTCGCGACTACTTTAGTTCCACTTCAAATTACAACGAATAACAGTATGGACATACTTTGGATGAACCGTTCGCCGCAATCGTATCGTTTCTGTAGACCGATTCATATTCAGTACAAAAAAGAATCGAATGAATTGGTACTACACGAAAAACAAATCATACAGGAGCAAATAGATAACCTGACCCCCTTTAATGCGGAAACATCAAATGGCTACAAAATAAAAGTTAATTGTCAACTAGTTTGTGCTGCTATAGACGGCAAGATATTAAATATGCTATTGAATACAAGATCTCAGCTTCGCTGCCCATATTGTGATTTGACTTCCAAGCAATTCAATAATATTGATCTGGCTTTTTCAACACCAATTATAGATGAAAGTTTATTGGTTCACGGGGTTAGCCCTTTACATTTCTGGATTCGATGTTTGGAATTTGTACTAAAACTTGGATACAAAGTCGAAATTAAGAAATGGCGCATTATCCAAAATTCCAACGATGGGCGTTTGGTAAAAGAGCGCAAAACAAAAATTCAGTCAGAAATAAGGGAAAAACTGGGTCTCTTAGTGGATATAGTGCGCCCTCCTTCAGGTACTACGAACGACGGAAATACGGCCAGGACCGCATTTTCAGATCAACATCGGGGAACATTTGCTGAAATTTTAAATCTTGACAAGTGGCTTTTGGACGACTTATATATAATTGCAACAGTACTGTCCACTAACTTACCGATTGATACTGAAAAATTTTCAGCGTACTGTAAAAACTTGGCATATAAATACGTAGAAAAATATGCGTGGCATCCCATGACAGTCACGATTCATAAGATATTAGTTCATGGTGCTAAAATTATTGACTCGTCATTACTACCCGTTGGAATGTTATCTGAACAGGCAGCAGAATCGCGGAACAAATTTTGGCGATTTGATAGAGAGCATCATACTCGGAAAATCAGTCGTGAAGCCACAATGTCCGATTTGTTTCATTCAGAAAGTCCATTGCCGGCTATAGCGGTTGGTCTACTGAAACCTGTGCATGTACCTATAGGTATTGACAATACGTCATATTATGAAGATGACGAAAATTTGATAATTCCGAATGAAAGCGAATAACCACAAAGCACTTACATGCGTTTCAACCGCCAATTAATTAAAATCCTTGATACTTGTTAGTATATAAATAAATAAATAAATAAATAAAAATATCCGGATATTCGGAGGTGACAACCCTGACCATAATAAATAAATATCAATAACTTCTAAATAACCCGGAATTAGATGGTGATTTTCATAATTTAGATAGAATAAGGTGTGATGAATATACTGTATAAAAATCTCGATCTAATACGGGATGATACTTGAAATATTAAAATGAAAAGAAATATTACAAAAGTATTTTTATCTTTTAATGTACCTACATTACACATTCCAAAAATGGACAGAATGTTTGTTGTTTTGATTGTAAATAATACGTTTTATCAAATTTTTAAATAGTTGTTCACTTTATTAAATATTAATATTTTTATGATTTTCAGGACCCGGATATAGGCAAACTTTAAATATTTTTTTTGTCAAAACTAGAGGTCGTATCGATGCCGGAATTTCACTGTAGTGCTTACAATCATATAAACGATTTGAACAATAAAAAGGGCATGAGACAAAATCGGGGTTTGTAAAACACTGTGCGTCGATACCATTACGCAGTCAATTCCCACGGTGAGGCTGTTTCGACCTGGCAGGTCATCGTCAGGCACGGTGTAACCGTAGTACAACCGACCTATCTACCAAACCAACCTAAGAACCTTAGACACACGCTGATCTACATCAACGTGTTTTCACGACACCAAAGATACCAGATGAGACTAACCTTCAACACCGAACACCGTTGATCCACTGCCTGCAGGACTAAAAAGAGACCACAGCAGCAACTGTCACCAATCTCGTACAATCTCTGTATTTTACCAACCTCCAGAGAGTAACACGATCAAAACCTTTCACACACTTCATGATCTCCACTAAATATTCCACTGGCAATACGAATCTAGGACTCCGCCAACGCTAGACGATCACAGTTTCTACAAACGCTCTAGGATTCCAAAGATTTTATCAGATTCTAAACCTAACTTCAGAAAGACCAATTCGAACGACAGACCAACCGGAACTGTCAAAGTTGTTTACTCCATAGCCCAATTGAGTTCCGTTTCTCCATCACGAACGCAGCCAACAATGAATTGTGAGAGCGCACTACAACGCCTCTAACGTCACTCCAGTCTATCTTACAGTCGATAGCTAACTGCGCGCGAATAAAGCGCATCGCCTATCTGAGTGTTGCCAGCGATTATGCGTTTCGTTTCTAAAGAAAATAATAACAAAACGCGAACTGTCCAATAATTTCAGCCAATACCCACCAAAGTTTGATCGATCTCCGACATATTCATATTAGTTGTTTATAAGATAATCTAGTAGTCAACTATAAGACTGAGTAATAAAAACAAATGCTCTTGAGAATATATACTCTCGTGAAATATAAGTATAAAATATATTATAAGTATAAAAGTCCTGTAACTGTTTAGTAAGTATTCATGTAGCAGACTATAAGACTAATATATAAATCCTAATGCTCTTGAGTGTATTAGATCTTATTTATACCATTATAAGATACACAGTCTGCACCAAAGCCTTAATAAGAACATTATTAGCAGAAGAAGACTTATACACATATCACGCCTATAATCACTTGCGGGGTAGGCAGAGCGTAAACGGCCGCAAAAACGAACATTCACGCCACGTCCGACAAACATTTGAAGGTCATTCGGAAAATTTTGTATCGCCATAGTGACAGGTTGTCAGCCCATCGCCTAAAATTGCAATACACACCCTCGAGTCCCTATAGAAGACTTATAGTCTTTCGTTATAGGATTTGTTTGCTTGTTGGGTCGGTTATGTTCTGTAACCCCGTAGGCATATCCATATCCGCGCCGACAACGGGCCGCACCACCACCTGCGCAAAATTGCGCCCCAACACGCCCGTCCACCCGACGAGCGCTTCCGCACCTGGGGCCTGCGCTACCTCCTGCCCCGCGACCTGCTGTGGAGCCCCACAGACGCAGAGGCGGAGGACCCGCAGACACCAGACACGGAGGACCCGCGGACACCAGACGCGGAGGACCCGCGGACACCAGACGCGGAGGACCCGGATTAATCTGGTGAGTGGGGGCCCATGAAGCGAGGAGCAAAAAAAAAAAACGACCAGTCGTGATGCTCACGCATTCGGCTGGCCTAAAAAAAAGAATTTGACCCCTCACTACCCCCACCACCAGACCCAACTTAGACCATCCGGACGGATGAGAAGCAGCCCGGGTACGAGGACACCCTCAAGACCCGCACCGGCAGCCCTACCCATAGGCTGTTGAAGACCTCGCAATGCAATGCATATCTTGATACTAAGTATTCCATTAGATGGCGCTGCAATCACCTTGCAATGAAAAAAATAATTTGTTTCTTATTTTAATCTTCTAACACGAGGTTAGACTATTATAATATAACACACTAAGTTCCTGTGCGCCTTACAACATAAATTTTCGATAACATTGATTCTGTTAAATATAAAAAGGTGTGACACGAACAAGATTCGAACCCAGAGCATATCTGTTTCTTAGCATCACCTTTTAACCGCTGGGCTATGGATCCTTACTTATGGTTAAAATCTTCAATACATTATAGTCATTCATTGTTGTTTATGAAGAAAAAACATTCATTGTTGTTTAGGTTAATGGAAGGTAGTATTAGTAAACAATTTTAATTTGTTTGAGCTTTAAATTGTGCTTTGTAGAAAGACATTGCTTGATTCGTTCGGTTGTTTCTTTTCTTTACTATTCTTGTTTAACGTTAACTTGTTAAAATTATTTAAATGAGAAACTTGCTTTTAGATCAAAACTATGAAATTATGGGTGCGTAGACACTTGGAATACCCGAGCCAAAAGTAGTCGACCTACTCTGTTAAATGTGGAACAGCGAGACTTGATGGTTAGAGAGTATGAAGAAAATGGCTTCAAACCCACCAATAATTTCGGCGAGAACCATTCAACGTGCCTTACACATAGAAGATTTGCATTATCGCCGTCACGCAGTGAAACCTTTTTTAACCGAAGCTCATAAAAGGGCTCGGTTAGATCCATAGGCTATAGGCTATGGATCCTTACTTATGGTTAAAATCTTCAATACATTATAGTCATTCATTGTTGTTTATGAAGAAAAAACATTCATTGTTGTTTAGGTTAATGGAAGGTAGTATTAGTAAACAATTTTAATCTGTTTGAGCTTTAAATTGTGCTTTGTAGAAAGACATTGCTTGATTCGTTCGGTTGTTTCTTTTCTTTACTATTCTTGTTTAACGTTAACTTGTTAAAATTAGTTGTAAAAGTAACATCAGTATTGTTCAAAGAGCGGAAATTGTTGCCTTATACAATCAAGGCAGAAACTATTCGGAAATATCTAGAGAATTAGGAGTTACAATAAGTTAAATTTATAACTACCGTTTAGTTTTTATTTAGCTTTATTTAACTGTGACAAATAATCAATTTTAAATGAGAAACTTGGTTTTAGATCAAAACTATGAAATTATGGGTGCGTAGACACTTGGAATACCCGAGCCAAAAGTAGTCGACCTACTCTGTTAAATGTGGAACAGCGAGACTTGATGGTTAGAGAGTATGAAGAAAATGGCTTCAAACCCACCAATAATTTCGCCGGTCTCTTCGATATTTCGGCGAGAACCATTCGACGTGCCTTACACATAGAAGGTTTGCATTATCGCCGTCACGCAGTGAAACCTTTTTAACCGAAGCTCATAAAAGGGCTCGGTTAGAATTCGCCCAGATATATTTAAATTTTGACTGGTCAACGCCTATCTTTAGTGACGAGAAAACTTTTAAATCGAGTCAACATGGAAGATTATCACTTGGGCGAAGAAACAATACTCGATATAAAAGTAGTCATGTTGTAGCAAACCAGGAATCCGGTCGAATAACCCTGAACATTTGGGGATGGATGAGTGCCCATGGCCCGGGGGAACTTAGCGCTATACCCAGTCGCGCTGATGGCGCCAATTATGTTCAGGTGTTGGACGACTTTATGCTGCCTACAGCACGAACTGTCTATCCCCGTAACGAGACGACGAACATAATATTTGTTCAAGACAACTGTCCTATTCACCGATCGCGGGTCGTTAATGAGTGGTTTCAACAACACACTGATATGAAAGTTATTCCTTGGCCTTCTAAATCGCCGGATTTAAGTCCCATCGAAAACCTGTGGGGTGTGATGGTTCAAAGATGGGATAACAGGAATGAGAGAACAAAAGAAGCGTTGGAAGCACATTGCACGGAAGTGTAAGCAAAAATTCGCAATTCCAATTTATGTGCTAACTTGGTTGCCTCAATGGGCAAGCAGTCATAGACCAAAACGGTGGTTTCACTGGCTATTCATATTAAAGTGTTGCTTAGTTAAGTATCATTTAAAAAACAACATGTTTGTATTATTTATTTATTTATTAAGACTCATTAACTTATTTTAATTCATAACTGTGTAATATAAAGTTTCCTGCGCACTATACCGGTAGTCAAATTACAGTAAGCAACGGTGCACCACCGCCGCGCCATGTCGTCACCGTGTCTACTTTTATACTATACTCGTATCGTATGGTTATATAAAAGGTCTCGCGCTTGCCGTCAATACAGTGTGCAGGAACTTTAATGCGCTACGCTGTTGCTAAGTAAGGCAGGTTACGCTTCAATCCTCTTTTCAAATGATATTGAAAACGAATATTTAAGCTGTAACCTCCAAATAAAATAATAATGAATTCAATCAAATACTAAACATGTTGTTAATATAACTCCGCATTTTGTAATTTCCTTTTTAAGCTAATAAAGTCGTGATATCCAAAGATGTGACGTAGTTTTATTTCATTATTGAATAAAAAATACTGGCCTTATTTATTTTATCATCAAATTTAAATAATAAAAAACTGTAGTAAAAAGTAAGTAAATAAAAAGTTACTAAGTGAACAAAAACCAAACTGAATTAAAAAGCGACTATTTTATATGACACAAAATTATACGAGTTCTGGGATCTGGGTTTCGAACACTGTTACCAACGCTTGGAAAGCGATATGTCTTACCATTACACCACGAGTGTTGTTGAAGGTTTGTGTGAAATAGTGAGTGTATAGAGTAATGAGAGAAAACCAAGTAGTATTGATAAACGAGATATGACCCTATTTTGTTGCTATTGATATAATTTATTAACCTAGCGCCATCTCGTTTATATTTCATGTGTTACTATTCTTGACAGCATGTGCTGCTTCAAAGGATTTTGAACCTAACGGTAGGTATGCTTTTATGACCACGTGTGTACAAAGGTCATTGATCATATTTTACAGTGGTGTTATGTGCGTAACGTCCCTCAGAAGAAATTATGTTTATAATTTTGAAGGGAGTGAGTGAAACGCCAACATGTTCAGTTACAGTATATTGTCGGAAAGAACAGAATTACAGAGTTTCAGTGTTTAACTTAATTATTTCAGCACTTTCACCTATCATATTTGCTCGTAGGTTTATACTCCCTAAGTTTCGTAAATACTTCCTTAACATCTTGAATATGATGTTCAAATGTAGGAGATCGTATAATTAAATCATCGAGGTAACAAAGAACGCATTGTGCTCGCAGTCCTTGTATAAATTTGTCCGTGAGCCGTTGAAAGGTAGCAGGTGCGTTGCGTAACCCGCACGGCATACGCTTGAATTTGTACATTCCAAATGGTGATATAAAGGCAGTTTTGTCTTGATCATCTGGATGCACTTGTATTTGCCAGTAGCCTGATTGTAAGTCAATGGTTGTCATATAAGGCATTGCTGTTGCATGATGTAGCAGATCAACAATACGAGGTAAAGGATAGCGATCTGGTATAGTTATTTCGTTTAACTTACGATAGTCAATACATACTCTAACATCATCGTCACCTTTTGGTACTAAATCGACTGGTGCACACCAAGGTGAGTCGCACTCTTCTATGATATCATTACTAATCATTTCATCTAATTTGATTCTTAGTTGTTGCTGTCTGGCTGGCGATAAACGGTAGGGTTTCACCGCTATTGGTTGATGATTGCCAGTATTTATTCTATGTTATGTATGACAAGTAGGTTTACCACTAGCTTTGAATATATTTTCATTTTCATATTCTAACAATAAATCATCTTTGGAGGAGAACAGTTTTCTTCGGGCCTCGGTGGAGACGGAGGTGTGGCCAGCAATAGACTAATCATCCTCAATTCATAGGCCCATTGGAGAAATTTGGATATTTCATCCTCTCTCTCTTCAGATGGCTTCTCTTTCTCGTCAAAATTCAGCTTTTTTGCCGCTTTAGTCTGCATTGTTATCTTGCTGTTGCACAGCCGTATGAAGTCAAAATGCACCTCTGGATTATCCAGGCTCGTTGAGCTGGAAGAATAGCCATCCCAATTTGCTCCTGGAAGTCGATTCCCAGCAACGTGCGGTTATCAGCAGCGATTGGAATGAAGCTCAAAGTTATAGGGAATGTCCGGTTTCCAAGGGTAATTTCGATTGTTGTTTCTAATAATTTAGTTTTTATTATTTCGCCAAGCGCCATTATAACATCAGCTTCGTATTCAGTAAATTTTGTGCCCTTTTCGAGTAAAAATCTATAGAGCTGCGAACTAGCGACACTGGTCTTTGCTGCTGTATCAATATGGGCATAGCCCTTTTCTCCTTTTATGGTCACTTCAATGGTTGGCAACTTCACGTTGCCCTTCAGTAGGCGTACTACATCTGTTTTATAAAAAGCCACCGGCTTTGGTGGTGATTCTTTACTCTTGCAGTTTGAGCAGTTGCTTCTGAATACGCCAGGTGCGCCACAGCCGTAACAATTTATAATTGGCTTCTTCTCTTCTGGCTCCTTCTTGTTTTGTTTTGCTGTCGCATTTAATTTAGTTAGACGCTTCCTGCATTCATCGATAAGATGACCTTTTCGGCTACAAAATAAGCAGCGTTTAAACTTGCTGCCTGTTGCCACAACAGCCGTAGGTTCAGTCGCTGGCTAAGGTTTCTTCTCTTCTAGGGACTCAAAATGACGAGCGCATTCTAACAGTTGCGAGACTGTTTTGAAGTCGGAACGGGCGATTTGCTTTTGTAAATCAAGTCTGAGTGTTCCGTAAATCAAGTCCAACTGTTCGTCCTCTTTGTATTTTTTAGGTGGAAACTGTCCAATTAATGCACGTTTGCGGCATAAAAAGGCATCAATTGACTCATCTTTTCCTTGGGGTGAGTTAAATAACTTTATATAAATTTCGTGGTTCTGAAGTTCTGGAGCAATCGCAGCACTAATGCTTTTTTTGCCATTGCCCAAGTCTTTGTTTCCGCACGAACCCCTTGCCACCAAGTACTGGCATTGTCTTTAAGCAACAGAGGTAGCCCTGACAGTGCGTCGTCATCCGATATATTTTCATTTTTTTTATATGTCGGAGATTGATCAAACTCTGGTGGGTAGTGGCTGAAATTATTTGACAGTTCGCGTTTTGTTATTATTTTCTTCCGTTTGATTGCTACCTATTTGATTCTTGCAGAAACGAAACGCGTAATCGTTGGCAACACTCAAATAGGCGATGCGCTTTATTCGCGCGCAGTTAGCTATCGACTGTAGGATAGACTGAAGTAACGTTAGAGGCGTTGTAGTGCGTTCTTACAATTCATTGTTAGCTGCGTTCGTGATGGAGAAACGGAACTCAAATGGGCTATGGAGTAAACAACTTTGACAGTTCGGGTTGGTCTGTCGTTCGATGTGGTCGTTTCGAAGTTAGGTTTAGAATCTGGTCTAATCTTTGGAATCCTGGAGCGTTTGGAGATACTGTGGTCGTCTAGCGTCGGCGGAGCCCTAGATTCGTATTGCTCGTGGAATATTTGTGGAGATCATGAAGTGTGTGTTGGTTATCGTCGTATTTCCTTGAGGTTGTAGCCGAGGTTGGTGAAATGCAGAGATTGAACGAGGTTGGTGACAGTTGCTGCTGTGGTCTCTTTGTAGTCCTGCAGGCAGGGGATTCCAATGGTGTTCGGTGTTGAAGGTTAGTTTCAATCGGTATCTTTGGTGTTGTGAAGACACGTTGACGTAGATCAGCGTGTGTCTAAGGTTCTTAGATTGGTTTGGTAGCTAGGTCGGTTGTAGTACGGTTACACCGTGCCTGACGATGACCTGCCAGGTCGAAACAGCCTCACCGTGGAAATTGACTGCGTAATGATATCGACGTTGTGGTTAATCATTTCAGTAGCCAGAGATAGCATTTGATGATGCAGTATTCTACAGGGTTCGACGATTATACGCCCACGACGTGTTGTTCTGTATCCTGACGTAAGATTGATTATGTCATGCTTTAAGCGTCATCCAGAGTTACTGGTTGATTAGTTTTGGGGTCCATTCTTTATTCTTTGTTTTCTATAGTGGACCTGATGCAGTGTCATCCTAATTATATGTCATCCTGATTTAGCGGCATCCTGATTTAGCGGCATCCTGATGTTCACGGCGCGTGTGCTTGTATGTGACCAGGCTCCTCTCTTTTCATTGTGTTCTCTTCTTCTCTCCTTTTCCTTTTTTTTCGATATCAGAAGTGGGATAGTGAACCATTATTTTTACTGGCGCAAGAAGTTTTCTAATGAGATGGTGGACCATTCTTTTATTGGTTATGATTGTGACTTAGTGAGTTTTCTCATGAGATAGTGGACTTTTATTTAAACGGCTGTTAAGAGTATTCCAGCGTGATAGTGTACCATTATTTTGGTTGGTCGTGAGAGGTATTATAGTGTGACGATAGTGGACTTTTATTAGGACTTGTGTAAGAGGTATTCTACTGGGATAGTGTACCATTGTGTTGTTCGTTGTGACAATGAGTTTTCTTATGAGAATGTAGTCCATTATTTGGATGGAGACAGGTAAAAGCTCTAAATTCAAACAGACCGCGTACGAAGGGCGCCAAATCAAAAGGTTCTAGTTGAGTTAAACCTAGTCGCGTAATGATAATTCTGACGTTGCAAAGTAATTTTAAAATTTAGCCTCACTAACGGGGTTGACAGGTAGCCTGTTTGAGATAATTTGGTGGGTAGCTAGATTATCTCAAAAATATGGTATCCTTTTTGAAATAATTTGGTGGGTAGCCAGATTATTTCTAAAATGTCTGCGACGCCTGATAACTTGGTGGTTAGCCAAGTTGTTATTCCTTTGGTGGGTAGCCAAATGGAATTGTGAGTGAGTCTAACTTAACTAATTTGTTTTGATGTTTGAAACGCGAATTTCAAAAATGACGAGAACCTATTGATTTGAGTACACCTTGATAATTGATTTAAGTACGCTTTTGATTACTGATTTGACTACCCTTTGATTATTGATCTGAGATCCTTCCGCGACAACATTCTTCATTGACTAATGCCAGTGATGGCTATCCTTATGGGGACATATTTCCATTGGAGACTATTAATTTAGGTCATGACATTGTGACATTTATGTTGGTTAGTGTTTTCAGTCAAGTGAGTTGATTCAATTTGTTATAGTCAAGATGGACGAGCGGTATGTCTAAGCATAGTTAGTTTCCTTCGATACACGTCAGCCGAGGACGTCTGACTTGTCAGAATGGCCGTGTCGGAGATTGATCAAATTGATTGCTACCTATTTGATTCTTGCAGAAACGAAACGCGTAATCGTTGGCAACACTCAAATAGGCGATGCGCTTTATTCGCGCGCAGTTAGCTATCGACTGTAGGATAGACTGAAGTAACGTTAGAGGCGTTGTAGTGCGTTCTTACAATTCATTGTTAGCTGCGTTCGTGATGGAGAAACGGAACTCAAATGGGCTATGGAGTAAACAACTTTGACAGTTCGGGTTGGTCTGTCGTTCGATGTGGTCGTTTCGAAGTTAGGTTTAGAATCTGGTCTAATCTTTGGAATCCTGGAGCGTTTGGAGATACTGTGGTCGTCTAGCGTCGGCGGAGCCCTAGATTCGTATTGCTCGTGGAATATTTGTGGAGATCATGAAGTGTGTGTTGGTTATCGTCGTATTTCCTTGAGGTTGTAGCCGAGGTTGGTGAAATGCAGAGATTGAACGAGGTTGGTGACAGTTGCTGCTGTGGTCTCTTTGTAGTCCTGCAGGCAGGGGATTCCAATGGTGTTCGGTGTTGAAGGTTAGTTTCAATCGGTATCTTTGGTGTTGTGAAGACACGTTGACGTAGATCAGCGTGTGTCTAAGGTTCTTAGATTGGTTTGGTAGCTAGGTCGGTTGTAGTACGGTTACACCGTGCCTGACGATGACCTGCCAGGTCGAAACAGCCTCACCGTGGAAATTGACTGCGTAATGATATCGACGTTGTGGTTAATCATTTCAGTGGCCAGAGATAGCATTTGATGATGCAGTATTCTACAGGGTTCGACGATTATACGCCCACGACGTGTTGTTCTGTATCCTGACGTAAGATTGATTATGTCATGCTTTAAGCGTCATCCAGAGTTACTGGTTGATTAGTTTTGGGGTCCATTCTTTATTCTTTGTTTTCTATAGTGGACCTGATGCAGTGTCATCCTGATTATATGTCATCCTGATTTAGCGGCATCCTGATGTTCACGGCGCGTGTGCTTGTATGTGACCAGGCTCCTCTCTTTTCATTGTGTTCTCTTCTTCTCTCCTTTTCCTTTTTTTTCGATATATATATCTCTACAGAAGTTACAAACTCCTCCACTTTACTAAAGTCTCGTTCGCCGTGGAACTTAAGAGTACAGCGCGTAAAGTTTTTATTTGCCATTGTATTTGGTGTACGATTTAGTAGCTGAGTAAATTGTTCGTCCGTTAATTGCACTGGAGCTGTCATTTTGACGTCTTCTTCATCTACCCTCTCTGGATTTTTCGAGTTTCTGCGTTTTGTCATTGAGCGTTTTGATATTGCTTTTGAAGTGAGTACAACAATGTCAGCTGTGTACTACCAAAAACTGCTCTTTTGAAGTTTTAACTATTTTCCGTTGGGCGCCACAATGAAGGGTGTGAGTGAAACGCAAACATGTTCAGTTACAGTATATTGTCGGAAAGAACAGAATTACAGAGTTTCATGGTGCGGTCAGACGCTCGCGTTCAAAGCGACATTCAACGAGCACAAGCACTGGCACAAATATGTAAACAGGCTGTTTGTGCATGCGCTCGTGTTTGTGCTCGCGCTTGCCGCCGCTCGGGAACACTGTCGGTTTTTGATCAAAGATCAAAGGCTGAATGTGCTTGTGCTTGTGTGCCTGTTCACACGCGCTCGGTCGTGCTTGTACCGCTTGCACGTTCATAGCATACGGACGTCGCGTCTATATTGTGTGCGCCGGGGCTTCAACCAGTGAAAATATATTTTTAATATTTGTGACTATGTCGGAGTGGTCTCATGACCAGATTTAACACTTCCTGGAGTGTTACCAGGGGGAACCAGTCATATGGGACCCCAAACATAAAAGTCATAAAGACAAAAAAAAGGTTGCCGATGCTTGGGAGAGGTTAAGCGCTAAACTCGATACTCCAGTCAAAGAAATGAAGTTGAAAAAGAAATACTTATGGGCACCTTCAGACGCCACTTGAAAAAAATACAGGACTCAATGCGATCTGGAGCAGGTATTATATTATCTATTAAGGTGCGGCGGGGCTATTCCGCCGGAGGGGCAAATACGGCGTTTCGCTTTAACTCCATTATTTAAAAATTATACAACTAGTGACATCCATGAATTTATAAAGGAATTATTAATGCTAATGTCCAAATATAGATGGCACGGCTAGCTGTTAAGCTGTTTTACCGACGACCATTTTTTTCTCAGGTCGCCATTTTGATTGAGTCGTGACAAAACACGTGTTTAGAATTTGATTGTGTAAAATTAAAATTAGTGAGTTTTTCAGATTGTGTCAAAGGTGAGTAATGATTTTGAACAATGGGCTTTAATTTAATCGTTTAAGTTTTACTGTATGTTTTGTTTTTTCCGAGCTATTGTGTACGACATAATAGCCCCTCAATATTTTGAGAGAGGGGCAAAGACGACCATTATAAGGCGGCGTGATAGCCCCACGATTTTAGTAGGAGTTTGCAAAAAGTGAGTGTTGTCATGAGTCGATAAAATTACGATATTTATTTTACCATTTACATATAATAAGACTGTAGAAGGCCGTTGCTGTACATTGGAGATTTGTTCGAAAAACTCTTACTGAAAGTCTTAATTATATTAATAGAATTAAATCAAATCATATTTATTTGCATAAAATTTTGGGTACAATAAATAGATCCGCGAGGTGTGCCTTTTTTTCGGCCAATGGGCGATTTTGGGGATTGTGCGTAACATCGATAATAGAAAGGTACAATTTCGAGACTAGAGTAAAACTATCGATAAAATGCGGCTCATCACTAGCATGTATGGGTGCACGTCGGAATTGCCCCGCCTTTGATGGAAAAACGTTTTTACTCAAAATTGGATCGTATCAGCCATACAGAGTTCAAATTAGTATACATACTATTTCAAACTTTTTATTGCACCGTTGTTTATGTTTAAAGCTTCTTTATTAAAGAAGATATTGGTAAACGTCGTAATTGCCCCGCGGCGGGGTAAAACCGCCGTTTAACAGATTTTTGAATAAAATCGCTGTTTTAATACTCTATTGGTCAGTTATTTACAACAGAAATATATTGATACAAATCTACAACCAACGTTTTCTTATATGTATTAATGAAAAAGTTAGAATTGTTTTCCAGAACGACGCTGTTATGATTCAAAGTGAAGACTTTATTTTTTTTCGTCTGAATAGCCCCGCCGCACCTTATTGTTACTTTTACTACGTACTTATTTTGTACCACCTCCGAAGGGCACTTGATGATGCCACACACACCACACGGTTCCCTATTTTTGTTTTCCAATTTATGAGGTTATCTAATAAATGGATTGTTAGAAATGTTATGTACTTATGTAGGTACTTACATATTTTTTGCAATAGTTAAATAATAAGATTTTATTTGTCTACACTATCCACACTAATATTATGAAGAGCAAACATTTGTATGTTTGTTTGTTTATATCCAATTTAGTAGGTACATTAAAAAATATATTGCGAGTGGGTTGGCTGAAAAGTTCTTGGCCATATTCAATTAAAAATTGACTTATTATTAAGCATTTGTTTAACGAATAAGTTTAATACTAAACGAAAGTACCTACCTATGGAGCCTATAAAAAATGCAAACGTTGGGCTGTCTATATTTTTCCTGGCGTAACTACTGGGTTCGTGGCAGAAACAAACAGGTATATTGATACTTTCCTATTTCAGGAGCCGACGAAGTTTATGAGCCTATTTGGTTTGCCTATCCAGTAATGGAATCCTTTCTGTTGCCGGTATACACCACCAAGCAAACCCTAAACACAGAACAGGTATGTAAAAAAAACTTCGTATGATGACAAAACTTATTTATTCAATTTACATTATTATTACTTGAGAAATATAAATTAAGGGTAGATAAATTGTACCTAAACAATTAAATGAAATAAAAAGGCTGCTTGATGATGGCTTGATGCGAGTAGTAAGTATTGAAGGGTGAAATACAACAACTTTGTTATATTGACTTTTTAACCCCTTACAATAATTTTCGTTTTAGTTCTGTTTGAAAAACATGTCACCAATAAAACTAGTTCCTAATATCCGTGCTTCTACAAAAATATGAAGTAAATTCTTCTCTAATTTGTATAGCATTCAATGGTATGTTTGGCAAATTCCTTATTGCGTTATATTCATCTGCATTCCTCCGCCACGATCCAGGTCTTACCAGATTGCCATTACTATCATATTCATCGAACGATCCTGGAGGAGTATATCTTTCTGAGGAACCACTTTTTCTGAGAAAGTTATGTAGTAGTATACATGTCATTGTCAATTCTGCCACAATGTCTGGATCTAAATCGATTGGACGTCTGAATATTCTAAATACTGAAGTTAAAATTCCGAAAGTATTTTCCACCACAACCCGGGATCTAGACAGACATTGATTGAATGTTCTTTTTGGTGAACCAAAATCATGATTTCCTGGGTATGGTTTCATCACATGTGTGTGTACTTAATGCAAAAGCACCGTCCCCTATAAAAACGTATGGCATATCAATATTTGATCCATGTAGAGGGCATGGTGGGGGTAGATTCAATTCGTTTCTGCAGTATTTTTTCCATAATAATGAATTTTTGAAAATGCCACCGTCGCTTATTCTTCCTTGACCTCCTATGTCCGCAAATATGAACTTATAATTGCTATTTACCAAAGCCATTAGTACAATGCTAAAACTTTTCTTATAGTTATAATACTCAGTTCCACTATGAAACGGTGTTCCCTAGTGCGTGATCTTGGAATCATTCATGACGCTAAACTTTTATTTGATTCACATGTTGATCACATAGTGGCAAAAGCCACAAAAGCTCTTGGTTTTATTATGCGTAGCTCAAAAGATTTTACCCGAGCTAAAACTATCAAAATTCTATTCTGTACTTATGTCAGAAGTAACCTAGAGTATGCGTCACAAGTATGGAACCCCCGCTACGATTGTTATATATCGCGAATCGAACGTGTGCAAAAAAAATTCATAAGATTTCTTTGCTTCAAAACAAGAGTTAAGTATGATTCTACCCAATACACCAACATGTGTCAAAAACATCATCTTCTGCCACTGTCCATCCGAAGAAATATTGCTGATATATCATTTCTTTTGAAAATAGCTTCGAGCGCTATAGACTGCCCCGATTTGCTTTCGTCCGTCAGTCTTCGAGTACCTTCTAGACAACTTAGATTTAATGCCCCTATTTTTCTTCCCGTTGCTTCTACAAACTATCGTCAAAATTCATATGTGTGCAGAGCAAGCAAGGCTTTTAATGAACTATCAGGTAATCTAGACCTAGATTTGTTCAACTCCAGTCCCAGTGCCGTTAGACGCCAGCTGAGCAGCAATTTATTTAACGATTAACGTCTCATCTACATCAAGTGTACCAGTGATGTCGATCTTTATTACCCCCAAATTGAATCCAAAACATGTCAACAAACATAACAATAGTAGGTATATCAGGCTTAAAGTTTTATGTCTTACATTAAAAAAAAAAAATATATAAATAAATATACGTAACATTAGTGGCGAGCCGAACTGTGTGAGTGCGAATGTGTGTTTTTTTTTTCTTGTACAATGTAACTACATGCGAAAACCTGTAATTGGCTGTTTGTATTTACTGTATAGCTATATTTATTTTTGAGCTGTTGGTTTTCCGAATAAAATAAAATAAAAAAAATAAATGTCATGCAATATAAGAATAGCATCAGCTTTATTCTACCCGTGGGTGATGTACGGGTAGAATCCACAAGCGCTCAAATTACATAATATCCACTTTTTCTATGACCATTTCGGAATTTCTGATTGCAGACACATAGTGAAAAAAATTAAAATTTTTCTGTTCAAAATCTAGGAAAAAATTAATTAATTTTCTGAAATCGTGCTTGTGACATTACAATACGATGATTATCCTGCAAAAAAAACACATCCGTTTGTAGACGTAAATCTACAAAAAAAGCGCATCATGAGCGCCAAAACTGTCAATCACGTCAAAGTACATAGTTGGCTGGGTTGCCAACTGGGTTTTTTTTTCGTACTGAAGCACTTAAGGCTAGCGCAGACTGTGGCTTGTACGTCTACGCAAATGAAGCACGCACGTCGACGGAACGTTTTAGGAACTACCGGCATGTGCCGGGTACATTCAGTCCAATACGTTCTTCCCAGAACAACTCGTAAGCCCAATCGCGCCCCAAGGGCGTAATTGAGCTGGTTGTTTGAACAACCAAAAAACTTCTCCGGGTGAGCTCCTGCTCCACACCATACAGTCAGGTGTAGATTTAAATAGCCCCGGGGTTAAAATCATAGGGTCCAGAACTAAAAAAAACACGCCTACCTATTTACTGTTTCAATTGATATTATTTTCGAAATATAACAACAGTTGATATAAAATTAACTGCAGTACTACTTCATCATCAATGTCGTTGGACGACTCGGTGTCCCACACGAAAAGAGAGAGAGAGAGAATGAATTTTTCGGTCTATTTTTTAATTACAATGTATATAAAATTTGTCACATAATATATTTAATACGACGAAATTAAGACATTTTGAAGAAATATATACATAATAAAAATGTTTTATTCGAAGTACCGAGTAATAAGGTCTCGTAGTAGAGAAACATCGAAATAGAGAAAAGTATCGAAATTAATAGGGTTTCGAAGTAGAGTAGTATCGAATTGTAGAGGTTTCGGAGTAGAGTAGCTTCGAAGTAAAGATGTATCGAAGTAAAGTAGCTTCGAAGTAAAGATGTATCGAAGCTAAGAGGCTTCGCAGTAAAGATGCATCGAAGCAAAGAGGCTTCGAAGTTAAGTAGCATCGAACTAGTGTTCTTCGAAATTCAGTATTACACTCGTTTTCAATCACTACGTGTTTGCCATCCACAGAACCGATGCAGTGTGGAAATTTTCTTCTAAATCCTCTTTCTATTTCTAACCAACCTTCCGCTGTTGTCGGCATCTAGAAAAACATCGAATTATTTGTAAATAGTTGTGTGTTTTTGCGGTTGTTATGAAGATTGCACCCCTGTACACCGACGACCAGGGCAATGCACCGGACACGAGACAGCGCATGTGACATCATTCGGCAACGTGCCGCAAAAACCTAGATTATGCACTTTTTATTCTTTTTCGACACTTTTCGGCCCCGCGTACCTAACTTCGGTCGCTCCATAAATTTCATAGCAATAATTAGTTTTAAGAAATTATTGAAGAATTTACAATATAATTTTGGGAATTTACCTGTGCCCTTGTCTCATTTCACCTCCACTGTAGCCTAAACCCGTGTTTGGCGCAGTCTTGGAGTTGTAGAGACAGTTTCTTCGTATTGCTGATCTTCGGATAGTACGACTACACTCAACAATCACCTACGTATCCTAGAAGTTGAAAGAAGGAAGCGGCTACCCGGAGGTGAAGAGGATCTCTATCCAGACATTGATAGGCTCAGGTTCCAAGACAAGGAGATAATGCAGATTAAGCTGTAAGTAGACATACCCTATTGGTTGCCATTCCCTAATTATATTTCCTATTTTACCTATAACTTTTCCTTTTCCTTTAGTATAAAATATCCCATTTTATATAATAATTAATTAGTATCCGTAAATTGTATTATACTAACTGTAAATTTTAAAGACTACTATTTTAGATAAATTAAAATTATTATAGAGTATCTCAAAAATAACATAAATTAGTTTAAATTAAATAATTCAAGATTTTTCACCCACGTTCTTCACGTTCTGGGAATAATTCCCACCACGACAGACAATCTAGGCGTTTTGCTCAACGGGACGCACATAGAAATCTTTACCGTATCGACGAAGAAATAGAAAATAATATGGCTAAGACTGTCGACATAGATACTATCCATAAAGCACTTCGCAATGTGCCCGAATTTGACGGGAACCCGAACGTCCTTATTCGATTTATTACTATTTGCGATCAATTAGTAACTTCTTATGTTGATCCAGCCCCGGGGCACGAACTAACTAATCTTTCTTTGATTAATGGAATTTTAAATAAAATAACAGGCCACGCGGCGCGAATTTGAAATACTAATGGCTGTCCAACTTCTTGGGAAGGTATCAGAAATACTTTAAAAAATAACTTTAGTGATCAAAGAGATGAGTCGGCTCTTTACACCGATCTTTCTATGTTAACACAAGGTCCAGATTCGCCTCAAGTTTTCTACGAGAGAGTTCAAAATCTCTTGAGTACAGTCATGACATACGTGCAGTTACATGACACCGTCAGCTCTACTGTTGAGGCTAAAAGAACTTTGTATTCAAAATTAGCTCTGCAGTCATACCTTCGCGGCTTGAGTGAACCTCTTGGATCAAGAATTAGGTGTATGCGACCCTCTTCCTTAGAAGATGCACTCAAGTTTGCTCAGGAAGAACTGAACGTAATTTACCTTCAAAACAAAAGTAGATCTCTTCCCGCCAAAAACCCGACACCATTTTCCACTCCTTTTCGCGACACAAATATACCTAAATTTATTCCAATGACGTCTGCTCCTTTTTCACAAAACGCCTACTTGCGACCTAACTTTGCTCAGGGTCATCAACCCCAATACGGAAATACCGCTCAGGCTCAGGCATTTTCCAGACACCCGAATTTCCTAAACACCAATCAATCTGGCTCTTCACGCCCACAGCCAATTTTCAAAGCGCTGCCCAGATCCAATGCATCCGCAGGATTTAAGATCCCACCCAGACCCCAACATTATAACCAAAATTTCAATAGGAACAATTTTCCTCAACCTATGAGTGGCATTAGCTACCCTGTGGCACGCACTTTGCCCCCCACCCGACGTGACCCACAATCGAACTCAAATTTCAATTACCAAGAAATGCATTTCAATGAATCATATGACCTTGACCCTTACGCTCAGTACTATCCCAGTGTTTTTTCCTATGACGCACCCACTCCGACCGAAAACTTTCAGCAAGAAATGTTTGCTCCCAATCCAGATGAATACTCATTTCAGCAACAATATCCGCTAGAAACAGCTCCTGATAATTTTCCCTCTGAAATTTCATGCAATAATTATCCTTCTAAGACAAATTTTCACTCAACTCCGACGTACAGTACACCCGAATAGAATTAAATATTCAAGGTATTACTAATAAGCGTAATTTACCCTACATTCAAATTAGTAACCCACCTCTTAAATTTCTACTAGACACAGGTGCAAATCAGTCATTTTTAAATCCTGAAATCATAACTAAATTCTTCCCATCATTGAAATGTGACTATGACCCTTTTATTGTCAGTAATATACATGCGTCGACAAAAAATGACTATTCTGTGACCATCCCCTGCTTCAAGGAAATCGGTGCTCAGGACCCGATCAAATTATTTTTGTATAAGTTCCACGACTATTTCGATGGACTTATTGGATTTGACCTATTAAATAAATGGAAATCTAAAATTGACTTGGAACACAATTTGCTCATAACTCCGTTTTCTAAAAATAGAATCCACATGTATGCTTCCGGCGCGCAAAATTTGTATGAAGAAATAATTCCCGCCCAGTCATCAAAAATCATGAAAGTTCCAACAACAATATCTGACGGTGAAATTTATATTAAAGACCAATTTATTTGTGACTGCAATATACATGAATGCATTTCTTACTGTAATGACGGTGATGCCTACGTACAGGTGTCAAATTCAACCCAGAACGATATAATTTTTTACCTACCGGAAGCAATACAAGCGCACATTTTTAATGAAGAAACTTCGCAATTGTTTCGCGGTGACAAGGACCGAGGTCGTGATGTAATATCCCGCTTGCGCACGCAGCACTTAAATGAGGAAGAAAAATGTAACTTGATTAATTTGTGCAGCGAATACTCGGACATTTTTTATTTAGATGGTGACAAATTATCGTTCACTAATCAAATAAAACATAAAATCCATACCACAGACGAGGTCCCCGTTCATAGCAAAACCTATAGATACCCCTATGTCCATAGAGATGAAATTCGTAGACAAATACAGGATATGCTAGACCAAGGTATCATTCGGCCTTCAGTCTCCGCCTGGAGCGCCCCCATTTGGATAGTCCCAAAAAAGTCTGACGCGTCCGGGAAAATAAAATGGCGCATAGTGATTGATTTCCGCAAACTGAACGAGAAAACCCTCGATGATAAATACCCAATACCTAACATTGTCGATATTTTAGATAAATTAGGTAAATGTCAGTATTTCAGCACTCTCGATCTGGCTAGTGGTTTTTATCAGGTGGAAATGGATCCCGATGATATTCATAAAACCGGGTTCAGTGTTGAACGCGGGCACTATGAATTTCTTCGCATGCCAATGGGCTTAAAAAATTCTCCATCTACCTTTCAAAGGGTAATGGACAATATTTTAAGAGACCTTCAGAACACCTGTTGTATTGTTTACCTAGACGACATTTTGGTCTATTCAACCTCCCTTCAGGAGCACATAGTAAATTTAAAAAAGATTTTTCAGCGACTTCGTGAAACCAACTTCAAAATTCAAATGGATAAGTCAGAGTTTTTAAAACGAGAGACGCCTTACTTGGGCCATATCATCACTCCAGACGGTGTTAAACCAAATCCAGATAAAATAGCTGCAATAATGAAATACCCAATTCCAAAAACTACAAAACAAATCAAAGGTTTTCTCGGGTTGTTGGGCTATTATCGTCGTTTTATACCGGATTTTGCGAAAATCACTAAACCATTGACATCTTGTTTGAAAAAAGGCGCCAAAATTCAAATTAATTCAGACTACATTAAATGCTTTGAACATTGTAAAACACTTTTAATTAATGACCCTATTCTAATATACCCGGATTTTACGAAGGAATTTATCTTAACTGTCGATGCCTCAAATTTCGCATTGGGCGGAATTCTATCTCAAGGACCTCTGGGAGCGGACCGCCCCATTGCATATGCATCCAGGACTTAGAATGATAGCGAAATTAATTATTCCACCATAGAGAAAGAGCTGCTAGCAATAGTGTGGGCGACCAAATACTTCAGGCCGTATCTGTTTGGTCGCAAATTCAAAATCATTACTGATCACCGACCCCTTGAGTGGCTAAAGAACATGAGAACTGATAATCCTCGCTTAACGAGATGGGGGTTGAGGTTAGCAGAATACAAGTACGATATCGCTTATAAAAAAGGCAAGTCAAATACTAATGCTGACGCCCTTTCTCGAATCGAATTACATAATGAGCAATTATCAATGATGGTCAATCACTCTGAAACCTCCTCAGTTTCGTCACGTACATTATCCGCGAATACTGAAAATCCCATCCACAGTTCATCATCAACTATAACTGTTCATTCCAGTGCCGAAAACCCGGTGCTAGAAATCCCGTTCACTGAAGACCCTTTGAACAAGTTCAAAAAACAATTGGTAATAAACATAACTAATCACCAGCCACGCAATAAACCAACCACCACGAAGCCATTTGACACCTTTACTAGAACTAAAGTAGACATTTTTGAAGAAAATTTAGAGGAAAACTTAATTGACATTATTAAAACTTACGTAGACCCCAAAACTAGAACTGGCATTTTAGTTAATCCTTCTGAGAAAATATACAGTATTATACCTATTTTACAGCGAGTTTTTACTAGCTCGGCCATGAATCTCTTTTCAGTAAAACGTGAATTACAGAACATCCCTAACAGGCAGGAGCAACAGTCAATAATACAAAAATATCACGAGGGAAAAACTAACCACCGTGGTATTAATGAAACCCTTATGTCTTTATCACAAAATTATTTTTGGCCTAAAATGCGTGACACTATCAGTGAGTTTATCGCAAATTGTAATTTATGTAACTCAGCAAAATTCGATCGCAATCCGATACGCCCAGAATTTAACATTGTGCCTCCTCCCAATAAGCCATTTGAAGTCGTACATGCCGATGTCATATCTATTGAACAAAATAAGTATTTATCGATCATAGACTCATTTTCTAAATACGCCCAAGTTTATTCGATCCCCGACTGCACTGGCCCTAACATTATAAAAGCACTTTTTAAATTTGCAACTCATCATGGCTTTCCTCTTTTATTAAGAACTGACCAAGGCACCGAGTTTTTAAATCAAGTAGTAAGCGAATTTTTAAAATTGCATAACGTCACTCATAAAACCACCATGCCTTATGCACCAAACCAGAATGGAATGATTGAGCGTTTCCATTGCACACTTTTAGAGCATCTTCGTTTGTTAAAATTAAAAAACAAATCCGAATCAATTCAAAATTTACTTCCATATGCACTTGTAGCATATAATAGCTCAGTGCATAGCCTTACAAAGTGCAGACCTTTCGATGTCATATCCGGTCACTACGACCCCCGCGACCCTGTTAATATAGATTTATCAGCAAGACTTATGCAACAATATGTAAACGATCATCGTGATAAAATGGAAACGGTCTATCGTTTATTGCATGACTCATCGTTTGCCGAGCGCGAGAAATCGAGCTAATGTAACTAGAGAACCCGAAACGCAATTCGAACAAAACCAGGAGGTATTTATTAAAAATCCGGCTGCCGCTCGCCAAAAACTCGCTCCCCGCTTTTATCCTGACAGAGTAACTCATAACTTACCCATTCATATTTATACCTCCAAAAATCGCGGACCTGTCGCTAAAAACAGATTAAAACGGTCTCTAAAATACAGAAACCCTCCATTGTTGCAGGTACCTTATAGCAATCCTGATAATGGCTGTTCAGGGTCAAGAGATCCGACTTGATGATCTGAGCAATGGACCTGGCTTGTTACCATTTAAATTAGGAGACACAAAAATAATATCGCACACTCATACATTTTTACAAGATATAAATTTAGAAATTTTTCATGATAATCTGTTAGAACTTAAACAAAAATTATTCGATATCGTTAATGACACAGACACAATAGTATTTAAATATCAAATTAAGTATCTTTCCAACAAATTGGATAAATTATTTTCAAAAGTTGCAACCTTCATGCCAACCAGATTCAAACGAGGTTTACTCAATCCTTTGGGCTCAATTATCAAGGAAATCACTGGAAATTTGGACCATAATGATGCGATCAGGTTTGAGAACGCAATTCAAATTTTGAATAAAAATGAAAAACGTATTTCTGATTCCTTCACAAAACATATTACCTTAGTCAGCGAAATGAGTGCTCAACAAAATAAAGTTTTAGCCGACTTAAAAAATAATCAAGAAAAAATACATAATGCTCTTTCTAACGTCATTAACCAGACGAATTTTGATAATGAGCGTAACCTTCGGTTTTTGTACCTTGCTCAATTTTTCATGCTTTTTAACGAAAAGGTGCAAGAATTGTCAGAGGAAATTACTAGATTAGAAAACATCCTTTCTTTTAGCCGTACTAAGTCAATGCATCACTCCGTATTGTCAATAGAACAGCTGCAAAAACTTTTGATTGAATTAAATAAGTATTATAGTCCCGAAGAAATAATTAATTTAGATATTAGATACTACTACGACGTAATTACATTAGGCACTTATTTTGTTAATAAAAGAATAGTAATTGTCCTTTCTTTCCCTATTATATTAAAAAGTACTTTTGATTTATACAGACTATGCCCTATACCTAACAAAGATAATAATATCATATTACCTCCGTATCCTTTCATGGCATCCAACTCCCAGGAATATGTGTATATAGACGCTGAATGCCAGAAAGTATCTGAATGGTACCTGTGTGAACAAAGAGTCGGCCACCAGATCAGAAGACAACGAGACTGCATACACACCCTGATTTACTCGCAAGACATAGATAAAACCTGCAAACTCACGCCTGTTGTTCTATCACGAGAAGCCCTAAGTGAACTTGATAGCCAGAACTACCTCATCTCGTTCCCGCAGCCCACGAAAGTACAACTGATTTGTCATCAGGAAAAATATCAGACGCTACAAGGAAGTTTTCTCGCCCACGTCCCACACGACTGCAAGATTAAAACGCCGGAGTTTACTGTAGTTAATACTGAAGATAGGATTCGAGGACAACCCATTGAACTGATCAACATTCCATGGCCCTCAACTTTTACCACTGAAGACAAACGAAAGAAAACCCCCTACAATTTGACCACAGTTGAACTTACAAACCTGCAAAATATCCAAAAACAGCTAACTATGCAAAATCCTATTACAGTAGACTCGATCGACTACTCAGTCTACCATACGACAATTCCAATCTACACTATCGCAATATTAAGTGCATTCATACTGACCGCTACCTACCTAATACGTCGGAAAAACAAGCGTAAGCAGAAAGTTACAGTAAGAAAAACTGAGTCATGGACACAATCACCAGCTGATATCGAACTAGAAAAGCGAAACGCGACATTTGCAGTAGACATCAGCAAATAGTCGCTCATTTCGGGGAGGGAGGTGTTATGAAGATTGCACCCCTGTACACCGACGACCAGGGCAATGCACCGGACACGAGACAGCGCATGTGACATCATTCGGCAACGTGCCGCAAAAACCTAGATTATGCACTTTTTATTCTTTTTCGACACTTTTCGGCCCCGCGTACCTAACTTCGGTCGCTCCATAAATTTCATAGCAATAATTAGTTTTAAGAAATTATTGAAGAATTTACAATATAATTTTGGGAATTTACCTGTGCCCTTGTCTCATTTCACCTCCACTGTAGCCTAAACCCGTGTTTCGGTGTAAAATGTGTTAGTGTTTTAGAATGCTTTATTTTTTGCATATTTTGACGTTTATCAGTGAAAACTTGTAATTAGCTCAATGGTTATATCCTTAATTAAGTATTTCTGTGTGAAAGCTGTTGGTTTTCCAATAAAACTAAAATGAAATAAAATAAAAATTATCATTAATAAAGAAATTGAAATATTTTTTCCAGGAACAATCGACGTCACAAATAACAGAAGAATGTTTCGAGGATGAAACTAATGAAAGAGAAAGGATGGAACCAATATCATCGCCGCCGGCGGCAGTTCATACCGATATTACCGATGAAGAAACACGATCAACTACTTCGGCAAAAAGAACGCGTCGTCGCCCAGCATCTGATCCTGCTGAACGGCAAATGGCAACAGCATTTAGTCAACTGACTAATGCTTTGAGCCACCGCCCATCGCAACATACACCTCCAGTTGACGACGAGTGCGATCTTTACGCCAAACTTTTGGCTACAAAGCTTCGAGAATTCCCTAAGGATGAAAGGAAAATAATAATGTATGAAAAAGATGGCATGTTTATCCGTAAAATTCAAAACAGGCTAGAACGTGATACACCATCTCCCCAATGTCGGTGTCCCTCAAGCTGTAATCCTCACCTATGAAAACTTACCGAAAAGCAATTTTGGTTTTGTCAAAAAATAGTGCTGAAATAGTGACAAATAGTGACATATGCAAGAAAATTAGTGACTTCATATTTCCCAAGATATGGCTATCGTTTGGTGAGGATTACAGATCGAGGCTCACGCTGTAATCCCAACTCTCGTGTGAGCAAACGGTGGGGTATTTTCACTTGGTCTACATTCCAAAAAATAGTGCCTAATTAGTGACTAATAGTGACAAAAGATGAGAAATAGTCGCTTTATAATTCCGAAGTTATAAAGGCATCTTGGTGAGGATTATACCTAGAGCAATTTTTGCTGTAATCCTCACCTCATTTCTGCTAAACGCTTAGGTCTTTTGACTCAAATTTAGTATCAAAAAATAGTGCTGAAATAGTGTTCATAAACTGCATTGATATTTATTTAGTTTATGTAGTAGAAGCAATTAAAAAAACCGTAAGAACTTCTCCATACAAAATGGTACAGGTACAGTCGCGAACAATACTTCGTAGAATACAGACTTGATTTTTGCTTTAATTTAGGTAATGTCATTTCTGCCAATATAGGTAGGTGTTAACTATAACATATAAGTTGAGCCACTGACATTATTTTGGTATATTTTATGAGTAGGTATTTTGGTTAACTATTTTTCGACGCCTTGAACTTTTTAACGGTTTTATAACAATAAAGTTTTTATATGTACTTATGCTTATATCTTTCAGATCAACACATCGCATTTATTTATCACATCGTATTCTCTTAAGTCTGAAAGCCCTGTTTGGTCGCGCCACCGCTCAAGCCACCGCTAAACAAAACCGGTTTGGCCGAGCCTCGAAAACTGACCGCCGCGCGTGTGAGCGAGAGGGTAGACAATAGTGAAATTATTGCATGCACTTCGCCTGCGTGGTATTTTTTGGTTTCATCACGTTACGCGTTATTGAGTATTATGACAACTCAAATATAAAATTTCTTAAATAACAAATACGCCACTTACGATTATTATGAAAAATTAAAATGAAAACGCACGTTTTGAAAATAACAAAAATTATTATTTAGGTATAATTAGGTACTTATAGTATTAGTCCTCGCCTCGAACGTCGTTAACTATATAGGGTTAAATCTATTTAGTGACCGATAGCGAAAACCCAGGACGGGCTGGTGATAAGGAACAACTTTTTATATGAATATGAATAACCCAAATCAGCTGATCGGCAATTTTGTACGGGAGGTCTAATTTTTTTTTCATGTTTTGACCTATGTTCCTTGGGGAAAGTTGTTCCTTATCACCAGCCCGTCTTGGGTTTTCGCTATCGGTCACTGATTAGATTTCACCTACCTACATTCATTTATTTATGAGTTAAATGAATTTTACCACATAAATATGTTTTTTGTTCCATTTTTGCCAAACAAGTTAGGTACCTGTATCTTTTATGTATTTATTTACGTACTACATAGATACAAACATATATCACACCTTTATCCCTTACGGGTTAGGCAGAGCGTTAACAGCCGCAAAAAATACGGTCGTTATCATCGCCACGTCTGACTGATTGAGAAATATTGTGTACTGTCAGATATAAACAAAATACTTGAAGGAAATAAATTTGTTTGATTACGTTCCTACCGACATAACAAACCAGTATTGAGCTTCAAGTACGACAATACGAACGAAGTATTGTTCGCGACTGTACCTGACCATTTTGTATGAAGAAGTTCTTACGGCTTTTTTTATTGCTTCTACTACATAAACTAAATAAAAATCAATGCAGTTTAAGAACACTATTTCAGCACTATTTTTTGATACTAAATTTGAGTCAAAAGACCTAAGCGTTTAGCAGAAATGAGGTGAGGATTACAGCAAAAATTGCTATAGGTATAATCCTCACCAAGATGCCTTTATAACTTCGGAATTATAAAGCGACTATTTCTCATCTTTTGTCACTATTAGTCACTAATTAGGCACTATTTTTTGGAATGTAGACCAAGTGAAAATACCCCACCGTTTGCTCACACGAGAGTTGGGATTACAGCGTGAGCCTCGATCTGTAATCCTCACCAAACGATAGCCATATCTTGGGAAATATGAAGTCACTAATTTTCTTGCATATGTCACTATTTGTCACTATTTCAGCACTATTTTTTGACAAAACCAAAATTGCTTTTCGTTAAGTTTTCATAGGTGAGGATTACAGCTTGAGGGACACCAATGTCGCTCTCCATCTACTCCATATCATTCCAGACCGCCATCAGTAACAACTCCATATTCCAGACCACCATCAGCATCATGTACTAGACCATCTTCTGAGTTAAACTTTTACACCGCGAACCGACCATCGAGTTCTCTTACCTCGTATTCAGAGCCAACCACAAATATCTATACTTCAAGCCAACCTCACGCTTCATCCTCTGAACCGAATTTAAATTCTGCCAAATCCTCAAATACCTACAAAAACCTCCCATCTGCCCAATCAACCCAAGGACCACCAGTTAAATGGCCATTCACAAACTCAATTAAACCTGTAGCTATTCAAATCCAAACTCCAACACTCCAAATTCTATCTGCGCAATGGTCTTCAAGCGACTCAATCCAGCCTTTATCTGTTGAAATTTCACATCCATCACACACAAACTCAATCCAACCTCTAGAACAATTACAAGATCTGAGACCTGAAGAATCTGAAACCAGAACAATTTACAGACGGTATATTATAGATATGGCATTTTTAAATGCATTTGAAGAGTTTGATTCGGGAAAGACAGAAAATAAATAAAAACAGAGGTTTCATAAAGAAAGCCCTAAGGTTTGAGGTTTCATATATATAATTCGTATCTTTATAATAGTGTATTAAGGTAATTTGTGATACTAGATGATTATTTAGGACAATGAAAAATAATTAAGGAAAATTGTTTACTTACCTTTATTTCATCCTTCAAAACTTTGTTAAGAGCCCTAGAAACTTCACGTATGATTTCTGATATAGCTGCTTTGGATATTTTAAACAGAAAGTGTAGACTTCTGTAACTATCGCCAGATGCTAAAAATCTTAGAGTCATTGCAAGGCGAAATTTGGCTGGTATAGCTTCTCTAAAATCTGTGTCTTGCTTAGAAATCATAGGTGATATTTTGCTCAGCAAAATTTCAAAGTCAGTATAGCTCATCCGACAAAAGTTATCAAACTCTCCAGCTGGCTCATTAAGAAGTTCTTGAAATTTTTCTTCTATGAATTTCCCAAAAAATAAAACAATAGTTTTGTTCATATTTTTTCTATTTTCTTTATGACAAATCTCCAGGCCCTCCCCCTGTAATATTTTACTAGATATAGGTTAGAACTAGAACAAGCTGTAATTTAGAAAAATTGAAACTGCCTTCACAGTGAAGAAACACAAAATTACTGAACCGATTTTGATGAAACTTATTGCGCACCCTAAGTTAGACTATTCCTAAACCAATTAAAAAAGAATCACCAAAATCGGTTAAGTAGTTTTTGAGATATGCGAGGACAAACATACATACATACATACAAACACTTCTCAAATTTTGCACACTTGCTCAGAAGCCCTAGAGACCAAAATATAAAAATATTTCGCAGTTCCAAGAATGTTACAAACATACAATTGCGATTAAAAATATAAATTAATTACGTACGTACGTGCCGTGTGATGCCGGCTTAGAGTAGCATCACCCCATTTCTTTCCCGTGGGAGTCGTAAGAGGCGACTGAGGGACTCGAGGGTGTGTATTGCAATTTTGGGCGATGGGCTGACAACCTGTCACTATATTGTGATACACAGTTATCTGATTGACCCTCAAGCTTGGAAATGTCTTAAACTCTTTTAAAGATGATATTGATAAATTAACCGAGCAGGACTTTGTAATAATTTTGGCTGGCAAAAACGACACGAACCCGTTCGAGCTTAGTTCAAAACTACTAATATGGCTAAATAGAGTAACAGCCAATGTACTCATTTGTGAAATTCCTTTTAACAAATATTTGAATGAAATTAAGATAAACTACGAAATCAAGTCTTTGTGTTGTCACTACCGAAATGCTTTGTTTTTAGATTTAAACTACAGCAGATTTCTTCCCCGACACAGTGAGTCTACAACCTATATCTGTCGTCATGTTTTAAGAGAAATCTTACGTATTTGTTACAAGCAAAATTACAAAAATTATTGTAAATCTCAAATAAATGTTAATAAAGAAACTTTGAATAACAATTTAAGCAAGAGTACCCAAACATCTCAATTATGCTTTGTCACTACTAGTGACCCTCCAACAAGCTTTGTTTCAACAAGTACTCAAACTGACAGCAATCCTGAAAATATTGTAAATATATGCAATTCACAAAATAGACATGATCAATCTTCCGTTCAAATAAACCAGACTGGAGCAAACAGCGATATTTTTCATGTACAACCATCTAATGATCCTTCACCAGAACATTAATGGACTGATTAACAAGGCGGACGTATTCACTGAATGTCTCGGTACTTTAAAGGATATGGGTAGGGGTTCAGATGTGCTTTGCTTTACTGAACACAACATGACAGCGGAAGATACTTCCGTCTTATGCATACCTAACTATACGTTGGCTACATACTTTACTAGGCGGAAACGTGAGGGTGGCTCATGTATACTTGTAAAAAATAACTACAAATTCAAATCTCTCGATACTATTTCTAATCTTTCTTTACCCAATGTCCTAGAATGCTGTGCATGTAACCTTGTAGATCATAAAATAACTATATTATGCGTATACAGAGTCCCAAAACAAAAAAATAGAGCTAACTATTTTGCCATATTCATAGATCGTATGTTTGAGATATTAACCAAAATTACTCACGACACTAGCAGAAAAATAATAATGTGCGGAGACTTTAATATAAATATACTGGACACAAAAAATAAATGGACAATAGAATTTCAACAGCTACTGATGAGTTTTCATTTAAAATGTTCTATCAATGAACCAACAAGACTTGCCAGCGGCACTTGTATAGATAACATTATTCACAATGGGATTAGGGGTTGCAAGGGCGATGTACTTGAGTTTGCTGTCTCCGATCACACAGCTCAACTACTCCGTTGTCCGGTAAAGAAAACGTGTATTTTGAAATATTGGTATACAATTGTACGTGATCTGAGTCGAGACAACATGAATAAGTTTAGAAAGTGTATTGCGAGCCTAAGTTTTAATGAGGTATATCTAGAGAATAATTGTAATAAAGCATTTAATATATTCTACGATCTATTTGTTATGTTTTATGAATTGTGTTTCCCAAATTTGAGAATGAAAGTTTTTGTGAAAAGAGACCAAAATGGCTATCCAAGGGTATTAAAAAATGTGCTCAACGGAAAAGGGAATTATTATGGACATACAGACGTACAAATAAAAATATGGACAAAACAATATTTAAAAAATATTCTTTCAGGCTGCGCAAAGTAATTAAACTAACTCAAAGGTCTCAAAATGATTACCACATTGCAACAGCGAGTAACAAATCTAAAGCCACTTGGCAAATTATTAATAGACCAAAAAGTAACTACCCGAAAGAAGAAATTCCCCAGATAAAAGCAGCAACGGGAGAGTATATACGTGACCCTCAACTGATTACACAGGCGCTTAATGACTTTTTCATTGACCAGGTACAACCAGGTATAATTACAGATCAAAATGACTCGGATGATTGTTATTTGTGCAAATTTGACAAACACACTTCGATCTTTATGTTACCAACTGTCCCCAAGGATATCTTGAATATTATACATAACCTCAAAAACACAAAAAGTACAGGGTATGATAACGTTGGCACCAAAGTCATTAAATATGTATCACATTTGATCGCCCCAGTTCTAAGCCATGTCATAAACATGTGTGTCCTACAGGGAATCCATTTGTTCAAATTATTTCAGTATGTACACATGTGATCATAATAATCTGTTGTGTTTTTTCCAGTTCTAACATGCAGTCTGCAAAACAGCAAGCGGAAACTAGTCTACCATAAACGTGGACCAAATTTCATTTATCTCAGGGAATTTGCCAGTTATTTATTTCATCGAACCATATTTTCGCTATTTTGCTTCAATCCTTCTGGTACGTAACATAAAACATATAAATTTACTACATTCTTCATTACTGATAACCCATTAGTCTTATGTCTTTGTTTTAGAAATGCCACGCTAAGTTAATTGCTGCATTTCTATATGCAATTCCTATTTCCTATTCCTTTTTGCCGGTAACAAAACTATTTTATATTCCAGCAAGGCATACTTATAATAACGGTCAGCACTTTGAATCAAAATACGTCGCTGTGACGGACAGGCGAGTCATTAATACAATTCTCTCTACGCATTCAATCCAAGCTTTTTATGGAAGAGGAAATCAATACAGGCCAGGCCAGCCGGCTTGTCCAATTTAAATCTACAACATTTCATTTAACGTTAGATACAAAAGATATATATATCGTTTAGAGTGTTTGGGATGCTTATTAAGATACACATATTTTCATAATTTTTAATGCAATCGTTTCTGAAATATTTTGAATAGTTGTAAAAACTTCCAAAGTTAGGATTACCATGAAAAAATCCTTTGCTTATAGTAGAAAAAAAAAACAGTGGAGAAAACTTCATTCATTCATCTGTCAATGTCAATCAGTTTTTTTTTTTAATAAAGTTCATATAAGTGGTAGGCAAACGAATTTTGTTTTCAGCAGCCTAGTTGTTGGAACTAAACTATCACTTTTTAAAATTTAAAATCTCTGATTATGAAACAAAATAAAATAAAAAGAACTTGCCCTTTATTTAATGATGCGATAAACTATCTATTAAAAATATAATAGTGTCTTGTTAGAAATTTGAAATGTTGTGGATTGGTAAGTTTCCCACAAGGATATTTTTGTTCATTTGGTAATGGGAGACAAACAAACAGTCAGTTCAGCTTGCGATGTCCTTACCAAACTGGGAATAAATCCACAACAATGTGATAGATTGACAAATATGAAATTTGCGTGTAAATGTTTGTTGGAAATCATTTGAGTCAAGTATTTATTATGCATATTTATTTGCAAAAATAACCCCATCGAGGAATCATCTCACAACAGTTCAATGAATAAAATGAATGAGTCAAACCACAACACTAGACTTATGGTGGCAACATTTAAAAAAAATGCTGTTCTTAGCTGTCAGTTTAGTATATCTGAATAAAAATTAAGGTTTAGGTGGTTTCTTATCTTCAGCCCGCCCTGAGTTTTCGGTATTGGTCACTTGTAAAACTTCCCCTATATTTAACTCGGACAATTTAGGTACTCTAGAATTGAGCCCACCAAAGAAAAATAATTAATATTATTGTTGTTGTGACCATACTTAGTTACATTGTCGGTTCCCTATAGAAACAGGCGAATCATCAATGTTGCTGCACCTCAGTCAGCAAGTAGTGTTTAGTCTAAATGTAAGTTCTTAGAATTTCGTAGGACTAGCTGTAAGAAAACATGTATTAAAGAATCAGTCTCACATCGACTCTGGTCTAGCATCGACCTCTTAGATGTAATCCTGTATTTTAGTTTAGTTTTTAAAAAGCCTTTCCTGCTCCGACGCGTTTTGACTACTTACATGCAAGTCACTATATTTATTTAAATAGGTATGGCATATGGTACGTAAAGATCGTAGTCTAGCTATGGTCATGTACATCAGTACGTCACTTAATCTTACAATTTTCAATTGGTATTTTCTTATTAATTAGAGAAGATAAGATATTGTTTGATGTACCAAATCCTTAGTACTTATCGTGTTAATGCTGTGATTTGAATTACAAGTTTTGTACCGCTATATTTACGAAGATCTAGCAAGAACGTCCAACCACATGTTCGAAAACTTTCAAACGCCTTTTCCTCGCATATCTCACATTTTTCTGACTTAAAAAGGCGTTACAAATTGAGATTTGTGATAGCAACGCTGTAATCATTTTGTGTGTAGATCATTTCTCTGCCAAGATATCTAAGCATTTACGATTTTGAGGTTATAAAATCATGTGGCTGGAAAGGACCACCTTGAAAGGCAATATCTCTGAAATCCTAGCGGCACAAATATTTTAACTGTTGAAGTAAGGAATCTTAGTAAGAGTACTAAATGAATGTCATCTCAGCGTAAAGAAATATGCTTGTCTCCTCCTTTCACATGTTTATGTTTGAACGTCAGTGAGAGCGTCGCGCACCTGTCCTTTAAGGGCGCTCTACACTTAGTCCACTTAAGCCTGATGATTTCGGCATGGGTACCATCATTTCCAGGAGACTTTCCGGTCTTAAGCTGCTTAACAGCCTTGTGGTATTCCCTTATGGTAGGAATGTCATCTAACTCGGCCCAGGTAGCTAGTTTTGGCATGCAGTCTGCAGCTTCCGGCATTATATTAACTGGTTCCGAATAGAGACCGATATAATGTTCTACCCATCGTTCGAGTTGGCGTTGGGCATCTGTAATAACAGTGCCATCCACTTCTTTAAGGGGGGCTGTTTTTTAGGCAAAGGACCAAGGGCCTTTTTAATGCCAGCATACACACCACTAAAATTTCCGACATCAGCGCACGATTGAATACTTTGGCAAAGCTCGATCCAGTATGCATTAGCGAAATACCGTGATGTGCGTTGTAATGCAGCTTTTGCATTCGCTAAATCGACACGCGACTTTTCGGAAGGGTTAAGGCGATGTGTAAGCGCAGCTTGTCGTTTGGACTCGAGCAGGGGTGTTATGTGTTCGAGATTTTCAGCGAACCAGTCCTGGTTTTTGACTTTCTGGTGGCCGAAAGCCGTACCAGCCACATCTGTTAGTAACTTTTTTACTTTGCCCCAGTCTTCCTCTATAGGAGCGAGCGTCTACGTCCCAGGTGGCAGTTTCATCGCGTACCAACTCCTCAAACTTTCGGACAAACTCATCATCCCTGGTTTTGGGAAGATCGATCTTCTTCCTACCGGGCAGTTTGGACGAGTGGATCTTTTTGTGAGTTATAAGTTATAACTCACAAAAAGATCCATATATATAACTTATAACAACGTGCGAAGCCACCAAGGAGTGATATGTGTCACAATCAGCGCTATGAAATGTACGCGTGTGTAGGGTCTCGCGGAGATTTTTCTTTTTGGTTAGGATAAGGTCCAGTTGATGCCAGTGACCAGAACGAGGGTGTTTCCAGGATACTTTGCGAGATGGTTTGCCTTTGAAGAAGGTATTGGTAACACACAGTATGTGTTTAGTTTAGAGCATAGCTCTAATAAACGTTGGCCGTTTTCGTTTAAATTCCCTATACCGTGGTTACCTATACAATCAGGCCAAGCTACGTTGTCCTGTCCAACCCTTGCGTTAAAATCGCCCAGAATGTATAAGCGGTCCGATGTTCTTAACCCGCGTAGAGACTGGTCGAGCTGGTCATAAAACTGTGTTTTAGCTTCATCTGTTGAGGATAATGTTGGTGCGTAAGCAGAAATAAGTGTTACGTATCCATGATTCGTATTTAACCGCACCAACATAATGCGTTCTCTTAAGCAGCGTGTTAAAAGAAGAGACTTGAAAATCGATAGTCTTAAATCTTTGTTAAATGTAGTAAAAAAAAAGACCCATGACCCAGAAGAAATCGAAGATGTCATAAAAAGTAATTTTATGCATATTCATGTGCAGTTTAATCATGCTATTAGTAACAAAAAAGTAAGATATAGTGAAGAATTAAAATCTTTTGCTCTAACTTTGCACTTTTACAGCCCAAAAGCGTATCTTTTTTTGAGAAAACATGTTTGTCTCCCTCATCCAGCTACACTGAGAAGACTTTTAGCTACACGTGACTGTAGTGTTGGTTACATTCAGGAAGTCATCATGTTCTTAAAAGAAACTGCAGCCAGGGATGCCTCTCTTAGAAATGTAGCACTTCTTTTTGATTCTATGGCAATTAGAACAGAACTAAAATACGATAAAAAAACGGATAAATTTTGGGGCTATGTAGATTATGGGGGAATCATACCCAATGACTCTGAAGCCTTAGCTACCGAAGCCCTTGTTCTCATGATTGTATCTTACACAAAAATATTTAAATGTCCCATAGCTTACTTTTTTATTAACAAAATATCAGCTGAGCTTCAATCACAGTTAATATTAACAGCCATCAGGTTGTTATCAGAAGCAAATATTACAGTAAGATCCTTAACCTGTGATGGAACTTGTGTTAATATCAAGACTTATGAGATTTTCGGATGTAGGTTCACACTACCTGAAATGAAGACAAGTTTTAAGCACCCAACAAAAGACTGCCAAATCCACTGCATTTTAGATACTCCCCATATGCTTAAGCTGGCCAGAAATGTTTTTGCAGAAACTAATATCAATTCCCAGAAAGGTGACATAAAATTCAATTTTATAAAGCAATTACATGCAATACAAGATGAGGAAGGGTTGAAACTAGCGAACAAACTAACTAGTAACCACATTGACTTTTCTGGGAAAAAGATGAATGTCAAATTAGCAGCACAAGTGTTGAGCAATTCAGTTGCCGATGCAATTGAATTCTTAACAAAAAGTGGTGATAAGCGTTTTGAAGGAACTTCCTTCAAAACGCTTATCACCACTTTTTGTTAAGAATTCAATTGCAGGAACTTCCTTCAAAACGCTTATCACCACTTTTTGTTAAGAATTCAATTGCATCGGCAACTGAATTGCTCAACACTTGTGCTGCTAATTTGACATTAGGAAGCGAAGCAACTGTTGAATATATTCGGTTTTTGGATAGAATATTTGATATATTCAATTCAAAAAATCCCTTTGGTAAAGGCTTTAAGTCACCATTACGTTTGCAAAACCTTGAAATTTGGATGAATGCGCTCACCGAAACTAGGAACTATTTGTTGAGTTTAAAAATCAATGACAAACATATCCTTGAACACCGAGGTAAAACTCCTGCTCTTGGATTTATTATTGACACATACAGCTTTGCAAACTGGTGTCTTGATTTACTAAAAGATAACGAAAACCAAATGAAATACCTTTTGACTTATAAATGCTCGCAGGATAATTTAGAAATATTTTTTTCATGCGTTAGACGGTGTGGTGCCTTAAATAATAACCCGAGTTCGCTTCAATTTAGGTACACGTTGAGAAAACTTTTGTTTTTTGTTTCGCATTAGCGTACAACCAAGTGTAAACGCTAATTGTGTCAGTGAGGATGACTTTGAAATGACTCCAGTTTTGGAATTCAGACAGCCTAAGCGAGCAGTTATAGACAATCACGAGGCTAGCGAAGACCAACAACTTATCGAATTACTGTATTATGTAGAAAATGAAGAATTCTCATATTTCAAAAACAATATACTTTTTTACATGGCTGGATGCTGTGCAAAAAATATATCCGAAAAGTTAAGTTGCAAACATTGTCTTGCTGCCTTGTTTATTACGAAATATGATGATCATGACTATTTACACTCTATTGATGTGTGCAAAGTTTCATCCTTTACGTCATTCGTAGACAGAGGAAAATTAAAACATGTTTCTAAATTTGTTTTCCAAATCATTCTGTACACGGAACAAATATTCAAATTTCATAGCTCAGAATCATTAAAGCACGTTAATAAAAATAAAACAATTAGTTTTGCAAAATTTTTATAGTATTTTAAGAGATTTTTTTGTTATACCACATCCAGTTCAATCATTTCAATGTGAAGATTCACACGAAATGCAACTTATTAAAGGCATCGCGTCTTATTATCTTACCGCCCGTTTGATGAGCCACGGTAAAACCCAAACATTAAAAATTCGAGGTTAGAAAACTAATTTACGACAGAAATTGCATAAAACTGTTTTATTCAGTAATGTGTGAATGAAAATATTTACCAAATATATGTTTATGAATCGTAACATGTGTTTACTTTTATTTTATCACCTCCTTATAACATAATTATTTAATGAAATCAAGTGATGAGTTCATATATTTATGTCCAAAATATCTACCTACTGTTTGGACACCCTAATGAAAGAGACAGAGGGCTCTCACAAAACTATCTCGCTCGGCTTGCGCATCCGCAGCCTGTGCAGGGTCGGTCCCACTATACCCATTACCCATTACAGTGGTCATACTGGGTCTTCACTTTTTTTCTAAAAACAGTGCCAGTATACCCACTGATGACTGACGGAAATAGTGGGAATTACTTTTCATACGATCGTGTCCCAGAAAAACCATTTGCGGCGTTTATTAAACGCATGACAGCCTACGTTAATATCTAGGCTGCTGCATACTGGCCACTACAATATAATACTTTCTTTTATCAGTGTGACATTAGATACACATTTTTCTGTCAAAATATACTTAGTTGAGAAAATGGCTTCGAAACGTAAGTATCTTATGTAGATGAGATATTTTGAATTAATATTTTACGTACGTACCTACCGGCCTATCTAACCTAGTTATATTTTCAGGAAAATATGTTCCAGAGACGGAACCGTGTGATGACGACTCGACGCAATGTGAATCGCCACAAGATCTAGGTACTTTGTAGTTCACTATTCTTGTCTATAAGTAGAATTTATAATTTTAGAAATTATTTTTCTTAACTATCTTTTCCATAAACAGAAGGTAGGTATGAATAGCCAGAGGTGGGATAGTATGGAAATCAATCTGTCTTGTGTGAAAATTGATCAAGCAACACAAACAGAAGAAAATGAGTTATCAACGTTGTCGTCTACTCAATCTTATACACCCGAATGCGATTTCACTTCGGCGAACAATGCGTTCGGAACATTTGTTGGACAAGAATTGGCAAATGTTACTCCGTGGAAACGACGCTATATTATGTACAAAATAATTCAACTTTTCGAAAATACTTAAAATCATTTGTAGGTAAGTATTTAATAAACTTCCGATTTAAATGAATGAATCTGTTTTATTTATACTTAAACATGGAAACACACACATCACAATAATTATTTAAAACTTAAAAATATCAATTCCATATGGGTCAGAAAATGACCAGGTGTCATTAAACCATTTAACAAATCCCATTGTGCTTTTAACATTTTCATATCTTTTTTTAATTGTTTTGTGCGTTTATGTACGTTGTCTTGGTCACTTAATAAGGAATCTTCATATAGAATGTGCAATAATTGCACAATATTAACTCTTTTTGGAACTTTAAGGTTTAGAGAACGATTCTACGACTCAACGGCGTTATTTGTTCGATGTCTTTCAAGAAAAACGCACCAAATGGCTTCATAATTATTTTTTAACCAAAACTTATATTTCTTGAAATTCTTTTCGGCTTCACTATCACCCATTTGATTAACTACGTAATTCCACCCCTCATGAATTATATTTTCTGGTAGTAAAGGTAGTCGACTAGTTAGTTGCACTATCATATTGGTGTCCGGGGACCTAGTTAAACCCAACGATTTTCCTTTCTTTTTAATACTTTTTACAAAGTGAAAATAGCATCCAGTAATGACAGCACTAGGTAGTTTTCGTTTTATAGCTGATATTGTGGCCCTCTCAAAATCCACTGTTATCTTTGTTGGCTCCCACTGGGGTAGTTGCCTTTTTAATAAATCGAACATTAAGCAATAAGTAGTAAGTTTTTTGTCGGATAAGAGTATATACATCACCGGAACTATTTTAGTTTCATCCTGGTCATGGCCCAAATCTAAATGTATCGTAAATAATTGCGCAAAAGGCGATGGACTTGAAAAAAATGTGCCGTCTATGAAATAATGTCCATTTTCCAAAGTAGGTCTTACTTCATCATTGCAAAAGATTAATATACGTACATTTCTGTGGTTATAATCAGCCAACAAGAAATTGGAAAATAAATCTGGGACTTCGACCTCCTGCACTGCTTTTGAACTTATTCTCTTAACGTTCAAAACTTTTGTTTCTGTTACGATACATAGAGGACTTTTTTGTAACATACTTTGGTAATGGTGTACCTGTTAGATGTATACCAAAATTTTTTAAGGATACAATACCCTTATTGAAAGCCTGACGTACAGAAATTTTCCCTATCGCGGCTTCCCTGTTAGCTTCTGCCATAGCCGATTCATTCAATGGGTCGGTCCCAGTATACCCATTGAGAATAACCATTAATGGTAATAGTGGCACTAAATTTCCCATAATTACCATTGCGTTTTTTTAAACGCGCTGGCATGCTGAGCGTTTATATTAAAACAGGAAAGATTAGTTATACTAACTTTTTATCTCAATGAAAACTCTTTATTCAAGTGCGTGCTCTCGACTCTTTTGATAAATTGAATTTCAATCACGACGTAATTAGAAGGTACTGTCTTTGTGACAGGACAGACAAGTACGTTGGTAAAAATCTATATTTTAAATAATTTCGAAAATGAGTATTGAGATTATAAAAAGGGGGAAATAATAATAATAATAATAAATCATTTATTTGCCATTAAACAAGGTACATAACATAGATCAAGATAAAATTAGATATTAAATAAATCCGCTTGTTTAGCCATATAATAACTAGCATGCAAATGTCCACATTAAATAATTTATACATAATCAAAACCTTAAATCATGATTCAAAACTCAATATCAAAAGAAAACACAATGTCAAATAATGTCAATACAAGATATAATCAATGTCATGGAATTCCGAGTCAAATAATTAAGTTAAGTAATAAAATAAAATAATAATGTCAAAATACCTCACACTCATTAATTTTTTACGCGGACTTGACCTTTGGCAGAGAAACGAAAACGACTAAGAAAAAGATTCAAGGAATTCCTTCACCGTGTAAAAGTTTCCTTCTCTAAGCTGGTCACGTAAAAGACGTTTAAAAGTGATTAAGGGTTGGTTCTGTATTGATTGTGGTATTTTGTTGTACACCTTAACGCACATTACCATACAATTTCTAGCGTACCTTGCACTCCTGGGAATAGTGCCAAGGACGAGTTTATTGGGAAAACGCATATTTCTACTGCTGGACACGTCTTTTACCTGCTTGAAGAGATAAGGATGCTGTTTAACAAAGATCGCTAATTCGAAGACGTATAAGCAAGGCAGGGGTAGAATATTTAAGTTTTTAAAGTATGGCCTACATGATTCATCTGGTGCAATCCCAGTAATAGCACGTATGCACTTCTTTTGTGCAATAAACACTTTGCCTAAATCTGTGCTGTTACCATATATGATGAGACCATATCGGAGTATAGATTCAACGTATGCAAAATACGCAATGGTCGCAGTTTTCCGTGATGCTGAGTTAGTTAATTTGTATAACGCATAAGTAAAGCTATTAATTTTATTACATAGTTTGTTCACGTGTTGTTTCCAATTAAGATTTTGGTCCATTAATATTCCCAAATAATTTACAACCTTTGCATTGTTTAGTACTTGCCCATTATAATCAATATGTTTCAATTCATTGTGTAAGTTTAGGTTTATGTAATTTGATTTACCAAGATTAATTTTTAAGTTATTCAGGTTAAGCCAGTCGGTTGTAATGTGCAGAGTGTTGAGTATTTCTGATTTGTGATGATCGATGGACAGATTTTTAGGGGAAGAAATAATTACGGTTAAGTCATCTGCAAAAAGAATTGTTTTGTGATTTATAGTCCCAGGAAGGTCATTAATGTATAATAAGAATAGAAGTGGGCCCAGTACACTACCTTGGGGTACTCCTGTGTTGTTTTGCTCAAGGTTTGAAAAATGATCCTCTACTTGTTGATTTGCGCCAAGTTTATTTATTACTACGCATTGTGTACGATCTTTTAAATATGATTTAAACCAATCTAAAGCATGGCCTCTAATGCCATACCATTCTAACTTTGATATAAGCAGGTCATGAGACACAAAGTCAAAAGCTCTGGACATGTCCAGGAATACTGCTGTTGTATAATATTTGTTGTTGAAGCTACTCAACATTTCAGAAACTACTTGGTACACTGCAAGAGAGGTTGATTTATTCTTTTGGAACCCGTATTGATCCTTACTAATTATATTGTATTTATTCAGAAACGAAGTGACTTTTGCATGCATAATTTTCTCAAATATCTTAGAGAACACTGGTATAAGTGTCACCGGTCGATAATTCCCAATATGACATTAGCATCCTTTTTTATACAGTGGTTTTACGACTGACTGTTTAAGACGTTCTGGAAAAATTCCGGTTTGTAAAGAGAGGTTTACGAGAAAGGTTAACACAGTTTTTATTTGATCTTTGCAAGATTTTAAAACTTTTGTACATAAACCGTCAAAACCCTCACTATTTGTGTTGTTTAACGTCATGATTGCTTTTTCAATGTCATTCTCATTTATTGGGGATAAAAATATTGAATTATTAAATCGATTTTCTTTTATAGTATTTTTTATGTCAAGATTGCATGTGTTGGTTAAATTAATAAGATACTCATTTATAGTGTTAGCAATCAAAATGGGATCAGTTATTTCTTTACTATTATACACAATTTTATCCAAATAATTGGACGAGTGATTGGGCTTAGTTTCGTTATTAATAACAGTCCATGTTGCTTTGCATTTATTCTTACTTTTGAGTAAGAATAAGTTATTAGCTATTCTCTTCGAAGTTTGTGTACATTTTTTTAGCAATTTATTATAACTTCGATATATGATCTTATTAGCGTTTGTTTTTTTTTTTGTAGAATTTATATCTTAAGTATTTTTTTGTTACGCAACTTTTTTTTAACCCTTTGCTTATCCAAGAGACAGTACGAGTCTTGTTAATTTTGATTTTTCTTATAGGAAAACACAGTTTGTACAATAGACAAAACAAATCGTGAAATTCATCAAAAGCTTCGTTTAAGTTACCTTTATCAAAAACCTCTGAGAATGAGAGGCTTTGCAAATAACTATTGAATTTATTTATATTGTCTTGGCAATAGTCTCTTCGCAGGATGTAGTATATTTGAGGTGTAACACTTTTCTCCCTCACAAGAAACGTGACTTTTTGTGCTGTGTCATGATCGGACAAACGTAGTTGAAGGGTATTTCCAGTCACATTCGACACATTGCTTATAATGTGATCGATGCATTTACTTTGTCTAGTTGGTGAATTGATATGGAACATTAAATTGTACGTTTTTATTATGTCTCGGAGTCTGTCCGTCGATTTATCATTTATTAAGGTGTTAATATTAAGATCGCCACATAGTATAATTTTTCTTTTAGGATATTTTGTTAAATACGTATGCAGCAGCAACTCTAACTGGTCAAAAAAGTAATTAAGTATTTTAACTATATCTGATGGCACTCTGTAAACACATACAATAATCACATTCACCGTAGGTATATAGGTACTGCAACACTCAAAAATATTCCTTTTAGCTAAATCGTCTAGACATTTTACGGAGCTATATTGAATGCCCTTCTTTACCAGAATACAGGACCCACCTCTTTTTTGATTCGTTCTGGAATAATTAGCAGCTAGTTCAAAATTAGGTAAATGTAGATTATTATCCTGGCCAGCTTTTACAAAAGTTTCTGTGAAACAGAGCACATCTGGCTTAGTGTGCGTCTTTATTTGCGATAGTGCTATTTCTATAAACTCCTTTTTTGAAAGAAATCCTTGAATATTTTGATGCAATAAAGTAAAGGTCAAGTTAGTCTCGAAAAAAATCCTTACTTCCTAGTTGTACGTTTTGCTTGTCTGGCGAGATTACTTTTGTACATAGTTTGTTTTTTGGGAGAACTGGAAAATAAAATGGTATAGTGCCCTTTTTTGCAATTGATGACACTCCATTATCAATGCTTCAGTGAACCATTTTGGGGGTTATATGATTTATTATTAGATGCCTTATTTGTCGCATTCTTAAAAGTCAAAAATGTTCGTTTGTATTCAGCGTAGTCAATGTGAATGTTAATTTTATTTCTTATGTACTGTACATAATCAAAATGTCTCATACGATATATATTAAGATCTAACATTGTGCAGTTTACAAAATGCTTAGTCCAGATTTTTATTTCGGAGTTTAATTTTGATTCATTGAGATAGGAGCTGCAATTCACTGGACAAAGCAAAACAGGTACATTTCCTAATTTATTTAATGCTATACACAGGTTCGAGTGCAGCTCTTGTATGTTCCTATCATGTTTACCTATACCTAATACTACTATGTCATTGTCCGTCATACTATCCGTGAGAGAATCTATGCTGGATACTATATGTGTACTCGGCGCATCTGGCATAATAAATGCCGATGGCAAGAAGTTGTCATTCCACTGACCGTTTCGCGTTTCTTGGATGGTAGCTGATAGCCCTCTAAGCGATTCGTCTCCTATTATAAAAATATTTTGCTTCTTCGTAATCTCAGAGCTTGAGTTGATCGAGTCTAAGGTATCTTCTGACATCATTTCAGTAAGCGGTGTAGCAAACAGCATTGGCGACTCCATATTTTGTGATACTATCTTTATTATCGGAGATAAAGGGTATTTCGGCGCATTCGTGATATTTTTAGTTATAGAATGCATCTTCCTATTTGAGTGTGGAGTTTTACAAATCTTTGTTAAAACGTCAATTTTTGATTCGTACTGATCTAATTTCTTTTTCAATGCCTCGTTTTCCATAAGCAATTTTGTAGTTAAATCGTCCATTATGTTGTACTTTTCTTGTAATTTTCTAAACTTCTTTTTAATCTCTTTCAAAGGTGTCCTCATGTGTAAATTTGTTTCTGGGCAGCTCCTGTTAGCTCCTATTGTAGTAGATACCGAGAAATTAAGCTCTTCCTCTGTCAGTCCTTCAAATGAGTTACCAGTAGGTACATTCACCTTAACTATCTGCTGTACCACAGAGTTGGTCGTAGGTGTTTCTATCGTAGTCACATTTCCAACCGAGTTTTGCGATGAGATGGACGTGATGGAATCAGAACTTTGCATGGAAATATCTGCTGGGGAAGGTAATGTAGAATTTGGCGAACTGGTTGAGGCAGATGATTCTTGTATATTCTTTTCAGTATCTGGCATTGAGGGTCGTTTTGTTGTGGACTGTTATTTATTATTTATTAATGATGGGTTTGCTCTTGACTCTAGTCTAGGTCATAGGACAGAGACAGAGTCTAAGATGGAGCGAGCTCACCCAGAAGAAGCCGGTTAAGGCACTGGCACTCCCACACACTGACGGAACGCAGCAAGCCACTTGGCGCCAGACTTCGGTGGGATGGTGGTCGCGAGCCAGGCGGCCCCTTACGGAGCCTTCCACCGCGCACGTGGGATCGATCAGCCGGACTTATCCACAGGCAAGCCTGTGTTGCCGTTGCCCGGGGTGGACCGCTAGGAGGTAGATCCCATACCACCCCAATCGTATCGTACTGTAGGACTGTATCGTAGTCTTTGGCGTACTCGTCCTTTTAGTAGTCAAATGTTGTTTAGTTGCCACCGAGTTAATCCGTGAAACCTTAATTGTTTTTGCTGCCTGTGGTGCTATTTGGGGTATGCGAGTGGTAGCAGATGAGTTAGTTTTACATTTTTTACATTCCCATCGTTTCCGGTACGTTTTATCCCAAAGATTGTAACGTTTTTGTGACACAAGTGAACAATTAGAAATTTCTTCGAAGCAATAATTTTTGTAACATTTTGCGCATGTTAGGTAATCGTTGCGCTTCAAAACCACCTTGCATTTTGAACAATTTAATTTTGAAAGGTAATATGTATTTTATTATTTCAAGGCCATGAGTATACAAAACACAGCCACTATAAGTCCGGCAACTTTATGTGACGCTGTAACAAACGCCACAAAACAAAATGTAAAGGATCTATTACTGTATCTGCAGTGAGTTTCCATTATATTATATTTCTTTTTAGATTTCGCTAATTTTTGCTAAATTTATATATTTTGACTTTATTAAAAAAAAATCTTTTAGGATTGTAAAACGAAGCTTTGTTCCGTACCACATTCCACTCATTGTGAAAATCAAAACACAACACATTCCAGGTCGGGTATAAGTTCCTAGGGCTTTACTGCAATTCTTCACCCATCTTGGAGTTCCCATGACAGTTGTGACAGACCGAGGCCCTGAGTTTACTAATCATAATCAGCTATTTTTGGAATTTGCAAGAGTAGATAAAAATTAACCACCATATTTTTTTAGCTCCAAACGAAAATAGATTGGTAGAAAAAAGTACACACCATTCTATGTTAAGGTGGTTCAATAGCCCAGTGGCGCCCCCAAACAGGAAAAAATCCCTGGCTGGACAGGCTAGTCATCTGGAAACCAAAGTAACAATTCGCGGCAGTAAATAACTACAAAGATTATTTAGAATCAATATAACCTCGTAAAAACTGTGCGATTTGGTTATGTATTAAATAGTAAAATTACAATACACATATCATATCACGCCTATTATCCCCTGCAGGGTAGGCAGAGCGTAAACGGCCGCAGAAAACGGCCATTTACGCCACGTCTGACAAATATTTGAGGGTCATTCGGAAAATTGTTTATCGCGAGAGTGACAGGTTGTCAGCCCATCGCCTAAAATTGCAAACACCCTCGAGTCCCTTAGTCGCCTCTTGCGACTCCCACGGGAAAGAAATGGGGTGATGCTATTCTAAGCCGGCATCACACGGACGAAAAAACACCCACCCACCACAACAGTATTACGAGCAGGAAATGGCACCTGCACCGCCGACGCAGCAGCCTCATCAACCCCAACCGAGGAAACAGCAGCGATCGAAGCAACAGCGCGACCGAGACGCGAAGAGACGCGATGCGATGACTTCAGAGAGAATGGCAAACCAATTAAAGAAAAGGAACAAGAGATAAAAGATTTGATTAATAAGACTTTGTTCTTTGGCTTCAAAGAAACTCATGAAGCACAGACTAAAAAAGAATTTTCCGTTATCAAGACAGCTGTGACACTTCCGGTTACGACCCGATCAATCGGGCTTACTACTCAGGCCGTATTCTGTAAAGCCTACAATGTCTATCGCAATATACCAGTGTGCACTCCCTGGGCTTTTTATAGTGTGTCGCTAGGACAAGTTGAGTTGAAGCTCCTTTCATCAATGAAGAGTCAAGTACTCTCGGCTGGATTTGGACAAAAAAAATTGTTCACCCGCCCTCAAATTACTAATGACTCCAAGGACTTAATTTCGGATTTCCTCCGCTTCGCGCTCCCGTCAATATTGCTCCACTGACGAACACAATCCACGCGATTGGAAATTTGGAATGCAATGGGAAGCAGTTTTACGTGAAACCCCTCCACCACTTAAGTTTAGGCATACTCCTAAGTAATTTACGGCAAGCCGTAACGATGATGTCCGATGCGAATACTCCGCAAGTTGTCAAGACAGGAGTTTTATGAAAATTACAATACATGACTAAAGTGCTTAGCTTTTACAAGGTCTTATTGATTCTAAATAACCTTATAAGGTAATTATTGCCAGATGACTAGCGTGTCCAACCAGGGATTTTTTTCCTGTTTGGTGGCACCACTGGGCTCTCGAACCACATTAAGTACTGAAACATTTAAGGATATGTTAGGTAAGTTAAAACCACTTTACAAAAGTGACGAATTATTAGATTTAGGCATTACTTAAAGAATACTTTGAATGTTCTAAAGTTAGGTTACTATTATAATAAGGAAAATATACTTATAATATTTAGAGTTCTGATGGTCTTCCCCAAAAAATATTATAAGCACATATCAATTGGAAGTATAGTTCGTGATCAGATCTTACACCTATTAACAGACTCACTTTCAATTTTGAGGATTCACGAGTGAGATGGGGTTTCTCCGGCAGGGTCCTGTGGGATTGTGGGGTTGAACAAACTACCAATAACCTTCTCTCCTGCCCCAACTGCTCTAGCACTTGTACCATGCCGGACCTGCTGGAGGCTTCCTTTACAGCAATCAGTGTGGCCAAATACTGGTCTTATAAAATTTTATTGTGGCTCATCAATTTGATAAAGAAGAACTTCAATTTAGGTATATTCATAAAAAATATAATCATTGTGTTTGTGATCCAATGTCACAACCAATAAATTAGAATGAAGGTATGAAAATCACCAGTAAAATTTGAGATTGAATGGCCACTATGACATACAGAAGTTTTCAGGAAATATTTGAACCAACTCAAAACCCACATTTAAGGGGCAACAATAATAAACTTTCCGAGCTATAGCAAATAACAACCCAAGAAAGCACTTTTTGAGCAACAGGGTGGTGGAGGCCTGGAATAAGTTGCCAGAAGACGTTGTAAATGCTAAATCCATGAACCAATTTAAAAACAAACTTGATAAATCTATAATGAACAAGTAAACCAACAATGTATAACTGGATACAGGCAACCAACAGTTGTCTCACTGCCTGCTAATAAATGATAATAATAATTTCTTACCAATTAGAGAACACATTTCTGGTATTATTTTACCGCTTATCAAGGTAATAAAGATTGAGATTAAACTATCACAATGCTTTCTGCAGACATGAAAAGTTGAATCCCAATCTTTTCTTTATAATCAGTAAAATTCAACCATAATGCTGTCAAAGTAATAAAACAATGTGACAAAATAAGTGGTTAGCAGTGGGCAAAACCTTTGGTATGGTGAAGAGGTAACATAACATCTCTCATGAAAGACAAATAACAGTATAAGACGATTCGATTCATGTGTTTCCAATACCTACTAACCACAATAAATGCATAACATCCGAATTCGTAGCGATTCATCCGAATGCGAAGCTAACATAACCTAAGACGGAAGATTTGGTCAGAGTATATTTTATAAAACAAGATGTTTGGGTTCCTAATTTTCCAACCACAATTACACTAAGTGCACTTGGTGGGTGGGTAGAGTATACTGGTCACGTTCTGAACTCACCCACCACCCTGACTGAAAACTTAAGCTCAGCCGAAACATTCAGCAATGTCGGAAGTCGACGAAAAAAAAATACAGTGCGGGAGTAGTCTTACATGCGACTAAATAACGAGATTACAATAAACTATCCAAATAACAATTCAGTAGATAAACAAGCCGCCAACGCAAATGCAAAAACAAGTGGAAATAAAAATAAACGAATAATCCGACACAAAAAGACCACAACCAAACAACAAACCATGAAATGAAACCATAAAGCACGGCACGCACACAAATGCCATAAACACAAATTTGACTCCTTAACACAGATCACTTATATAATAAATGTCCTAAAGCCCGTTTCACACTTAGCCCGCGGACCGCGCGCAATGCCTGCGAAGGGGCGCGAACGCTAAGTGTAGAGCCGTTTCGCATATTCTTCGCGGTTTCGCGCTTTGTTCCCCAATGGGAAATTTCTGGGGATTCTCGAGTGTCATGTAGAGGGCGCTCAGCTTAATTGAAATAACGTTCCTTTACATGAAAATCTGTACCACTTTACAAAATATTCTTTATTTTGTATTTATGTAATCGTTCTAAATTTCTTATAGATTTTTTGTTTGCTTACATGAATGACACTCAATATAATAACAAGACGACCAGTTTATTTTGTAGCAAATCAAACTAAAAGAAATAAATTAGTAACGAACACAACGTAAAACGGAACCTGAGACAAAACTATGGCTGCTGCCAGCCATACCGAAACGTAAAATTTTTAGTTTAGCACAGTGCCCTCTAGTTTGACATTCAGAACTATCAACAGAACTGTCAACAGAAAAACTCCCATTTTGGTCGGTTTTTTGTCCCGCGTCAAAGGGAGCGCGAAGCGCAAACGCGAAGCGAACGTGCATGACTCCACACTCGCAGTCCGGACCTTCATAAATTGGTGAAAAAATTAGATTAACATGGACATGGACACCACCACCTTCGTTTTCTCCACCTTTCTTAATTTGCGTTTTATTTTTAAAATAAACATAGTTGTGGTACGCTAAAGCGCATAAAGTTAGGGACGCTGCAACAGCTACTTTAACGTCCATTTCATTTAACGTTGCGAACATAACTGTGAAAATACCGCTAACCATTGCGAGTGTAGAGTCGTTGTTAAATTCGCGGCAAGTTCGCTCCGCGAAATCGCGCCGTGATCCGCGGACTAAGTGTCATCATCATCATCATTGGCCTCACACGTCTGTGACAGACGATTTAATCAGTGTCTGAGGCAAGACTTTTCATGGCTGTACAAGCCGATACGGGAGCGGCATAATTTTCCGCACGCTCTACAAGTGAAGGTGGAATTTGAGACTGGCACATGCATGTTTAGATGACGTTTTTGCCTTTTGTTAGCGAGACCAGAAAACCAGGCATTATCGTGTGTTTTACGCCCATCAAACACACGCTTACGCCATTCGTCCCTATCCTCAGCAAGCTTCTCCCAGCTTTGATGGTCAATGTTAAACGCAGCCATGTCCCGCTTGGCGCAATCTTTGAAACGCAGCATAGGTCTCCCAACCCCTCTTTTAGCGTTTGCTACAGCGCCAAGCAGAACACGCCGTGGTAGACGCGAAGGTTCCATCCGGTGCACATGCCCTAGCCACCGCAATCGTCTCTGCTTATGCAGGGCGGTAAAACTAGGCAGCTGCGCAATTTCTAGAACTCGCTCGTTTGTGACTCTGTCCTGCCAGGTTATATGCAAGATATTTCTTACGCAGCGCATATGAAATGTATTGAGTCGACGTTCCTGTTTTGCATACGATGTCCAGGTTTCAGCTCCATACAAGAGTATGCTTAAAACGCAAGTTTGATAAACAATAATCTTGGTTTTTGTGGTCAGGTGTTTATTGTTCCATACTCTTGTACTGAGCCTGCCGAACATGGTCGCCGCCTTGCCGATTCGCGTATCGATCACAGCATCGAGGGTGAGATTATTCGACACAGTCGATCCCAGGTAGCTAAACTTATCGACTATGCTCAAGGGAACACCGGCTAGCATGATGTGTGGTGCATCTGCGCCTTGAGCTAGCACTACTGTTTTTTTGGCATTAATGGTACACGCATGGGAAAACTTATCGACAATGACTTGAAGCTCACTTTGAGAATTAGCAACGAACGCTGCATCGTCAGCAATCAGAAGGCTATCGACGAATAAGTCTTCGCGGTTTCGCTTAGACTTGAGAAGCGAGATATTGTACAGCTTCCCGTCAGCCCTCGTGTGCAGGTGGATACCCTGTTGGTCATCGCCGAAAGCTACTTTAAAAAGCAATGAAAAGAAAATACCAAACAGGATAGGAGCTAGGGTTTCTGCCCGGGAATTCTCGAGCCGAGAATTCCCGGGAACTCTCAAGGTTTAGTACCCGGGAAAGTGTCCCTCAAGCTGTAATCCTCACCTATGAAAACTTAACGAAAAGCAATTTTGGTTTTGTCAAAAAATAGTCCTGAAATAGTAACAAATAGTGACATAAGCAAGAAAATTAGTGACTTCATATTTCCCAAGATATGGCTATCGTTTGGTGAGGATTACAGATCGAGGCTCACGCTGTAATCCCAACTCTCGTGTGAGCAAACGGTGGGGTATTTTCACATGGTCTACATTCCAAAAAATAGTGCCTAATTAGTGACTAATAGTGACAAAAGATGAGAAATAGTCGCTTTATAATTCCGAAGTTATAAAGGCATCTTTGTGAGGATTATACCTATAGCAATTTTTGCTGTAATCCTCACCACATTTCTACTAAACGCTTAGGTCTTTTGACTCAAAATTAGTATCAAAAAATAGTGCTGAAATAGTGTTCATAAACTGCATTGATATTTATTTAGTTTATCTAGTAGAAGCAATTTAAAAAACCGTAAGAACTTCTTCATACAAAATGGTCAGGTACAGTCGCGAACAATACTTCGTATTGTGAAGCTCAATATAGAAGGTATGAAAACAAACAAATAGCTTTCTTTCAAGTTTTTCGTTTAAATCTATCAGTTTAGTACAAAAATAAATAGATAAAAATATATAGTTTGGTATTCAATAATAACAAGAAACATATTATGTGGTAAAATACATTAAAGTAAGACTAATGCACTAATAAATAAATGTATGTACATAGTTACCGACGTACGAGTAGTAATATATTAAAAAACATAAGAACCTACCTACAGAAATAAATACTACCGACATAACAAACCAGTATTGAGCTTCAAGTACGACAATACGATGTATTGTTCGCGACTGTACCTGACCATTTTGTATGAAGAAGTTCTTACGGTTTTTTTAATTGCTTCTACTAAATAAACTAAATAAATATCAATGCAGTTTAAGAACACTATTTAAGCACTATTTTTTGATACTAAATTTGAGTCAAAAGACCTAAGCGTTTAGCAGAAATGTGGTGAGGATTACAGCAAAAATTGCTATAGGTATAATCCTCACAAAGATGCCTTTATAACTTCGGAATTATAAAGCGACTATTTCTCATCTTTTGTCACTATTAGTCACTAATTAGGCACTATTTTTTGGAATGTAGACCATGTGAAAATACCCCACCGTTTGCTCACACGAGAGTTGGGATTACAGCGTGAGCCTCGATCTGTAATCCTCACCAAACGATAGCCATATCTTGGGAAATATGAAGTCACTAATTTTCTTGCATATGTCACTATTTGTCACTATTTCAGTACTATTTTTTGACAAAACCAAAATTGCTTTTCGTTAAGTTTTCATAGGTGAGGATTACAGCTTGAGGGACACCCGGGAAATAAATGTCGAGAAAACTCGAGAAGTCGAGAAATTTAAATAGAGCGTCTACATTTTCAAATGAGACAATTTTGCTTACCTCAGACTATTTACTGGATTATTTACCTTTGCCGATTGGATTATAAACACGCAGAACGTTTGGGATCGAAAGACAAAGTTCATAAAGTACTCGTATAAAGTTAACACACTAGTCTTTTTACAGAGCTAAGCGAACAGGTGAATTAAAAATATTTTTATTTGCAGGCAAGTGACTTATATGACCGTATAAGTAATTGAAGTATTTATCTTTTGATTTTTACCGTGAGTAAGGAATTGTGACTCGAAAACTTTGCATGAATGAGTGATTAGTCGAAGTTAATTAGAAAGTGAGTCAGTTAATCGTGTATATTTTATCCGTTTTGAGATGTTTTTACCGAATTATGCTGAGAAAATAAGTATTGTGATTGGCTGTGAGCCTGTGATTTTATAATGATATAGATGAAATTGAAATTCTTTATTCAATGTAGGATAGTATAGTATTATAACTTATTGACGTCATGATCCGTCATTGTAAAAAAAAAATTGTATCACACAATTATTATTTTTTTAATTACAATATTGTAATGTCCTAATAGAAAACCGGCTCGGCGGGATAAAAAAAAAAAATAATGGCACTGCCACGGGGCTGGCCAGGTTAATCACGACTATTATTATTTGCTAAGTCTCTATAACATTGAAAGTTTTAATTTTGTTTGTTAGAAGTCTTGTTTTTGTTTTGGTACTGTTTCGTTCATTGTTTAGTGTTTTGTTAGATAATCGGATGGAATTTTGTTACCATTTCTTTTTTATTTTAAATTTTAATAAATACATTATAAAACATACACGTAAGGTATGTATTTTTGTATTTTTCTTCGTGATATACATGAAAATATAGACGTATAGTATAGAATTAAAATTTCTCGAAAGACCCGAGAAGACCCGAGAAATAACGCTCGAGAGTTCTCGCAACCCGAGAAATGAAATAGCTCGAGAAGTCAGAAACCCTAGTAGGAGCCAACACGCAGCCTTGGCAAACACCTCTACGCATTTCAAACGGCTCGGATGTATTGCCGTTAAAAACAACAGATCCTTTCATGTCCATATGGAAGGATTTAACGAGGCTCAGAAGTTTTGGCGGGCACCCGATGTTTACAAGTGTAGTGTAAAGGCCCTCTCTGCTAACGGTGTCGAAGGCTTTGTTAAGGTCTACGAACGCCACAAACAGAGGTGTTCTCTGCTCTCTACACTTTTCCTGAAGTTGGCGAAGTGTAAAGATCATATCTGTTGTGGAACGCTGGGCGCGGAATCCACATTGCGATTCGGGATATACACGATCAGCTACTTTCTGGAGTCTTAATAAGACTAAACGAGCAAATAATTTACCTACTTTACTTAAAAGGGATATACCACGATAACAGTTACAGTCACCGCGGTCACCTTTGCCTTTGTATAGGGTAACGATGTTAGCATCGCGCATATCTTGTGGTATATATCCCGCTTCCCAACATTTACACTACAGATTGTGCAGGATGATGGCTATCCGCAACGACCTCTTAACATCTATTATCGTCAGGTTATTTTAGCAAATAAAAGAGCTTCTTGGAACCACAATGCTTTATATTCGATTAATATTTTGCAATACAATTTCTCTGATTTATACAAAAAAAGTGTAAAAAACGCCGCTGTCACACTGAACTCCAAATTCGAATCCAAACGTCATTTTTGTCTCGCCTCTATGCTCTCCTCGCCTCCATAGACACAAATGTCTATGCTCACCTCACCTCCGCACCTCACCGCACCCCACCTCTTTGTATTACATCGCTCCACACCACTTCGCTTTACACTGCTCATCTCGCCAGCCAATAGCTCCTCTCCTCACCAGCCGTTACACATCTATAGAGGCTCCTTGCGGCATATCGGAACGCATTATGTTGGTGCGGTTAAATACGAATCATGGATACGTAACACTTATTTCTGCTTACGCACCAACATTATCCTCAACAGATGAAGCTAAAACACAGTTTTATGACCAGCTCGACCAGTCTCTACGCGGGTTAAGAACATCGGACCGCTTATACATTCTGGGCGATTTTAACGCAAGGGTTGGACAGGACAACGTAGCTTGGCCTGATTGTATAGGTAACCACGGTATAGGGAATTTAAACGAAAACGGCCAACGTTTATTAGAGCTATGCTCTAAACTAAACACATACTGTGTGTTACCAATACCTTCTTCAAAGGCAAACCATCTCGCAAAGTATCCTGGAAACACCCTCGTTCTGGTCACTGGCATCAACTGGACCTTATCCTAACCAAAAAGAAAAATCTCCGCGAGACCCTACACACGCGTACATTTCATAGCGCTGATTGTGACACATATCACTCCTTGGTGGCTTCGCACGTTGTTATAAGTTATATATATGGATCTTTTTGTGAGTTATAACTTATAACTCACAAAAAGATCCACTCGTCCAAACTGCCCGGTAGGAAGAAGATCGATCTTCCCAAAACCAGGGATGATGAGTTTGTCCGAAAGTTTGAGGAGTTGGTACGCGATGAAACTGCCACCTGGGACGTAGACGCTCGCTCCTATAGAGGAAGACTGGGGCAAAGTAAAAAAGTTACTAACAGATGTGGCTGGTACGGCTTTCGGCCACCAGAAAGTCAAAAACCAGGACTGGTTCGCTGAAAATCTCGAACACATAACACCCCTGCTCGAGTCCAAACGACAAGCTGCGCTTACACATCGCCTTAACCCTTCCGAAAAGTCGCGTGTCGATTTAGCGAATGCAAAAGCTGCATTACAACGCACATCACGGTATTTCGCTAATGCATACTGGATCGAGCTTTGCCAAAGTATTCAATCGTGCGCTGATGTCGGAAATTTTGGTGGTGTGTATGCTGGCATTAAAAAGGCCCTTGGTCCTTTGCCTAAAAAACAGCCCCCCTTAAAGAAGTGGATGGCACTGTTATTACAGATGCCCAACGCCAACTCGAACGATGGGTAGAACATTATATCGGTCTCTATTCGGAACCAGTTAATATAATGCCGGAAGCTGCAGACTGCATGCCAAAACTAGCTACCTGGGCCGAGTTAGATGACATTCCTACCATAAGGGAATACCACAAGGCTGTTAAGCAGCTTAAGACCGGAAAGTCTCCTGGAAATGATGGTACCCATGCCGAAATCATCAGGCTTAAGTGGACTAAGTGTAGAGCGCCCTTAAAGGACAGGTGCGCGACGCTCTCACTGACGTTCAAACATAAACATGTGAAAGGAGGAGACAAGCATATTTCTTTACGCTGAGATGACATTCATTTAGTACTCTTACTAAGATTCCTTACTTCAACAGTTAAAATATTTGTGCCGCTAGGATTTCAGAGATATTGCCTTTCAAGGTGGTCCTTTCCAGCCACATGATTTTATAACCTCAAAATCGTAAATGCTTAGATATCTTGGCAGAGAAATGATCTACACACAAAATGATTACAGCGTTGCTATCACAAATCTCAATTTGTAACGCCTTTTTAAGTCAGAAAAATGTGAGATATGCGAGGAAAAGGCGTTTGAAAGTTTTCGAACATGTGGTTGGACGTTCTTGCTAGATCTTCGTAAATATAGCGGTACAAAACTTGTAATTCAAATCACAGCATTAACACGATAAGTACTAAGGATTTGGTACATCAAACAATATCTTATCTTCTCTAATTAATAAGAAAATACCAATTGAAAATTGTAAGATTAAGTGACGTACTGATGTACATGACCATAGCTAGACTACGATCTTTACGTACCATATGCCATACCTATTTAAATAAATATAGTGACTTGCATGTAAGTAGTCAAAACGCGTCGGAGCAGGAAAGGCTTTTTAAAAACTAAACTAAAATACAGGATTACATCTAAGAGGTCGATGCTAGACCAGAGTCGATGTGAGACTGATTCTTTAATACATGTTTTCTTACAGCTAGTCCTACGAAATTCTAAGAACTTACATTTAGACTAAACACTACTTGCTGACTGAGGTGCAGCAACATTGATGATTCGCCTGTTTCTATAGGGAACCGACAATGTAACTAAGTATGGTCACAACAACAATAATATTAATTATTTTTCTTTGGTGGGCTCAATTCTAGAGTACCTAAATTGTCCGAGTTAAATATAGGGGAAGTTTTACAAGTGACCAATACCGAAAACTCAGGGCGGGCTGAAGATAAGAAACCACCTAAACCTTAATTTTTATTCAGATATACTAAACTGACAGCTAAGAACAGCATTTTTTTTAAATGTTGCCACCATAAGTCTAGTGTTGTGGTTTGACTCATTCATTTTATTCATTGAACTGTTGTGAGATGATTCCTCGATGGGGTTATTTTTGCAAATAAATATGCATAATAAATACTTGACTCAAATGATTTCCAACAAACATTTACACGCAAATTTCATATTTGTCAATCTATCACATTGTTGTGGATTTATTCCCAGTTTGGTAAGGACATCGCAAGCTGAACTGACTGTTTGTCTGTCTCCCATTACCAAATGAACAAAAATATCCTTGTGGGAAACTTACCAATCCACAACATTTCAAATTTCTAACAAGACACTATTATATTTTTAATAGATAGTTTATCGCATCATTAAATAAAGGGCAAGTTCTTTTTATTTTATTTTGTTTCATAATCAGAGATTTTAAATTTTAAAAAGTGATAGTTTAGTTCCAACAACTAGGCTGCTGAAAACAAAATTCGTTTGCCTACCACTTATATGAACTTTATTAAAAAAAAAAACTGATTGACATTGACAGATGAATGAATGAAGTTTTCTCCACTGTTTTTTTTTTCTACTATAAGCAAAGGATTTTTTCATGGTAATCCTAACTTTGGAAGTTTTTACAACTATTCAAAATATTTCAGAAACGATTGCATTAAAAATTATGAAAATATGTGTATCTTAATAAGCATCCCAAACACTCTAAACGATATATATATCTTTTGTATCTAACGTTAAATGAAATGTTGTAGATTTAAATTGGACAAGCCGGCTGGCCTGGCCTGTATTGATTTCCTCTTCCATAAAAAGCTTGGATTGAATGCGTAGAGAGAATTGTATTAATGACTCGCCTGTCCGTCACAGCGACGTATTTTGATTCAAAGTGCTGACCGTTATTATAAGTATGCCTTGCTGGAATATAAAATAGTTTTGTTACCGGCAAAAAGGAATAGGAAATAGGAATTGCATATAGAAATGCAGCAATTAACTTAGCGTGGCATTTCTAAAACAAAGACATAAGACTAATGGGTTATCAGTAATGAAGAATGTAGTAAATTTATATGTTTTATGTTACGTACCAGAAGGATTGAAGCAAAATAGCGAAAATATGGTTCGATGAAATAAATAACTGGCAAATTCCCTGAGATAAATGAAATTTGGTCCACGTTTATGGTAGACTAGTTTCCGCTTGCTGTTTTGCAGACTGCATGTTAGAACTGGAAAAAACACAACAGATTATTATGATCACATGTGTACATACTGAAATAATTTGAACAAATGGATAGAAAAACTGAAATCGCATTTTTTTTTGCAGAAAATTCCATAAAATATTCCATTTTTACGAAAGATTCAAATGGAAAAGACAATGTTGTTGACATTGACAACTGACATGTCACATGACTCACACAGATTATGTTAGTTTATTCGTCGTTTTGTTTTTAAGATCTTTTTACAACATGTAAGCAGAAATAAAGAATTGAATTGAATTGTTTATAATTTGTTTACTTTATTTCGAATATACTTTTGAACTTATAATTAAATTTGATTTTATTATAAATTGTGTAGTAGTTCTAAGTAAGCGACCGAGAGGCGAAAGCACTATAAATTATGTTATCATATATATTTACATTACCACAAACCAACAAAAAAGCGCGTTAATTTAAACATGAAACGTTCCTGACCTCACTTGACCTGCTGTCAATATTTTGATGGTTCAAAGGGTTTTTGAGGTCCAATTTTTAGCGTTTACCTATTAAATATGGCAGCGTAAAATTGTTACGGCTACGGTGACGTACAAAAAGTTGACATACATGGACACGACCCCTTGGGACTTATATATAAGTGATCTGTGGACATATATTATAAGCACAGAGTACTTTTTAAAAGTACTATAAGCAGAATATTATAAGCAGCCATTGGAATCTCCGAACAAAGCTCTCGACCGTATACCTGTCCCAGTCCCACGATTATCTTCTGAGTTACGATTAGCTACATCAAGACGAGGCTGTATGGTTTTAAGACCTTTGCCTGTCCAATGGATAAATAGAATACAAAAGAATTTTATCTATGCCTGTCAAATTCAAACTGTCATTTTTTTCACGGCCAACTTCTAACGATTTCTATTTATATTAGTCGGTGACAACTAGTATTCTCAAGTTTTTTCTAGTGACCTTCGCTGCTCAGCTAAAACTCAATTACATTCTTCCTGGCAATCTTGGTGGCATTCACCTGCTGTCTCGGTTGGTAAGTACTACCGTGATATTCAACCTAACATCCCCCATTTACCTTGGTTCTTTAAGTATCGTGATCTCGGCAAACTTGTAACGTCTGTTATTATTCGTTTACATCTAGGACATGTTTGCTCTCCGGTATTTTTGGCTAAATAACATATTCGTGACCATTCCATGTGTGAATGTGGAATGGAAGAGGGTACCGTTGATCATTTATTTTTCAACTGTCAAAATTTGAATGTTTCCCTTTACCAGATGCTCCCTAAAAATATTCCTCGTCCTGTTAATATAAGTTTTTTGTTGACTCTTGTATCGTCTTCTTTTGTTTATGTTTTGGCCAAATTTATTACAATTAACAATATCAAGATTTAAAATGTTTTTTTCCTTCCGCTTGTTATATTCAACTCTCTCAACTTTAATTTTTACTGTTTTTATTGTTTGGGAAAAAGCCACAGGTAATGAGTTTTGTCGTATTTGATGTTTTTTTTTACTATTGTTTTCTTTGACCTTGACTCTGGCAGAATCATCGCCTGAAGGCAATGGAAGCCAAATATTAAAAAAAAAAAAAAAAACTTCAATTACATTTCTCATTAATATTATTGTAAACATTAGACCCTATTCCAGACGCACTGCTATTATTACTAAGTCTAATTTGACGTTTCTAAAGCCGTTTCCTATTCTGCATGTAACTGTCAAACTCAAATGACAGGATTATAATCTCTAAAAATAACTGACAGGATTAAACTTAGCTTTAACCGATTAGTGCAATTCTAGGTTGTGCAAAATTAAGCAATTTACTTATTTAAAAAGATTAAATTTACTAATCTTAGCGGCCACTAAAAAGGTCCCGCTTAAAAATAGTACTGTCAAAACAATCCGAAATAAATGTAACTTGTTGGAAATTTGGAGTGATTTGTCTGGTACCTTGGAGCAAGATTGGTGTTTTTATCTGGAAGAAATAACAATATGGATGAAGAATATGTCGCGGCTGCTGTAGTGGTAGACGAAAGGTAATTATATTTTGAAAATATTCTTATCTGACTGTTTTTGGTAGTCCAAATTTGCCTTATATGTTGCGTATCTTCTGATCTTCTAGAGGACATGCGGAGAATGAGCGGTTGTATTTTAAACAACTGCGCGACAGATCTAACCCTTTCAGCAGGTCCGAACGCAAATTTAGAAAGATGTTTCGGCTGTCGCGGGAAGTCGGCCGCAACTTTGTGGATATATTATGTTCAGGGGTAAACAACCCCCTGCATTTCGGTACAATTCCTGCCCATTTAAAGGTTAGTGCGGTGCGACTATATAATAATTTACTTAGCTAACTAAAGTGTTTCAGTTGTTCCTGTGTGTTTCTTAGTATTTTCATTTTTCTAGGTACTAAGTGCTTTAAACTTCTTTGCCCATGGCAGTTATCAGACTGCCGTTGGTGAAATAAACATTTTGGGCCAAAGCCAACCAACTGTAAGCCGATGCCTGAGAGATGTCTGTCCTCTGATCTTGGAAAAACTGACCCCACTTTGGATCAAATTCCCCATGACAAGGCAGGAAAAACTCAAAACAATGCAAGGGTGAGTTGATATGTAGACTAGGCATACTGTATTAGCACAGAATAAATAAATAAAATTACTACATACAAAATGGTCAGCAAAGGTCGGATTATCTGGGCCATATAGTCTCTTTCCAGGCAAAACAAGTTGCTGGATGAACAGAAGACGCCTGGAAGAGCTATTAGTCCATGAAAGAACACATGATCTACCACTCCTGCTAAAACAGCAGCTCATGCACATATGCATTCTCCCAATCATCACCTACAGTGCTCAGACTTGAAGTAGAAGGCCTTTAACATGTGGCAAAGAGTGACCATTTGTCTTGTTTTGTCTAGCCTACATCATCCCACGATGAGATGTCTACTAATTTCTGAATAGGTATTAACTAGCAGTAAATTTATTTAATTGCTGAACACATTTTGTAGGTTTCAAGACATGTATGGAATACCCCACACCTTAGGAGCTGTGGATGGTACCCATATTGCAATTCAAAAGCCACCAATCAACCACCCAACAGCCCCTGGGAGCCTTTTCTACAACAGAAAAGGTTATTACAGTATTAACTGTCAAATGGTGAGTTTAATCAATTCTGAAGTGTGCCATTATTTTTTTATTTGATTAACAACAAGCAACATTAGTTTAATTATGTATTATCTGTAACCTTACTTTGTTCTTCTACCATTCTAGATTTGTGATGCCGAGGGTCGGATCACAAGTGTGAACCCAAATTTTCCAGGGTCCACCCATGATGCAGCTATTTGGCAATCCAGCAACATTCACCTCTACCTGAAGGAACAATATTTAGATCACCATCCCATGGAATGGCTGCTGGGTATGTGACACTGCCAAATTTTTTGTAAGGACAAACACACAGAGGCATACTTTACTTAGAGGCATACATTACTTCTGTTTTAGTACTTATCTGTCTACTTACCAAAATATAGTAATATAATTTTCTGTTAATAGGAGATAAGGGTTATCCACTTCTGCCTTGGCTAATGACACCGCATGCTGAGGCACATCCAGGCACCCCAGAGGAGCGGTACAACAAAGTCCATTCACAAGCAAGAGTCAGGATAGAAATGACATTTGGCCACCTCAAAAATGTACTGCGTTGCATGAACCGCCACCGGACACTGCATTATAGTCCAGAGAAGGCAGCTCAAATAATTATATCCTGCTGCACCATACACAACATTCTGATTTGGTCTGGTGAGTTGGTATACCTAATCAATTCAACAAAGTGTCGTTTGTTATACTTAATAAAATTGGTTGCCCAAATTAAGCCTTACCCTAATGTGGTTGTTTACTTTTTACGATTTGGAGATGTTGTGCTGGTGATAACAAAATTTATTTACTTATATGGTTTTTCAGCAAATCAAGATGTAAATGAAGACTCAGGATCAGAATCAGAGGATGATCAATCTGATTCCGAATCTTCAGCAGATGAAGAAATAGACAATGAATATGACGAGCCTGATGAGCCAGAACCTGTAGTAGAAGCTGCAAATGAGAGCTTTTTGGATGCAGCTCGACAGAGACGAGCTGCATTTATAACGAATAATTTTTTATAACAGCGTCCATAGCCTAGTCTTCTTTTCGTGTGGAACAACAAGTTGACGAATGACCCAATGGACCCTGGTGTAAGGTTTTCAATTGACATGGCTGTGTAAAGACCGCCGCCAATTGGGGCCGATGGCTTCACGCGCCCTCCGAAGCACGGAACCATCTCGTTGATAAAGGGCAGCAGCGTTTCAACGTTACGCTGCGCTCACCAATCTGACTGCTATACGTTGTGTGTATGGCGATACCCCCCAGTAGGTGGACTGTTGTGGCTGTTAATGTTTTTTTTTTTATTAATGATGGATTTGCTCTTGACTCTAGTCTAGGTCATAGGACAGAGACAGAGTCTAAGATGGAGCGAGATCACCCAGAATAAGCCTGTTCACTCTTACTTTGAAGAGATTAGGGTTGTATGCGTTTGGAAACACAGACGCAGGTAGTGAGTTCCACTCTTTAGCAGTGCGCATTATAAATGATGACTGGATGCGCTTAGTCCGAAATAATGATAATAAGTTCCAAATGTTAAATGTCAAAATAAAGAAAAGAATGATGTTCAATAAATCTTATTGATTGTATTAAAAAGGTTCTAATTTCTATACCAACATCCTAATTATATAACTTCCTATCCTATATATTCATAATTTACTATAAATGTTTAACTAATCAAAACTTAAATTATTAAGTGAGCCTCACCCTGTAATCTGCATTTTGCGCCAGCGCTGCGTCGAGCGGGCTGCACGCGCGGACTAGATTCGGCAAAATACAAGAGCAGCGCTCCGTGACGCGGGCCGCCCAGTCCCCGCTGTTCTTGTATTTTGCCGAATCTAGCCCGCTCGACGCAGCGTTGGCGCTTACACAGATTCCGGGATGAGGCTTACCAAGTCACTAACTGTGGTACTTGGGTTACTACCGCTCTTAAAATACTGCTCTAAATATGATAATATATTTACATATCGCCTTCTAAAGTTCCGTCCAAGTACTCCGGTTCGCCTGGGACCCCTAGGCTTCTAATAGCTCCTGCGACATCTGCTCCAGCCTGTCTTATGGCAGCAGCAATAGTCTCTGCAGCATCACCAATAGCAGCCCGGAATAATTCGTTATTCCGGGTCATAGTCTCCGAAACTATCTGAGCAGGCTGGGCGCGCGGAGGCCTCGGTTGCCGCTGCCGACGGGGGCGCAGATATGCCCGGTCAGGCCTCAGTAGAGGGTTCGCTCGCGGCGGTCGCTGCTGACCAGACGTCGATGGCGCAGAAGGCCGTGCTGGCGCTAGTGGTCCCACACTTGAAGGGCGAGCCGGAGATGGGCGGCTAGTTCCCGGCGCAGGGCGAGCTGGAGATGGGCGGCTAGTTCCCGGCGCGGGCCGAGCTGCAGATGGACGGCTAGCTCCCGGCGCAGGGTGAGCTGGAGATGGGCTTGCTTCGTGTATTGGTCCTGGCGCGGGAACTGGGTCGAAGGAGATCTCGAGCTCTGCAATGGGCGAGAGGGCTGGAGAAGATAGTTGAGGCGCCACTGCTGGCGCTGGTGGCTGCTGAGGCACCTAAAACAAAGTATATTATTACTTAAGTGTTACACGCACTGGTTTCACCAACTCCTAGTCGCTTTCCCGAGACGTGGTGCTGATCACCCAACATCACATGGGAAGTATGATTGTGAGACTAAACAATCTCACTAATATCATTCACATGTTAAATGTCGCCAAGACCCAATTTTGCATATTATGGTTTACCCTGTGATCATATCAGATCTCACGTGGAGCCAAGCTTCTGAATCTACACGCCCCACTACCAAAACAAATTTCACTAAGTCTGCATCTTAATTTTGCCGTTTCGCTACCGTCACAAGGGCCTAATAAACGCATTTTGTTCTGAGCAAATATGTAGTTTTGGAAGTAACATGTTAAGCAAATTGTTTCTGTAAAATCCACAGACACAGTTAAGCCAAACATTTTAACTGAGATGTAGAGTTTGTGAAATTTGGATTGGTAGAGTTAGGCTATGTCGCTTTAGAAGCTTGGCTCTACTAGATCTGATATATGTTTCACAGTATTAGCCATATGCTCTTGTCTTGGTGACATTTTACATGAAAATGATTTTAGTGGGATATCATTAATTAATATTAGTAATTATGTTTGTATGAGTTCCTAGTGAAGACAGACTCCATGGTGATAATCCCAAATACAACATACCAGTGGTATTTCCAGGCTAGCAAATCCGTCCACTGCTGCTGCTCCAGTAATTTCCAAAACACGCAGCTCTGTTTCATTAAGTGGACGGATCAGTGCTGGTCCTCCACCAGTGCCCTGCGTTTGGTCCCTCAGCTTTCGGGCTTTAGCTTTAATCTTCTGGACCCACTGCGCCCATATCTGTAAATGCAGTACATAATGCATACTAAACTTGTAGTAAGATTTCATAAATTACAATTATACTTGTGATGTGTGATGCCAACTTACAATAGCATCACCCCAACTCTACCCATGAGTGTCTTAAAAAGGGACTAAGGGCTAAATTCATCCAGGGAATGTGCAGCAGCCTTTGTGAATGCATAATCTTGCACTGCGCCTACCAATATTACAATACCCCCAATAAGAGGAGGCTCATACTTTATTCAATGTAGGATAGTATTATCACTTACTAATGTCATGATCCGTCATTGTAACAATAAACATATCAGTTTTGTATTGTCTTAATAGAAAACTGGCTCGGTTAATGTTCAACATACTTGTGATTTGATTAAATAAATAATAATTAGTTTCTTTTGAAATAAGCAATATTCAATTAACTGTCATTTTGATTTTGTATCTGTTATTCTTATAGTATGACTATCAAACCAAGTCAGAATATTTAAACCTTAAACCACTGACTAGAATATGCGTCTTTTGCAATGAAAGCAGAGTACAACTACTTACATACTGCCACTCCTGCACAGTCCTCGAGCAACCCTGTGTATTAAGGGCGGTAGTAATTCGTGTCTACAGCGCAGCAACTTGTGGGCTAGCTGTGTTGTCTGAAAAGATTTATTATAATAAAATAAAACAATTGTCAGTATTTATAAATATAATTTTAAATGCTTTCATTGTGTTGTGTAAGGAACATTTGTCTCTGGTCTATTCTGGGGGGAAAGGGAGAAGAAGCTTTTGTCATTTTATCATTTTGTATTATTGATCTTAGTTTGGTTAGAACCTTTTAGGCTGAACCATCTGATTGTCTGTAACAAAGATGGTTCCGAGCTTCGGAGTACACATGAATCCATCTGCCTATCTGCCTAGGTTCTTCTTCTTCTTCGTCAGCACGGTTACTATAATTATATACTTTAAGTAGATATCACCACAAGCTATAGAAATCACAAAATACTAATATGTGTAGTAAATAAACGCTTACCTCTCGCTAGCAGAATATTTTCATATAGGAGCTCTGTAAGCAGCTCCTGCTGAGCCTTTGAAATTCTTTTTCGAGTCTCACTCATTTTTCTAAAAACAAACAAAATGATAAATTAATCACTGATATTACGGTTTTTGTTAATGGCTAATAGCACGTTCACACTATGTCTATATGGACAGGGAAAAAGTAAGGAAATCATGCAGTTCAATGCTTCCCGTGCTCACGGGAGTGTCGGCTTAACCAGCGCGAGTCAAAGGAACCGCAGCACGAGAGCAAGTGGAATGTATTGCTATGTGACTCGCTATCTTGATGCAAAAAAAGTATGAAGGCAGCATGGCAGGCAGTGCGTAAATTTCGAGCCATATTCGCTGTAGCGGCAGGAGCAGGAGCAGGTGCATAGTGTGAATGTAGAACGTAGAATTACAAATTCTTCTTAGGAGTATTAACAGAAATTCGCAGGCAGGGTGCAGTTGGGAGCAATCATGTATAATAGTGCGGAAAGTTCTGTAGCGTTAGACAAATAAGTATTCTGTAGCTTTTTCGGCCCCAAAAAAGACGTAGAACCAGAAATGAACTTCATACCTTGTCTTGCATACAATTCCGACTTGGAAAGGCGGGGGCTCGAAAACAGTAGATCTGCGTGGTGACTTAGAGCGGAGCACTGAAGAGATAAACTTTATTTCTCGAAAAAGGAAAGATTATGTTACGTTTATTATCTAGAAACAGAACCTATGTGGTGGGCGTCTAAAGTGATCTGTGGTTTACAATCAGTTTTGTCAAATTATTTTTGTCCTGCAAGTTATTTTACGCATAATTTACTAAATCTTGCAAACAAAATATCTATGATACAATTTTTTCACATTACCAAGATAAATATTAAATCTTTTGCATTCGAGATATTTTAAATAAAAAATATTAACACTAAGTATTATTTTTTATATATTTCATACTTTACTGTGTTTAATCTTTTTGTAAAGTTGCAACACCAAAATTTACTCATGTCAAAATGAATTTTATTCCTGTCAAAATAACCCTGTAAATTTTCTAAATCAGGGCTTCTGTGGAATAGCCAGACTTAAAACCTCTAAATTTAGAGATTTTAATTTAGTCGTTTTAGGTTTAGAAGTTTAAAATGATTAAAACGTAGAATCGGCCCTATTGACCATTTTATAACCATTTATTATATTTTGACCTGTGCCATGGGCAAAGACGAAGAAAAGTGAACTTGGCGAATACGAGGTGACGGCATTCGATAAAAATTTGTATTGCTAATTTTACGATCAAGAATTTATTGAAACTGTTTAGAACATCGTTTACAACGCACTTTCGCTGCAATTTTTGTGGTATGTAATATAAGTAATGATATGACATCAATGTTCATACTTATTCGCTATAGCAAATGTAAGCAACTTCCCTTGATGTTGAAATCACAATATTTTTTTGCTGATGTGTGTCTAAGTGTCTAGTTTTTTTGGTGCGTTCATTACGGTAGTGACCAGTTTAAAACAATCCAATGCTTTCTACTTTCAGAATATACCAAAGATTAGAGCTACTTAGATGTTGTGATCTTAGTAGACTGGTGATCTGTTGAGTGAGTTCCATACAAATGAAGATCCACATTCGATTCTTCGTCGGCATCCAAACTGGTGAATTAAATGCATGGTGAGTTATACTTTTTCTCTTTCCGCACGAATAACCGCAGTATCAGCGTTTTTAAACTGCCTACTAGGCTGACGAGGAAGTGTAGCAATCACAATTTTTTTTTTTTTTATTAATGATTGGTTTGCTCTTGACTCTAGTCTAGGTCATAGGACAGAGACAGAGTCTAAGATGGAGCGAGCTCACCCAGAAGAAGCCTGTTAAGGCACTGGCACTCCCACACACTGACGGAATTTAAGTAGAATCATCTTAAACATCATCCCGGCCTGATGGCTTGATATGCTCTCCAAAGCAATGTACAATTGAAATTGAGAACAGCTACACCGAGCGATAAGTTGGCTAAGTATCAATAGACGCTAGACTACTGCATCACAGAAGGTGTGCGTCAATATAGCATGATCTCCCACATTCTTCACCACCTTGCCTATAATAAATGAACTCACAACTTCCCTTCACTTACTATATACAATAGAACAATTACAGTGTAAAACTATATTAATGTTTCAGAATAGTGCAATTCTATGGGCAGTATCAGCGCTAGACTGATACAGAAAAAAAAATAAGAATCGTATCCGCGCCTTTTTTGCCTACCTGATAAGGTAAGGTAATGTCGCAGGTTTTAGACCAAAACCCTAGTTTTGATATCTTTTATATAAGACAAATTAAACTTAATTTTAGTTTAAACATTAGCATGGAGAAAAAGTAAGTGTACCATACAAGCTTGGTGGGCTGGGTGGCGTTTTCGTTATTCAGCTCTGAAAACACATAATTATAAACCTGATATAAACAATCTAGGTTTGCACGTCTATTTTATCAAAAAATCGGTTGGTCATGATCAGCAAAGTAAATAGAAACTCAAATTTCTTTGACACACTCAATTATTATTGAAAGTATTTATCTTATCCTGTTGTAGTTAAATTGCATACATTCATTGCGACCGACAGAAGGCTCGTACTTTGAGATTTATCTATCGTATCGTTTTTAATTAAGTTTTCCTATGCTTTATTTTCAGGCTCCCAGAATGATACGAATAAGAAACCGGCGTATGGCGGCTTGAGGTGACAGTCTTTTACTTCGTGTTTAGTTTGCTGTAATAAAATTATTTTAAATTATGTAACATTCATTTTATTTAAATTACCTGTATAATAAAAATACATGTGAAAAATACTACCTATTACTGTGACTACTATACATCACTATTAAATACTAGGAGGTAACAACCTAACGTAGCGAGTACGTCCATGGTACATCACTGTAAAATTTCACAATCCATGGTCAATTCACGTAGACTGCTGGAAATATTTTATTTCACTCGCACAGAAAAAGATAGAAATATACAATTTGTGTGTAAAAGAAAGTGACAGAGCGCAACGTTTTTTGTCCCTTATTGCGTGTCACGTATTTCAAGGTCAGCACATTATGAGCTAAACAAAGTTTGACGTTTGACGCGCCTTCGCAAGAAATTTCCAACAAAATTTTGGTATATTTTGTGCTCAAAGTGTAGAGGATTGACGTAGGCAGTCCGTCAATATGGTTAGTTGCAGTATTTTTGTCTGTAAAAGTGACGGTGAGAAGAAAATTCCCGGATTGTCTTTTCATTCGTAAGTAGCTATTTATTATAGTTTATTTCAAGTTTTTCATAAAAGATTCAACTAGTACGGATGTTGAACTGTTTGACTTTACAAACTAATGTGATAGAAGATACAATAAAGTCGTGATTGTGAATGAAACTTAAAATCTTAATAACATAACCTTAAAACTCTAGTGTTGCCAGTAAGTCAAGTAGATATTACCAAAATATTACCCTATTTTAGGGGTAATTTATATGGGTACTGCTAAAGTTTTTTTTTTATAAATGTGAATAATTGTTATCATTACTATTATCCTAAATTGTTAATGTGAATAATTAAAAGAAAAAATACTTCTTTGTTGTATTGAGACTTAGATATTTTTTTCGGATCGGTAGTCTGTCATAATCATAATGATCCCTCATTAATGAGGTAGCTCATCCATAATTAGAGTTAAGAGGGACGTGGCCCTAAGTAAGCCCTTTCCGTCCCTTTCAGTGGCACGCTATACCGCGGTCTATTCACCGTAGTGGTATATTATAAAGGCCGGTTTACATTAAGCTAGTGTTTAGTAGAGTGCTTTAGGATAGTACTTTAGTTGAAACGTGTAAACGCTACTTGCTTTAGTACAGTTTTAGTTGCCTTTCAAGTTGAATCAAAATAGAATCGCTTTCTATTTTTGTTTCAAGTGATACCCCTCCCGCGCCCGCGCAAGCCCCGCCGCGTCACTCGTTGTGTGTAAACGCGTAATTTAGTAAACTCTTTAGGAGAGTGCACAAGTGCCGTGAAACGCGTGCGTGTTTTTTGAGTTTTAAAGATGACTAAATGGTCGGAAGATACAACTTTCAAATTTGTGTCTGAATATGTCGTTCACGAATGTCTATGGAACGTTAAAAACAATTTGTACAAAAACAAACAGGCTAGGCATTCGGCATACACTGCCATAAAAGAAGCTTTGGGGATTCCTGACCTCGACGTCAACGCGGTAATTACAAAAGTGAGTACCTAATTTATTAATTGTGTAATCAAATTATTGTAAATTTTGTAACTTTTTTAGCATAGTAGTTTCTACTGATAAGTGTTCCTCAAGCTGTAATCCTCACCTATGAAAACTTAACGAAAAGCAATTTTGGTTTTGTCAAAAAATTGTGCTGAAATAGTGACATATGCAAGAAAATTAGTGACTTCATATCTCCCAAGATATGGCTATCGTTTGGTGAGGATTACAGATCGAGGCTCACGCTGTAATCCCAACTCTCGTGTGAGCAAACGGTGGGGTATTTTCACTTGGTCTACATTCCAAAAAATAGTGCCTAATTAATGTTTTTTGTTCCATTTTTACCAAACAAGTTAGGTACCTATATCTTTTATGTATTTATTTATGTACTACATAGATACAAACATATATCACACCTTTATCCCTTACGGGTTAGGCAGAGCGTTAACAGCCGCAAAAAATACGGTCGTTATCATCGCCACGTCTGACTGATTGAGAAATATTGTGTACTGTCAGATATAAACAAAATACTTGAAGGAAATTAATTTGTTTGATTACGTTCCTACCGACATAACAAACCAGTATTGAGCTTCAAGTACGACAATACGAAGTATTGTTTGCGACTGTACCTGACCATTTTGTATGAAGAAGTTCTTACGGTTTTTTTAATTGCTTGTACTACATAAACTAAATAAATATCAATGCAGTTTAGGAACAATATTTATGCACTATTTTTTGATACTAAATTTGAGTCAAAAGACCTAAGCGTTTAGCAGAAATGAGGTGAGGATTACAGCAAAAATTGCTATAGGTATAATCCTCACCAAGATGCCTTTATAACTTCGGAATTATAAAGCGACTATTTCTCATCTTTTATCACTATTAGTCACTAATTAGGCACTATTTTTTGGAATGTAGACCAAGTGAAAATACCCCACCGTTTGCTCACACGAGAGTTGGGATTACAGCGTGAACCTCGATCTGTAATCCTCACCAAACGATAGCCATATCTTGGGAGATATGAAGTCACTAATTTTCTTGCATATGTCACTATTTTAGCACTATTTTTTGACAAAACCAAAATTGCTTTTCGTTAAGTTTTCATAGGTGAGGATTACAGCTTGAGGGACACATTATTAATTGGTTCATTGATTGCATTGTATTTCAGATTACAAAACATAAGATCTACTTATTCACAAGAGTTGAAGAAAATTAATGATTCAATAAAATCTGGAGCTGGAGCAGATTCCATATATAAACCGAATGTAAAATGGTTCAACATAATGCATGATGTGTTACGAAGCTTTAACTTAGAAAATAGAAAGACGCAGAGTAATATTAAGGTATGATATATTTTCTCACATAAAAATTAATGTATCATTCGTGACTGCCAGGAGACAGATCCTTCGCCCATAAAATAATCTGCAAAGTTTTCTCTGACCTGCCGTGCATTTTGAGACGAACGGTTGTACATGTGTCTGGGTATTGGCACAAGTCCCTCTGAAGGTAACTGTCTCCAGCTACCTTCTACAACAGATCCGTTCTCTGTGTCTTCAAAGTCCATGGTATATTCTAATATCGAGCTGTTGATGGTTCTAAGCCAGTTGTGTAAACTTTTACAATTTTATCAACAGTATTTGGGCAAAAAGGCAGTGGTTTACCGAATATTTGAAATCGACCAACTAATATCCCAAAAGCGTTTTCAACAATGCGTCTAGCACGAGATAACCTGTAATTAAAAGTTTTTTCTCTTTGTGTTAAATTTTGACCACCGTATGGCTTCATCAAGTAAGGCTTCAGAGGGAAGGCAGCATCTCCAACTATTACATGATGTTCTGGTAGCAAACTATTTTCCAAAGCAGCGCTTAAATTGCAGTTTCGGAAAACTCCCCCATCGGATATTCTACCATTACACCCCATATCGATGTATGAAAAACAATAGTTGTCATCTACCAAAGCCATTAATACAAGGCTATTCTGTTGCTTGTAATTATAGAAATAGCTTCCTGCTTCAAATGGAGCTTTAATGACGACATGTTTGCCGTCAATCGCCCCACATTACCCAGGAAAGTTCCAAGACTTTCTAAAGCCATTTCCTATTGCCTCCCACTCTTCAGAGTTTCTTGGTGCCTGAAAGAAAAAAACATATTTGTATTATTTTTACTACTCTTAGCTGCCGAAAACAATTCACTGACTTTAGTCTTATTATTTTTACTTCAGAATGCCATTGAGGATAAAGAAGCACACATGGAAGAGAATCAAGATGCTCGAAATGCTGAAATTGTTTCTATTGATAGTAGGCCAGTTTCTGATCTAACACGCCCTTCAAGAAAAAGAAATATTAGAGGTCTGAATTCACTTTTAGACAAAGCAAGAGTGGTGGTAAGCGAGCTCAACACAGAGCCAAGGATCGAAAAAGAAGGCACAAACGAATTCGAATTGTTTGGCAGAAGTGTTGGCGTTCAGCTAAATTCCATGAGTTTAGAAAATGCTTTGCGGGCGCAAAGTTTGATACAATCCTATCTTACAAAAGTGCGATTGCAGGAATTAAAAACCTACAATCGCACTTTTCATGTTCCTACACCATCTCCAAGTTATGTGCCTACACCATCTCTGAATTATGTGCCGACACCATCTCCGAGTTATGTGCCCACCCCCACACCATCTCCGAATTATGTGCCTACACCATCTCCGAGTTATGTCGCACAAACATCTACTCAAGAAGCTCCTGCAGATAGGGGACTATCATCTATGTCAGACAATGTTGAAACACCTCGCTCTGAGTTTATTGTGACATATACATCTGATACGGCACATTTCAGCCACGACGCTGCAATAAATATTGATAGCGATGATTCGCTTGATCATAATGGCCAACAAACTAATGATATCTTATCTCAGGCTGTGGCAAATATTCCTATGTAAATCATGAATAGAATCAAAAATGTCAATTAAAATTATAAATAGGGAATAAGAATATTTTATTGTTTCAAAGTATTAAACTTATGTGATTTATTAATATGATTAAATAGTAAGTATTGTAGTTAAGAGTACGTGAAAAAATTATCCTGTTTCATAGTATTAATCTTATGTGATTTATTATTATAATTACATAGTAAGTATTGTTGTTGAGAGTACGTGAAAAAATTATCCTGTTTCAAAGTATTAAACTTATGTGATTTATTATTATAATTACATAGTAAGTATTGTAGTTGAGAGTACGTGAAAAAATTGTCCTGTTTCAAAGTATTAATCTTATGTGATTTATTATTATAATTACATAGGAAGTATTGTAGTTGAGAGTACGTGAAAAAATTATCCTGTTTCAAAGTATTACACTTATGGGATTTATTATTATAATTACATAGTAAGTATTGTAGTTGAGAGTACGTGAAAAAATTATCCTGTTTCAAAGTATTAAATTTATGTGATTTATTATTATAATTACATAGTAAGTATTGTAGTTAAGAGTACGTGAAAAAATTATCCTGTTTCAAAGTATTAAAGTCATGTGATTTATTATTATAATTACATAGTTAGTATTGTAGTTAAGAGTACGTGAAAAAATTATCCTGTTTCAAAGTATTAAAGTCATGTGATTTAATAACCTACACTATGTTTTATTTGCTCACCTGTATAAATTCCTCCAAAGCATTATAGATGGCGTCACAAATTACAGGAATCATTATCGAAAGGCTAGATTTAGATATTCTGAAAAAGTGAGATAGGCTCCTCAAATTATTTCCTGTTGCAAGCATATAAATAGTTGCTTGGAGTTTTATTTTAGCCGGTATTGCACTTCTCATGAGAGTATCATTTTTTTTCTATAGCAGGCCTCACTTTTTCTAGTAACCAATTGAAGGATTCTTCGGTCATTCTCATTTAATCGCGATATTCTTTGATGTCTTCAATAGCCAGTTCTTTTAGCAATAAAGCACTTCCTCCAAGCATGGATCTGCGACTAATCCACTGACGCTCCCATAATCGTTTCGGTTTATTTATTTCGAATAAAATGTCGTCTCCTATTTGTTCCATAACTACATTTAGTATTTTACGTAGAATAGCGCGTATTTGGCGACGTCGTTGCGCGTTCATTGTGGCGTCGAAAAGATACTCACTGGAAGAAGTGTAAACGTTCACTCGCAAGCCACTAAAGCACTTTACTTGCCTTTCAACTTGAACTAAAGCACTCTACTAAACACTAGCTTAATGTAAACCGGCCTTAAGTCTATGATTCACGTAGTGGTATATGTATATTATAAGTCTATGGTCAATTCAGTAAGGACTTTGTGTAATAAGGCTAGTTGCTTATCTGTCCTTTAGGACATATATATAAGAGATCTGTGATTATAAGTGATCTGTGCAGCCAACGGGAAGTTTTTGTTAACTTTTTCCACGCATTGGTCCTTGAAATAATCAAAGTAGCGATAACAGTATTTATTATCGAGCTATCGTTATCTGCGACCAACATCATAAACTTGAGTATTGTTCGTGGCAAAATCGCGCAATGTTGTCGAGATTCGTGGTGTCCCAAGTGAAACACAATTCGTTTTTTATTGTCGGGTTTGTGTTCGGGTTGTGGTTGGCGCTGACCATCGTTCCTTTGGGGGAGTCGCCAGAGGAATGTGTCGCACAGGTTCTTATCTTCCATTTTTCTTAGTTTCTAAGGTCTAACATTATTCTCTACTAGCTGTTACCCGCGGCGTTGCCCGCATTAAATAAAAACTATCCTATGCGTTATTCCATGTTACCTTCTTTATGTGTGCCAAATTTCATTACAATCGGTTCAGTAGTTTTTGCGTGAAGAAGTTTCAAACAAACAAACTAACAAACACATAACTTTCGCATTTATAATATTAGTAGGATTTAATTTTACCATTGTTAGGTGTTGTTGTATTAAGCCCGGTTTACATTGTCTTAGTGTGTAGTCAAGTGCTTTAGTACAAGTTGAACGGCAAGTTCAATTCAAGTAGAACTGTACTAAAATGTACTAAAGCAGTAAGCTTTAGCGTTTACACGTTTCAACTAAAGTACTATCCTAAAGCACTCGACGAAACACTAAGACAATGTAAACTGGGTTTTAGTTTATTGTTTTTAGAGACTGTTAAACTTTGTGTTTGTATTATTTTACGGGTTGCTTTAGTCAGAGTAGGTATACTTCTCAGGGTGAGCTTTTATAATTCACATCCTGATTTAAGGGTTTTGGCCTTTCATTTGCTCTTTTTTGGGTCCATTAATGGAACTTTATGATCCTCCTAAAACTATGCCGCTCCCGTATCGGCTTATACAGCCATGAAAAGTCTTGCCTCAGACACTGATTAAATTGTCTGTCACTGACGTGTGAGGCCCATGATGATGACCCCCTTAAGTGTTTGTCTGTCTATCTTCTCTGTCAAGACCCTAGGGAAAATGAGGTGTTATCAAGTTGAAATTATCAATTAATACTTGACAATACACTACTTTTATATATTTTCCTTATGCAGGTGGTGACCGAGGGTGGTGAGGATGAATACGCCCCAGTACGAGAAGAGAGGCCACTGGGGGGCGGAGGCCCGGCACGCGCAGTGCAGCGGCCCCGGTACTACACAACAGAGCTGGGCATACGGGCACCGCTGCTTGCTGCTGTGTTGTCCTCAGAGGCTGCTCTGGGTGAGTATTACTGAAAAAAAAAAAAAAAAGCCTTTAATGATATTTAACATTTTTCAAGCATATAAACAATTTTTTTTTATAGTTCCCTTTTTATTTTTACTGTTTTACTAGTTTTACTGTAAATCCGTATTATTAAATTATTAATATTATAATCTGAGAGTTTGTGTGTGTGTGTATGTAAGTATGTATGGTTGTTACCTCTTCACTCTCAAACGGCTTGACCAATTTGGATGAAATTTGGAACACAGGTAGAGTATAACCCGGAATAACACATAGGCCACTTTTTACTGCGGGAAAACAACTATTTCTTACCCGTGGGAGTCGTAAGAGGCGACATAGGGACTCGAGGGTGTGTATAGCAATTTTAGGCGATGGGCTGACAATCTGTCACTATGGCGATACACAATTTTCCGAATGACCCTCAAACGTTTGTCAGACGTGGCGTAAGTGGCCGTTTTTTCGGTCGTTTACGCTCTGCCTACCCCGCAAGGGATAAAGGCGTGATATATGTATGTATGTAAACAACTATTACTACGGGAAAATGAGTGGCAGCAGGTGAAACCGCTGGGTTAAAATCTAGCTAATAAATATTCCTAACAACTCACATGGTGCCATCTTGCCCCAAACTAAGCTAAGGTTTTACTTTAGGAAGAGCTTTTTTTTTGTTTTGGTACACAGAGTCGACAAACAATCTGATTTACCCTGGTGTCAAAGTTTATTCAAGCTGATATTTTTACATATTTGTTTCTGTAAATAAATTAATATTATGTTACATAGAAGACACCCAGACTAAAAACAAATATTTGAAAATTGTCATAAATAACAAATATTTGTGTCTTGTGGGGATTGAACTCACAACGCCCAGCGTAGCAGGCATGGGTACTATACGCTAAGCCATTGGGCCCGTCACAGTGTCCAGTCCTTAGTTAGATTCTCGACTGATAAAAATAGATATGTTTTCAAGTTAAAGTGTTATGATATGCATGTTTTTGTCCATGACCAGTCCACAACTTTCTTTTCATTTACAGGCTATGATTGTGATCAAGTCCTGGACAATTGGTGCAAAATAATAAAGACTTAACACAAAAATATGTGCGTGTGTGTGATTATATGAAAATAAAAAAGACATTAATTAACAAAACCCACACTGCAAGGACTTATCAGCATGTATTGCTGCCTGTCTATTAATAATAATAAATTCGGAAAACAGATATTAAATTAACAAAACTGTTAATATATTTGGCTTTAAAATGTTTATTTTCTGCTTACTAAATTTTGCAACTTTAAGAATATGAAGTTAATTTTTAAATATCTCACGCCTGTTGATGATGAATTAATAGTATGTTGTATGTGTAAATATGTTTATGTAATATGCACTATCCCGCTTACCTTGACACACTTTCCTATCACCCAAAGGTTGCTTGGTAGAACTTGATACCATAGCAAGAAGGCCACCTTGTTGGTTTCACATAGTTTTATGTTTTTAGATGTTGTTTGTCTTTTAATGTGCAATAAAGATGTTTTTTTTATTAAAAACTGTCGTGAGAGGCGACTACGGGACTCGAGGGTTGTGTTGCAATTTTAGGCGATGGGCTGACAAGCTGTCACTATAGTGATTTACAGTTATCTGATTGACCCTCAAACTTTTGTCAGACGTGGTGTTGATGTCCGTTAGCGCTCTGCCTATATGTATAGTATGTATGTTAAGAACTGTCGAATTATATAGGTGCGGAGGGTCGCGCATCGGCCTTAAATGCGACCATGGGCCGCCTTCAGCCAGCTCTGCGATTCTTCATAGCTGCATCCACACCCGTCGCACCAGGCCTTCCCAACGTCGTCGGCTTCACTGATACTAGGTAAACATACTAGAATGAGATGAGAGAGAAACAAAAATAAATGAGAAAATAAACTGAATGCGAGTGTACTCGTGAACGACCTCGACAGTGGAGCCACTTCACAAAAAAACCATTTTCTCTTTATACAAACAATCTATCAGAATGTCCGTAGACCAAGTTTTTAGTATTTGTCCTATGACCTAGACTAGAGTCAAGAGCAAACCCATCATTAATTTAAAAAAAAGAGTTTTTTTTTTGTAATGTGGCGCCATTGTCAAGGTCGTTGACGGCTACACTCACCTTAAATGAAGTTTGTTGTATGTGGAATCATAGAGTAGAAATCACATAGAGATGACACTCCCGCTCCAGACGCGCTCAAGGTCAATCCGTCTGGCTGTCTCTTAGAGAACAATTCAGTCGGGAGTGCGCTTCGCCGCGGAAACGTTCGTCGTGCGGGTCGAATTTTAATTTTTTGTGAAAAATTTAGCAATGCCGAATTATTGTGGTGTGTATGGCTGCAAAGTTATGCGAGGAAGACTCCGCATCTAAGTTTAACTATAACTTATATAACAGCCACGTAATAAGAGCCACAAATTCCATTACTGGATATGGGCCTCCTTCTACTCGGATGGTACCTATTTGCCATAAGTAACTATGTGCCAAAACCTACCTACTCACCACGCTTGGCGGATGGATTAGCGAGCAGAGTGCAAGGTATTGTATTCATAGGGAGAACGCGTTTTACAAAAAGAATGCTATTCTAATCTGGCACCACACGGCGCCATTTTTGCACCTATTTTAAGATTCTGTACCTACCTATTAACAATATAATGGTAAGGTAAATTTTTTGTTCCCACGGGAAAACTGTTAGCAGCGGTCGCAACCGCTTGACTTGCCGCTAGTCTGGAATAAAATTATTGGCACGTGACAGCCCCGACTTAAAGCGCGGGAGAGTGCGGGGCGTTACGGGCTGCGGGGGGAAGTAGGTATTTAAAGCGCGGCTTTTGGGGCCCAGACAAAGGAGTTTCGCTTCTATACGCCAGTATTATTATCTATTCTTATGGTGGAATGTTCAGATAATTCACTCTTTTGCATTATCTTTTCCTGGGTTTTTGCCTTGATTCTATTATTGACTTACTTTTTTACATTATTTGTTACTTGACCATTTCATTTCATTTCATTTCATTTATTCATTGCTTACAAGTACAAGTATAAAAGGTCTTATAATATAGTGACAGATAAGTACATGCACCCGGATAGGGCATTGCAATTGAGGCATGCATGCGTTTGCCGTAACAAAATAATAAACATTAAAATAGATCATATAACAATAGGATTTGATTATAAAATACAATTTAAAAGTAATAATAAAAAATAAATTAAGTGGCATTCATGTACAATGTAATTGGTAACAAATAAAATGATTAAAACTTAAATTGATGGCATAATTATTTGATGTCGTTAAAAAATTCGTCAACTGTATAAAAGCATTTTGTTATTAAAAAAGATTTAAGTTTACTATGGAATATTTTGTCATTAGTCTCAGCTTTTATAGATGCGTCAATTTTATTAAATATTTTAACTGATTTATAATGAGGTCCTTTTCTAAAAATTGTAAGTTGGCCTTTAGGTAGTTCAAGTTGATTTTTCCGTCTTGTTCTTTGACAATATGAGAAGTTATCTATATTTTTTCTAACGAAGTATGCGGCTTCGAGGATAAAGATTGAAGGGAAGGTTAATATTTTTTCATTTATAAAATATGGCCTACAACTAACTCTTGGTTGGATATTGAATAAAATGCGCATGCATTTTTTTTGTAATATAAATATGTCATGCGCGGCGACACTGTCACCCCAAAGAACGACAGCATAACGCATCCATGAGTAGGCATATGCATAGTATGCGGCTAACGATGCTTCTATGTGTGAGTTCCTTTTAAGGGTTGACAGTGCGTATGTAAACTGAGATAATTTTGATTTTACGCGTTGTACATGTGCTTCCCAGGTCAGATGCGTGTCGACTGTAATTCCCAATAAGTTGTATGTGCTCGCTTCCGAAATATTAAGATGTTGAGCTAAGGGTGTTATGTTTAATTCTACTTTTTGTTGGGGTCTAAATTGAATTATTTTCGTTTTCTTTGAATTAATTTCTAGTTTGTGATCTTTTAGCCAGTTTTCTACTGATTTAAAACTATTTAGGACAGTGTTGCGGCTCTCACTATCATCCTTACATTTAAATAGTAGTGAGACGTCATCCGCGAACATTATACAGGGGGATGTGATTGTATTTGGTAGCTCGTTAATATAAATAATAAAAAGTATACATCCAACTACGGTACCTTGTGGGATTGACCAATTTGTACACTTTATTTCTGAGTTTACCAGTTCTATTTCACGCGTTTCATTATTATAGTACTCAATTTCTACGTACTGTTTTCTATTGTGTAAGTAAGACCTAAACCAACTATGTGCTTTGCCGCGGATACCTATATTATAAAGTTTTGATAATAATATTTGATGTGACACCTTATCATACGCTTTTGTCATATCCAACAGAATACTGACAGCATATGATTTGTCTTGTATATAATTGAGAGCGTCCTGTACAAATTTACTGACTGCTAATGAGGTGGAGTGGTGCTTCCTAAAGCCAAACTGGTTTTTGTTCAATAGTTTATATTTTTCTAGGAAAGAATACATCCGTTTGGTTATAACTTTTTCAATTATTTTTGAAAATATAGGCAGAAGTGCTATAGGCCTATAGTCGTTGACGTTATCTTTCTTTCCGCCTTTTTTTAGAAAGGGTTTGATTTTGGCAATTTTTAATTTGTCTGGGAAGCATTCCTCGTTAAACGATTGATTAGTGAGCTCTGTTAAAAGGTAGACTAGTTCATTTATACATATCTTTACTAAGTTATTTGGTAGTTCGTCAATACCATAACTGGGTTTGTTTGGGAGTTGGCTAATGATCTTGCGCACCTCGTGTTCCGTGACGGGCGCAAGGTACATGGAGTTCTCAGCGCACACAGCTGACGGCGGTAGCGAGTCCGAGCTAGGGATTGCAATCCCGCAATGCGGGATCCTGCAATCCCGCGGGATCCCGCGCCATTTTTGGCCTTTCATTCCCGCACATTCAAAGCGCGGATCCGCGGATCCCGCACGGGGCGGTAAAAGCGCACGCGATGTTGCCGTTTCTTGCAGAACGGATACTGGTGGTTGGCGTCGTCGGCGGCGGGAGTGTACAATATCACGCAACGTTGCCGTTTTGCACAATTTGTGTTCGTGTTCGGTCTCGGTCGCCTCGTGCGCGTCTCAGTCAGTTCAGTCAGTTGCACTAAGACTACCTGACATTTGCCTACAAATATATGCTGACCATCCAGCCTATAGATGTAAGGCCGATTTTAAACCAATTAAACCAACCTGTTGAAAACGAAAAAAACCGTTTAAAACGTAAACAACGGTTTTTTTCCGGTTTAAAACCACGGTTGGCTGATAACTATGTTTTTTTTTTATTTCAATATTTTTAATGCATTTTCGTGATACTGTCATAAGAATAGATAATAATACTAGCGTATAGAAACGAAACTCCTTTGTCTGGGCTCCAAATGCCGCGCTTTAAATACCTACTTCCCCCCGCAGCCCGTAACGCCCCGCACTCTCCCGCGCTTTAAGTCGGGGCTGTCACGTGCCAATAATTTTATTCCAGACTAGCGGCCAGTCAAGCGGTTGCGACCGCTGCTAACAGTTTTCCCGTGGGAACAAAATATTTACCCGTTTTAAAGTCTTACCTTGCCATTTTATTGTTAATAGTTAGGTACAGAACTTTAAAATAGGTGCAAAAATGGCGCCGTGTGGTGCCAGATTAGAATAGCATTTTTATTGTAAAACGCGTTCTCCCTTTGAATACAACACCTTGCACTCTGCTCGCTAATCCATCCGCCAAACATACCTACGATACGAATGTGCTTATTTATCATTATCAGCTAAAAATGACTTAGACACCTAGGTACTTTAAATTAGAAAATGGAAACTAGGTACCTACGTAAGTAAAAATAGGAGTACACACAACAATTACGTATAATAACGAATGGCAGGTACCTAGGTATTTACTGTAAAATCATCACTTATCTTGGCTCATCTTTAGGCAAATTAAAAAAACTTAGATGCGGAGTCTTCCTCGCATCACTTTTGCAGCCATACACACCACAATAATTCGGCATTGCAAAATTTTTCACAAATTCGACCCGCACGACGAACGTTTCCGCGGCGAAGCGCACTCCCGACTGAATTATTCGCTAAGAGACAGCCAGACGGATTGACCTTGAGCACGCCTGGAGCGGGAGTGTCATCTCTATGTGATTTCTACTCTATGATACTGTCGAGGTAAAGACGCTTGAATTAGTTGGAGTTGAGGTTTAGTAAAGTTTATATGGACGATTTAATGTGTTTTTGTACTTTCATATTACTTTTTAGTAAAGTTTAAAATAGCTTGGTAGATAATTTGAATTGAAATGTCACATTCTTCTTCCTCTTCTTTTCGTGTGGGACACCGAGTCGTCCACCGACCCGATGAACCCCAGTTTTAGAGTTTTTCAACCTACTACTAAGAGGCCACTCACATGGCAGTGTAACGAACCACCGCCGTCTAAGAAATCATAAACCGCAACCGAGACCGCCGTGCAGCAGGACCACGAGGGAGCGCCGTCAGCAGGACCACGAGGGAGCGCCGTGCAGCAGGACCACGAGGGACCACGAGGGAGCGCCGTGCAGCAGGACCACGAGGGAGCGCGGTGCAGCAGGACCACGAGGGACCACGAGGGAGCGCCGTGCAGCAGGACCACGAGGGAGCGCCGTCAGCAGGACCACGAGGGAGCGCCGTGCAGCAGGACCACGAGGGAGCGCCGTCAGCAGGACCACGAGGGAGCGCCGTGCAGCAGGACCACGAGGGAGCGCGGTGCAGCAGGACCACGAGGGAGCGCCGTCAGCAGGACCACGAGGGAGCGCCGTGCAGCAGGACCACGAGGGAGCGCCGTCAGCAGGACCACGAGGGAGCGCCGTGCAGCAGGACCACGAGGGACCACGAGGGAGCGCCGTGCAGCAGGACCACGAGGGAGCGCGGTGCAGCAGGACCACGAGGGACCACGAGGGAGCGCCGTGCAGCAGGACCACGAGGGAGCGCCGTCAGCAGGACCACGAGGGAGCGCCGTGCAGCAGAACCACGAGGGAGCGCCGTCAGCAGGACCACGAGGGAGCGCCGTGCAGCAGGACCACGAGGGAGCGCCGTCAGCAGAACCACGAGGGAGCGCCGTCAGCAGGACCACGAGGGAGCGCGGTGCAGCAGGACCACGAGGGAGCGCCGTCAGCAGGACCACGAGGGAGCGCCGTCAGCAGGACCACGAGGGAGCGCGGTGCAGCAGGACCACGAGGGAGCGCCGTGCAGCAGGACCACGAGGGAGCGCGGTGCAGCAGGACCACGAGGGAGCGCCGTCAGCAGGACCACGAGGGAGCGCCGTGCAGCAGGACCACGAGGGAGCGCCGTGCAGCAGGACCACGAGGGAGCGCCGTGCAGCAGGACCACGAGGGAGCGCGGTGCAGCAGGACCACGAGGGAGCGCCGTGCAGCAGGACCACGAGGGAGCGCCGTGCAGCAGGACCACGAGGGAGCGCCGTGCAGCAGGACCACGAGGGAGCGCGGTGCAGCAGGACCACGAGGGAGCGCCGTGCAGCAGGACCACGAGGGAGCGCCGTGCAGCAGGACCACGAGGGAGCGCGGTGCAGCAGGACCACGAGGGAGCGCGGTGCAGCAGGACCACGAGGGAGCGCCGTGCAGCAGGACCACGAGGGAGCGCCGTGCAGCAGGACCACGAGGGAGCGCCGTGCAGCAGGACCACGAGGGAGCGCGGTGCAGCAGGACCACGAGGGAGCGCTGTGCAGCAGGACCACGAGGGAGCGCGGTGCAGCAGGACCACGAGGGAGCGCCGTCAGCAGGACCACGAGGGAGCGCCGTGCAGCAGGACCACGAGGGAGCGCGGTGCAGCAGGACCACGAGGGAGCGCCGTGCAGCAGGACCACGAGGGAGCGCGGTGCAGCAGGACCACGAGGGAGCGCCGTGCAGCAGGACCACGAGGGAGCGCCGTGCAGCAGGACCACGAGGGAGCGCCGTGCAGCAGGACCACGAGGGAGCGCGGTGCAGCAGGACCACGAGGGAGCGCCGTGCAGCAGGACCACGAGGGAGCGCGGTGCAGCAGGACCACGAGGGAGCGCCGTGCAGCAGGACCACGAGGGAGCGCCGTGCAGCAGGACCACGAGGGAGCGCTGTGCAGCAGGACCACGAGGGAGCGCCGTGCAGCAGGACCACGAGGGAGCGCGGTGCAGCAGGACCACGAGGGAGCGCGGTGCAGCAGGACCACGAGGGAGCGCGGTGCAGCAGGACCACGAGGGAGCGCGGTGCAGCAGGACCACGAGGGAGCGCCGTGCAGCAGGACCACGAGGGAGCGCCGTGCAGCAGGACCACGAGGGAGCGCCGTGCAGCAGGACCACGAGGGAGCGCGGTGCAGCAGGACCACGAGGGAGCGCCGTGCAGCAGGACCACGAGGGAGCGCGGTGCAGCAGGACCACGAGGGAGCGCCGTGCAGCAGGACCACGAGGGAGCGCCGTGCAGCAGGACCACGAGGGAGCGCTGTGCAGCAGGACCACGAGGGAGCGCCGTGCAGCAGGACCACGAGGGAGCGCGGTGCAGCAGGACCACGAGGGAGCGCGGTGCAGCAGGACCACGAGGGAGCGCGGTGCAGCAGGACCACGAGGGAGCGCCGTGCAGCAGGACCACGAGGGAGCGCGGTGCAGCAGGACCACGAGGGAGCGCCGTGCAGCAGGACCACGAGGGAGCGCGGTGCAGCAGGACCACGAGGGAGCGCGGTCAGCAGGACCACGAGGGAGCGCCGTGCAGCAGGACCACGAGGGAGCGCGGTGCAGCAGGACCACGAGGGAGCGCCGTGCAGCAGGACCACGAGGGAGCGCCGTCAGCAGAACCACGAGGGAGCGCCGTCAGCAGGACCACGAGGGAGCGCCGTCAGCAGGACCACGAGGGAGCGCGGTGCAGCAGGACCACGAGGGAGCGCCGTGCAGCAGGACCACGAGGGAGCGCGGTGCAGCAGGACCACGAGGGAGCGCCGTCAGCAGGACCACGAGGGAGCGCCGTGCAGCAGGACCACGAGGGAGCGCGGTGCAGCAGGACCACGAGGGAGCGCCGTGCAGCAGGACCACGAGGGAGCGCCGTGCAGCAGGACCACGAGGGAGCGCGGTGCAGCAGGACCACGAGGGAGCGCCGTGCAGCAGGACCACGAGGGAGCGCCGTGCAGCAGGACCACGAGGGAGCGCCGTGCAGCAGGACCACGAGGGAGCGCCGTCAGCAGGACCACGAGGGAGCGCGGTGCAGCAGGACCACGAGGGAGCGCCGTGCAGCAGGACCACGAGGGAGCGCCGTCAGCAGGACCACGAGGGAGCGCGGTGCAGCAGGACCACGAGGGAGCGCGGTGCAGCAGGACCACGAGGGAGCGCCGTCAGCAGGACCACGAGGGAGCGCCGTGCAGCAGGACCACGAGGGAGCGCGGTGCAGCAGGACCACGAGGGAGCGCCGTGCAGCAGGACCACGAGGGAGCGCGGTGCAGCAGGACCACGAGGGAGCGCGGTGCAGCAGGACCACGAGGGAGCGCGGTGCAGCAGGACCACGAGGGAGCGCCGTGCAGCAGGACCACGAGGGAGCGCGGTGCAGCAGGACCACGAGGGAGCGCCGTCAGCAGAACCACGAGGGAGCGCCGTGCAGCAGGACCACGAGGGAGCGCCGTGCAGCAGGACCACGAGGGAGCGCCGTGCAGCAGGACCACGAGGGAGCGCCGTGCAGCAGGACTACGAGGGAGCGCCGTGCAGCAGGACCACGAGGGAGCGCCGTGCAGCAGGACCACGAGGGAGCGCCGTGCAGCAGGACCACGAGGGAGCGCCGTGCAGCAGGACCACGAGGGAGCGCCGTGCAGCAGGACCACGAGGGAGCGCCGTGCAGCAGGACCACGAGGGAGCGCCGTGCAGCAGGACCACGAGGGACCACAAGGGAGCGCGGTCAGCAGTAATGGTGTAATATAGTGAACTAACTATGTATCGTTTGGTAATGGATATTTCTTTTTTATCTCTTTAAGTGACCTTTGTGTAGAATCCTATATTTTGTTATTACATTTTCGCGCGCGTTAGCATGGCAATAGGTTCCATACAAAACAAAACACAACTCAGTACATCGGCATCGGCATCGGCATCGGCATCGGCATCGGCATCGGCATCGGCATCGGCATCGGCATCGGCATCGGCATCGGCACCGGGATCAGGATCGGGATCGGGATCGGGATCGGGATCTGGGTCGGGGTCGGGGTATGTTAACGGTAACGGTTAGATATTGAATTTCTCTGAATATTTTTTCCCCTAAAAATCCGCAAAATATTTTTTTTCCCTAAAATCCCCTAAATATTTTTGTCCCCTAAAAAATCCCCTAAACGAGAAAATATCCCCTAAATTTCGGGGAAAATTTCCTAAGGTGGGCACACTGCACTTGTTTATTATCAGTGCGAAAAACGACTGAGAACGAATGTTGATACGAAAGAGTGAGACAAATGCGGCGATCGCGGACAAGAGCCGACAAAGCCAAGGCGGCGGCGGCGCAACACAAAGGTGATTGCGCGCGCGCGCGCGATTGTGTGTGTGTGTGTGAGCAGAGCATCGTTTAAAACGAGAGCCTGCGAGTGTGTGCGTTTGGTTTAAAACCAATTTTATTCAAAACAAGTGCCGGCCGGCACGCTCCACCGTATCTGAAATACAGAGTTTTTTGCAGGCTAGCTTTGCGTACCTAGGTTTAATTGACTTAAAATGTAAAACACAGAGCTTTTATTTTTGCAGGCGAGTTTTTAACGGTTGAAAAAGATTTGCGTAGGTAGGTAATTGACCTAAAAGTGGTTTTAATAAACTGTAAAACACAGGCCTTTTATTTTTCCAGGCGAGTTTAAAACGGTTGAAAAAGATTTTTTTCAGGTTTAAAACCTCAAGATTTGATTTAAATCGTTTTAAATCGGTTGATTTACATCTATAATCCAGCCTACTAGCGTAGAAGATGAAAGAGAGTTTTCGGCGTCAGGATATATATGTAGTTCAAAGCATTTCATATTATAAGACTGTTGATTTGTTAGATTAAGGACAAAATAAACAAATCAATGCAAGTCTAATTAATTTTTTACATTTCAAAAAACAAATAAGTAATGTAGGACTGATTTTACTTACAAGTAAATAATTTATGATTGTTATTTTGTAAAGAAACAAATATTTTTAGTTCCAACATGAAAGACATGTTTTAGTTTTTCAAATAAAAGTTGATTTTTTGAACAAAAACCTGCACTTTCATATGTTTTTTTAACATCATTTCAAAGGTGCGGGATCACGCGGGATCCGCGCGGGATTGGGCCAATCCCGCGAATCAATCCCGCGGGATTGGCGGAGGTGCGGGATTGCAATCCCTAGTCCGAGCTCGGGGGCGCTCGGGATCGCTCGCCTTGCGTCGGCAACTGGGCGCACGATGACTCACCTATCGATGCGAAATGGTCATTGAACAAGTTTGCTACACTTAGGGGGCGTTCAGTTATTACGTTATCTTTTATAAGTCTTACATTTTCTCGATTTGGATTTCGTTTATGTTTAGTTACGTCGTTTATTATTGTCCACATTGTTTTTTGTTTATTTTTAGAAGTTTGCATTGTTTTCGTGTATTTGTTTCTCTTTGACAGTTTGATGCAATTTTTCAAAGTTTTTTGGTAACTGTTAAAGTATTTTTTTAGGATTTTGTTATTTGTTTGGTTAACAAGAATTTTGAGTAGTCTTTTATTGTAACATGACTTTCGTATTCCTTTAGTTAAGTATGTGGATTTACGCGGTCGTAATTTAATTCGTTTTTTTGGTATTATTTTATTTAGTACCTGATTTAGTTTTGCATCAAAATTATTATAACTTTTATTTATGTTATTATTATTTAATAGTATACTTTCCCATTTTATTTTAGATAATTGCATTTTGAACAGATTTAAATTTTTATCAGTAAACAAACGTTTTGTCACGTAATAATTTGGGGTTATGAATTTATTTAAATTTATTTTAAAACTATAAAGTAAACATTTATGGTCCGAAATTCCACTATCAAAAACGCTAGTTTCGCAGTTTGCACTATTTGTAAATAACAGATCTATGCTTGACGATGTAGATTTTGTGACGCGAGTAGGGTCTTTTATTTTTTGATGCAGGTTACATTGCATGAAAATATCACATAGTTTATTATAGTTTCTTTTTGTTGTTTTCTTTTTGCTATCAATGTTGAAATCTCCAGTTATTACTATATGTTTATTAGCGGCAATTATTTTTAGTTTACCTATTATTTTTTCCATTATCTTAAAAAAAGTGTCTATATTACGGTCCAATCTATGTATACTAATTACAATAATATTATGTTGTGGTAGTTCTAGAGCACAGCATTCGGTAACATATTCTATAGAAAATTTTGCAAAGTCCGTCAGTTCTTTATAAACTACCCCTTCGCGTGCTAAGATAGCTACTCCGCCGCCTTTATAATGGCGTCGAGCAAAAGATGCTGCGATGTTGTAATTATTTATTTTTACTAGTTGCATATTTCCGTCCTTGATCCACGTTTCCGAAAGGCATGCAATATTATACCCCCCCTCTTCTAACATGTTTTCTAGCAATTCTATTTTGTTGTTGATACTTTGCATATTTTGGGTACATATTTTAAATGTTTCGAAAGGAGTTAGGATTTTGAATATTATTATTATTGTTATTGTTAGTACTCTCACGAGATCCGGGCTGTGTCTGGCGTGCTTTTGGTTCTGCGGCTGAGTGTTCTTGCTTTTTTGTTGCTTCCGCGTATGAATGGGAGTGTGGAGTTTCTTGAGTGTATATTTGTCCGTCTATATATAGCCTGTTATGGCGAATTACAGCATGTCTTCCCTTTTTTCTTTCTCTATTGAGAATTTCGCGTAGGTGTTTCCTTTCTTGAAGGGCCTTTCCATCTAAAATTTCTGATATATGCAGACCTGTGTTTTTCAAACAATGGCTGTTTTGCAATAGGTATTTGGTCATTCTTTTGCTCAAAAGTTCTACTTTTACTGGTCGTCGATATCCCTTCTTTCCTATCCTTGCAATATTCTCTATGTAGCCTAGCAAGTTAACATTTGCGGTTTCAGCAAAAATATTTATAATTCTGTCGTGAAGATCGTTTTCAGTCTCTCCGTTCCATTCTTCGAGTCCATAAATTATAAATTTCTTTGGTCGTTCTGGATCAAGGTCAGGCGCCGGTAGATATGTGTCAGGGTGGATTTGAAGTGTGGAAATCGTTTCCTGAAGCTTTGTTTTTTCTTCTTCTAAATTCTTTATCCTATTTTCCATATTTTTTATTTCTATTCGTATTTTTGACTGGTCTAGCTGTAACATAGTAGTTTCTTCCAGCATATATCTTTTTGTCTCATCGATAGCTTTTTTAATATTACTTTCTAGTGTTGTTTTCAGGTTATCCATTTTCGTATATATCTTTTTTAGTATATTATCCGAATTGACGTTCAGTTTCTCATCCAACAGCTGACTTATTTGTTCAAGCGTCAGCGTATTTATTTGTGGCTGAATAGTTTGGCTACCGGATGTTTGGCTGTGATTAGCGTTATTTTGGGTATCGCCTAACAGACTCTGGTCGTTTCCATGTTGGTCATCAACTGACATTGCGGTGCTGTCTAGCAAGGTTGATTCCCCCAATGGCGTATTGTCCGTTCTTGGCATACGTCTTGAGATACGAGAACATTCAGGGCAAATCCAGGTTCTTTCTAGGAGTTCAAACTGGCTGGAGTAGACTTCTTTTGAGATATATACGCAAGGATAATGAAAATTTCCTGCGCATTTTGTGCACTGTAATAGCTCAGTAATATTGACATGGTCATGACATTCCCTGCAGGTACGCATTGTCAAATTTGAGCTCTAACGCGATGTTATAAGTAATCGAATCGTAATGGCTTGTACGCGATAGATAGTTAGTACGATAGTCTGACTTGGGCTAGTTTTGTTCTTCGTATACGTTCGTGTAATTCCGGTGTGTTTCTAAGCGCGCTGGAGTTGGCGATGTAGCTGGTTTGTACGGTTTGTAGCGCTCGGAGGTCGTTGACCTGCTACGGTCGGCAAGGGTTCGGTCCACACTCGGTTAAAATCGCGACGATTTGTGTGACGATGAGTAATCTTCTTCGTATTTGATGGATCCGTTTAAATTTAATTTGAATGATTTCACTTATATTTAGGGTTCAAACTGCATAATTTGGCAAATAAAAATACACAGTACAATAACACTTTTCTTGAGCTATTAATTGATGCAATTTTTAAGATGTTTTTTTAAGATTTAGCACTTTCTTTTCCAAAAACAGTAAAAGGTAACGAAATACGCGTGCGATACCAATACCAATATGTTGGATACGATATTGTTGAAATCACACCATAAATCCTCCCTGCATTAGAAAGTTTTCTAATGTTGACAACCTGACACTATAGTGATATACGATTTTTCTGAACGGCCCTCAAATATTTGGGGGCCGTTCAGTGATCGTATTTTACGTCTGTTAACACGGCCTGCCCAGCACGGCGTGATATGTGTATGTTTTGTGGTATCTAACTACTTATATTATTCAAGCTGTAAGTTTCCCATAAAATAAAATGTGTTATGCCGTATTCCAGAGAGATGTTGAAACCGTTTCACGCGCTGAAGTATTTAGCTGATAACTACTTGGACGAGTACAATTTCTTCTTCGTCGTGTCTGACGGGAGCTTCGTGAACGCCCGGAGACTCTCGGAGCTGGTGGGCAGGTTGAGCGTCAGTCAGGATGTGTACATGGGGACGGTGGCGGACGACGACTCGCATTATTGCACACTTGGTAAGAAAAATGACTTCAAGATTTCAAACGTTTAGGGGGGGCCACACCGGCTCCGTATCCAGCACTCGTCCGTAGTCACGCACGAACTTATGACGTTGTAATTTATGGGACGTGATGTATTAATGCCGTGTGATGCCAGCTTAGAATAGCGTCACCCCATTTCTTTCCCTTGGGAGTCGTCTGAGACGACTAAGGGACTCGAGGGTGAGTATTGCAATTTTAGGCGATAGGCTGACAACCTGTCACTATGGCGATGCACAATTTCCGCATGACCCTCAAATATTTGTCAGACGTGGCGTAGATAGACCGTTTTTGCGGCTGTTTGCACTCTGCCTACCCCGCAAGGGATTATAGGCGTGATATGTGTATGTGTGTATGTTTGTATGTATGTAATTTATGATACGGCACACCGCTTGCGTGCAGCACGGAACGGATACGCAACGCAAGCGGTGTGCCGTATCTCATACAGTCCCATAAATTACAACGTCATAAGTTCGTGCGTGACTACGGACGAGAGCTGGATACGGAACGGATACGCAACGCAAGCGGTGTGCCGTATCTCATACAGTCCCATAAATTACAACGTCATAAGTTCGTGCGTGACTACGGACGAGAGCTGGATACGGAACGGATACGGAGCCGGTGTGGCCCGCCCTTTATTGCATAAACCAGTATACGTAGATGTAAGTAATACAATGTCACACAATGTGCGAACACTATATACTCGTATAATGACACCCTGTTAGGGCACAGCAACATTATGAGAGAGACCCTTAATTAATTATATCTAAAAATCTTATAGCTAATGTAATACATAATAACAAATATTATGTATATTATCTGTCACTATAGTGATACACTGTTATCTGATTGACCCTCAAACTTTTGTCGGACGTGGTGTTATTATACGTTTTACGGCCTTTAACGCTCTGCCTACCCCGCAAGGAATATAGGCGTGATTTATGTATGTATGTATATTATATCTTTTAGATTGCAAAACTATATTTAACAAACCCTCGAACACAATTAATATAATGTCATCATCATTCAAATTTAAGAGCTTGGCTCTTGTCGGTCGAGTGATTGCCATATTTTTCTATCTTCTGCCAGCGACTTGACCTCTTGATATGACACGGCATTAATCTTCTCCTTTACTTGAGTGAAGAATGTGCGTCTAGGTCTTTCTCTTTCTCTCTTTCCTTCGACCTTTCTTTTAATAATGTTCTTAGTAAAATGAAAAAAGTAAAGAAAAATGTATAGATTCTAAAAATATTTTATCGATGAAACAGCGAACAACTTTCCGTAAATGTTACTTGGCTGATGGATTTTATATGTATGCCATATGCAAAAAGTTGTTCAGTATGGACCTTTAAAATCATTCATTTATTTTCAAATTTGCCGTGTCATACCGGCTTTGTTGTATGACGCCGGCTTTGAATAGCATCACCCCAATTTTACTCGTGAACGTCGTAAGCGACTAATGGAAACATTCATCAATGGAATGGACAGCAGCGTTCCTTGTGAATGAAACATCTTGCAATACGCTCGGCGATCAATTTTCGCAATTTTCCGAATGACTCCAAATATGTCAGACGTGGCGTAAATGTCCATTTTTGCGACCGTTTACGCTCTGCCTACCCCGCAAGGGATAATTGGCGTGACATGTGTATGTATACATCTAGTGTTCGATTCCCAGCTTGTTAGTTTTTTATCTACGAGTGGAACTCACTACCTGCGTCTGTGTTTCCAAACACATACAACCCTAATCTCTTCAAAGTAAGAGTGAACAGGCTTCTTCTGGGTGAGCTCGCTCCATCTTAGACTCTGTCTCTGTCCTATGACCTAGACTAGAGTCAAGAGCAAACCCATTATTAATAAAAAATCTACCGTTTCTTTTTCCAGAAGGCGGCATCTTATTATCAAACTCGGTCCTCCGAGCCGTACATAACGAACTAGACTGGTGTGTACGCAACTCTTACTCGGCACACCATCACGAGAACATCGGTCGGTGCGTGCTGCACGCGTCACACGCGCCCTGCACGCCGGCCGTGCAGCATCAGACATACCTCTCAGGTGAGGTTTATATTATGATACAGAGCCGTACACAAGGAACTAGACTGGTGTGTACGCAACTCTTACTCGGCACACCACCACGAGAACATCGGTCGGTGCGTGCTGCACGCGTCACACGCGCCCTGCACGCCGGCCGTGCAGCATCAGACATACCTCTCAGGTGAGGTTTATATTATGATACAGAGCCGTACATAACGAACTAGACTGGTGTGTACGCAACTCTTACTCGGCACACCACCACGAGAACATCGGTCGGTGCGTGCTGCACGCGTCACACGCGCCCTGCACGCCGGCCGTGCAGCATCAGACATACCTCTCAGGTGAGGTTTATATTATGATACAGAGCCGTACACAAGGAACTAGACTGGTGTGTACGCAACTCTTACTCGGCACACCACCACGAGAACATCGGTCGGTGCGTGCTGCACGCGTCACACGCGCCCTGCACGCCGGCCGTGCAGCATCAGACATACCTCTCAGGTGAGGTTTATATTATGATACAGAGCCGTACACAAGGAACTAGACTGGTGTGTACGCAACTCTTACTCGGCACACCACCACGAGAACATCGGTCGGTGCGTGCTGCACGCGTCACACGCGCCCTGCACGCCGGCCGTGCAGCATCAGACATACCTCTCAGGTGAGGTTTATATTATGATACAGAGCCGTACACAAGGAACTAGACTGGTGTGTACGCAACTCTTACTCGGCACACCATCACGAGAACATCGGTCGGTGCGTGCTGCACGCGTCACACGCGCCCTGCACGCCGGCCGTGCAGCATCAGACATACCTCTCAGGTGAGGTTTATATTATGATACAGAGCCGTACACAAGGAACTAGACTGGTGTGTACGCAACTCTTACTCGGCACACCACCACGAGAACATCGGTCGGTGCGTGTTGCACGCGTCACACGCGCCCTGCATGCCGGCCGTGCAGCATCAGACATACCTCTCAGGTGAGGTTTATATTATGATACAGAGCCGTACACAAGGAACTAGACTGGTGTGTACGCAACTCTTACTCGGCACACCACCACGAGAACATCGGTCGGTGCGTGTTGCACGCGTCACACGCGCCCTGCACGCCGGCCGTGCAGCATCAGACATACCTCTTAGGTAAGGTTTATATTATAACGACGACTAGGGAAATGCAAGAATGCAATCTCGAGCCGAGAATAACAATTCGAGATCTAGATTTGAGATCTCGTTGGGTTACAAGTCAAGATCTCGAACCTTCGAGACCGTGAATAATCGGGATCGAGATTTTCTGTAAAGAAAATTAAATGAAGGGAAACAAATGAAAATATTATTTGTAATATTATATGTTGGGTGAAATTTCACTAGTGACCGATAGCGAAAACTCAAGACGGGCTGATGATAAGAAACAACTTTCCCCAAGGAATATAGGTTGAAATATATAAATCTAGATCCCGATTATTCACGGTCTCGAAGGTTCGAGATCTTGACTCGTAACCCAACGAGATCTCAACTCGAGATCCCTAATTGTCTATTTTGGCTCGAAATTGCATTGTGGACAATAAAACAACTTGTAGACTTAGAAGACACTAATATATTCATGAAATATGTTTTATTCATTTGTAAAGTATGTTTCCAGTCCGGGACGAGAACCCGTCACCCCATGCGTCGCTGCCGGATTCCGTGACGGCATATCCTGTCACCGAGCCGAGGCGGTTTCACGAGTTACACGCTTATGTTTCCAGGGTGAGTCTCGCTCAAATTACCACCTTCTTACTCACCTTAGGGAAGGCCACTCCAGCAAGCCCAATTTGACAGCTGCCAGATCCATACCAGAAGAGATATCAACAATGGAAAATAAAACTTGTGTTCGTTATCATGATCTGACAGGTGTCAAGTTAATTGGCTGTATCATCTTGAAGTACGGGATAGGAACCTGTTACCCACTTAGTTCATTGCCGGATTCTGTATATTTCTAGGATAAGATCCCCTTTTCAAATGATCTTTCTAACTAGCGGCCAGTCCAGCAGGTTTACTCGATTTCCCGTAGGAATGCGACCTTTTACATACATACACATATCACGCCTATTATCCCTTGTGGGGTAGGCAGAGCGCACGCGGCCGCAAAAAACGACCTTTTTCCCAGCGTATATTATACATCAAAACCTTCCTCATGAATCACTCCATCTATGATAAAAAACTGTGTATTCCCGTTTTCCCCGGTGAGTGTCGGGCAGGGTGGGACAGGATAATCCAAGGTGGGGCAAGTTGTGACAGAGGGTGGGGCAGGATGGGGAAAATCGTGGCAGCGGGTGGGGCAGTTCAGGTTCATATTCCTTACCATGCCACACCTTGCTAAACCCTCACCAACCCTCAACACACTGCAATAACAACTGCTTCATAATCTGTTGCGGACGGATAAAGGGACAGGCTTTATTTTATTCTTCGTAGTGATACCTCTAAACGAGCAATCAGTATTCAATGCCCTCAATACGGGATAGAAATTCTCTTGACTTCTTAAATTTGTGCTGTCACTTTCCGACAAATAGGTTTAGAAAAGGATAGCAGATATTTTAGTCATGTTATGTCTTAAATTTGACGCAAAATACGTGTTATCTGTCAAAATAAGGCGACGATGAAAACAATGGTGACTTAATTGACTAGAAATTGCGAAGAAGCCATTAAAATTTTCAAACATGACATGACAGGACTAAGTATCTCCTATCCTTTTCTTAACCTACTTGCCGAAAAGTGACAGCAAGAGAATTTATATCCCGAAATGAGGGCAATATCACGGAAACGGTAGCAACGATTTTCCTGAATTTTGTAAGTGAGCGTGTTCAAGGGTGAAACATCAATCTAGTTCAGACGAGTGTATTCTCGAACGGCCTCGACAGTGGCGCCACTCCACAAATATAAATATTTTCTCTTTATACAAACACTATCTGAATGTCTGTCGCTCAAGATTGTAGTATTACTCTTAAAAAAATGGAACCAGTAAACTCAATTAAATATCCGCGGTTATTTTAAATTATGGCAAAAAGTGCATAAAACGGCCGCTTTTGGTATTAAATACCATAACTTTAATTACAGTAAATATTTCATTGAGTACGTAGGTTCTTATTTTACTTGAGGATAATACTAAAAACCTGATATTTTGTTGAGTTTGCTCTACTATTACTCATTACTCATCACAATAAAATAAAACACAACTTAAATCCGTTTAATAGTACATTGTTGTCGAGGTATGGAAAATAAGACTTTGCTGGACGAGTATAGTTCAATTATACAAGTCAAACAAAGTAATTTTCCCCGAGGCTTACATAGTGCTTTTCTCAAAAAAAGGCTGGGAAATTAAAGATTGTACTTCTTATAAAAGTTAGCTAGCGACCACAACACAACGAAACAAATAAAAAATTACAATTTTCCCACTAATTGTAATTTTTTAAAATAAATTCGCCTGTAAGGCACCGTATTACGTAATATTCAGCCATACTAAATGTTTAGTTCATTCTTTTCTTTTTTAATTCTGGACAGGCAAGGGTCTTCACATCATACAGCCTCGTCTTTAGTTACCTGTTTCATACAAAATTACGTTCTGTTTGAGAGTCATCGAGATAATTTTGAAATCAAATTATGTGGATTTAGCGTATAACGAATTTATCTTAATGGACACCAGCAAAGGATTTCCATACAACTTTGCTGGCGTGATCTGAGACGTGACAAACAATGTGAAACTTCGCGGTTTCTTTTTTTGAAAGAAATGAAGACATTTCCTAGCATGTTTGAGAAAAATTGTTTTATTGTGTATTGACTAAAAACCTGAGCAAAAGTCATTCTGATAGATTGTTTGTAGAAAGAGAAAATAATTTTCACTGTCGCCATACACGACTACACTAGGCTTAAGTAAGTTTATCTACACTCGTCTCTTAATGTTCGAATTATGAATTCGAAAATAGTTGTATAAAGACCTGCTTTATGCATTCCGCCTCTGAAATTACAGACGCGTAATGCCTTAATGAGAAGGCTCTTACTTTGATAAAGTTGAGAAATGAAACGAAGTTTTTTTTGCCAATTCTCAAGCGCTATCTTCCGCCGCACCTGTCAGTCGGCTGCGCCTCGTGTGATAAACAGACACTCGCATTCTAATGACCCCTATACTACTATTTCATACTTTAATTAATGTTTTCTCCGTCCCAGGTGTACCTAGAGCGCGACGCTCAGCAAGTATCATATCTCCGTGCAGCCCTTCAGGTATGTAGTATTTGAGTTTTTTATACATTAAAACCTCATACATACATACATATATCACGCCTATAATCCCTGGGGTAGGCAGAGCGTAAACCCCCGCAAAACGGTAATTTACGCCACGTCTGACAAATATTTGAGAGTCACAGAAAATTGTGTATATCTATAGTGACAAGTTGTCAGCCCATCGCCTAAAATTGCAATACACACCCTCGCCTCGAGTCCCTTAGTTGCCTCTTACTACTCCCACTGGAAAGAAATGGGGTAATGCTATTCTAAGCCGGCATCACACGGCATAAACCTCATACCTTGTATTATACTTTATTTCTATTTATTAAACCATTTATTGTACACAATAAAAAACACATAGGATGCATACATATCTGGACAATTCACTACTTCACATTTACTTTCTATGTTATACATCCGAAATAGCAATAAAAATAACAGGTCCTTATTTATTTATCCGTTTATTGTACACAGTAAAACATAACCTATTTATATCGATTCAGAACATTTTGATCGAGAAACAGCTTACTTTTTCTTCAATTTCTGAAATGGTCCTATAATAAAAGTTGTCCGTAATCATCATCCTGCAAAATTTGCGCATATTGACATCTACATGGTCAAACCCATAATAGAAGACAGCAAAGAAAATAGACTTTATGACAAAGTTGAATGGTTTTGACAGCTGCCAAAATTGGCTTATTACGTGACGTGAATATAGGGACTAAAACAATCCCTGTATTTAAATTGTACAGCACACTGGGCGCAAACACCCGGCCGGTTACCGGAACGCGTCGTGGCCGCGCGGCTTGCGGGACGATCCCGGTCTGGCGCCGCCCAAACCGGACAACAGGTAACGAACCGGACAACAGGTAACGAACCGGACAACAGGTAACAACCGGACAACAAGTAACGAACCGGAGAGCAGGTAACGAACCGGACAACAAGTAACGAACCGGACAACAGGTAACGAACCAGACAAGTAACGAACCGGACAAGTAACGAACCGGACAACAGGTAACGAACTGGACAACAAGTAACAAACCGGACAACAGGTAACGAACCGGACAATAGGTAACGAACCGGACAACAGGTAACAAACCGGACAACAGGTAACGAACCGGACAATAGGTAACGAACCGGACAACAGGTAACGAACCGGACAACAGGAAACGAATCGGACAATAGGTAACGAACCGGACAACAGGTAACGAACCGGACAATAGGTAACGAACCGGACAACAGGTAACGAATCGGACAATAGGTAACGAACCGGACAATAGGTAACGAACCGGACAACAGGTAACGAACCGGACAATAGGTAACGAACCGGACAACAAGTAACGAACCGGACAACAGGTAACGAACCGGACAACAGGTAACGAACCGGACAACAAGTAACGAACCGGACAACAGGTAACGAACCGGACAATAGGTAACGAACCGGACAACAGGTAACGAACCGGACAATAGGTAACGAACCGGACAGCAGGTAACGAACCGGACAATAGGTAACGAACCGGACAACAGGTAACGAACTGGACAACAGGTAACGAACCGGACAAGTAACGAACCGGACAACAGGTAACGAACCGGACAACAGGTAACGAACCGGACAACAGGTAACGAACCGGACAACAGGTAACGAATCGGACAATAGGTAACGAACCGGACAACAGGTAACGAACCGGACAACAAGTAACGAACCAGACAAGTAACGAACCAGACAAGTAACGAACCGGACAAGTAACGAACCGGACAACAGGTAACGAACCGGACAACAGGTAACGAACCGGACAAGTAACGAACCGGACAACAGGTAACGAATCGGACAACAGGTAACGAACCGGACAACAGGTAACGAACCGGACAAGTAACGAACCGGACAACAGGTAACGAATCGGACAATATTAACGAACCGGACAACAGGTAACGAACCGGACAACAGGTAACGAACCGAACGAACCGGACATCAGGTAACGAACCGGACAAGTAACGAACCGGACAACAGGTAACGAATCGGACAACAGGTAACGAACCGGACAACAGGTAACGAACCGGACAAGTAATGAACCGGACAACAGGTAACGAATCGGACAATAGGTAACGAACCGGACAATAGGTAACGAACCGGACAACAGGTAACGAACCGGACAACAGGTAACGAACCGGACAACAGGTAACGAACCGAACGAACCGGACATCAGGTAACGAACCGGACAACAGGTAACGAACCGGACAACAGGTAACGAACCGGACAACAGGTAACGAACCGGACAACAGGTAACGAACTAGACCATAGGTAACAAATCAAACAAAAAGGGAATGCTGCCAGTGTGTTGGGCACCGTGCCTCTCAGAGACGCACTGGAAGACGTTTTTTACTTGTAGTTCGTATATATGTATTAAAAACAAAAAAGTTACATACCGAACAATAGGTATGTAAATAACACGTTTACATAATCTTGACTTCAATTTGAAACAAATGTTGTTTACTGGTGTAGGTAGCGTAACATGCCGTGTGGTTAACCGAGGCAGTGTCTTTTATATTTTTTAGCCCCGTCTGAGCTTAGTCGTAAGTAGTCGGTACCTTTCTTCGCGTGTGTACAATGTACCTCTACCATAGAGTAGAAATCACATAGAGATGACACTCCAGCTCCAGACGCGCTCAAGGTCAATCCGTCTGGCTGTCTCTTAGCGAACAATTCAGTCGGGAGTGCGCTTCGCCGCGGAAACGTTCGTCATGCGGGTCGAATTTTAATTTCTTGTGAAAAATTTAGCAATGCCGAATTATTGTGGTGTGTATGGCTGCAAAAGTGATGCGAGGAAGACTCCGCATATAAGTTTTTTTAATTTTCTTAAAGATGAGCCAAGGTAAGTGATGATTTTACAGTAAATACCTAGGTACCTACCATTCTTTATTATACGTAATTGTTGTGTGTACTCCTATTTTTACTTACGTAGGTACCTAGTTTCCATTTTCTAATTTAAACTACCTAGGTGCCTAAGTCATTGTTAGCTGATAATGATAAATAAGCACATTCGTATCGTAGGTATGTTTTGTACCTATTTTAAAATTCTGTACCTACCTATTAACAATAAAATGGTAAGGTAAGACTTTAAAATGGGTAAATATTTTGTTCCCACGGGAAAACTGTTAGCAGCGGTCGCAACCGCTTGACTGGCCGCTAGTCTGGATCTGGAATAAAATTATTGGCACGTGACAGCCCCGACTTAAAGCGCGGGAGAGTGCGGGGCGTTACGGGCTGCGGGAGGAAGTAGGTATTTAAAGCGCGGCTTTTGGGGCCCAGACAAAGGAGTTTCGTTTCTATACGCAGTATTATTATCTATTCTTATGCCTCTACTATATATCTTTATGTCTGTCGGATAGCGATCAAACTCTGGTAGGTATTGGTTGAAATTAATTAACAATATAATGTCGTTTTGTATTCTAATATAAGATTGGTTAGATATGAGTCATCCTGATTTAGCGGCATCCAGGCCTTATTTTATTGCGTTCTCTTCTTTTCTCTTGTCTCTTTTCTTCTCTCATAATTTCAACATGTCTGTACAGGGTGTAAGGGACAGCCCTCCGAATACTGATAGGGTGCCAGACCATGAAACTGAACAATTTCCATAAAAAATTGTTACTCAAATCATTATGGACTTCTCATAGTAAATGCAGTCAGCTGATCGTTATTTTGTATGAGAGACCAAATTCTTTCACGTTTCCTGATATATTTTCTCATAGAAAGACTAATAGTCAAGTTAACGACAAACTCTTTGGTGGCGATTCCAGCCAGTTCACATGCTCGAGCTGCCCACTTCCCTTACTATTTCCCTGCCCATATTGGCATAGTCTGAACGTGGCATTACACCGTGTGTAACATTGCAGATTCGACCACCTCCGCTGGACGTCGTTCAACGCGACTCACGCCTTCATGCCCGATGACCATCGCACTGTAGGACCACTAACCGGAGCTACGGCCAAATCGGTGCAGGTAAGGTTTTACACGACTGCCCAAACAAACACATACATACACATATCACGCCTGTAATCCCTTGCGGGGTTAGCAGAGTGTAAATGGCCGCAGAAACGGATATTTACGCCCCGTCTGACATAGATTTGAAGGTCATTCGGAAAATTGCCCGCCCGAGCCGGTTTTCTATTAGGACAATACAAAATTGTTATAAAAACAAGAAGATTGCGTTATGCAAATTTCTTTTTTTTACAATGACCGATCATGACGTCAATAAGTGATAATGCTATCCTACATTGAATAAAGTTATTTCATTTTCATTTTCATTTCATTTTCATGTGTATCGCCTTGCTGACAGGTTATCAACCCATCACCTAAAATAGCAATACACTCCCTTGAGTCCCTTAGTCGCCTCCTACGACTCCCACGGGAAAGATTTAGGGTGTTACTATTCTATGTAGGCATCACACAGTGTACACACAAATTGTTAATATATTTTAAACGATTTTATTTTCATTTTTTACTCTTAGTTAAATAGCCTATTCTTTTAGCAATATTATCATTTGAATGTATATTATTTGCTATTTATACCTAATTTATTTATTTAAAGAGTGATTTCTTATGCAGTCGAATCCGAATCGATTCCAAAATTGGATTTATACATAGTAGCCAAATACTAAACATTATGTCGTTTTGGCTTCAATACTTTTTACTTGGGCGTAAATAAACACTAGTTTATAAATCTCGTTTAAATCGTGTTGCTGACGCTCCCAATGCTGCCAACATGGAGATATTTTGACAGCACCTCTCAATGTTGCCAACATGGAGATATTTTGACAGCACCATACGCACAGTTGTGAAAATTGAGTTATAGCCTTTGAATATACAATGATATCTATTCATGTAGGTTTATGTACATTATTTGTATGCATGTTAAAATATTTTACAGAGTTAGTTATTCATTTATTTTGTTAAATTTATTTCGTATTACCTATTTGCCCCAAAAGTTTAAAGTCTCACAAGAAATGGGTTGGCTGCAAGAGATCTATTCTTTAGAGATAAGCTCGCCTTTGCGACAAAAATTGTATAATATTTTTTTCTGTGTATTTTTGTGCAATGAAGAATATTATTATAATATTGTTTTTGCAGTTGGTACTGGAGGCTGCTAAATCGTGGGCGCTGAAACGCTGGTCCGCGTCTGATGCAGAACTTATAGAAGGCAGCTGGAGGTGGGAGCCAGCCACTGCACTCAGATATAGACTGCTAATGAAACTACAGGTATGTTTATTTATTAAAAAGACATATAAAGTGTGGATGGCAAGTGTGGATGGGAACGTCGGAAGGGGAAGACCTCGACGAACGTACCTCGATCAAATCGGGGACGTGCTAAAGAAAGGTCAGGTCAAGAGTACCCTAAACCGACGAGCATGCATGAAGAGATTGATGAATGTAGCGGAGGCGAAAGAGGTATGCCAGGATCGTAGTATTTGGAAGGAAGTAGTCTCTGCCTACCCCTCCGGGAAAGAGGCGCGATTTATGTATGTATGTATGTAAAGCATCAACTTTACTTCGTGCCGTTAAACCTTAGAAAAGTTTGTGTCGGCACTGCACATTCCTCAGTAATACAAAATAAATATAAAATGAAAAGACAAACCAATTGTGGAAGAGTTATCGGATATCATAAAAAAAAAATTGTTCTGTGTCATACATAGCCGCCGTCTAAGTAATCATTTACAGCAACCGGGACCGACGTCTTAACGTGCCCTCCGAAGCACGGAACTATTTCTTTTCGGACAATCAGTTGGTTGGTTCACCCTGCAATGTCCTAACCAGACCGGGAACAAATTCACAAAGTGATAAATATCAACTTTGTGAGTGTCCCACCGAGAATCGAACCCGGAAACTTTGCGTAGCAGGCAGTTGCACTACCACTGCGCCACATCGGCCGTCAGTAAGTAGTTAAATAGTATATAAGCTGTAAGTTTGAAGTTAATAAACAGGTTCAGTTGACTAGTGTAAAATGGTTTTAATTCGGATGATTGGCAGTCGAATTGGCGAGCGCAGTGCAAGTGTTGCATTCACAGAGAACACTGCTGCCCATTTCCTGGATGAATTCCTCCCTTAGTCGATTTTTACGAAACTCATGGCTAGATTTGGGGTGAAGCTATTCTAAGCCGGCATCACACGGTTCTTACATACATACATACATATATCACGCCTATATCCCTAGCGGGGTAAGCAGAGCGTAAACGGCCGAAAAAACGGTCACTTACGCCACGTCTGATCTGACAAACATTTGAGGGTCATTCAGATAGTTATGTATCACTATAGTGACAGGTTGTCAGCCCATCGCCTAAAATTACAAAAAACATGTAACCCTCGAGTCTCTTAGTCGCCTCATACGACACCCATGGGAAAGAAATGGGGTGATGCTATTCTAAGCCGGCATCACACGGCAAATCACACGGTTCGATTATATTATATCGATTTTCATCATCTTCAAATTGGGAGGAAAACAGTTAGTGCAGATGGTGCTATCGTGACCGTGCCAATAAGAAGTCCTCAACTTTACATACATACTCATATCACACTTTTATCCCTTGCGGGGTAGCCAGAGCGTAAACGGCCGTAAAATACGTCTAGGACTGACAAATTTTTAAGGGCCGTTTCAGAAAAAACGTGTACCACTATAGTGACAGATTGTCAGCCTGGAATTATAATACACATAGAATAGAATAGAAAAAGTTGATTTCAATGTACAACTAAGAAATTAGAATACAGGTCATACATTTAAAACTTAAATACTAGATAATAGTAGGTACATTGAAAAGGGTAACCACTCAGCAATATGCTGTAATACTGAGTATTACAGCGCTGGTGTTCTGTGGTTCCCATTCGTGCTCTTGCACTGATCGAGACATTAATATAAATGGAAAAAAAAGAGTATTAACTAATGCTATTTAAACACAAGAATGCTGTAATGAAATTGGAAATAAACATTTGATTAGGGTTTGAATATGTAGACAGATGGTAGACAGTTAAGTAAGGTATTATAGGTGAAATTAATATGTCCATGTCGCGGGCTCCCCATAGTATATATTTTTCAAAGTTGAGAGGCTCAAACGTTTGTGACGAATGGATGGACTCCTACTTTAAGACTGGTTTTCAATGTGAAGCCACCTAGACTGAGATCACATGTAAAAAAAAAAATGAATCCCTCGGATTTTATTAGTCGCCTCTAACGACACCCGCGGGAAAGAAATAGGGTGATGCTTTTCCAAGTCGCGATCACACAGCTATTTTTTATATATTTTTTATTTATTATAAAAATACAATGTATAGAAACCTAAAAATACCATACAAGGAAACAGAAAAACGTAACAATATAACAAAAATAAACTATGGAGAATAGTGAGGTCAGATAATACTTAAATTAATATTTCCTACCATACACTAAGTCTTGAATTTTTTCACTGTGAGCAAGACACCTCTTACTTAAATGATACATGCTTTCGGTAAATATGTCTATGTCTGGTGTCTGCGTGTTTCTACATACATACACATACACATATGACGCCTATAATGCTTTGCGGGGTAGGCAGAGCGTAAACGGCCGCAAGAAACGGACATTTATACCACGTCTGACAAATGATTGAGGATTATTCGGAAAATTGTGTATCGCCATAGTGACAGGTTGTTAGCCCATCGCCTTAAATTGCAATACACACTCTCGAGTCCCTTAGACGTTTCTTACGACTCCCACGGGCAAGAAATGGGGTGATGCTATTCTAAGCCGGCATCACACGACACTTTAAGCCGGCACACGGCACATGAAATGATACATACATACATAAATCACGCCTATATCCCTTACGGGGTAGGCAGAGTGTTAACGGCCGTTCAACGGATATTAACACCACGTCTGACAAAAGTTTGAGGGTCAATCAGATAACTGTGTATCACTATAGTGACAGGTTGTCAGTCCGTAGCCTGAAATTGCAAAACACACCCTCGAGTCCCTTAGTCGCCTCATACGACACCCATAAGTAAGAAATGGGGTGATGCTATTCTAAGCCGGTATCACACGGCAAATGTGCAAATGATACATGCTTTCTGTAAATAAGTCCATGTCTGCGTGTTTCTGTTGTTATTTTATTATATTTTAACTTTTCTTTCAGTCGGAAGAAGGCAGCGTTCTCCGTTATCTTGAAGTCGCTAAGCCCCTGGGCTCGGCGCGACTCGTGCCGGTTCCGTACGTGACGGAAAGCGCACGAGTGTGGATAGTGGTCCCGGCCGACGTCGGCTCCGTCGGACCAGCTTTGGCCTTTTTAAATAGATATGAGGCCACTTGCTTGAATAAGCGAGCCAATACTGCATTAGTTGTTGTAAGTGAAACAAATTATAATTTTCCTTGTGGAGGTTTTTGGGAAGTTTTCTTGATGGTTATGCGCATGTAAAATCGAAAATATTGACTTCATTTTGAAACAAATGTAGTTTATTGGTGGTGGTGGCGTAGAGTTACATGCCGTGTGATTAACCTATCCCGCCCGAGCCGATTTTCTATCAGGACAATACATACAAACATATATATCACGCCTATAATCCCTTGCGGGGTAGGCAGAGCGTAAACAGCCGCATAAACGGACATTTACGCCACGTCTGACAAATATTTGAGGGTTATTCGGAAAATTGTGTATCGCTATAGTAACAGGTTGTCAGCCCATCGCTTAAAATTGCAATACACACCCTCAAGTCCCTAAGTCGCCTCTTACGACTCCCACGGGCAAGAAATGGGGTGATGCCATTCCCAGCCGGCAACACACGGCAACACAGGACAATACAAAATTGTATAATTGTGTAAAAAAAAGGTTAATGAGTTATTCAAATGTATTTATTTTACATTGACGGATCATGACGTCAATAAATGATACTACTACTATCCTAAATTTAGTTCCCATAGTACAAGCTATGCTTAGTTTGGGGCTAGATGGCGCTGTGTTAAATGTTCAGGATAATTATTTTATTTATTGTATAATAAAACGTATTTTTTTAAATAGGGGATGTAGTATTTTTGGTCAAGTAATAATCGTTAATACATGGAAATTGAATGGTTGTATTGTTGTATTCCAGGTGATATTACGCAGAGCGGGCGCCTCTATAGGGGATGTAGTATCATTTTTTTCGTCTAAAAATCGTTAATACGTGGAAATTGAATGGTTGTATTTGTTGTATTCCAGGTGATATTACGCAGAGCGGACGCGGGCGCGGGGGCGGGGGCGGGGGCGGAGGCGGGGGCGGAGGCGGGGGCGGGTGTGCGCGAGGCGGTGCGCGCGCTGGGCACCAAGCATCGCACGGCCATCATACACACTGCTGAGATCGAGGTCACGTCGGTAAGAAAACTTATTGACACATACATACATGGTGTAAAAAAATTAGCTGAGAATATTTTAAGGGGTGAACCAGTACGTGAAACTGAACAACTTTCCCCAAGGAACATAGGTCGAAATATGAAAAAAAAAATTGGCCCTCCCATACAAATTATCCCGGCCGGGTAACACACTAAGTATGGGAGGGTCAAATTATTTTTTCATATTTCGACCTATGTTCCTTGGGGAAAGTTGTTCAGTTTCACGTACTGGTTCATCCCTTAAAATATTCTTAGCTAATTTTTTTACACCTTATATATACTCTTATTCTTTATTAATCAAATACATATTTAAATTCAAACATGCTTCGTTGTTTTTTTAAACATGCTACTTTTTCAAGCGCGGGCAGTATTTGAACCTGCGACTTACGCATTACTAGTGGCGACGCCTCTTCCATCTGGGCTACCGCAGCTCGTTCCTGGCGCGCCAATTTTGCAAGTGTATTTTAATGCCAGTAAGGATCGCGTTTTCAAAAATTGAGTGTTTTAATATTTGGTATTCAAAGTATTTTTTTGTTTTATGTTTTATTAATGATGGGTTTGCTCTTGACTCTAGACTAGGTCATAGGACAGAGACAGAGTCGAAGATGGAGCGAGCTCACCCAGAAGAAGCCTGTTCACTCTTACTTTGAAGAGATTAGGGTTGTATGCGTTTGGAAACACAGACGCAGGTAGTGAGTTCCACTCTTTAGCCACACCTCGGACACTGGCGCTCAAATGTATGAATCAAACGCGTTGCTACGCACACAGTCTAAGCTCGCGTAGGTGAACGCGGACCATGCTTGTGTGTGTGAGACAACATGTCAGGGTTGCCGCCATTTTGCGTTTGCGAATCGGGAATGCAATGTGCGGCAGTATGAAATGACCTTCGTCGTCGCGTCCTTGCTAGCCGGTGTCTGAGCGTCCTCCGAGCGCGGGTGGGCGGCGCTTGTAGGGGGAGGCAGGGAGTGACCATACTGTACGCTAGTACTATTAATTATACTGTGCTTTAGCAGTGCGCATTATAAATGATGACTGGAAGCGCTTGTTGGTGTTTCCAGGAGGTGCCCGCCGGGTCAGCTGGGGACGAGATGTTAGCTCGCTCAGCTTTAGAGGCGGCTCTACCAACTGTGCCACGCGACGCGTTGCTGCTGCTCGCTACTCCTGGGATGGATTTCAACGAGGACTTTCTTAATAGAGTAAGTAACAAACAAACAAACAAATATACATACATTGGCCTCAATTCGGGATAACAAATCTTTGTGAGGCGAGTGTAGCCGTCAACGACTTCGCAGGTGGCGCCACTTCACAATAAAAAGTTTTCTCTTTATACAAAGACAAACAATCAAGTTTTTAGTATTATCCTTTTGTAAAATTAGAACCTGCAAACTCAATAAAATATTCCCTGTTATTAAAGTTATGGAAAAAAGTGCCTAAAACGGCCACTTTTGGTATTGATTGCCATAACTTTAATTACAGCTAATATTTCATTGACTTTGCAGTTTCAAATTTTACTTAAAGATAATACTAAAAACTTTGCAACGGACATTCTGATAGATTGTTTGTATAAAGAGAAAGCTTTTTTTGTAAAGTAGCGTCACTGCCTTAACTTTAAAGGATCTTGAGGGTGTGTATTGCAATTTTAGGCGATAGGCTGACAACCTGTCACTATGGCGATACACAATTTTCTGAATGATTCTCAAATATATGTCAACATGGCGTAAATGTCCGTTTTTGAGACCGTTTGTGACAGGTTGTCAGCCCATGGCCTAAAATTACAATACACACCCGCGAGTCCCTTAGTCGTCTTTCACGACTCCCACGGGCAAGAAAGGGGGTGATGCTATTCTAAGCCGGCATCACACGGCTGTTATATCTATGTAAATTGATGCAATTTTTCGGTCCCGGTTGCTATCTATAATTACTTAGACGGCGGTCGTAACACAACCATGTCAGAGGCCTACTAGTGGTAGGAGGCGGTTGAAAAACTCTGACGCTAGGGTTCATCGTGTCGTTGGACGACTCGATGTCTTCCACACGAAAAGATAGATGAATTTTATATGTTTGTTCGTACTCCCAGGTCCGTATGAACAGTATATCGGGTGCGCAGTGGTTCCTGCCGGTGCCGTTCGCGCGCTACGCGCAGTACAACCATCCGAGATTCATAGACGAGAAGGGAAACAAACCGCAAACAAACACCGGCAGGTTCAATATACACCACACCAATGTGGTGGCTGTGTATAGGCAGGACTACGAAACAGGTAACTAATTACTCTAAATATTATAACCTTCCTTAGGTCCTTCCTTGCCGCGATATTTGTGATAGTTTATTATACACTCAGTGTTATGTTGATAAATGAAAATTACAAATAGCAAAATTTTTAGCGCCCGCCGGGACATGAACCCGGGACCGAGGGGTACCGTCCCACTGCTTTACATTGGCACTGTAAGTGCCTAATAAACCACAGTACATTTAAATAGGCAAAGCTTCATCGCATGAATTCCTACTGTTACTGTGGACTAACCATAGTATTCGTTACAATAACTTATTCTAGATGTCGCTTGTACGCCTCGAGACTAGTACCGAGAGATTGAAAATTTGGAAGTGTCAGTCGTGGCGCCGGTAGCTCAGTTGGAAGAGCAGTGGGACAGTACCCCAAGACAGGGTTCAAGCTCTGGCGGGCGCAAACTTTATTTCAATTTCGAAATTTAGCCGTAATTAAAATGTCGGAAAAACTAGTTTTTCGACATTTCGGTATACATCTGTTAGTTGATACGAACTGCCACTTGCATTTCTTGAAACACTATAGTACACAACCCGTTCTACTAAAGAGTCTGTTGATAAGCGTAAACGCAGCTTCATTTCAGGTGATCAATCTAAAGATATAAATACATAACGAATGGTAGTACTAAATTCCAGATATTCCATAAACGTATAACAACTTTTATCTACACTCGTCTCATAATGTTCAAATAATGAATACGAAAACAGTTGTATAAATACCTGCTTCATGCATTCTGCCTATATAAACAACGGTTTAATAGAAATTACAGAAGTGTAATGACTTAATGAGAAAACTCTTACTACGATGATGTTGAGAAATGGAACGATTTTTTTTTGGAAATACTCAAATCGCCACATTCCGCCGCACCTGACAGTTCTTGTACCTTAATTTTTCGGATGTTGTTCAGTTGTTTTAATAGGTTTTTTTTCTGTTGTTGTTTAGATGTTGTTCAGTTGTTTAGTTATTTGTTGTTCAGACTCGACATTTAAACAACTGTTAGTATACATTTTCGAAAATTCATGTAAAGCCATATTACGTTCTCGTATTGAATTTGCCCATGTACCGGGCCTTGCAATCGCCGGTGCGGACGTTTGGAAAAGTGTTTAACTGAGTTTATTTTAGAGTGTAGATAAAATTGTGTATGCAATTCTTTAAATAATTTTATGCATATGGAATGCTCGTGTCAAACTATTGTTAAACAGACACTCGCATTCTAATGACCCCCATTATATGACAGTTGCATAAACTACTATTATTGTGATTTTCGAAGATAAAACAGATTTAAAATATACTGACAGCGAGGTTGCGGCGATACTGGCCGGTTGAACGTAAGTGCTCTTTGCTGGCCGGCCGACACGTAAAACAGTCAACCCACTCCATTTATAAAAAAATATATATTGCAAAGACAGTGTTTAAACGTCTTATAAATATAATATATAACAGTGTCTCACAAAACTGCACAAACAGTTTCACTGTGAGATCAGACGATAGGTACTCGCTTTTATCGTATAGGTATAATATTTCACTGTAAACTTAAAACTAATTAACTTGAAGTGCCTTAAATCAGCTCCCCACCAAAAAGTCATGTGTAGATTTCAATTTCAACTTCTTGATTGCATTGTTGTACACATATATATGAGGTCATAAGTAGATTATAATCTGATTATTTATTCGTGTAGCGCGTTCATCGGCCGCACTGCACGCGAGCGTAGCGGGCGTGCTGGCCGCGTCGCCGCTGCGCTGCATACAGGCGCCCGAGCCCGGGCTCATCCTGCTGTCCCCGACAGCGCCCCCTTGCGGATTAGGTAACTAATAAGATAAGATAAGATTCATAAGTATTTATAAATCCCTAATAAATAATAAATAAATAATAAAAGTGTAGCGACCTCTGGGAGCTACGACAAGAAGCTCACTCAAAAGTGGTTCACGAGCAAGCAAGACGCAACTGAAGTTCCAACATATCTGCAAGATGGCGCCACGTGACGGAACAAAGAGCCTGAAACGCGGTATCGAAGTGTTTCACCGCGCAACGCATATATACAACTTCCAATTCTATCCAGGTGGACCAGTCGGTCCCCTGGCCACAACACCCGGCCAGGCGGGTAGCTACCCTTTTCCCGACACCACCTGGAACTCTCAATTCTGCCTATTGGCATTACTCCTGTCACCCGCCATATTACGCTACAAAAGTATTCATAAGTCCCTAAGGGACTCGAGGGATGTGTATTGCAATTTTAGGCGACGGGCTGACAACCTATCACTATAGTGATACACAGTTATCTGATTGACCCTCAAGCTTTTGTCAGACGTGGTGTTAATATCCGTTTTACGGCCGTTAACGCTCTGCCTACCCCGTAAGGGATAAAGGCGTGATTTATGTATGTATGTATGTAAGATTCATTTATTTGCAGGCAAACATGGTAGTACATAAAACAGATGGTAGAGTCAAAAGTAGATCATGCCAGTCAATAGTCTTTAAAAACTTGCTTCCAGTCATCATTTATAATGCGCACTGCTAAAGTGTGGAACTCACTACCTGCGTCTGTGTTTCCAAACGCATACAACCCTAATCTCTTCAAAGTAAGAGTGAACAGGCTTCTTCTGGGTGAGCTCGCTCCATCTTAGACTCTGTCTCTGTCCTATGACCTAGACTAGAGTCAAATAGGTTTAGATTTTATTTTTAGCTCATTTGATTTGCAATAAAGTTGTTAATAATTTAGTATATCAGTGCATTCTTAATATATTTATGCTGTGCGATGCCGGCCTAGAATAGCATCACCCCATTTCTTTCCCGTGGGAGTTGTAAGAGGCGACTAAGGGATTCGAGGGTGAGTATTGCTATTGTAGGCGATGGTCTGACAACCTGTCACTATGGCGATACACAATTTTCCGAATGACTCAATTTGTCAGCCGTGGCGTATAGTCTGTATAATGCGGTCGTTTACGTTTATCTATTGTAGTACATAATAGTATAGTATGGTTTGATTCTATTTATTGAAGAAAACTGTATAATCTTACCTTTATTTCACTACTCTCTTCCTCTCTTCGATTTCTCTTCCACCCAAAGGTTGTCTGGTATAGATCGCTGAAGGCCGCCTTTGCTATTATGTGTTTTGTTTGTGTTTTTAATGTGCAATAAAATATTTTCACTTACTTAAGCCCTGCCCATCCTTGCAAGGGAATATAAGCGTGATATGTATATGCATTTTTAATATTATTTTCTTGTATATAGGGACAGAGGGAACGCAGGGAACGGGCGAGTGCCTGTCCCGCGAGAGGGACGCGGCGTTCACGCAACTCGACCTCGGCGCTAAGCACACGCTGGCCAAGCTACTGCTGCAAGTGCAGTCCGAACAAGCTTGATATATACTAGATAAAACATGTATTTAAGAAAATAAAACATTTTTATACTCGAAAAATTGTCCTTGTTAATAAATAAAGTGACCTTGTTCCACCGGCTCCCTTCTACCATCGGACATCCAGACGCACCGCCGGATACCATCCGTACCTGGTAGCCATTCCACCAATTCGGACTAAGCGCTTCCAGTCATCATTTATAATGCGCACTGCTAAAGAGTGGAACTCACTACCTGCGTCTGTGTTTCCAAACGCATACAACCCTAATCTCTTCAAAGTAAGAGTGAGCTTCTTCTGGGTGAGCTCGCTCCATCTTAGACTCTGTCTCTGTCCTATGACCTGGACTTAGAGTCAAGAGCAAACCCATCATTAATAAAAAAAAAAAAAGAAACGTTGAAATTGACAGGATAAGGAATAGCCGTGATTAGGGAACGTTGTGGTATAAAAGAAGATGTAGTGACTGGTTTAGAAAAGGGTAATGCTTAGATGGTTTGGGCATGTAGAGAGGATGAATGCAAGAAGATTAACGAAATAGGTGTCGGCAAGTGTGGATGGGAACGTCGGAAGGGGAAGACCTCGAAGAACGTACCTCTATCAAATCGGGGACGTGCTAAAGAAAGGTCAGGTCAAGAGTATCCTAAACCGACGAGCGTGCATGAAGAGATTGATGAATGTAGAGGAGGCGAAAGAAGTATGCCAGGATAGTAGTAAGTGGAAAGAAATAGTCTGCCTACCCCTCCGGGAAAGAGGCGTGATTTAGGTATGTATGTATAAATTCTTTACTTAGTTGAAGACACTGAATTCTATACGTAAAAAATGAAAATGGACTAAAGTTTTCTTGACAGCGATAGAAGAGTATTCAAGTTTCAAGTTTTTATTTGCATTACCACATGGTTACACTATTTTCAAATGCATGCATCAGTCGAGCATAAAATGTTTATCATCACATCACATTTTAGGCCGTACGCTCGCTCACGCGGTTTCACGCGCGGGACGTCCCGCGCGGGCCAGATTTGTCAAAACACAAGATTGGCGCCCCGTGACGCGGCCTGCGGTCACCCGCGCCGCGGCTTCAGCAACCCGCGACATAATATAACCCGTACGAACACGACGATACTTGCCATATTACAACTACCTAGGCACAATGCGCCTTCTAAATTTGGACGGGTAATAATGGCGGCGATGTCAGACCGCCGCGCGGATCCCGCGAGACCGCGCGCGGCCTCACGCGCGGGCTGGCCCGCGCGTGAAACCGCGTAAGCGAGCGTACGGCCTTATAGTTTTTATACTTACTGAATCTATTTATCATAGACCGGACCATCAAGCACAGAATAAATGCAGGATGGATGAAGTGGCGACAGGTTATGTGTGTGACCCCCGAATGTCCCTCAAATTGAAAGGAACGATTTATAAAACGGTGGTGAGACCTATCGTCATGTATGGATCTGAGTGTTGGCCAACAAAGGTGACGGATGAAAGACGATCACATGTATCTGAAATGGGATGTGCGGTGACAAGAATAGATAAAAAGGAATGAGTATATTAGAGGAAGTTTGAAAGTAGCGCCAGTTACAGAAACGATAAGTAGTCGTTTATCGTGGTATGGACATGTTATGCGGGATGAAAGTCATGTGACAAGAAAATTATTGAATGTGGATGGATGCAGGAGAAAGGCTTAAAAAAGTTTGGATAGATTGTATAAAAGACTAGCTGTTACCCGCGGCGGCGTTGGCCGCATAAGTGGCGATAAAAACTATTCTATGTGTTAATCCGTATTACCTTCACATTTATAAACTTTCGCATTTATAATATCAGTAGAATGATTTAAGATATGAAGCAAAAGGGTGTAAACGAAGATTTGCTAGCTGATATCTGAAACTATATTATTTTTATGACATTTTCTGTAACTGTATTTGAAACTAACGACATCTTTTATTTGACATTGATTTATATGTTAATTTATGAATATGCCTTTGAATTGTATTGCTTCGATTTAGAGTTTTGTGTTTTGTACAAGTGATAATTAATTAATATATGTTTTACTGTAATTTTCGTATTTTTAATTTCTATACTGATTTGCATACCAATGAAATGTAAAATTGTATGGTTTTATGGCAAATAAATGATCTTATCTTATAGAGATGAATGGAAGAAAAAGCATGTTACCCGCGGTGTTGCTCGCATAAGTGGTGATAAAAACTATCCTATTTGATAATGATAATCCATGTTACCTTCTATAAGTGTGTCAAATTTCATTTCATCATCATTCGGTTCAGTAGTTTTTGCGTGAAGATAATAGAATTAAAGAGTTTTAGGCCGTACGCTCGCTCACGCGGTTTCACGCGCGGGACGTCCCGCGCGGGCCAGATTTGACAAAACACAAGATTGGCGCCCCGTGACGCGGCCTGCGGTCACCCGCGCCGCGGCTTCAGCAACCCGCGACATAATATAACCCGTACGAACACGACGACACTTGCCATATTACAACTACCTAGGCACTATGCGCCTTCTAAATTTGGACGGGTAATAATGGCGGCGATGTCAGACCGCCGCGCGGACCCCGCGAGACCGCGCGCGGCCTCACGCGCGGGCTGGCCCGCGCGTGAAACCGCGTAAGCGAGCGTACGGCCTTAGGTAGGAATGTTAAATTATGATCTCCAGGCATGGCAAGAGATACTTATATCATCCTGACAATGAATACCTTCCAAAATAAAACAATCAACTACCGACATTAAAATGCATTTATTCAATAAAGGTACACGATATGTGCCTCGGTCCGCGCCATCTTAGTTTTAGTGTTTTTTTTATGGCGCGATTCGAAACATTCTTATATTTAGTGTCTTTTAGAGTGGACCATACACTAGGCTTAACCTAGCAATTAATGAAGAGTATTCAAATTGGAAAAGGTATAAATTATAGATTTATACTGGTTTTCGAAGTTAAAATATTCCTTTCGCTAACGTAAATACCCTTTAAAGATTTTATGAATACATCTCATAATATTTTTTGTATAAGAATACTTATCAAAGAGATTTGACGATAAACACACGCCTGTAGCACTTAGAAATACAACGACAATTTTTTAAATTAGAAATAACAAATAAAACAAAGTCATAAATTGAACTTAATTTAATACAGACCTCAGTAAAAGTATTTTTTCTTCTTGTGTTTTTTAAACTATTTGTTTAGATTTTTCTCCGTCATATATATCTTTACAAATGCTTGTTGTATAGAAATTGTCGTTGTAATTGATTTAGATATACATTGGTTTACACACTGAAAAGGAAAACCCGCTTTTCTATACTGTTTGGGAAATAGTATTGATAGTTAAAGTTAAACGTCAGAAGAGTGGCGCTCCACACAGAAAAAAAAATTCTGGCTGAACACGCTGGGCATTTGGAAACCTAAGTATAAATAAGGGAAAATAACTAACTACACAGATTATATAAAACAAATAAAATATGAGTCATGTTAGCCGATATTTTTGCATTTGGCATGACATAAAACGCAAAGTTTTCACCAGGTTTTGTCGATTATAAATAATCTTAGTAGCTAGTAATAGTCGCGTATTCATAGTTTGGTTACCCAACCAATTGCGTATTCAGTCATTGGATATTTTTCCCTGTCAGCGCTGCTAGTGTCGCTAAGATGCAATGGTTAAGTATACATTGCGAATCTGACATCACAATAATAATAAAAAACGATAAGTTTTACCTTACGTACAAAAAGTTGTAAAGGCATGTAAAAGTGTTAATTTTGCATTGCATTCTATAAAGTGGGATCACACCTTAATTAGAATACTCTAATACACAGGATACAGTGCTAGGTGCTAGCCCTAAAACACGTAACTACAGTGTGTAAGGACGGTGTACAGAAAACTTTGCAGGCATGATCAGACCATGAAACTGAACAACTTTTACTATGAAGCCTATGATGGGAATCATTTATTTTTTGGTCGTCTAGTTCACCAACATAGTCTCCGTAGAAAAATGTGTTCAGTTTAAAAGTCCGATCATGCCTGTAGTTTTTGGTACACCGTCCCTTACACCCTACGTATAACACGAAAATTCTATACATGGTATAAGGGACATTTGCCGAGAACTGATAGGGTGAATTCTGTCTGCCTACTGAATAAAAATTTTAAAAATAAATTTTCATAGGCGGGAAACGAACCCACGACCGCTCCGTCCGGGCTAGTGGTCTGCCAAAATAACTTATAAAGCTTCTGCTAGTTTAGCCTTGAATTATACTCATCCGCCGACCGATGCGAGAAAGGTGTCTCCGTCGGAACTCGATGATCCAACGAATAATTTTCTTGTAAAGTTTGTAGCCAGCAGCGGTGGACGGAAAAATATAATTCAAGCCTAATCTACCGGATTTTCTCAAAGAATTTGTCGATTTCTGTTAATTAGTTGGTTCAATCATACCATGTTTTATTTAAGGATAACGTACATTCTATCAATATTCTGGGCCCTGTCTCTTACATCCTGTATAAAAAAACTTCATAAAATGGCGATATATTTCATTTTGCTTCAGTAAGTCTATAGACCATACATTTGCTATTCACAATATATTTAGGGTGCTAAAACATCATTGATAAAACAATTTTTGTTGTTTATTTTGCTTTGTATAAAGCAAAAGCGCTCGGTAAATTCACCACTTGCGAAGAGAACAAACTTTTTTTTTTGTAAATACAATAATAAATGCACGTTAATAGGTAATTATTTTAGTGTTTCATTTGAGTGAATAGAAACTAGTTTAAGTTTAAAACATTTAAATCATTTTAAATACTAATAAAATAGTGACACCCTGTGTTTCGATAAAAAAAATCTGTTTTTTATAATAAATTATAATTTCTACTCACTCAGAAAAAACATGGTTAGTGTTCACTTCATCAAAAATGTTAGGGATTTATTTTTGTAATAAATTGTCTTTTATGTGGACAAAATTTGCTCTCTTAGCAAAAGGCATTACAACTATAATTAATAGTTTCAATAAATGTAAAGTATAGGTACAAGGAGCGATATATACAATACATGCGTAGGTACCTACAGATAATACTAATACTATATTTGAGAACTTGCAAAATTGCACCGCAAGCAAGATTTGAACCTGCGACTTTCGGCAGCAGTACTACCGACGCCTCTACTGACTGGTACACCAAAGTCGCAGGTTCAAATTCTGCATGCGGTACAATATTGCAAGGTTGCAAAATTTGTATACCCAACACGTTAAAATGTGTTAAAATTTGTACACAATACTAATACTTTGTTTCATCAAATTGTACAAAATATGTGAACATTATAACCAAAACGGTTATTAGGAAAAATATGAAAATCGTTTGCCACTTAGGAATCAATAGATAAACATATTTAGTTAAAACCATTACATGGCACTTTGGGAATGCGCGTTCAATTCCCAAACGCGGTTGATCATTAAAAGCTTCTGTTATATTAATGTATTCTGTCTGTGAAATACAAAAACATTTTATTAAATACAATTTGACAAAACTTTAATAAAAGGCATTGATACGCCGTTCGTCCTATACGAACATTTGTATAACATGTGACATTACGTTTGCATTAACGCATGAATTCAGGCTCAAATTATATTCGTCAGCCTACAAGAAAATATATGCAACGAGTTATTTGCTTCCGCTAGCCGCGGGCGCCCGGTAGACGTATATAATTTGAGCCTAAATCTCTCAGGAAAATAGGTCATTATTTGGATTTACCAGTAACATCGTGTATAAAAATGTTCTTATAAGAATAGTGAACAATGACGGTACAATTTAGAGGTAGGTTGTTATCAATTTAAAATACTCGAAATACCTGCCGGCTTTTCTATATAAAGAGCTATTATGAAACATTTTTAAATGTATTGAGTTCCTCGATTCGAAAATATCAAGACTCTAACATATTCACGTTAGATAGATACAGATATGATATGATTTGAGAAAACTTGCAAAGTGTTTTAACAATTTGGTATTCAGATCTGCTATGATTTATGTAAACAACCACAACCATGTCAGAAATAATAATACTAAATACTCAGACACCAGGGTTCATCGGGTCGTTGGACGACTCGGTTTCCCACATGATTTATGTAAATTATATTTTTATGTCTCCGTGCTTCGGAACGCCCTGTAAACTGTTGTTCTTTTGAGTGAGGATGCTACAGAAAGATTTATAATAGTAGTTTATGCAACTGTCATATAATGGGGGTCATTAGAGTGCGAGTGTCTGTTTATCACACGAGGCGTAGCCGAGTGTGATAATAGATTGACACGAGCATTCTAATGCCTAATTATATGCAGTTGCATACACTATTTTATCTACACTCTAAAAAATTAACTCAGTTGAACACTTTTCCAAACGTCCGCACCGGCGATTGCAAGGCCCGATACATGGTCAAATTCAATACGAGAACGTAATATGGCTTGATATGAATTTTTGAAGATTCTTTACTAAAAGTTGTTTAGATGTCGAGTCTCAACAGCAAATAACTAAACAACTGAACATCAACTGAACAACACTGAACAACACGGAACAACAACTGAACAACACTGAACAACATCGGAATAACATCTGAACAACAACGAATCAACATCTGAACAACAACTGAACAACATCTGAACAACATCTCAACAACAACAGAACAAAAACCTATTAAAACAACTGAATAACATCCGAAAAATTACCGTACAACAACAACTGTCAGGTGCGGCGGAAGATAGCGATTTGAGTATTGGAAAAAAAACTTCGTTTCATTTCTCAACTTCTCAACAATTAAGTCATTACGCTTCTGTAATTTATAGTAAACCCTAGTTTTTATAGGCAGAATGCATAAAGTAGGTCATTATGCATCTGTTTTCGAATTCATAATTCGAACATTATGAAACGAGTGTAGATAAAAGTTAGTAAACGAGTCAGTAAAAATTTGACGCAACAATTTGTACGAGTCCCAAAGTCGAATTATATTAATTCAGTTCAAATAGTATGTTGCGTATATTTTGGTGAACTTGCAACGAAGCGTCTTGGCCGCCGACGGACGAATATAATAAAAAGTCTTAAATCCCCAAAACCTTTAAGAAAAGTTGCATATTAGCTCTTTATATCAACCGAATATACAGAACGGCGTAAAATAATATCTAATTTTAGTGTTAATACTTCCCACCACAACGATTCTAGAAAAATATAATTTGTCTATTGTAAATGTTTACTGGCCCTCCACAGCGACGCCGTTCTCTTCACCATTTTCTAACCGCTGCTCCTAGAAATTATAATAATAATATGTATATACATGGTGTAAAAAAATTAGCTGAGAATATTTTAAGGGGTGAACCAGTACGTGAAACTGAATAACTTTCCCCAAGGAACATAGGTCGAAATATGAAAAAAAATTGGCCCTGCCATACAAATTATCCCGGCCGGGCACACTAAGTATGGGAGGGTCAAATTATTTTTTCATATTTCGACCTATGTTCCTTGGGGAAAGTTGTTCAGTTTCACGTACTGGTTCACCCCTTAAAATATTCTCAGCAAATTTTTTTACACCTTATAATTATATATATTTTAGTGATTCTCCTGTACTTAGACACAGTACAAAACAGTGTCGGGCATAAGGCGAGTGTAGCCGTGATCGACTTTGACAGTTGCGCCACTTCATAAAAAAAATATCTCTTTATACAAACAATCTATCAGAATGTCCGTTGCCCAAGTTTTTAGTTATTATTCTTTAGTTAAATTAGAACCCGTAAACAATGAAATATTCACTGTTATTAAAGTTATGGAAAATTGTGTCTAAAAACGGCCACTTTTGGTATTAATTCCCATAACTTTAATTATAGAGAATATTTCATTAAGTTTGTAGGTTCAAATTTTACTACATAATACTAAAAACTTGAGCAACGGACATTGTGACAGATAAAGAGATTTTTTCTTTTGAACTGGCGCCACTGTCGAGGCAGTCCACGAGTACACTCGCCATAATTAGTGTCGTGCATTGATGGTTGCCTTCCTGTCTAGTTTCACTAAATGCTCTATGCCGCAGACTACAACGAAGAAAAGTCGCGCTAGTGCGGTTTCACCTTTAGAGTCTGTGCGGAAAAATTACCGGCGGGAGATTTGTGTGCCTCAGTATGCGAAATGTTATACCAACCTATGAAAAAAATATTAGTTTACTTTTTGCCCATTACTTCCGCACATACTCTAGTATCATACACAGTATCGCGCGTGAGTTCTTTGGTATGTGGTATAATACCTCTGGATTTCTCAAAGGTTGACTGGACGAGATCCCTTAGTGGGATAAGCCCTTGTGCCTACCCTTTTCTGTTATTTGTGTTTTTTTTGTGTTACTTATTTATTCGGTGCAATAAAGTTTATTTATTTATTTAACCATTTATTGTACACTAAAATACACACAGGAACAATTTACAATGAGACAAGACACAACAGGTTTACTTATTTCTAAAATGAAATTTCTCACAGCAAACCTACATAATTGAGATTCCATAATTCTAGGCGCGGATATGACATTATTACATACATGTATGTGTGATGCCGGCTTAGAATAGCATCACTCCATTTCTTTCCCGTGGGTGAGTCGTAAGAAGCGACTAAGGAACTTGAGGGTGTGTATTGCAATTTTGGGCGATGGGTTGACAACCTGTCACTATGGCGATACACAATTTTCCAAATTACTCTCAAATATAAGGTGTAAAAAAATTAGCTGAGAATATTTTAAGGGGTGAACCAGTACGTGAAACTGAACAACTTTCCCCAAGGAACATAGGTCGAAATATGAAAAAATAATTGGACCCTCCCATACTTAGTGTGTTACCCGGCCGGGATAATTTGTATGAGAGGGCCAATTTTTTTCATATTTTGACCTATGTTCCTTGGGGAAAGTTGTTCAGTTTCACGTACTGGTTCACCCCTTAAAATATTCTCAGCTAATTTTTTTACACCATGTATATGTCAGATGTGGCGTAAATGTCCGTTTCTACCGCGCAAGGGATAATAGACGTGATATGTGTATGTATGTATGTATTCATGTCATACATACCTGTTCGGTTGGGTCCTGTAAGTCCTGTTCACTGGGCGCGGGGGGGGACGGCTTGAGGGGCGCGGGGGGCGGCGGCGGGGCGCACAGAGTGGTCCACTCCCCGTCGGGGGAGTACAAACACTCCACACATGATAGGAACTCCTGCAAACAAATAAATAGATCAGATAAATAACTTGTTGAATACCAAATTCGTTAAAACACTTCCCGTGTTAAGTATAAAAAAAATCGAAAACATGCAAAATTTTCGCGCGGGCAAGATATGAACCTGCGACTTTCGTCATTACTAGTGGCGACGAATTAGTCGCCGGGTATTAGCTGCAAAACTAACCCGGTAGATGGAGCCGTGCCACGCGTTACTGGCATTAAATACACTTGCAAAATTGGCGGGCAAGGAACGAGCCCAGATGGTAGAGGCCAGGTCACTAGTAATGACGAAAGTCGCAGGTTTAAATCCTGCCCGCGCTTTAAAATTTTGCAAGTTTTCAAAAATTTTATCACTTATTTTAGAGAAGTCAATATGATAACAGTTTATTGATTGACAAACTGATTTATTGTTTTTTTTTCATTAGTTGATTGATTAGTAGATTTATTTGCCGTGTGATGCCGGCTTAGAATAGCATTACCTCATTTCTTTCCGTGATTCGTAAGAGGCGACTAAGGGACTTGAGGGTGTGTTTTGCAATTTTAGGCGATTGGCTGACAACCTGTCACTATGGCGACACACAATTTTTTTGAAAGACCCTCAAATATTTGTCAGACGAGGCGTATATGTCCGTTTTTTGCGGCCGTTTACGTTCCGCCTACCCCGCAAGGGATTATAGGCGTGATACGTGTATTAGTAGATTTATTTTTTGGATTAGTCTGTATTTTTTTCCATAAGGGACTATAAAAAAAAATAGTAATTTGTTTCGCTGATTCATTAATTGGTTATTTTATTGACTGATTAGTTAATTTGTCAGTTGATGGCTCGATTTGTTGGTTGGTTGATAAATTATTATGATTTGTTAGCTCATAAGAATACCACTTACCTTGCCGTCGAATCCTCCGACCGCGTATAGTACGTCGGACAACACATGGAGCCCTAGGGCTGCCCTGGCGCGCCGCAGCTCCGGCCCGGCGCGCCACGTGCCGCCGACACTCAGCAACTCACAACTGAAACCAATTACAATCAGATATAACATTGCATACATTAACTATTCTTACTTATTTATTTATATAAGTGTTTATTGTACACAATATAACACAAAGGACATAACATATAGATCAATACACAACAGGTCTATTTTTTTCTAAAAACAAATTTCTAAAATGAAATCTCTGGGTTGGCTGGAACAGATCTCTTCTTTAGAGATAAGCTCGCCTTTGCGACAAAAATTGTAGGTTTTTTTCTGTGTATTTTTTGTGCAATAAAGAATATTATCTCTGCAAGCAGACCTAGGGTAGAGAGAAGGCATAAAGTGAGGCAGTTGGCGTGTACAACTTACTTAGTATGATAAAAAAGGCTAATAAAACAAGAATACTTAGTACTATAAATAAAATAAAAATGTATCCTAAAGCATACCTAATTATATGAACTATAAGATAATCTTACATATTATACAATTCTTTAAATAATTATATATATACCTACGCACATAAATACATCATAAATATATAAACCTATACAAATTATTTTGACAGAGAAAGATAATGCTTACTTACTTGCTTACTTAGTTTATATGAAATGAAATATTTAAGAACACCCATTTTAGACTAGGGGTAAGCTTAAAACCAGCAGTGTGTTGTGCCTACGCCCATTTCAGCTCATGTTGAATATTTGTACTGAATTTATTGAGTGTTGTGCCTAAGATGTCATGCGAAATAAATACATTTGTATTTAATAGTCCACTGTTGGACATGGGCCTCCCCACATTGGTGGGTATTACCATACTCACCACGCTTGGCAAACGGATTGGCGAGCGCAGTGAAAGATATTGCTATCACAGGGAATGCTGCTGCCCATTCCTGGTTTAATTTATTCTTCAGTCGCTTTTTACGACATTCACGACATCAAATATAAAACAGACCGTAAAAAAATTAGTTATTAGAAAAATCTAAATAAAAGCTTCGATGATGAAAGAATAATTTCTTAGTTTTCTCTCCACTTTCTTGAATTTTCCAGCAACAATTTGTTTCCTAATAGATTATCCGTACTAATAATAAGTCTGAGAGTTTGTGTGTGAGTCTGTTTGTTACCTTTTCACGCTCAAACAGCTTGACCGATTTGGATGAAATTTGGAACATACCTGTGTTCGTATAAGTAAAAACACATATGCCACTTTTTACCGCAGGAAAACAACTATTACCACGGGAAAACGAGTGGCAGCGGGTGAAAACGTTGGGCGGAAATCTAGTAGTTTCTAATGTTGGCAAGTACTAAACTTCGCTTTACCTGGTAAATGGTTGAATGATAAAATAGTCGTACCGTTTTAAGGAAGCGGCCCCGTCCGACCCCCCGGCCGACACCAGCATGCCGCGCCACACGCACCCTCCCACCGAGCGCCGCGCCGTCGGCAGCGGGACTCCTGGGTAATATAATAAATAAATTTCTATGAAATTATTCGAAATAGAAACTATTTAGTTACTCGAAATTAATTGATTATAAAAAACATGATCCAAGGAGTTGTATGTAAGTTGATTATTTGATAAGTCAGTTTTTTAATTGAGATATTGATTGGTCAGTTTTTTAGTTGAGTTATTGATTGGTCAGTTTTTTATTTGAGTTATCGATTGGTGAGTTTATTAGTAGCTTGTTTGATTATGTATTGTTAGGTTAGTTTGTTTGTAGAGTTATTGATCGGTGAGTTTAAGGGGCTTGATTATTTATTGATTGGTTAGTTTGTTTGATTGGTCAGTTTATTAGTCGAGTTTGTTTGATTGGTCAGTTTATTAATTGAGTCGTTTATTAGATTAGTGAGTTTATTACTGGATTGTTTGATTGGTTAATGTGTTAGTCGAATGTTATGCATTTAAATGTAAATTTTTACTATGTGATTGATTATATGTTTTGTTACGTATTTTGGTTAGGTTGATAGTTTTATTCTTAGCTCGAGCTTAAATCACCGATATGATTTGTTTTTTTATTTTAACGATTTACCTGGCGTCCACTGTGACCCTGGGGTCTCCAAGTCCAGTTTCTCGGTGGTGGCTAAACAATGCCACGCGTCGCATCCTCCCAGCGCCCACAGAGCGCCGTTCCACACCACGCTCGCACACTGCGACCGACCTGGGAACAAACATACCATAATTAAACGTCAATGGAGGTTTCATGTAACTCTAAAACGAATACCATCAAAAATAATTAACGTCTTTTACCATGTTATCTACATTGATTGATTTTTCTTGATGTCATAAATTCAATCTTAAAAATGTTGTGAGTGTTATATTTTTTAACCACTAACAATTTCTGTGAGTGAGTGTCATCCATGTAAATGTCAATGATTATTATTAACCATTTAGCAAACAAGAAACATTACAAGACACATAATATACAAAGAATGACGACACAACAGGACAACTTATTTCTACTAAGAAATGTCTTCCAGCTGACCTACAGAAAGTGAGACTTCTACAAGACAGGCGGATTGGGCGGGAATGATGATTTCCACTACCGATTTTAATATTATGAAATATCAAGCTCGTTATGCTCGCAATACATGTGAAATGTCGAGATCGCTTCGCTAGCAATGAATATAGTGTTACAGTTACAGTATCGTCTCATAGTATCACAATAAAACAATTTTAAACGGATTTAAGTTGTGTTTATTTTGGATTTTACAATTCCTACGTTTCGAGCTCTTTACAGAGCCCGTGGTCACGGATGACTAAGGTGTTAGATTAGACGTCATTATTTAGAATTGAAATTATTTTTGTTGTTCTACCGCCATCTATTTCTTAATTGCCTAGCGTAACGTCCTGGTTCCACACAAGGGAAGGGAGTAACTGATAAGATCGGTAGAATTCTGAAGCGAGCTTCAATCAAAACCATTTTCAAGCCGCCGAGGAAGATCAGCCAGTACATCAGATCAGTCAAATGCAACATCCCTCTCCAAGACCCTGGTGTTTATAAACTTGACTGTGACTGTGGACTCTCATACATAGGAGAAACAAAGAGAAATGTATCTACACGTCTAAAAGAACATATTGCTGATGTAAAAAACCGTCGTGACAGACAGTCTGCAGTGTGTGAACATATCATGGATAACCCCACCCATTATGTCAGATTTGATAAGGCTGCAATCCTAGCGAGAGAGAAGAGATTCATTCCTAGGAAAGTACGGGAAGCCATAGAAATTCAAAAACATCCGAATTTCAACAGAGATACTGGATGGGGAATCTCATCAACTTGGACTCCGCTGATTACACAGCAGAAGAACCAGATCCAACATACTGTAAGACCTACTACACAAGATACGGTTTCAGCATTTTGTGTGGAACCAGGACGTTACGCTAGGCAATTAAGAAATAGATGGCGGTAGAACAACAAAAATAATTTCAATTCTAAATAATGACGTCTAACACCTTAGTCATCCGTGACCACGGGCTCTGTAAAGAGCTCGAAACGTAGGAATTGTAAAATCCAAAATAAACACAACTTAAATCCGTTTAAAATTGTTTTATTGTGATGAGTAATAGTTGTGCAAACTCAAGAAAATATTACGTCTCATAGTAGCCTATGATGATTTAGATTTATTTATTTTGCATTACCAAATACATAATTAAACGTTATTGCATTACATAAAATAAAAATGTCTTTGCCGTGTGATGCCGGCTTAGAATGGCATCACCCCATTTCTTACCCGTGGGTGTCGTAAGAGGCGACTAAGGGACTCGAGGGTGTGTATTGCAATTTTGGGCGACGGGCTGACAACCTGTCACTATAGTGATACACAGTTATCTGATTGACCCTCAAACTCTCGTCAGACGTGGTGTTAATATCCGTTTTGCGGCCGTTAACACTCTGCCTACCCCGTAAGGGATATAGGCGTGATTTATGTATGTATGTATGTATGTAAAAATGTCTAAGGATAACACAATCGTAAAAAAATAAATAAAAGTTAAATAAATAATAAATGTCAATTTACAAATAAAAAACAAAGTTATAATTATAATTATTGTTCACCTAGCAATTTATTTGTTTTGATGTGTTAATTAATGTGTTGTGAGCCATCCCTTCCATATTGTACCTTCTGTTTCAGTCCAATACGTTCTTCCCAGATCAGTCCAATACGATCCTCCCAGATGAGTCCAATACGTTCTTCCCAGATCAGTCCAATACGTTCTTCCCAGATCAGTCCAATACTTTCTTCCCAGATCAGTCCAATACGTTCTTCCCAGAACAGTCCAATACGTTCTTCCTAGATCAGTCCAATACGCTCTTCCCAGATCAGTCTAATACGTTCTTCCCAGAACAGTCCAATACGTTCTTCCCAGATCAGTCCAATACGTTCTTCCCAGAACAGTCCAATACGTTCTTCCCAGATCAGTCCAGTACGTTCTTCCCAGATCAGTCCAATACGTTCTTCCCAGATCAGTCCAATACGTTCTTCCCAGAACAGTCCAATACGTTCTTCCCAGATCAGTCCTATACGTTTTTCCCAGATCAGTCCAATACGTTCTTCCCAGATCAGTCCAATACGTTCTTCCCAGATCAGTCCAATACGTTCTTCCCAGAACAGCCCAATACGTTGTTCCCAGAACAGTCCAATACGTTCTTCCCAGAACAACTCAAGAGCGCGATTGAGCTGGTTGTTTGAACAACCAAAAAACTTCTCCGGGTGAGCTCCTGCTCCCCACCATACAGTCAGGTGTAGATTTAAATAGCCCCGGGGTTATAATCATAGGGACCAGAACTAAAAAAAAAAGTACCTTGTGTCAGTGAAGGTTGCTCTATCCACATGTCTGTTAAGGGCTCGTACTTGTGCACGGCCTTAAGGCTCCGTCCGACCGCCCACCCGCCAACCACATATATAGCTTGTCTGGTTTCGTCGCTTGCGGCTGCCACGTATGCGGCTGCCACCGGGAGCTTAGCTCGTGATGACCAACATGTCGCGCCCTGTAAGTAGAACTATTCTTTAAATCAACTCTGTCACCAGGGATCGTTGGAACATTGACTCAAGACTCACACGAAGATTGAACTATGGAACCTTTTTATGTTTTCTTTACTTTTAGTTATAATTAGATTTAGATGTCAGATCATATTGTTGTAAGAAGATATAAACTTTATCAAAAAATTGTTTCTATGTTTGAACGAAGGCTGTACTTATATACTTGAAAATTATTAAATTAATACTGTTATACTACAGTAAAATCAACAGGTCAAAACTTTTACTTCCTACAACTAGAGGGCCGTAATACGTTTAGAAGATGCAGTGAAACACATTTGACAGCTGTCAGATTCGTGGTAATGCTATAGCAAAGGGTCCATTTTCTATTGTTGACATCACGCTTAGTATTGAACCGACAGCTGTAAAATATGGATTATTCGGATAGCCTTACTTTTCACAGACATCATGTACTTATTTACAAATCTACAGATAAGTAATGTTTTTGTCATATTTCTTGACATCAGCGTATGGAATTTCAAAAGAGATAGAAGAAAGCAAATGACAGTTTTAGGTAAATTAAAAACTTTTGCATTAGTTCAAACTATGAAGCGACCGGTTTCGTTACAACATCATCAGATGGTCGGTTATAGCACATAAGGTACCAGGGGTACTCCAAATCTTGAAATTAATATTTATTAGTAGAAAATCACTTATTTTATGAGAATAACTTTAAATTTTTATTATGTATTAACTGGGGATAAAAAATATTGAGTCCTTTTGGAGTACCCCTGGTACCTTATGTGCTACAACCGACTGTACCTAGAATTTGGAGTTGCATCAAGAAATGACAACACAAAGTGTAACATAAATGACAGGTTTGTTGTATGCCTGGAAACAATGATTACCTCTTCGTAAACATCGACGGAATCCAGCTCGTTGTGTCCGTCGCTGCCGCCGAACACGTACAGCTTGTTACCGAGCTGCGCCGCCGGGAACCTAACAAACACAAAATAAAAAATAAAATAAATATCTTGAACATTTCACACAGCGCCATCTAGCCCCAAACTAAGCGAAGCTTGTACTATGGGAACTAGATAGCTGATATTAATACTTATATACTTTTTTTTGTTGTAAATAAATACTTAATATACATAGAAAACACCCAGACTAAACAAATATCTGTAAATGACTTAACAAATATTTGTGTCATGTGGGGATCGAACCCACGACCCTCGGCGTAGAAGGCAGGCGTACTATCCTCTACGCCATCGGGCCAGTCACATATTTTTATATTATTATTAACAAAACAACTTGTGAACGTCAGGATGACTATCGTCGGAAATCCGTTGGGCGGTTTCGAAGATTTAAGCATACATACAAATAAACAGACAAAGGGACAGACGCGGGAAGCGACTTTACTTTATACTATGTAGCGATTGATTGGTTAATTGTTTGTTACCGATTAGTAACTTTTTTTTTTTATTTATTAAAAGAACTTTGAACTAGGAAGGTTTACATAATTCTTACAAGCTTAAATATATTCTGATATATAAGACACTTATAGATGTACAGTCAGTTGTAGCACATAAGTTACCAGGCGTACTCCAAAATAACTGATTTATTTGTATCCCCGGTTAATACATAATAAAAATTTAAACTTATGCTCATAAAATAAGTAATTTTCTACTTACATTATATTCATGTCAAGAAAAAGATATTGCTGGGGACAAAAATAATTCAGTTCTTTTGGAGTAACCCTGGTACCTTAAGTGCTACAACCGACTGTATACAACATTCATAGCATCTTTTAGTAGGTAGGGAACTTAAGTTTCAAGTTTCAAGTTTAAAGTTATTAGTTGCAAAAACTAACCCGGTAGATGGAGCCATGCCAAGCGTTACTGGCATTAAAATACACTTGCAAAATTGGCGGGCAGGAAATGAGCTGCGGTAGCCCAGATGGAAGAGGCGTCGCCACTAGTAATGCGAAAGTCGCAGGTTCAAATCCTGCCCGCACTCGAAAATTTTGCAAGTTTTCAAAAATTGTATACCTAACACGGGAAGTGTTTTAAAAATTTGGTACTCAACTTAAAGTAGATATATCACAAAGGTACTTGAGTGTCCTAGAGCCAATACCAAGTTCCTGTTTAACTCCTTTTCCGTTCGAGCTACACAACTTTGGAACAATCTTCCTAAGGCAGTCCAGGACTGTCCTTCTTTATCCTCTTTCAAAAGAAGGTTGAAAGAGCACTACCTTTCACTACCTTGATATTTACGTATGTATTGTATTTGTATATTATGTATTTATATATTGGTGTTGTATTTATTGTTCAATTAGTTTAGCTATGTGTATTTATTTGACTATTATCAAATAGTTATTTATCATATTGTTATTTTTTACTTTGTGTGCAATCTTGTCCCCGCACGTATTTATTTCGTACTTAGTTTTACAGGTTGGCTGGAAAGATCTCTTTATAGAGATAAGCTCACCTTTGTGAACTACTTTTAAAACAAACTTTTTTTTTTTTATTAATGATGGGTTTGCTCTTGACTCTAGTCTAGGTCATAGGACAGAGACAGAGTCTAAGATGGAGCGAGCTCACCCAGAAGAAGCCTGTTCACTCTTACTTTGAAGAATGAAATATTATTGTATTGTTAATGCACAATAAAGATTATATATAACAAAACAACGTCTTAGTGCTAAGTGCTTACCTGGCCCGGGCGGTCCTCATGTCCGGAAGTTTGCTCCACTCGTTGGTTTCCGGGTCGTACGCCTCGGCCGCTCTCAGCACTCTAGCACGGTCGTATCCGCCGCACACCACCAGCCGGGAACCCAGCACTGAAATAAAGAAACATCTAGTGATATACTATTCATAGTTATAATTGAAACACTCACACATACACATATCACGCCTATAATCCCTTGCAGGGTAAGCAGAGCGTAAACGGCCCCAAAAAACAGACATTTACGCCACATCTGACAAATATTTGAGGGTCATTCGGAAAATGGTGTATCGCCATAGTGACAGGTTGTCAGCCTATCGCCTAAAATTGCAATACACATCTAACGCTCGAGTCCCTTAGTCGCCTCTTACGAAACCCATGGGTAAGAAATGGGGTGATGCTATTCGAAGCCGACATCACACGGCATAAAATAAAGAACAATCTGGTGATATACTCTATTCATAGTTATAATTTAAACAATCCACAAAAACTAAGAATAATGAGGGTAGACAGAGAAATGTACCTATACTATTCACAGTTTTTTTTAAACTTGCAAAATTTCAAGCGCGGGCTGGATTTGAACCTGCAACTTTCGTCATTACTAGTGACAACGTCTGTTCCACTGGGGGAGCCCGTACCTTGCCCGCCAATATGCAAGTGTATTTATTGCCAGTAACGCGTGGCACGGTTCAATCTACCGGGTTAGTTTTGCAACTAATACCCGGCGATTGAATGTAGTCTAAGCGATGTAAACCCGCGATAAATTGAATACCATATTTTAAAACACTTCCCGTGTTGGGTATATATATTTTTTTAAACTTGCAAAATTTCAAGCGCGGGCAGGATTTGAACTTGCGACTTTTTCCATTACATATACAGGAAGACATTAACACAGGAAGTGTCTTTTCATAGAAAATTTGGTATTCTATTCATAGTTATTTACCGATAAATTTTAATTATTTTGAGCTCACGATATTTCGAAGCTGTTGCAAGCGTCAAGATCACGGGTTTGGTCGAGTGAGTTCCGGTAGTACCGATTGCATAATATTCTAAATAATAACGTCTAACACCTTAGTCATCCGTGACCACGGGCTCTGTAAAGAGCTCGAAACGTAGGAATTGTAAAATCCAAAATAAACACAGCTTAAATCCGTTTAAAATTGTTTCATTGTGATAAGTAACGATTGCGTTCCACAAAAACAAAGAAGAATGAGGGTACACAGATATGTTTGTTCCGTAGTTCCACCAGTTAACCCGTTTTCATGATGCTTGCAACAGCGTCGACATATCGGGAGCACAAAATAATGTGGAAGCTTGTAATTGGCATTTGTTTATATATTAAGTTATGTATGTTTTTTAAGGCTGTAAGCTCCCCAAATAAAATTAATAATGATTCGTCGGTAAGAACCAGTTTAAATTGTAATTATGAATTGAGTAAACCGCCGCGAAAGTTTAAAATATAATGGATTTTCTTTGAAATTTAATATAAAAATCTTTACGGACTGCACCGGTATGATTGCTTGTTGTTTGACCCGGATAATGTGGTTTTAGGTTAATGTATAGAGATAAATATAGGTTGAACTAATCAACAAAAGATGTAACCATTTTACGAGAAAATTCATCAAAGCGTGAACGAAAACGCTTTCGACAAATATTATACACATTTTAGATTACACACTAGTAGCTTTTTAATTTGAGACATTTCCGTGGGAATGAAGTATTTTACTGCAGTAAAAATTTACCTATGTCCCTTAAAATTATTTGAAGTAACTCTTTACCAAAAATCACAACAATTTATCACTTTATTTTGATATTGCTAGAAGAATTATACACGTAGGTTTTTGATATGCGATTTGAAGTATTTTTTCCAGGGCAATGTGGTAATTAACCGCGTAAAAAGTAGCCAATATCACTCCAGATTATACCAATGATAGAGCAATTTATACAAAAAATAACACAATCTGGCGCCTGGTTTCGATATAAAATAAGTAGTAACGGCTACGGTTTCTGTTTTAAAGTGATTTCCCGGGGAAAATGGGGTGTTTTACCACGGTAGAAAGTGGTATATTTATTATTTTCTACTCTTCAAACTTTATAAAAAAAAAAAGCAATCTGGCGCTTCTTAGTTTCGCTGTGAAATTCGTGATTGCGTGCATTCGGGATACCATTATTGGGGTATAAGAACATTCGTGCCAAGGAGATTCGTTATTCCATGATATCGGGGTACAAAGATTCGTAAATTGTGTGCCGTGATCTAGTATCGCATCCTGAAATAAGAACAAAAAACACACTTATCCATAAAATATTTCGTATGTTGTATAGTTACCTGCAGTGCCATGAGCGCACCTGCCCACAGTGAGCTCTGCCCGCTTGGCGCCCTCCGCGTCCCTGGCGCCCCCCAGGGGCCCCCCCACGGCGACCCCCGATCCGTCCCTTACATCGCGCCACGCTATTTGAGCGGCTAGTAGAATTATACACCTAAGTTCTGACGTGTGTTTCAATGTAAGTATTTTCCCGGGGGAATGAGGTATTATACCGCGCCAAAAACTGACCTATTTAATACTCTCGACTCTTCATACTTTATCCTTCCAAAAAATATCACAATCTGGCGCCTGGCTTCGCTGTGAAATAAGGACAAAAAACACACTTATCCGTAAAATCTTTGCTATGTTGTATAGTTACCTGCAGTGCCATGAGCGCACCTGCCCACGGTGAGCTCTGCCCGCTTGGCGCCCTCCGCGTCCCTGGCGCCCCCCAGGGGCCCCCCCACGGCGACCCCCGATCCGTCCCCTACATCTCGCCACGCTATTTGGGCGGCTAGTAGAATTATATACCTAATTTCTGACGTGTGTTTTAATGTAAGTATTTATCCGGGGAAATGAGGTATTATACCGCGCCAAAAACTGACCTATTTAATACTCTCGACTCTTCATACTTTATCTGTTTAATTTAGCGTTGCTATGCTGGGGTAGGTTAGGTATTGGTGACGGTCTGTGAATAAGCCGCGATGCTCGCCCGCACGCATCGCTCTGGGCATATGTTGTCCCTTTCTCGCTCGCGGGTGGCGGCGTGCGCGCGGGCCGCCTGTAGGCGCCAGGCGGTGATTTCTGCACCGCAGTCAGTCTCTCGAAAACCGTTCGGACGTCGAGTATCGTGTTTGTGCGGATTTCCCGCCACGAGTTTTGTGATGCCGCGTGTAATGGACGATTCAATTTGAGATCGCGCGTGTTGATGCATCGTATTATTGCGGTTCTCCTGGGTTATACTAGAATACCAGGCTTAGTGATTGTTGGATGTCTCGACGTCTTCCACGTGAGCGTCGCGTTGAATAGGCATCAGGTGGCCATTTTGGCCCGCGTTTGTACGACCCAAATTCGGGTTGGGTCACGCGTAATGACTAATATCAAAGTGAAATACGAACAGAAGCTGTGAGTGGTTTGAAGTGAATAACGCGCCAAGGCTGTAGTGGAATGCTGGGTGTCGATATCTTTTCCACCCAGCCCTGTAAGTACCCACGGAATTCCTCTTTGATCCATTCCCTGTACTTCCTTTCTCCGTTGGGTATTTTATGCATTTGGACCGGCACGTTGACTGTAAGTGGTAAACCTAGTTGTCTTAGTATGTCTTAGTGTGTTCCCTTTAGTCATATTTGTTGTACCATATCATTGTGACTCCTTAGTACGAATTGCGGAATTCGTGGGGTGATATAATTTGGAGGTACTTACTTAGAATCTAGTGCTAATACGTGTGACGTAACGCCAGATCGGCAGACGGTATTTACTACAGAATTGAGTTATGTAAAGGTCAGAACACATCATTTGCCAATTTCACTCAACTTAGTTAATTAAGTTAAATAGATTTAGGTTCACGTTTAATTCATAGTATGCGCTGCTATATTGTGCAGCGTATGCTATTTAGCGCTGCGTAACGCGGCCATTGTCTACCTTCAGTTGAACTCCTGGTATTTTACTAGAAATTTACCTGTGTAAATCGCTTCCACTGCGGGAGTTTAGCTTGGAATTAGACATTATCTATCCAAAAAATATCACAATCTGGCGCCTGGTTTCGCTGTAAAATATGAACAAAAAACACACTCCATCCATAAAATCTTTTCTATGTTGTATAGTTACCTGCAGTGCCATGAGCGCACCTGCCCACAGTGAGCTCTGCCCGCTTGGCGCCCTCCGCGTCCCTGGCGCCCCCCAGGGGCCCCCCCACGGCGACCCCCGATCCGTCCCCTACATCTCGCCACGCTATTTGAGCGGCTAGTAGAATTATATACCTAAGTTCTGACGTGTGTTTTAATGTAAGTATTTTTCCGGGAGAATGAGCCAAAAAGTGACCTATTTAATACTCTCGACTCTTCGGACTTGATTCATCTATAAAATATCACAATCTGGCGCGTGGTTTCGCTGTGAAATAACAACAAAAAACACACTTATACATAAAATCTTTCCCATGTTGTATAGTTACCTGCAGTGCCATGAGCGCACCTGCCCACAGTGAGCTCTGCCCGCTTGGCGCCCTCCGCGTCCCTGGCGCCCCCCAGGGGCCCCCCCACGGCGACCCCCGATCCGTCCCCTACATCTCGCCACGCTATTTGAGCGGCCAATAGGCGCCCGTGGAGTGAGACCAACGCTCGCGTCACGCGACAAGTTCCTGGGATAAATATATACAATTTGTAAAAAGTTTTTAAATGCTTTTGGTTTTCAGATATCTTATTTTTTTATTGGTTGATTGATCTTGTCTGTAAAGTATTCATTGATTTACGGCTGTGAACGCTCTGTCTATTCCGTATAGGACAAGGGAGAATTTTGTATAAATTTTTTTTATTAGTTAACGCAACTGTCATTATCTACACTTTACACATACACTCCATAACAAAAAAAAAACAGGTCACGTCCCGGGTGGCACATTTTTTTGTGCCACCCGGGACGTGATGAAATGGAAACGAAGTTTCATTTTTGTATTAATAAATGAAAAAATTTAACTTATTTTTGTGTCCTTTGTCATATGGAAAACTTATACTTATTTTTGTGTTTGACAAAGAACACAAAAATAAGTTTAATTTTTCCATTGCTTAATACAAAAATGAAAACTTCGTTTCTACTTCTCGATATGTCTCGTGATAACAAAATATATTTGATAAAGCTTTTGGTTCCTTAAAGAGTTGTTTTTAAAGGCACAAGCTGGTCTTTATACAAGTTTTTTCGAATTTGTAATACCAACATTATGAAACGACTGAAGATAAAATTATTTGTTTGATTGGTGTGCACTGTGATTGGCAAGTTACTCGAATTTGGTCAGTGAAATTATACATTGTTTTGTTGAGTAATTGACCGTGAATTAGTGTTACCTGTGTTATTAGCAGCGGCCCCTTTAGCCGCTAGTACGGCAGTATGGGGCCGGGGGTCCCTGGCGCCTAACTCCAGCCCTGGCAGCGGGCGCGGGGGGGCCATACGTTTGGCGGGCCGCTCGGCTCTTTCATGTGCGGCCCTGGCAAAATACAGTCAATAAATTAATACGAAGATTTTTTTTTCATACAAATGCATTTGTATCGGTTAACAATTTTGTATCAAATTCTAAGTAACTCGCGTAGATAAAGACAAGATCTGTAAATGGCGGCGGATACCTTAGTGTGAAGGGGAAAGCACTTCCTGACATTTGTAAGAGCTTTAGTGCGAGCGAGAAAGCATGACCGAGCACAGCTATTAATAAATCTTCTCTTTATCTTCGATTTCTTCACTTTTGTTTATTTTATGGTGTGTTCTGGGAGCTAACAGCATAATTTACAAAGTATACTTACAGCATATCAGCAAGCATAAGCCAATTATAAGCTACCACAAATGAAAAATTGCGGTCCTACATAAAGTCAGTTTACTTTTTAATGGCTGGATTTTTATGAAAAATAAGTTTTTCCAAAAGCCGTTCTCTCATCCGTTGTGCACTTTCATTCCCTTGGTAAACTTATGAAAGGTGTTTCGCTACGGGTGCATTGTTTTTTTTATTAATGATGGGTTCGCTCTTGTCTCTAGTCTTGATCATAGGACAGAGACAGAGTCTAAGATGGAGCGAGCTCACCCAAAAGAAGCCTGTTCACTCTTACTTTGAAGAGATTAGGGTTGTATGCAGTACTTACTCTAGTAATTCTGGTGCGTCGCCTCATAGTTTCATAAACAAAGCTTGTCTAACTGTAACTTGTATAACCTAATCCATGTCTTTTATGTGTTGCCGCTGCTGTTTACAGTGTGTTTTTTGAATGTTTTCTCTTAGTGTCCAGGGTCGCCTGGAAGAGATCGCTTGAAGCGATTAGGCCGCGTTTGCTTATATTGTGTTGTTGGTTCATGTATAGGTTATAATTATTAATGTGAGCAATAAAGTGTTTCTGTCCGTCTGTCTGTCAAAGCAATCTCGTCTTATCGAAATCCTGGTATCGCGTGACTCTGCCGCATTTTACAAGATTGAGTTGCCTACGAGATGGTTTGATTGTTATTTTAAATTAGCTCATTTTAAAAGCTAAAAGTTTAATTCTTGAATGGTTTGGGTCTTTAATCCGTACTAATATTTTAAATCTGAGAGTTTGTTTGTGTGTGTGTGTGTGTGTGTGTGTGTGTGTATGTGTGTTTGTTACCTCTTCACGCTTAAACGGCTTGACCGATTTGAATGAAATTTGGAAAACAGGTGAGTATAACCTGGAATAACACATAGGCCGCAGGAAAACAACTATTACCACGGGAAAATGAGTGGCAACGGGTGAAACCGCTGGGCTGAAATCTAGCGGGTAATATATATATTCTTCATTGTGTACTAAATTATTACAATAAATTTGAATATTAAACGTAGTCACAAAGGTGAGCTTATCTCTATACAGAGATCTCTTCCAGCCAACCTGCACAGTGGAATGAGAAAATACTATATTAGGGTATGACAAAACCGTATACACATACAGATATGCTCTTTTATAACTTTTTAAGCACTCGCGATCACTTTCACTCATTTTAAGTATTAGACCGGGTCTATCGCGATATTATTTAGGTAAATATCAGTAATTTACCTGTGTCCCGACAATTCAATACAGTTTCATGCATTGTGGTCGCGGGTTGACTCTTTCTCACAGGTAAATTACTAATATTTACCTAAATACTATCGCGATAGACCCGGTCTAATACTTAAAATAGTGCTCTTTTATTCTGCGTCTCTAATATGGGTCTCATCTAAAGGTGCTATTCCGAACCGAGCGGCCGACGGCCGCGGCATGTGCAGTCGGCCGCTCGGTTCAGATAGTCCCATACAAATCCATACGAACCAGTAGTGCCGCGGCGGCCAAGGTCGGCCGCCGCGTCATGTGCCATCGGCCGTCGGCCGTCGGCCGCTGGGTTCGGAATAGCACCTAAACAGAAACCCATTGGTAAAGGAGGTCAGGTTGTGTGTCTGGCAACATGTACGCACCTGCGGTATTCCTGTAGCTCCGGTGCGTCCCCCCTAGCCTCGGGTAACTCTCCACAATCGCGCAGTTCGCCGCGAGCGTTCACGAACACCAAGTGTATACGCGAACATATCTCGTCCAACTAGAAATTATTCAAATCATCATCATCATCGGGTTTGGGATGCATTTTTAGGGTTCCGTACCCAAAGGGTTATAACGGAAACCCTATTACTGAGGCTCGTCTGTCTGTCTGTCCGTCTGTCCGTCCGTCCGTCCGTCCGTCCGTCCTACAGTTACGAGGCTGTATCTCCTGAACCGTTATACCTAGACAGTTGAAATTTTCGCAGATGATGTATTTTTGTTGTCGCTATAACAACACATACTAAATTTTATTATTTAAGGGGGCTCCCATACAAAAAACTAATCGTATTATTTATTAGTTGCATAACTAATCCGGTAGTTGAAACCGTGCCACGCGTTAAAATTCGCGGGCAAGGAACAAGCTGCGGTAGCCAGGATGGAAGAGGCGTAGTAATGGCGTAAGTCGCAGGTTCAAATCCTGCCCGCCCTTGAATTTTTTTTGAAAAGTTTTCTTATAACTTACATTGTTACTATTTTCAGCAGTGTGATGCTCCTTTAGCCACGTCAATGCAGCCTCTGCGACAGCTAGCGGGGCTTCTTCCCCGCCGTCCGCGCTTGAGGCGCGCAGCAACTCCATGCGGACCAAAGGAAGGGCTGTCATGGCACCGCCGCCGCATAGCTCGTCGAACTGTCAACAAACAATTCATATAATCATTAAGGACCCGCTTACACGTTAAGCCGTCGGTCCCGGTTGCTGTCTTTACTTAGACGTAGTCGTTGCGCAACTATGTCAGAGGCCTATTACTGAAAAACTCTCGACACCAGGGTTTATCAGGTCGTTGGATGACTCGGTGTCCCACATGAAAAGAAGAATAATTAAGGACCAAATATCTATTCGTTTTCTAACTTTTAGAAGCTGAAAGGCGACGCAATAGTTTTTGTAAAACTCTATTAATTATTCTTAGATAACATTTGAATAGAATAAGCGTAAAAAATATATAATAATCAATTTTACATGAAATTGTAATTAGATTTGCTACACAAACGACATTTATGTGACGTTATTTCAAAATTGTTGAATATGAGACTAAGTTTAACATTGGCGCATTATTACTTCCATTATAATCACAGGATTTGAACTTGTGCCTAGTTTTCCTACATAGATAACCTTATTTTAGGACTTAAAAAACTTAATTCGACCCTGTGACCACTTTTCCTACATCGGCGGCATTCCTTACTCACAGTGATCGACGATTTAGGTATCCAACTGTTGTAAATGCTGTGGGGGTACATTTGACAAGGTTCTGGTCTCGAGACAGCCTGTGTGTGACCACTTTTCTTACAAGGATGACATTTCTTACATCATTCACTCACATGATATAAACTTGTGACCAGTTTTCTTACACTAACGACATTTCTTACTCACATGGTCGGCAATGTATGTATCGAGCTGCTGTAGATGTTGCGGGGGTAGATCTGGCAAGGCTCTGGTCTCGAGACAGTCTGATGGGGCGAGGCGGCGGACCAGTCTTTCTGCTAATGCTGTCCGAGCTGCCTCTAGGCGTAGACGCCAGGCAGCTGGTAAAAAAATGCACAATAAAGATTTTTGTAAAGGACGCCTGGGAAGTACCCACATTACGCTGAATTCTGCCACCAAGCTGTTTATACTTTTGTCTTTGTCTCAAATGGATACCCTCAGACTCGTAGTATGCAACACATTTAGTCATTGTTAATTTCGTGTCCAATGTGGCTCGTAATTGATTATGGTCTGCCTGATGAGCAAAGCTTGTGTACTACTGCTTTGCATTAAAATTACATACTAGGTCTGCGGCGGTTATGATTTGAAGATGCTATCTTTTTGTCTCACAAAGACGTACCTCGATAAAGTCTCCTTGCAGCAGCCGAATCCCTGGCGCAAAGTTTGCCAGTGTAGATGTATTCCACGAGCTCTTTCAAAGCATCTTGCTCCACTCCTTCCACTCTGAAAGTAAGATTGCGTGCATTTTTGGCAGAAAACGGCAATACGGGATATTGGCTATAGCAAAACCGCATTATAAGCCCAACCACTTGAATCTGCCAACTTTATCTGTTTACGCAGAAATACGGAGTCGTCATACAAACTTCTTTCTCCGCTCTGTATGTTTCTTGAACCTGTAGCTGAGGCTTTGTACCTGTATGCTGGTGCAGCTGTCTCAGGCGGAGGCGACCCTGGGTTAGGACCAACAGCAGCTATAGGACCGGCCGGTGACGCGGGCGCTGCTAATGCTTGAAGCAAGTATGGTGACGCTGCGACAAGTAGAGCGCGATGGGCTGGCACTTCTGCCCCGCCTGCTACTAGGACCTGCGAGATAAGGAAGATAATCCGTTGTTGGTTATCGGTTGTCAGTGTTAACTAGTCGTTATAGTGCGCCGAGCGGTGCCGGTTTAGAATAGCATTAACCCATTTCCATGAGTATCGTAACGTAAAAAGCGATTAATGGATAAATCCAGTGAATAGGCAGTGGCATCCCATGTGAATCTTGCAATGCGTTCGCCATCCGCCTGCCAAGCAAATACGTCTCAATAGGGAGATGCCCATGTTCAACAGTAGACTGTTGTAGCTGATATTGTCAAAATGGGTTGCAATATAACAAGCCAATATGGCGTCAGGCAAATGCAACTTGTCATCGTGTAGACGACCGGGAAATAAGACGTACCACATCGAAGTGCTGCCTGGATTTCCTGAGCGCGTTCAGGGCGGCCAAGGCCCGAGCTGGCGCCTCTTTGTCGTCCACCCAGAGCTCACTATCGCCGCTCTCGGAGCCCGACTCCGAGTCCGATCCAGCGCCATCTGTTGAAAATATTACAAAAGTTTTTATCATTTTTTTTACCACATTGTACAAGAGGCGGGCTTGATACTATGTGGAATTGCCTATTAACTTACTAGAGGGTAAACAAGGACCAAAGATCTATTAACAGCTGTAACATGTCTACAGCTGGACATGGACCTTTTTCGGGCGAATTCATAGCGATTTTGGGCTGACTGCCGCATGTAATTTTCTATCAGCATACTAAACAGAGAGAAACAATTATCATCATTATCAGCCGTGTGAGGTCCACTCACAGACAAAAGATCTGCCTCAGGTGCCTTCATAGATCGCGATTTTGGGCATCTAATGGCTGCCCACAACCATAACTATTTTAATATGGACGGGAAAAAGCAAATCGTTGAAAGTCACCGAAACAGGTACAACTGGTAGGATTTTTAAGGGCAGTATCGCAAACTGTAAAAGGACATCTTCTTAAGACAAGAAGCTTCCTCTGTTAGTGCTATTTACATAGTTTCATACCTGGAAAAATAAGAGATTTTTCACTACTACTACTATTAAAGAAAGTTCTTACATACATAAAACATCGCATCTCTATGATATGCTACGTTAACACTAAGGTCCTGCTCCTGAATATTGCTCCAAATACTCAAAATACTACCGCGGAAGTATCAAAGCGAGTGAGTGTTCACATACTGCCGTCATACTCTTCTCGCGCCAATACGAGTGAGCGAGATAACAATACATTCCACACGCGTTCGTGCTGCCGTTCCTTTGACTCGCGCACGAAGAGCCGACAACGTGGGAACACGGGAAGTGGCAGCGGCATGACGAGTAGCAGCGAGAGTAACCTGTTTGATACTCGCGCTGCCAACATAACTTACTATTTCCCTGCCCATATAGGCATACGGTGAACGTACTTATAGGTAACATTACATCCAAACGACCTTGTATGGCTGAAAGTACATTGAAGATTGATTAAAAAAGTATTGATTTATTTTGATGTCGTCAACATCCAACAGAATAATAGACTTCGATCAGTAGGTACAATGGTCGACTAAATTAAAGGAACGATTTGATGAAATATGCTTTCTCAATAGTCTGATACAGCAAACCATCACGCCTTTATCTCTTATGGGTAGGTAGAGCGCCTGCGGTCATAGAATTAGATTATCTTGAACACTTCTGACTATATTTGCGGGTAATTTTAGAGATTGTGTTGTGTAATTAACGATGACAGTGACTGAGTTTTTTTAATAGTAGGATGATTCTATTCTGAGACGGAATACCATACATACATAATATATCATGGCTATATCCCTTGCGGGGTAAGCAGAGCGTGAACGGCCGTGAAAGTCGGCCATTTTACGCCACATATAACAAACATTTGAGGGTCATTTAGAAATTGAAATTCTTTATTCAATTCAGGATAGTATACAGGTTGTAAGGGACGGTGTACCGAAAACTTTGCAGGTATGATTAGACCATGAAACTGAACAAATTTTAATATTGAGCCTATGTTGGGAAACTGTATGCTATTATAAGCCGGCATCACACGGAATACCACGATAGCCGTATTATGCATGATAGCGATATTTTATCTCTGTATAGGGAAAGAAAATGTACTTCAGCTTAAAATAAAGTAGAACAAAAATGTCAACACGTGGGTTTGTAGAATGATTGAGCTTGCGAAACACGTGCTTCTGATATCCTCATTGAGTTTATACGGGGCTGTCAGACGAAAACTTTGGTTCTACTTATTTTAAGCTTAAATACATTTTCTTTTCCTATATCGTGTGAAACTTTACTCGTGCCCGATACCGAAAATAGAGTACAGGCGATAAGGAACAACTTTCCTCAAAGAACATAGGTCGAAATAAGATTAATATATTTTGAGTAACTATAATCAAATTATAACTATAAGCCGTGGACCACATTTCTTTCCCGTGGGTGTCGTAAGAAGCGACTAAGGGACTCGAGGGTGTGTATTGCAAATTCAGGCGATTGGTTGACAACCGGTCACTATGGTGATACACAATATTATTCCATCCAAATTACCTTCAAATGTTTGTCAGACGTGGCGTAAATGTCCGTTTTTTACAGCGGTTGACGCTCTGCCTATCCCGTAAGGGATTATAGGCGTGATATATGTATGTATAATCAGATAATCGGCAATTTTGTATGGGAGGTCCAATATTTTTTTCATATTTCGGCCTTTGTTCCTTGGGGAAAGTCTTTTCTTATCACCAGCCCGATCTGAGTTTTCTCCATCGGTCAACAGTCAAATTTCACCCTATACCTCTATAACCGCTCACTAAACTAACAATACGTCTGTGATACGTCTAGTAGCCTCGATTTGGGAAATATTTTATTCAACTTACCTTAAATTTGTGTTCTACTGTACCACAGTTGTCACTTTCCGTCAAATAGTTTTTTTTTTTTTTATGAATTATTAAGTAATCTTAAAACTTTTATATAGCCCCACAAATTTATTTAGATACTAGCGGCCTGCCCAACGGTTTCACCTGCTGATAACCGTTTTCCCACGGGAATAAGACATTTTCCCGTATACAATATAGCCTATGTTCATCAGGGAGTTCATGTAGAATTGTAATGGTAGAAGATTTTTTAAATTGGTCCAGTAGATTCGGAGCCTATTCAATTCAAACAAACAATTAAATCTTGCCTCTTTATAATATTATTAGTAATAGTAGATATACATGCTACAACAGTCCACTGCGGGAAATGGGCCTCCCTCTATTGAGGTGTATTGCTATACTCAACACGCTTGGCAAGCACGACTGGCGAGCGCAGTGCAAGATTTTGCTGTCACATGTCAAAATAAGGCGACGATGAAAACAATGGCGACTAAATTTACTAGAAATGGCGAAGAACTCATTCTCTTTTGTCGTGTGGGACACCGAGTCCGATAAACCCTGGTGTATGAGTTTTTCAACCACCTACTACTAGTAGTAGGTCTCTGAAATGGTTGTGTAACGACCGCCATAGTAATCATATACAGCAACCGGGACCGACGGCTTAACGTGCCCTCTGAAGCAGGGAAGTCATTGACATTTTCAAACCTGACTGGACCTGGACTGGATATTTCCCATCCTTTTCATCCTATTTGACGCAACGTGACAGCGCAAGGTCAGTTAGGATAATTTATTCCCCAAATTTAGGCCAGTGGCTAAAAGAACAATGTTAATCTACAAGTGATTAGCCTATATAAAACAATATAAACTATGGATCTAGCACCTGCTATATAAACTCCTTGAGATAGTCTATTTTTGTGAGTTCGCTTCAACAATCACCGCAGACAGAAAATCGTTACACGTGACCGTGAAAATCTCACACAAAGTTGTATTGTATTAGTTTCTTCTTTCTCTTTTCGTGTGGGACACCGAGTCGTCCAACGACCCGATGAACCCTGGTTTCAGATTGCAGTAAATATTCTGTATGTAATCTACACTAATATTATAAAGAAGAAAGATTTGATTGTTTGTTTGAATTGAATAGGCGCCGAAACTACTGGACCGATTTAAAAAAATCTTTTACCATTACAATCCTACATTATCCCTGATGAATATAGGCTATATGGAAATGTCTTATTCCCGCAGGGAAACGGTTATATTTCGTATTTAAGTTTTACATTAAACATTAACAGGCACATTGTAGCACACAGGTAAATTGGAATACACACTCTCGAGTCCCTTAGTCGCCTCTTACGACTCCTACGGGAAAGAAATGGGGCAATGCTTTTCAAAGCCGGCATCACACGGCAATGCAATTTTTCTACGACCTTATTAGAAAGTTTCTTATGCAAATAAATGTCCTCTGAATAGGTAAAGATTGCGTGCAAGTCTCGTAGAAAATTGCATTCCATAGAACATTGGCCTTCAGATATAACTAGGTTGATATAATCATATTACTACTTGTAGTCACAAAGTAAGTATTGGCTTCTCTATTTTGTGTTGTAGTGGACAGATTTGAAATTCTATCGTCTTGACAGAAGCTTATAATAACAAAGGATAAATTACTATGGAAATACACATACGTTTCAGGATGGACAGAGCGACATTTTGATATTTGGATATATTCCGAATAGGACCTTTTGAGACCGCTGCACATTATGCCGATTGGACGTTATGCGTCTTGAGACACATTGAAAGGTTAAAATCTTATGGTACATCATAATTGTGTGCTTATGAATCCTTTAGTGGGACCACCTGCGGAATAGATTCAAACAAAAAATAATTTTCCGTATCAGTCAGTCCAGGCGCATTCGAGTACTGAAATCGGTGAACATACCAAGAGCCGTAGAGGTACATGAAAATAATGATTCGTCTGACAATAGAGAAACCTCTCCTTTTTTTGGAAGTCGGTTAATAAGTTTGTGTACTGGCTGGTAAGATCCGCCTCAAAAGAGTTATATCGTTAGCAGATCCATATCGCAAAAATATCTGAAAATGCGGCTAGTACGCGTGTTGTCTTTTCAAACGATGCAAGAAAATATCCTCATTCATTGCATATCAGTTGAGGGCACAATAAGTGTGTATAAAACAACACTACCCGTGTGGCATTTGATAAGTCTTACTGCATAGACGTCATATTATATGAATTTATAATTCTTCTTCTTCTTCTTCTTCGTCGTATCCTCATGACTGAGGGACGTGACTTTTCTGGGCTATAATCGTCACCAGCTTCCTCCAAACTTATCTGTCTTGAGCCATTCAAAATTTGTACATTCTGATTAAAGTTAAATAAGACATGTATAAAGGGTGAAATTTTAATAGTGACCGATACCGAAAACTCAGTAGGTACGGGCTGGTGATAAGGAACAACTTTTGCCAAGAAACATAGGTCGAAATAAGATAAAAAATATCTGTATCTTTCATACAAAAGTACTGATCAGCAATTTTTCAAATATTTCAATCAAGTTCTTTGGGGAAAGTAAGTCCTTATCATAGCTCGTCTTGAGTTTTTATTATCGGTCACTAGTGAAATTTCACCCGATTTAGGGTAATAGAATACTTCTTATGATTTTCGTGTAAGATTAGTCTAGATAACACCATCTAGAAATTCTTGTAATTTTCTTAAATAAGTATATAGAAGGAACAAAACTATACTAATGTCGTAATTTGCTACATAAGTAATGTTCAGGCTCTCAATATTCGTATTATAAAAAAACGGCCAAAAACAAGTCGGACTCGCGCACGAAGGGTTCCGTACCATTATTTACGTGCGAAAAAAAAACACGTGTTTTATATGGCAGCTCCCATAAATATTTATTTTATTAATTTTTTTTGTATTTGTTATAGCAGCAACAGAAATACATCATCTGTGAAAATTGCAACTGTCTAGGTATAACTTAACTCGTAACTGTAGGACGGACGGACAGACAGACGGACAGCCGAGCCTCAGTAATAGAGTTTCTGTTATTAGTTACCCTTTGGCTACGGAAACCTAAAAAACACGCAATTTAAAAAGCATATGTCCTCGTTTCTGACATGACACATCTTTCTAGTATCTTTTTTATCTCGTTTAAGAGAGTGGTGGTATAAGCTAAGAATAACCATAGGAAATGGTCCCGCAGTCAAAAAATACCATCATAGTCGATGCAAATATGATTTTATATCACAGCGTGACAAAGGGAAAATATATGTAGGTATAGTAACTCATAGGTAGACACAAGATAATAGAATAATGGATGCGTAACTCACACGTGACAGAAAATAAGAACATTGCAAGCAGTTATATAGAGGTTTTCACGCCATGTAAGGAAGGAAAAATATCGAGCCATATATCTACATGCACGCTTTTTGAAACGAAATATAATTTTTATTTTATTGCTTTCATGTACAGTAAAGGATCTTAAAAATATAAACATACTACGAGTACATGTACCCTGTTTGAATAGGGCATTGCAACTTGTTGGCATGTAAATATTTATACATTTTAATGTTTCCAAGCATGTTTTAGCCGAAAATAAGTAAGGATAATTTTAAAGGACTTCTTCTAAGGGACTCGAGGGTGTGTATTGTATTTAAGGCGATGGGATGACAACCTGTCACTATGGCGATACACAATTTTCCGAATGACCCTCAAATATTTGTCAGACGTGGCGTAAATGTTCGTTTTTGCGACCGTTTACGCTCTGCCTACCCCGCAAGGGATTAAGGCGTGATATGTGTGTGTGTATAATTTTAAAATATTTTGATATCACATTAAGGCAGAAACCTTCTAGAAGACAACGTGCAAAATTTGAGGATAGTGTAAATTTAACCGATTGTTTTATTATTCTTGGTTTATCGTCTAACACAGAAGCAGAAACAAGTTTTATCAAAATTGTTTTAGTATATACAGACAGACTATTAAGTATTTTTTGCACAACATGTCTGTTTTACTTAGTTGCTAAAGAGTTACATCTGTTTGTAAACTCTATGTAATTTGAGATACAAAATTGTTGTGATCATGAAATGTCGTGATTTTTTGCACGTAAATAAATAAATTACTTGGTAAAGCGGCGGCGACTGACAAAGGCGGTTTTTTTAACGTGAACGGAAGTCCCACAAACCTAGCAGTTTGTTGTCATTGCCGGCACTTACTTCCGTGATTCGAAAAGACACTTTAAGCTTGACCAATTTGTCAAAACTCAGATAATTTTGATAAAATACATTATATCACCCATTATTTACCAAATACATTATTTGCCGTGTGATGCCGGCTTAGAATAGCATCACCCCATTTCTTACCCATGGGTGTCGTAAGAGGCGACTAAGGGACTCGAGGGTGTGTATTGCAATTTTAGTCGACGGGCTGACAACCTGTCACTATAGTGATACACATTTATCTGATTGACCCTCAAACTTTTGTCAGACGTGGTGTTAATATCCGTTGAACGGCCGTTAACGCTCTGCCTACCCCGTAAGGGATATAGGCGTGATTTATGTATGTATGTATGTACATTATATCACACATATGATCCCTTGCGGGGTAGGCAGAGCGTAAGCGGCCATAAAATACGGACACTCACGCCACGTCTTACAAGCATTTGAGAGTCATTCAGTAAATTGTGCATCACCAAAGTGATCGCTCGTCAGCCCATAGCCTAAAATTGCAATGCACATGTAGACCTCGAGTCCCTCAGTCGTCTCTTACGACACCCACTGAAAAGAAAGGGGATGATGCTATTTATTAAATGCAAGTTGCTAAATATCTCTAAACCTTTTGTGGCCCAGCCCAATAAACTAAACAACTTTTGTTTCACGACTTTTGATAAATAGCAAAGTAATTTTCAAATTCATTCAATATGTATTGCAGTATATCAATTGCAGTCTCCTCTGGGAAATTAACATAAAATAAATCGAGCCGGTTTTCTATCAGGACATTACAAAATTGATATAAAAAAAGCAAATTGTGTGATGCAAATTTATTTTTTTTATAATGACGGTTCATGACGTCAATAAGTGATATGATAACACTATCCTACATTGAATAAAGAATTTTAATTTCAATTATCAGGCATTTTTTTTTATTCTCAAAAGTTGTTCAGCTTAAGCGAAAGATTTGCAGTATTTCCTTGTCTTGAATACCTTACCCATTTCATGGTCAAAGATGACACAATACCGAGAGCAGCGGCTCAATGTGCCCTCCGAAACACGGTAAGCCAGTAATTGGATAAATATCCGAAGAAAACAACCTTAGCTCGACCTTACCGAGGCTGCATTGACCTTCGGTGACAGCGCCGCTTGACTCAGGGCACAGAGTACTTAAATATTATATAGGGGTACTCAGGGTTAAAGAAAATAATAGTAAGTACCACAAATTAACTATATAGGGTGTAATTTTACTAGTTACCGATAAAGAAATCTCAAGACGGGCTAATGAAAAGGAACAACTTTCCTCAAGGAACATAGGTTCAAATATGACAAAATATTTTGAGCTTACATAGTAACGCAAATCAGCTAATCGGCAATTTTATATGGGAGGTATAATATTTTTTCGGTATTCGGCCTTTGGATCATAGGTCGAAATATGAATAAATATATATTATAATTATGTTCCTTGAAGAAAGTTGTTCCTTATCACCAGCACGTCTTGAGTTTTCGCTATCGGTCACTAGTAAAATTTCACCCTAGTATGTAGACTAGCTAGTAAGTACCTACCTACCTACTTCTTAGCTGACATCTAATAAAATATACTTGGCGACATAACGAAAACGTTTCGGCCAACAACTTCATGACCGTGTCAGTTTCAACCCACTTAAAGGTTTTTAATGCCAGACTAATAGGGATGAGGGATGACTTACGACTACTAGGGTCTGATTTGACGTGAACAATATGGCGAGCCCAAGTTTTCCGTTTCAAACAGCAGTTTTACGTATTAGTGGGATCATGCCTAATCTCAGCCAGCGATTAAATAAAAAAATATTCTGGCCCATCCACACAGCGTCATCTAGCCCCAAACTAAGCAAAGCTTGTATGGCTAGCCAAGCTAAAGGAACTAGATAGCTGATATTAATACTTATATATTTATTTTTTGTATATACTACATATTATACATAGAAAACACCCAGACTAAAGACAAATTTCTGAAAATAGACTTAACAAATATTTGTGTCTAGTGGGGATCGAATCCACGACTCTCAGCGTAGCAAGCAAAGGCAGTTTCTGCTACGCTTTAGGGCCAATCAATACAGCATAATCATACTTTTCGACAATCAGGTGATTTCACTATAATTCTAACCAAACTACTAATAGTCTCACAACATTATAAATTAAAATAAATTAATTGTGAGACCTCTACGAAAATTTAATCGAAACACTAAAGAAAACTGGCCAATTGACCAAAGGATATAGGATCATACCATACCCTTGAATTAACCAGCGGTACGTACGCTTGAAGGCGTATTTGAATAAGTAAGTATGTTTTGCGACGTAGAATAAATTGGCACAAATTGCCCTTATTAAGAACCGGCTGATGTGGGTACTGTGAGCTGTTTGAATTAATCTACATGAAAGTGACCGAATATGGCCGTAGCGTTGGACGCCCTACAACCAGATGAAAGACAATATAAGTTGGACCGATGACTTGAAGAGAGCGACAAGTAGTGCCTGGATGGCGAAAAACGGAAATAGCGCCTTATGGCGAACCCGATAAAATAAATATTACACTTGGTCGCTATCAAGAGGTTGAAAATCAAAAGTGTTCGATCGGGGCGCCGGCAGCTCAGTGACAGAGCGGTGGGGAGGTACTCCACCCGCGGGTCCCGGGTTCAATCCCCGGCCGATGCAATATATGGAAATAATATAGCGCTGCGATTGCGAATAACTGAGTTTTCTTTTTGCTACTGAAATCGGCGCGCGGAAAATTGTGTGTGCGTTAACGCTTTTCCTTGAAATATGCATGTGGACATAAAGTATAACAGATAATAATAATAATATCTTTATTTTCTAAAGATATTTACTTCGTTGCATAATGCAAATCATGTAAATATTAATGTTAGTTACAACAGTAATAATTTTGTATATGTTATCTATAATTGTTGTTGGGTTTACTTTATGTACCTACATAGTTAATTGTACTAAATTATAGAGTTACTATAGGATAGCCCAGCGCTTGCATTCGCTGCTAGCTATTTTCTAATGGGAATAAGCTATTTTCCAGCACAATGGTAAAAAGCAGTCTATGTTCCTCAGGGATGTTTTTCATAATAGCTTTCTATAATGATGAAAGAATTTAGGAAATCTGTTCTGTAGTTTCGGAGTTTATCGATTACATATGAATATAAATAAACAAACAATAAAAATATTATTTTTCCTCTGTACATTAGTATATTCCTCATAGCACCACCACTCTATGGTAACAATGCTACAATTACAATTTGCCCTTGAACGCAATCAATCACAGTTGAAGATTAGATGACAATCATTTAAATTCATAGCGAAATACGAAACAATCGATGCTATTTTATCATCATCACTTTGTCTGTTGTCATTCAATATTGCTGAATTAGTATTCGGGCTGGAATATCTTTTCCTGCAGATATCATGAAAGGTGCAAGAACTAATCGTTCTACTTAGTTTTTCCTTAACCTACTCCGATTCAGAAGTTTTAAATTTAGCAGGAACATGTCAGTCAATATTAGCCGTGTGAATTAAGCCGTCATTGAAATGGGTCCCTCCATTTCATTACCGCGGGTGTCGTAGGAAGCGAACTAGAGGGTTTCATGTGTATAACAATTTAAGGCGACAAGCTGTCAACATGTCGCTATAGCGATACACGATTTTTCTAAAACGGCCTTCAAATATTTATCAGACGTGGCGATAGCGACCGTATTTTTACGGCCGGTAACGCTCTGCTCACCCCGCAAGGGATAAAGTGTGTGTATGTCAATAATAGGTAGGTACCTATGTTAATCTGTATTAGACCACCTTATGGGTAGGTTAAAAGCATCGGACGACGTAGCCAACTCTATTCTATCTCTCTCTTTTCGTGTGGGACACCGAGTCGTCCATAAGTAGGTATTAAAAACACTCTCGCATTACCATTTTGAAATTTACAAAATGGTTTTGTAAACAATAATGATGAATGTTTTGAAAAACATGGCCTATATTATGCACAAAAAAGAGTTTTTTAATCTTTCATGTTTAAAATGAAAAACTTTTATTGTTCATTTTCTAGAGTTTGTGGGCTTTAGAGGGCACGTTAACTAAGCCGCTGTTTTTACTTGTTTAAGATATGAACGCGTAAGGTGGTTTACAGACATAAAAGCGACGATTACGTCGTTAAAAGAAAAGCCATAGATTTCAGGCCAAATTTTATCTTATTTTCATTTATTTTCATTTTATCTTTCTATAGAAATGAGTAAAATAACTTATAAAGGTCACTTGTGTGTGTCAGATTACCAATTCAACAGACCATATTATAATTGAAACTACAAAAATCAGTTAACAAGCACTAAAATTCACCTTTCGCACCTGCCTCGCCCATTTCTACTTGCCCTAATGTAGACTGGTAGATAATGCGCTCGGCATTATGTCTGCTCATGCAAATTTATTGCATAAAGTTACACACATCAGCCTATTGCACTGCTGGACGTAGGCCTCCCCCAGGCCAGGGTACGCCATAGGGCACGATCTCTCGTTTTCGCTATCCAGTCGCTACCAGCCGCCTTTTTGAAGTCATAGGTTCATCTGGCCGGAGATCATTCAACGCTACGCTTCCGAGGTGTAAAGTTAAATAAATTAAATATCTAAGTAACTGCTAGCACAAAAGATCGCAGGCAACGCTCAAAAAATCGCCGACCAAAAGGATTCCACGTGACACAACATCAAAGGAATATTCAAATTACATACCCACAGCTAGTGGCATATTATTACGAAAGAAACACTCCAAGAATCTTTTGAATGAAGTTTCTATTATGTATCTGATGTGGCAAATTTTACAGCGTTCATAGTTAGGTTTATAAGTAACTTTAATTCTGAATTCATAATTTAAGTAGGCATGTTAATCATCCTTAAATCCACACTAATATTATAAATGCGAAAGTAACTCTGTCTGTCTGTCTGTCTGTCTGCTACGCTTTCACGGCCAAACCGCTGAACCGATCTTCATGAAACTTGGCACAGAGATTGCTAGCATACCGAGAACGGACATAGGCTACTTTTAATCACCATTTGAGGGTCTGGAGTACAGATGTAGACCACCAGGTGTACCACCAGGAGCCCAGCTAAACTATTAGAGATACAGGCATGGTTCCGAGACAAAAGTTGTTCAGAATGATGGGCCGCTTCTTTTCACAAGGACATTGAGGATCTGGAGTACCTTATGTAGACCACCAGGTGTACCATCAGGAGCCCAGCTAAACTATAAGAGATACAGGCATGGTTCCAAAACAAAAGTTGTTCAGTATGATGGGCCGCTTCTTTGCACAAGGACATTGGGGATCTGGAGTACCTTATGTAGACCACCAGGTGTACCACCAGGAGCCCAGCTAAACTATTAGAGATACAGGCATGGTTCCAAAACAAAAGTTGTTTAGAATGATGGGCCGCTTCTTTTCACAAGGACATTAAGGATCTGGAGTACCTTATGTAGACCACCAGGTGTACCACCAGGAGCCCAGCTAAACTATTAGAGATACAGGCATGGTTCCAAAACAAAAGTTGTTTAGAATAATGGGCCGCTTCTTTTCACAAGGACATTAAGGATCTGGAGTACCTTATGTAGACCACCAGGTGTACCATTAGGAGCCCAGCTAAACTATTAGAGATACAGGCATGGTTCCGAAACAAAAAATGTTTAGTATGATGGGCTCTTCTTTTTACAAGGACATTGAGGATCTGGAGTACCTTATGTAGACCACCAGGTGTACCATCAGGAGCCCAGCTAAACTATTGGAGATACAGAAATTGTTCCAAAACAAAAGTTGTTACGTATGATGGGCCGCTTCTTTTAACAAGGACATTGATGATCTGGATCACCTTACGTAGACCACCAGGTGTACCATCAGGAGCCCAGCTAAACTATTAGAGAAACAGGCATGGTTCTAAAACAAAAGTTGTTCAGTATGATGTACCGCTTCTTTTCACAAGGACATTGGGGCTCTGGAGTACCTTATGTAGACCACCAGGTCTACCATCAGGAGCCCACCTAAACTATTGGAGATACAGAAATGGTTCCAGAACAAAAGTTGTTCAGTATGATGGGAATAAGTTGAGAAAGGACATTGCCTTCTTTAGCGAGGACAGAAAAACAAAAAATGTGGTATAGAGGTATAAAAATGTATTACAGTAACTTAAATTACCTTTTTATCTGTCTTATCTACTTATGCTGACCATTTTAGTGTGCTAAAATCGGCACCTCTAGAGTATGTACTCTGATATCTACTGACTTTTGTATTCAAAGGTTATAAATATTGATCTCTCATGCCGGATAGCAATTTTTGAATTGTCCTTTTAACAACAGAAGCAAGCAAGTCATCTTTAAACAGGTAGAGATAAGTACTTTTCTAATATCACTGTCACACTTACTATGAAAACACATACCTACTACATAACTTCTGCCTAAAAAAACTATCTAACGCGGACGAAGTCGCGGGTACAAGCTAGTATAAAATATGTGGGCTAAGATAGCATAAGGTACGTTTTTTTAAACATGTCACTGATGATTGCATTCCCTGTGAATGCTGCTGTCTACTCCCTAGATTTATGAATTTCTGAGGCTTATTTTTACAGCACCTGCAGGTTAAGATGAATAAATCAGCACCATTAAAGCAAAATATATATTTTCAACCTTCTGATGCCATCAAGTATCAGAACCTATATATTATTCTTTATTGTGCATTAACAATACAATAGTTTTTGTTTTAAAAGTAGTTCACAAAGGTGAGCTTATCTCTATAAAGAGATCTCTTCCAGCCAACCTGTAAAACTAGGTAAGAAATAAATACGTGCGGGGACAAGATTGCACACAAAGTTAAAGAAAAATACAATATGATAAATAATTAATATATTTACCTAATATATTTTCAGCAATAAAAAATGATTTTGTTTGAATATCTTTATCATCAATTTACAACACAGATTTTATAAGGCCATTTTACCAAATCCAAGGCATTATAATGTAATAAAATATCAAGATATGTTATCGTTATCAGTAAGTTATATAGATTTTAGGAGAATTGTTAAGATATTGTGATATAAATATTATAAAAAGAGGTACACACACCTACAATTTCTATTGTATTTGTTAGTATAAACAGAACATAACATTTTTTCATATTTCAGCATAACAAAATGGGCTACAAGCTGTATTTTAATATAATAATTTTTTACTTTAGGAGAGATAAGTTTGCTTTTCTTTTTAAACTTTTATTGATAATCTCTTACATTACCAACTAATGAACCAGTTGTTCCCTTAAGCTGCTGGAAAATCCTTGATTTTTTATGGAAAAGGCTAGCAAGGTAAACCAGTAGTGACTCCCGATGATGCGCAGTGGGAGTGCATCTGCTTGCAGCGCAATAGTTTGGGGTTCAAATCCCCGTGGGTACACAGTTAATGAGTTATCAAATTGTGATTTTGATCCCAGTCAGGTTAGGACTTTGCAGGCTGAACCACCTGATAGTATGTAAGGAAGTTGGTTCTCGAGGGCATGTTAAGCCATTGGTCCCGGTTGCTGTCTTTGAATACATAGACGGTGGTCTTTACACAACCATGTCAGAGGCCTAGTACTAGAAGCAGCAGATGGGAGAAAAACTTTTATACCAGGGTTCATTGGGTTGTTGGTTGGCTCATTGTTCCACACACAAATTCGAAGAAGTGTGAAAGGTACTATAAAAGTAAGTACCATTTTCAATATAAGTACTCAAAACTGTTTACAATTTTTTTTTAAATAAGTACTAAAAGAGTAAAGAAAAGAGAAGAGAAGTTTTTAGAGTTTTTACTTACTTCCTAACTTAAACTGTAAATTTACAGGTTATCTTTTGCAAACTAGAAACTGACTCACTGATAATGTAATTAGCACTTTAACAAGTGGTAACAGATCAACAAGATGACAGTAAACCTTACGGCCTTGAACTAACAAAGCAAGGTCATAGTAATACTATACTAACTACACTTCATACACAAATACTAATAAGTTGTAATCATTGATATATATCACCAAATGCTTTGTATATAAAAAATAGAGTGAACTAATACTGTAATGATGAATAAAAATTGCTCTGAAAATTTTGTAAATAATATATTTGGAGTATGTTTCTGCAATGCTATGTTTCTAAAATAATTATTACAAAAAAGTTTGGCTTTCTAATGTTTAGTACCTACCAATGAGAAGGCAAAAACTACCAAATAAATATTACTACAGTAATCTGAGAGGGTACTTCTTAGAGACTTTGCCGGTGCATGCGCGCAGAAAAATGATAAAAATTGCAAAAGGTTGGATTAAAGGGCAGACTTACCATCGCCATTGCAAAAGTCGTCTCTTGGCTTCATGGCGTTTCCTGCAACACAGAAAGACCCTCAATAGCCAGATATTACAGCGTGACGCCTCCCCTAACCGGATTACACTACACACGCACGCAGCAAGGCCGCGAAGTCACATGGCGAGCCACAACAAACAAAATACAATCTCACACATAACCAATCAAATTTTCACCCACCTGGAATGACCGTTGAGCTGCAGACGGCGGGCCCTGCTATACAACAGACACAAAACTCATCACTTGATCACAAATACACGAGAAATGATACGCCCTTCCCGTAGTTTTCATGTAATGGATCACACCTTGTTTTGAAAAACTGACACTGACATTAGCTTAGCGGATGGATGGCTGTCGACGTCCGTGCAAAACTGCGAAAGCCTCGAAGGGTGCGTTCATAAACGTAATGTAAGTAAAGTTTTGCGCTCTGGCAGCGTGTTACGGGTAGGTTGGTGAGTACGATACGGCATATGAATGAAAATAAAAAATCGAAATTGATTTACGTTTTACGTGCCCGCAATTTTTATAACATAGATTTCATTCATTATTGACAACGCCAAAAAAAACAAATTAGTAAAAATGCTTCTGAATGTCTCATTCCATTATGATGCGGATAATCTCCATCATTTTACATAGAGTTTACGGTGCATAAAAACTCAAAGACAGAAGGTAGGTACCCACTGCTTTGATTTCAGAACTTCGTGAAAAAGTCTGGGGTAGGCATATACAAGGTATCCATGCAATTAAGTTTAATACTACTCTCCATTCTATTCTAGTGTTTGTATTTATATTTGAATGTATGAAATAATAAGGTAATGGTAATACCAATATAAATGAAAGAAAATAGTGACTCAAAATTATGTACAATACTAAGCATTATCTGATTTCTTTTGTAAATAAACGTTTGAAATCAGGGTCAACTCCCTATTCAAATTTGTTTTGTGACGCCTTCTACGGCTCACTATCGTTGAATATATTTCTAATAAATAAATAAAAACTGGTTGATGACACAAGATGACTGATGGGTCTCTGGGGCCCATCTGCTAAGAAACTCATAGACGAGGTGTCTGCGCCCCTCAATGTGACCACTGGTGAACGGAGAGCTGGCAGATTTTTCGGACAAAACGGCTAAGCTTGGCCATTCAAAGGGAGAACGCTGCCAGTTTAGTACCTACTAAGCCATGGTGTGTACCATGTCTCACTAGACGACCTTTTTTAGCTTAAAAGGTTAATTTAATTTTAAGCTTAGTTTTTATTGTTTTTTCTCCCTTTATTTACCTGAATAAAAACAATTTATTGATACTTACCTTAACATTTTTTTGCAGCAGTAGCTCTATCTATCGGTGTAAAGTAATGAATCAGTTTAAATAGAGTTGTCTTTATGTTAATGTTTGTGAAACGGCCCTCAAATATTTGTCAGGCGTGGAGACAGCTACTGTATTTTAAGATCGTCAACGCTCTGCCTACCCCGCAAGCGATACCGGTGTGATGTATATTTTTTATTATTTTGCGAAAATGTAATATAAACACGGATCTTCTCTCCGAATGTTTTTTTTTCCATTTAACATTGGAATGAAAAACATTTCTGTTTAATTTTTTGAAATCTTTATTATTTATAAGAAATTCTTACACAAAATGCTGTCCTCGTACGGATTTCTTAACACAAAACTGTGAAAATGATGTACAACATGAATTATTCAAACATTTTTAGATTCTGTTTATTAATATTTTATATTTTGCTTCTTTTGGTTTCCGAGCACGTGTGCTGAGATGTGTGGTTTAAAAAAAACTAGGTGCTGTTAGAATTGAATCTGATTTACTTAAGACAAACATTTTTGAACGCACCCCAGCTGTCAGAAAGTGTGTGTTCGTTTTCTTTTTTACCCACAGCAGCGTGGTTAGCTTCCGTACGCTCAATCAAAATGAAACGAACTTGCAACAGGTGTAGATACTCTTCCTTGTTTCGGAGTGCACGTTTTACGAAATATTTCGAAGTATAGGTATGTATGTACTTACCATAACGAGTGCAACTTGTAGTAGTAGGCGGTTAAAAACTCTGACAACAGGGTTCTTCGTCGACTCGGTGTCCCACTCGAAAATAAGAAGTCCGAGTGCAATGATCGAGAGCGATACATGTAAAATGAAATGTAATGAATAATAATAATAAGTACAGGTGACATTATGCAAGTTTACTTTATAACCCTCAAATGTTTGTCCGACGTGGCGAAAGTGACCGTTTTTTCGGCCTTTTACGATCTGCCTACCCCGTAAGGGATATAGGCTTGATATATGTATGTATGTATAAAAGATATATATAAAATAAAAGTTAGAAATTACGTATAAGTAAAATTAATTTTATGAATAAAGGAATTGATCAAATGATCACCCAGGAGGAAAATGGTCTGCTTTACCTATCATTTCTTATCTGGGGAAATATTTTCGAGACAATCGTGATTTGAATGGCTGGATCACATACCTATATACTGAATTGATTACCTACATACATACCTATTTAAATCACGCCTATATCCCTTGCAGAGTGTAAAATTTACGCCACGTGTGACAAAAATTTAGGGTCATTCAGAAAATTGTGTATCACCATAGTGAAAGGTTGTCAGCCCATCGCGGAAAATTGCAATACACATGGAACCTTAGAGTCCCTTTTTAGTTAGTGAAAACTGCCCTCTAAGTATACAAAGACATCAACACTGTTTAACGTGCTATCTGAAGCACGGAGGACTGGATTCATAGAGACATCTCGTTTGTTCTTCGGGTCGTTCGTTGACTCGGTGTCTCACACGACAGAAGAAGATGTCAATTTTGGCTCGTTGAGCCGACAAAGTTTATTTTCTAACGCAATAATCAATAGGTAGTAAAATAGGGAAAACTCAACAGAAATCGTTACATTATCCTTATTTTATCAATAAAGCACGTGCTACGGAAGACAAGTGTATACAATGGAGCCGATTCTGAAAGGACACCTTCTTAGCTAATTCTTAGCTACTTAAATATTATTGGAGAATTTAAAAAAGCCTAAACGATATCCACATTTCGGATGACAGATGAAAAACTCAAATCTTATTTTTCTCATAAACTTTAACATGCAAGGCTGTCAGTATTTTTAGGCACGATGAAATCTAACTTTTAGATGACAGCTGTCAAACGTAACATGAGTTTATCTCAATTTCGGAAACTGCTCATGCTAGAGTACAAGTTTCTTTGAGGAAATTGTAGATCCTTATTCCTCTCAAGATCTGCTTTTCAGATCATTGCTGTCAAACTCAAAACTGTTATTGACTAGCTGTTCTTCACAACTTAGGTGTTTTATACTCGAAGCTTTACTACTTGTTATTTTACATTCTGCTACTTTGAAAATGAAATTATTTTATTCAATGTAGGATAGTATTATCACTTATTGACGTCATGATCCGTCATTAGAAATTTTTGTAACACAATTTTCTTTTTTTTATAAAAATTTTGCATTGTCCTAATAGAAAACCGGCTCGGGTGGGATAAAAATAAAAACAAAGGCACTACCTCGGGGCTGGCCAGATTAATCACACGACATGTATAAATAAATAAATGTATGTATATGTATTTCAAATTGAAGTCAAGATTTTCAAAGCGTTTTATTTACATGCCTATAATGAACCGGACTCCCTGAACAGGAAAACCCCCCAAAAGCCTGCCCAGAAGTGCTCCTACTCTAAATCTTTCTAGGCCCTAAGCCACCCTAGCTAATTTTGACATTCTGTAACGATAATTTATTGCACCTTCGACGATAAACGACTTACTTCATGTGCACCTTTGATATTTGGCAACGTTAACAAGTCGAGTAGGTGTAAAAAAGAGCTGATTTATTTTTCGGAGTTCGACCCTAAGAGGTCAGCTAGAATTGCGACCAATAACTGTGGTTTATCCCAACCGCAAATTGGTACAAGTACTTTGCCTACTTCTGATACAAAATGACATCATCAGAAGAATAATCCCGTCTTGTTACAAACACATTTCTTGAGTTTCCTTTTACTCACCAGGAAGTCTGCTAAAGATCTCCCAAGTCGTATTCGAAACTACACTAAAACATATCTTCTCTTTATACAAACAATTTTTTGGGGTGGTATGGGATCTACCTCCTAGCGGTCCACCCCGGGCAACGGCAACACAGGCTTGCCTGTGGATAAGTCCGGCTGAACGATCCCACTAAGCGGTGGAAGCCTCCGTAAGGGGCCGCCTGGCTCGCGACCACCATCCCACCGAAGTCTGGCGCCAAGTAGCTTGCTGCGTTCCGTCAGTGTGTGGGAGTGCCGGTGCCTTAACAGGCTTCTTCTGGGTGAGCTCGCTCTAGCTTAGACTCTGTCTCTGTCCTATGACCCAGACTAGAGTCAAGAGCAAACCCATCATTAATAAAAAAAAAAAAAAAAAAAAACAAAACTTTTTTTTTGAAGTGGCGCTACTATCGAGGCCGTTCACGGCTGCAATCGCCTTATTTTATATACAGGACAATTTTGTATGTCAGTACGCAAACTTTACAGGATGATCCTACTTAAGATTCTGAACAACCTTTACTATGGGAACACTTGCGAAATCACAAAAAAAAACAACTGTTCCATAAAAAAATGAATAGCTACTCAACCAAAATGGTAAAAAATAATGGTATGATGTATGGAGCATCTGTTTTTTTTTGCGATTTCACAAGTTGCTGCATAGTATAAGTTGTTCAGAATAATGAGTAGAATCACACTGCAAAGTCAGTAAGAAAAAAAACAGCCAAGTGCGAGTCGGACACGCGCACGAAGGGTTCCGTACCATTATTTTCTTGCAAAAAAAACGCAAATGTTGTATGGCAGCCTCCATATTTTTTTTTACTATTTGTTGTTATAGCAGCAACAGAAATACAACATCTGTAAAATTTGAACTGTCTAGGTACAACGGTTCAGGAGATACAGCCTCGTAACGGACGGACGGACAGACAGACGGACAGCCGAGCCTCAGTAATAGGGTTTCCGTTTGGGTACGGTACCCTAAAAAGCGTTTCAATACTCTAGAAGAAGCTCCAAAAAGTTTCCATGACCGCTCTGACCGCGGTCACATTCAAAGGTGCAGAACCAGTTTGCGAAATGCACTTTAAATATGTCTGCGGGCGTCGCTCAATCAATTTTATTGTCAAGGTACAGCTTCCGTAGTTCCGGAATCGAAAAGAGCAATTTGTTTTTAATCGGTTTTGAAAAAGAGGTTATCAATTCAACCAGTTTGAATGACCTTGTATTTTGCTTTTTGGTATTTTAGAATGCCTGGAGATCGCTGCTAGCGATAAGACCGCCTTTGCTTACGTTTAGTTTTAAGTTTTCTGTGTTGTTATGTTGTTCTTGTGTATGTTGTAAGCAATAAAGTGTTCATCTATTTGTGCAAATATGTAAAAATTAACTGTCGTATGTTCGTCTTTCATCGCATACCTATTTCAAAAACTTCATCTATAACTAGGGAACGTGATAAATTTCATCCAAATCGGTAGTTTTCAAGATATAGACGTTAACACGACGACGTTAGACGTTACGTTCAACAAACTCGCGCCGCGGTAAGATCCCGAGTATCGCGGTGTTTTAGTATTTAACATAAATACATACACATATCACGCCTATAATTCCTTGCGGGGTAAGCAAAGCGCAAGCAGTCGCGAAAAACGGACATTTAAGTCACGACTGACAAATATTTGAGGGTCATCCGGAAAATCGTGTAGGTATCGCCTTAGTGATAGGTTGTAAGCCCATCGCCTAAAATCGCAATACACACCCTCGAGTCCCTTAGTCGCCATTTACGACTCCCAAGGGAAAGAAATGCTGTGATGCTATTCTAAGCCGGCAACAGACGGCAAGTTGTTAAGTATTTTTAGAGTCATAATATTATAGACGTTGTCATTTCTCCAGTGTGAAGTCGGTTTAACTTTGCCACATTACGTTGTGTTTGTGCTCTTTAATATTTTATACTATGATTAATACTTTGTGCCTGTCTTTATTTTGTTGTTTTTAGTTTGGATAGGATATTGCAGGCTAAATCATGTCCGCAAGAAAGCTGGTTTACAATAAAATTAACTTTATTCAATGTAGGATAGTATTATCACTTAATGACGTCATAATCCGCCAATGTAAAAAAAGAAATTTGTTTATCTAAATTTTCTTCATTTTCTATTGTCCTAATAGATACAAAAATATAAATAAAAGCACTGCCTCGGCTGGCCAGGTTTATCACACGGCATGAAACTTTACGCCACCACCAGTAAACGATTACAATACACATATCACGCCTTTATCCCTAGCCGTGTAGGCAGAGCGCTAACAGCCGCAAAATACGGTCACTTACGCCACTTCTGACAAATACGAGTATTTAAGGGCTGTTTCAGAAAAACGTTGTATCACTATAGGCTGCCAACCTGTCTAGTGACCGTGAGTGTTGCCTAAAAATGTAATCGCCTCGTACGACACCCTCGGAACGAAACGGGGTGATGCTATTCTAAGCCGGCATCACACTGCACAAGCGTGGGTAATTTGTGTTTCTGTGCCAACGGTCCCGGTTGCTGTCATTTGATTTCTGTCGACCACATCAAATAAACCAACGTATACTTTTTCTTTTAAATTATGAGATGGATGTGCTGGTTCTCAAACTTGTCGTCCGTCGGTAAACGTCTGTCAGACGAAAGGAAATTGAGAATTCCGATCTTATTACCATTAAAATATCGTTACGGTGCGTACGACTTGACAGACGCATCCGTAAACACACGCGTAGAAGCCGTATTCTTAAGGGAGAACATGGGGAGAACCACAGACCAATAAACTCCGCGCGCGCTCCTAGGGGTGACAGCGAATGACATCCGGTGCATTCAGTCCAATCCGTTCTTCCCAGAACAACTCATTATTTGAACAACCACAAAACTTCTCCGGGTGAGCGCCTGCTCCCCACCATATAGTCAGGTGTAGATTTCATAGCCCCGGGGCTAAAATTGTAGAGAACTAATAAAAATTGACGTTTCGTTGCTCTGTTGGGAAAACCGACCTAGTACGAACCTATACATATATATTTGTAGTATCAATCAGGTATCGAGCCGTCTTGTTCTCTGTTTATCTTTATATGAAAAAAGTCTAAAGAGTTCGCTAATAAGCAAAAAATCTTACGTAGGTCATTCACCTATTCACCGTGGGCCATAAGTTTGATTTATTAACAAACTAGATTTCTGCCTAGCGGTTTCACCCGCTGCCACTCATTTTCCCGTGGTAATAGTTGTTTTTTCGCGGTAAAAAGTGGCCGATGGGTTATACTCTACCTGCGTTCCAAATTTCATCCAAATCGGTCTAGACGTTTGAGCGTGAAAAGGTAATAAACATATATACAGCCACACAAACTCTTAGATTAATAATATTGGTACGGATGGTCAAGATACTCGCATCGATGTCCTGTGTTAAGAAGAAATAAATCCTCATAAACCATACAATCATTAACAGCCAGAATAGTCCACTGATAGACATGGGCCTCCTACTATTGGGGGTATGGCCATATTCAATACACTTGGCAAACGGTGAGCGCAGTGCAAGATTGCGTTTACAGGAAACACTGTAGCCCATTACCTGGTGGAATTTATCCCTTAGTCGCTTTTTACTACACCCACGGCAGATTTATTTCCCATATCTTTCTCATGGGAATCGTAAAAGGCGACTAAGAGACTCGAGGCCGGGTATTGCAATTTTAGGCAATGGGCTGACAACCTGTCTCTATGGCGATACACAATTTTCCGAATGAACCTCAAAGATTTGTCTGACGTGGCGTAAATGTCCATGCACGCTCTGCCTACCCCGAAAGGGATTATAGGCGTGATATGTATGTATGTGCACGGGCAGAAATATGGTGATACTTTTCTAAGCCAGCATCCCACGGCAGTGAACCACGACCAAAATGTAGAAATTTCGGATCTTCCCCGTTTTATTGTAATCTACGTACAAGTTTCCGAAATAGACCGGTTCCAAAAACTTAACCTCCCATAAATGACGCGGACCGATTCTTTTTGTGTTGGCCCAAAACTAAATATATTTTATTTCGACGTATGTTTCTAGGGGAAAGTGTTTCGGATACAAGAACATAACTATGGGAGGATGTGGGGTGAGAATCTACACTAGTATTATAAAGAGGAAAGATTTGGTTGTTTCTTTGAATTGAATAGGCTCCAAAGCTTCTAAAAAATTTTTTACCATTAGAACCTTTTATTATCCCTGGTGAACATAGGTTATATTAAAATGTCTTATTCCCGCGTGAAAACGGTTAGCAGCAAATAAAACCGCTGGACATAATAAAAGCATTTGCAGTTTTTATAGTTTTGTACTGTAAACATAATAAGTAGGTAAGTACTCCGACTAAGCCCAAGAATGAGATGATGGCATCACACAGGGCAAAACATGCTGAAAAAGTTGACGTTCATCCAAGCACCTATTGACGTATTTAAGAAATTGTGTTTTACAGACGCGTGACAACAAGGAAAGCATAGTATAATAAGTCTCATGTGTTTTCCGGTGCTTCACAGTTTTTTACTCATTTATACATCGGACCGTGTTGCCTTAAGGCTAGTCCTTTAAGTCCACTGGTCGACGGCTGAGCTGTCTCAGGTCAAAAGTTATACACAACAAGTTTTTAATAACATAGACTTTAGTTGTAAATAAATAAATTCGTGTAGAAGTGTTTAAGCTGGCAGTGAATAAATAATACGATATAATTTTGTGGAATAAAGACTGGTTTGTAGTGCAAGATGACTGTTTTAGTGTTAGATCGTTTTGCTGAATGGAAAGGAGCGTTTCGACAAACACTTCTAGTGTTATTAAGTGAGTAGTTTTGTGATTGTTAAGGTCCGACGTGCAATTGCTATTTTTATTCTTCTTCGTTGTCGTAGTCTTCAATTAATGAATGTCTTGTTGCTTTACAATAGGGAGTTTTCTTTTTAAGAATTAGAAAAAAAGGTTTAGCATTCCAAGAATTCTGTAGATGTCGTTGAACTGACTAGGTTACTAGATGGCAAATCTAAAAGACATAAAAAAGTAATTGTTTTTTCCGAACCAATGCTCGTTTCACGCGTTTTGTTATTAACCAATGTATCTAATGTTTTGTACGTTGTTTTTGTAGTGGTTTTCGTTAATATTCAGGTAAACCTAAGAAAGTAAATATTCTTGATATGCGAGTGATGTTACAATGATCAGTTATGTTTCGTTTTTCGATCTCACATCACACATCCAAGTGAAAAATTATGTGAATTTCCGTTCCTTTCGTTGACGTACTATACATCGAAGTACAGCGCCATCTATCCAGCGACTAGGGAAGAATAACAAAAAGAAACTCCCTATTCACTAACGAATTTGTACTGAAAACAGCGCGCATTATACAGGGTGTAAGTGACAGCTCTCTGAATACTGATAAGTCGCATTCAGACCACGAAACTGAACAACCTCCCCATAAAAATAAATTTGAGGAATCTTATTTTTTAATACTTCACTTCGAAAATGCAGTATGTCGTGATTTTGTATGTGAGATTGGTTTTTATTGTCGTTACCTGACATATATTCCTAGGGGAAGAGGTTCAGTTTCATGGTCTTCATGCACCCTATCAGTATTCGGAGAGCTGTCCCTTACACCCTGTATGTGCGCCGGCCATAAGTTTTTAAAACACAGTTACTAACAGAGATAGAAGTATACAACCGACTACATCCTGCCCAAAATCCTGCCTGCTCCTACTGATTTAGGAGCAAACGCAAAACTATTTTTACGCATAAATGTTACGTACGAAAACAAGCCAATTGCGAGTCACACTCGCCCACCAAGGGTTCCGTAACATGTACATGCACATCATGCCCTTGCAGGTATATGAATTACAAGCCTCAAGTTTATAATTGGGTTTTGTTCGGCCCTATCAAAAACATACTTCAAATAGAAGCTTTTTGCCAATAGTTTTAGGTCCAAGGAAAGCACTGTATGAAATTTGATTCGCTTATGAGAGGGTCAAAAACACGCGTTTTTTACATCTTCAAGCGGCCGTAGATTTCAGTTTTTACTTTAATTTCACCTTGATATCTCCACAAGTTGTCGAGATAAAGGGACCAGAAAATTGACCAGAAATTGTCAGTATTTTTTTTAACATGACAGAGCTTAGATATCATCTATCATTTTTTAACCTATTTGCCGGAAAGTGACGGCGCAAGTTTAAGCTAAGTTAAGAGAATTTATCTCTCGAATTGAGGGCCAAGTGATCCTATAAGGGTTGAGTTTATTCCTTTTGAGGTTCGGGACCCTAAGAGGGTAAGAAAAGGTACTTATTTACCTTTCATTGATTAAAGGAGGAGTTATCGTTTTTTTAACTTTTGGAAAATCTGTTCAGTGTAAAACAGCTCAGGCTGTATAGCAATAAAACTTTAGGCTTTCCGCCTTGTTCTTAATTTAAATAAAGTAGCTGTCACTTGTTTTTTCGCCTCGTTCTTTATATAGCATTGCGAAAATGTGTTTCTTTGTTTAATTATAAATAAAACTAACTAAAGATAGCCATCTGATTTTATTTCAATAGTCCATGGGGTATCTTAACCCTATTAAATCTGTAGCGACTTGCTTAAGTCCTAACCAAAAACAAAACATAAAAAAATATTGTACAATGATTATTGATTTGTTGAACTGTCACTATGAGATATGTCACTCATGGCAATTGACTATCCAAACAGAATATAATACACTTACGTTTTACTAAGTATTAATTTATGTGACTATCCAATGCTGAATCGCACGTGCTGGTTTTTCTACAATTTGCAGAAGATAAATAATAATCCTTATTTCTTATTGTAAACCTATTGTAAAACGGCGACGCAAAGGCTTCGGGTTCGATTCTCGGTGTGGGGCACTCACAAAGTTGACATTTATCACTTTTGTGATACTCGTAGTAAGAACGTTGCGGGCTGTACCACCTGATTGTCTGTTAAAGAAAGATGGTTCCGTGCTTCGGAGGGCACGTTAAGCCGTCGGTCCCGGTTGCTGTCTATGACTACTTAGACGACGGTCGTTACACAACCATGTCAGAGGCCAACTACTACTACTAGTAGGTTGTTGAAAAACTTTGACACCAGGGTTGATCGGGTCGTTGGACGACTCGGTGTCCCACACGACAATTGCGCATTATTGTAATGAAAGCTGTGCTAGTACATTTGCTGGAGTTTCTCTACGCTTACCCAAAACCCACTTAAATAACTATAGACTGAAAAATGGGAGTCCAATCAAGTCAAATGCAAGCAAATAGAATAATAAGTAGGCAATTGTTAACTCCGTTGCCGTGTGATGCCGGCTTAGAATAGCATCACCCCATATCTTTCCCGTGGGAGTCGTAAGAGGCGACTAAGGGAATCGAGGGTGTGTATTGCAATTTTAGGCGATGGGATGACAACCTGTCACTATAGCGATACACACTATTCCAAATAACCCTCAAACATTTGTCAGAAGTGGTGTAAATGGCCGTTTTTGCGGCTGTTTACGCTCTGCCCACCCCGCAAGGGATTATAGGCGTGATATGTGTATGTATGTATGTAATTGTTAACTCTCCTCTCTCTTATCGTGTGGGACACCGAGTCGTCCAACGAACCGATGAACCCTGGTGACAGAGTTTTTCAACCGCCTAATACTAGTAGTAGGCCTCTGACATGGTTGTGTAACGACCGCCGTCTAAGTAATCATAGATTTTTAACTGCACTCGTATGTTGTTATAGTTGTTGCGAATGTACAATATTTAGATTATTTAGTTAGGTTGTTGAACAGACAACTTGTTTCGTCCATGGTTTATTGCACACTAATATAATGACATAGTTACACGCGGCGGACACATTCTGACTGCAGCGTCAGCTAAAACCTTTGTACGATTATTGCTCATACAGTTAACCACACTGAGAACAGTAAAAAAATATTGAATGAAGCCACAGAGCACCGAAGCGTCATGTGCTTTCAAAGCTGCGCGCGCGAAGATTTTTGGTCTGTGAATGAAGCCATAACTTTTGTCTAAGTATATCTAATAAGTGCTTTTTGATAGCTTCATTTTGATGGATCGTAGATTTACGTCTGAAACACTTCATTGATCTGCGATTGTGTTTTTTCACACCCAAAATAAAACTCACAGTGATAGTCAATAGTAGGTACTTAAAATGTCTCAAATTATTGAGTTGTAGGACCAGTATCGACAAATAAAGCCATTTGTATGTTAATAGATATCGGGTGTCATTTTATAGTAGTAAGAATTAACTAGTTTAGGATTATACCTGCCTTGGTTTCGTATCAAATGTCCCGGTGTTAGTATCTTAGGGAAAGTTGTTCAGTTTCATTCATGAGCGGGTGTGTAATCACTACAATAAGTAAATAAAAATAAGAAGTTAAAAAAAGGTCCCGGCGCTCTACCACTGAGCTACCGGCGCCCCGACCGAAACCTTCCAAATTGTCAACCTCTTGAAAGGAAGGCTTTGGAAGGCTTCGGTCGGGCCTCAGTGGCTCTGTGGCAGCGCGGTGGGGCGGTACTTCACAGGTCCCGGGTTCAATCCCGACCGACGCTAACATTTTTCCAGCTTATTATTTTCATTTATAAAAATAAGAGTGCAAAATAAATAAAATAGTACGTGTAGTAGGTAGGTACTCCTTGTAGGTTTAAAGGTACTAAAAGCTATAAGGAATAAATGTTTTGGTACTCACTGACTTCACTTGTGCCTTCAATAGTTCCCTTGATTTTCCAGAATCTTATGATCAGATCCTGACTTAACGAATATGGGACTTCTGCAGCGTAACCTTTCATAAAATGAAAAAAGTAACATATATATTTTTTCTATTTCTTTGGAAAACTTATAGCTTGAATAATAACAATAGTTAGATACAACAAAATAAACATTTAGCCAATTAAAAGATTCCAATCGGTAAACTAACAGCTTTTCGAACATAGAAATAAAAATACAAAGATTCCATCTATTTAGTAGTCGATTGAAACGAAACGCAGCTTATCCTAATACTCTGTATGGATGTTTTGAACTTTTTTAGTGTTCCGTATCCAAAGGGTCAAAACGAGACCATACCTATCACTGAGACAGCAGAGGCCTACTGTGACTACTATTAATAGTAGGCGGTTTAAAAACTCTGACACCAGTGTTCAACGGGTCGTTGGACGACTCGGTGTCCCACACGAAAAGAATAATAAGAAGACTGAGGCAATGCTATTTGTTTTGTCCGTCTGTCTTACTTTCACCAGGGTGTCATTTTCACAAATCATGTATTCCTGTAGCCGCTATAAAAACAAATAGGTACCTACTAGAGGATTCGTGCTAATGCTATGGCAGAGGGTACGAGACTGACAGCTTGCTGTCAAATATGGCTTCTTGGGATGAACGTACTGTAAAAAGTTGAATGAAATACATATTTAATAGGGCTCCCAGCCTTCCAACCAACTCTCTAACAACAAATGTAATCGTTTGCCATTTGAATGGAAAACGTTACGGAACCCTACGTGCACGAGTCTGATTCGCACTTGGCCGGGTTTTTTGCATCATATAATATGTATATTTTTGTTATGATGTGTTAATAAACAGTTTTTTCTTGTGTTTTATCCGTTTATAACACTGTCTCAAGATTAGCAATCCACGTGACTGCACTCCACGCGTGTTTGGATGGCGAATAGTTTTTTATTTAAAGTTTTTATAGATTATAGAGCTAACTAATTAAAAAGGTTTGACGTTGCCTGGCTAAAGTATTTTAATCCTTCCGATTAGGCGGTTCTCCCACTATGACAGACTGACGGACGATTTTTTTACGCATCCGTCTGTCAGACGAAAATACATTTCGCATATTAAAAAAATCAACGTTAGTATAGGTAGTTTTCTTTTTGAGAATAAATAAAAACGTTTAGTATTCCAAGAACTCCTAGATGGCGTTGAACGTTAAGTTACTAGATGCCAAAGCCAAATGGCACGAAAAAGAAAGTAATTGTTCTTTCCGAATCTATCCTCGTTTTTCGCGCTTTGTTATTCATTATAATTTTGTTTTCGTTTTCTTTAATCACTCAAAGGGTGCCTGGCAGATAATGCTACCTAGAATTAAGGTCACTTGGTGTTTCTTTTTTATGTTTTTAATTTTATTGTATTTCTGTTTTTGTACAATAAAGAATGATGTTATGTAATGTTAATATACCTTATGTGCTACAACCGACTGTACATACAAATTTATAAATTTAAAATGTGGGATTTTTAACGATTCTTTTTAAAGTGGAAAAATCTTTTTATGAGTTGCAGTCAAGTTTTTGTTTTTTAGTAATTGGCTTGTTAATATTCGTTGTTATAGCGGCAACAGAAATACGGCATCTGTGAAAATTTCAACTCTCTAACTATCACGGTTTATGAGATACAGCCTAGTGAAGTGACAGGTAGACAAACGGACGGACAGTCAGCAGTCAGTAATTAATAAGACCCTGTTTTGAACCCTTTGGGTAGGGAACCCTAAAAAAGATCCTATAAAAACGTTGTACTGCATGTCCTCTTCATTCAAAAATCTTCCAATGTCTTTGTCAAACTTTGACATTGTTTTTATTGAAAATGTCAACGAAATTACAAGTTTTTGGATGGTTTTTCGCCGCTTTTCAGTTCCACTAACAGAATAAACTTGGCAAAATGATGAATATTATCATGGGCCGCGTCACAAACAAATCCAGAAAAACATCAATGTGTGAATTTTAAAATTCTCCAGTCAAAATCTACAATACAAAAACACGAAAAGAAACAGCCCTTTCCGTATGCAAAATGTCTGAAAACACATCCGACACTTGTTATTATGGTCTATATAGCGATTTCGAAGGTATGTTATGTTTATCCTTAATTTCTTTTAACTGGCCTGATGGTGTAGGGTAGGTAAAGTACCCCTGCCTGCTACGCGAGGATTATGGGTTCCCCACAAGACACAAATATTTGTCAATTGCTTTTCGAAATTTGTGTTTAGTCTGGATATTTATTTACAACAAGCATAATAAATTAAAAATGTAAAAACACGACTGCATTTTGAGATAAAGCCTAGCCTATGACACTCGGGATCATTATATTCTTCCCATTCGAATCTTATTCAGTGGTTAACGAGTTGCAGCACTTTAAGGAATCGAACATATATAGATATACATGAACTCTAAAAACATTACCCTCCTTTTTTGGTTGGGTAGTCGTGTAAAAAGAAATTTAAGTATTAAAATCAGCTATCTAGTTCCCATAGTACTTACAAGTTTTGCTTAGTTTGGGGATAAATGGCGCTATGTGAATTGTCCAGGATACTATTCTAGGCAGGCAATGAACTCGCTATGAACTGCTATAAAGGAATTGTTCTGGCAACAAATCATCTTTAGCTGGTACTCATTACATGAGCCTATACAGCGGTCTACTGCTGATCTTAGGCCTCCTCCAGGGTAGCCATAATTCACGATCTCCGGTTTTCACTATCCTGTCACTACCAGCCAGCCGCCCGTTTCAAGTCCAACTCTTAAGAGGCCTATGCTATGAAACTACCGGCTACAAGTTTACAGGTGAAATTCGTAGTACATTGCGTGGCTGGTTAATATTCCTTGTCACAATGGCTAACCAACTACGCAATGAACATCAGATAGGTACTGTAAAGTTGTAGCCTGTAGTTTGGAAATACCGGGTACTGGTTCTCGTATTGACTGGCAAATTAATGGCGAGATGTTGTTACACTCGGTGCTTTAGATCATCTATTCTGCATCTTTGATTGCTAGAGAAAGTTCTATTCAAGAATACTCGAATGTTTCGTAAGTGTCTTACATACAAAACAAGGATTTCATTTACATGGAATAGGTTTGGGACACTAAGTCGGCGAACGGTCCGATGAATTCTGGTGTCAAGAGTTTTTCCACCGCCTACTACTAGTAGTAGGCCTCTGACATGGTGGTGTAACGACTGCTGTCTAAATAATCCTAGACAGCCACGGCGTAACGTGCCCTCCGAAGCACGGGACCATCTTTCTTACGGACAATCAGATGGCTCAGCCTGCAATGTCCTGTCCAGATTGGAAATAAATTCACAAAGTGATAATATCAACTGTGAGAATGTCCCACCGGGATTCGAACCCGGAACCTTTGCCGCAGGCAGCCGTACTACCACTGCGGATCATGAAAGCTTTAAACGTCACGATGTGTCGCTTTATTGCTACCAAATAGGCGTTGCTTTGCAAAAAACAAGGAAAATGACCAAATAATTCAAAATTACAGCCTGGATAGAACATGCTAAATTTAGCATTGCTATAACTCGTTTTTTGTTTCGAGCTTCAAATTCTTACCATGAGAAATGCCACCGTCTCAAACTCTCAAAGGAATTACTTCTTCTAGATTTTCCCAGCAGCCTCGAGAATGAATACGACTACACAGGCACCGTTTTAGAATTGATCGCAGCTGGCGTTATCCACTTCTTGTTTCTAGTAGTTCTCGGTCAAGTATGGTGCATTATTGCTAATAGAATGGTGGAGTTCAAGAAATCGCAGTAAATTACGATTATGTGAAAGATATTTGCCGTTGTAAGTATCGTTATAATTCTAGTAAGTCGAATAGAAAACATGATTTTGTAAATAGTCGTGATCGAAAAGCGACACCTAAAAGTATAACGAAAGTCTCACTCTTTTCAGCTTTCATGAATATTGAAACGCTATCATATCTATCTACTCAAATGATCACACTAATAACACAAAAAACTATTACAACGAAAAAAAGAGAAAATATTGAATTAATCTGAAAATTTATTCGAAAAATCGAACTTACAAAAACTGAAAAAGAATCATTTATCAAAGGTGATCCGTCTTACATGGATGATTCTGAATACCCTACAGACAACCCAGAACTAACCGCTATGTTTGAGAGCGAATCTAACTATTCTGCTTTACATGCAAGTACAGCAAAAGACGGTGGTGGTTGGCCAGTAAATTCCTACTTGGATGCGTTTATGGTAATATATCGATAATATAAACGGCAAGATAATAGAAATCGCTCTAGATCCGAAAAATCTTTTTCTTGGTTACTCTATTGTTGCATCTATCTTCAATTAGGAAAGTAAAGTTACAGATTTAAACCCGATCTTCTGCTTGGTAAAACAATATAATGAGTCTCTCTATCGTCTTGTCAAAACTTGCAATTTATATCAACATCCATTTGGTTTATCAGCTGCAGATTTTAAGGAAGTAGCAGAGGCACTATATGAAGTAATGTAATTTCCTCGTAGAACTGACGTCATGATTTTAGTTGAAAGCATTGTAAGAGGAGTAAACAATTCATACTCTTTTTAGGAACTCATACAAAAATACTTCGGCAAAAGCTGTTGCAAAGACCTGTTGTGCTGCACCGGATTGAACTTCGCACTGTTCCTCTGTGCTTTATTTGGTGGCCTTCTAGTACTGCTCCTAATGTACCAGACGATTAAATCCTATATCTGTGCTCCACCTTGCCGACGACGACGTTATTGTCCCCCGCGTAGAAGGCGATCATGTTGCGACTAACGGTTAGACGAAACTGATACCTATATTTTTTTGTAGATAAAGGTACCTACTACTAAGATATGTATAGGTCCCTCCCTCTCTTTGGGTGAAGTTATCGACCGTTTGTGATTAAAGTTATACGGGCCATTTTAGAGTAGATCCTAAATCATACTATAGGCAGAAATCTTAAGAAGAGCTTGTGATAACTTGAAACTAGATAAGCAACAACTTTCCCCAAGGAAGAATTGAGATATGACAAAAATTAATTCGAATCAGCTGATTGGCAATTTGGGAGGTCCACATATATTTTTATTTTATTTCGGGACATACATGGAGAAAGTTGTTTCTTATCAACAGCCCGTTTTGAGTTTTTTTTTCCTGTCGATCGGTTTTGGTCACTAGTACAATTTTACCCCTTATACAGAACCCCAAAAATTCTAATTGCTTGATCGCTGATAGACTATAACATATAATATCATCATCACCTCGCTAGATATGATTTCTTACTTATTGATTACAATCTTCTTTATCACTCATCACATCAGCCTAAACAGTCTGCTGGATGTAAGCCTACCCTGTGTACGCCATACGGCACGATCTTCCGTAACTACCAGCCGCCCTCTTTAAGAGACTCTGATAGTCCTGAATGGCTGGTAATTCTTTCTGAAACCCACTTATATGTAAATGATTGTCTACCTTCCAGTGAACATACCAACAGTGTCGTTCGGTCTAAGCTTGGCGTGGGTGTCGCTGGCCACAGGCACCAAGGCTGAGGAGCCTCAAGATGCCGTAGTTGGAGGAGCTGGGGCTACACACGCGGCTTCCATCATTGGAGTGCTGTTATCAGGTAACTTTATCCTTTACATACATATATCACGCCTATTATCCCTTGCGAGGTAGGCAGAGCGTAAACGGCAAAAACACAACACAAACACATCTGAAATATACTTGAGGGTCATTCGGAAAATTGTGTATCGCCATGGTGACAGGTTGCCAGCCCATCGCCTTAAATTGCAATACACACCCTCAAGTCCCTTAGTCGCCTCTTAGGACACCCACGGTAAAGAAATGGGGTGATGCTATTCTTAGCCGGCATCACACGACACTTTATCCTTTCAACCGCCTTTTCTCATCAACAGTCCGCCATAAAAGTCCAATCCTGACTAGTCACTGAAAACATTACTAAGGTGAGTGTTAGCGATGGGTGCATGGATTTATTCACAGGAAACACAGCTGCCAAATTCCAAGACTTATTTTTTATTTGCGTTTTACGATACGTAGGTTATTTAACCACACCTAACTTATCCTTAAGTCTTTAAAATCCCCTCTCCCTTAATGTTTTATAAACCGTCTCTCTCTTGTCATTGTCTTTACCCCTTCTATCTTCATTCTACCCTTTGATGTCTTTCAGCGCATTTCTATAAGACTGCATGGTAAAACATTACAACTTCAGTTACAAGTATATGTAATACTATAATCATAAATACTATAATCATAAATACATACATATAATCCCTTGCGGGGTAGGCAGAGCGTAAAAGGCCGCAAAACGGTAATTTACGCCACGTCTGACAAATATTTGAAGGTCATTCGGAAAATTGTGTATCGCTATAGTGACAGGTTGCACAACCCTTAGTTGCCTCTTACAACTCCCACGGGAAAGAAATGGGGTGATGCTATTCTAAGCCGGCATCACACGGCGTAAATAAATAAGTACTATAATAATATATGTATTTTCCGGTCCACAGCTGCAGCTTTGAAGACTGGCCGCAAGCCTCCATTGATCGCGTCATCAGCAGCATTCGCGCTGTGCTGGGGTCTTAAGATCCACGGTGGATATTGGAGCATCGTGGTTGCCAGGTTGGCGGCAGGACTAGCTGGAGCTGCCGCTTGGACTGCCGCACCATTGATGGGAAGAGAGGTAAGCAATGGAAAGAACGAAAAAAAGTAAGGGAGCTTTCTTTTGACTGAGCCGATGGCGTAGCGGTACTTGCTTGCTACGCCGAGGATCGTGGGTTCGATCCCCACGAGATACAAATATTTGTTAAGCTATTTGCAGTTATTTGTGTTTAGTCTGGGTGTTTGCTAAGTATAATATGTATTTATTTCCAAAAAAAGTATATAAGTATTAATATCAGCTATTTAGTTCCCATATTACAAGATTTGATTAGTTTGGGACTAGATGGGTCTGTGCGAATTGTCTAGAATATTTATTTTATTTATTTGCCATTATGACCTTTATGACCGAATTTTAAAATGCTGTCTGTCTAAACTTCATAGTGTGTCCATCTATTGCGTTGATGAACTATCCAATGACCACAAGTCTCGGAACTCCTTAACGAGTTAATATGTCTCTGTCATGTTTCACTAATAATGATTCATTTTCCATATTTTAGGTGTCTTCTGGACCTGTTCGCGGTGCAGCAGCCGCAGCTCCCGTGCTAGCTCACAACTTCGGATTCCTGTTGATGTATGCTGCATCTGATGCAGGGTTGCCACACAAGTAAGTGCTTTGACCAGAGTCTAGCTGCTTTGAGTCCATTGCTAGACATATACGCCTCCAATTTAGAGGATTTCGTCTTCGCAGTAATCCAGAATTTCTATCTTTTAGTTGTCTCTTGCGGGTATCTCACCCAGCAATACGTCAACGGCTACAACAATCCACTGCCAGACAAAGGCCTGTGCTATTGACACAGAACCACACCTCGGATACTCCATACATTGGACTCATTATAGACAACTGTCACATTATAGACAACTGTCACAAAAATTTGTGCGTGTGTGTGTATGCAAGTTAGGGATAACAACTGAAAATATTGTGAGTTCACGACATGGCTCAATGCAACTGTTGTCTAATGCCTTATTAAGTTTATGCAGTATTTTATTTACAATCTACAAAAAATAAACTTAGTAATACACTTTTCCAAACTTCCACACCTGCGATTGCAGGGTCCAATACGAAGTCAAATTCAATACCAGAACGTAATACGGCTTAAAATGTTTTTTTTTTATTTAACACGTGAGCAGTTGTTCCGATGTCGTACAGTTGTTGTTGTTGAACAACTGCTGAACAACAACCGGACGACATCTGAACAATAACCGAACAACATTTGAAAAACAACTAATCAGCAACTGAACAACAGCTAAACAAAACCAGCTGAACAACAGCTGAACAACATCTAAACAACAACTGAATAACATCTAAACAACACATGAACAACATCTAAATAACAGCTGAACTACAACTGAACAACAAACCAACAATACTACTTCTTTCTTTTTCGTGTGGGACACCGAGTCGTCGAACGACACGATGAAAAAAATTGTTTTAAAGAAAGCGCTATAACCACAAATAGTTTTTTTTAAATTGTGTGCTTTACAGTAAGTACTTCAATGGCAGGGAGGGACTCCATTTTGGCCAATTGTAACTGGTGACATGCACGAAAATAATAAAAACAGTCAGTCTTTTGCATCTTGCTTTTATACTTGCATATGCTAATGAAGCAAATTGAATAAGATATAATTATTTTCGTTCGTCTAAAAGTAAAATATTGTGTTGGTTTTGTAGCTTATAGTGTAATAGCTGTGGCTATTGACACCCAGCACACGGGGTAAATTCATCTCATAGAGGCTGTTATTATTAATTGTACCTAAAGCATATTCATCTTTTGTTTCAGGGTCATCCTATGGTGCTGTCTAAGTGTCTCTTTGTTCCATTGTATCGCTTTTCTTCTTGTGCCAGAATCGCCTCCGTTCCTTGCTGCCAGCGGTAAATTGAAGGTAATTTACAGACTTTTACAATTTATTGGCTATTATAATTGCTAAGTATGTTGGCTGCGTTCTTGCATAAGAATTACACAATAGCAAAAAAAAATCTTGCGGCCATTACAGGGCGGGCAATAAGGTTGGGTGCAATTTGTAAGGGCTTGCATTAGAAAACAATGCATTACTCAATAATGTTCTTTATTGCTACAGATTTAAGATGAAATGGAAATTTATTCTGCATAAATAATATTGTTTAGATGTCGACTATGACGTCTCAGCATTGTTATAAGTTTGGAGTAAAATTTTCCGATTGAACAGTCACAACTTTTGCTCGATATTTAGTCCCTTTAAATGGTGATTTCGCATCAAGATTGACACAATATCTGACCATGATTTAAGTTAGCCTCATATAAAATAAACTAAAATAAATAAAATAAACTATAATTTAACCTGGTAGGGAAGCATATGTATTGTTATAATTAGATGTACGCTCACTCTCGCATACTATTGTATACCTGATTGAACAACAAGTTTATAATCATAACAAAGTCAATATCAAATAGATGCGCTTTAGTTTTAAGGAAATAACGATATAACAAAAATATTAGTAACCATGATTTGTAAGAGGTAAAATGTAGATCAAATAATAAAAAATCTGTATGAATGAAAACTCATGATGACTAAAATTTTATTTTCAGTAAATGATACGGTGCTACAGTTGTTTTCAAATGCGAAGTGCCTTATTCGTGGATATTGGCTAAGTTTGATCGTTTTTTAAACCGATTGAACAGTTTTGTCAACCCTAACAGATGTGGCAGCTCGAATTCTTAAAAAATATATTGATACGGTAGATTCGAACATTTAAATCCGTTTTCAAATATTTTTGGCGTTTAAACTAGTTTTGATCTTACCATAGCTATTATTTATTCTGTGCCATAGAGGTCCAAATAATTAGAGTTAACGGTAACGGTAGAGTAAACGGCAAAAAAATTGCACTTGATCACTAAATAAACCATTATCAAATAAAACTCCATGAATCTATGAACACAAAAACCCATAATTTGTTATGATTGAACAATAATTAGACGTGATAATGGAGTTCTTGAGTGCACTCAACCTTATGAATGAAATTATTATTTGCTAGCGGTTTCAGTCGGTACTTACCGTTTTTCCGTGGGAATAAGGCCTTTATTTTTCTTTCGCATTTTAGGCACTGGTTTTAATTTGAACCAGCGACATCTATCGATGGGGTTCATAACTTGTGGTTCCTTTTTGAGTAGTAGGCGCTACAGAAGCAACTACCTCTCTGAGATAAGATTTAAGAGTATCTCAATAAATAAAAATCGTGGTGGCTATAATTTTTTTTTTCTTCCAGGAAGCACGTGCATCTTTAGCTTGGCTGCGTGGTATTCCAGCCGACAACCCTCAGTTGAGTAGCGAGATCGAAAATCTACCACCAATTGAGGATACCACTGAGAATTCCTTCACTCTCATAAAAGAAGTTTGTAAGTCTAAATTCAAAATATAGGTACTAACTTCATTTTATGAACAGACAAGTTTGAATTTCCATAAATTAGAGTCGGTAAAGTATAATAGTTTTTATAACAAACGTAAGACATGATGAAATAATCAGTAAAGACTCAAAGTATTCAAGATGCTGAGGAACGAACAATACTTTATAAAAAAAGAAATGAGATCTCATCAAAAACATTACCATGTTATGTCTCCAAGTCTCGCTACTCAGCCCTTCTACCGTAAACAGAAGTGAGAACCATTGTAATTTCAACTTAGTATAAATCAATATAAATATATTGGGTTAGCCTTCCACATCTTCTGAGTTTTAAAGGAGACACTTGTCATACATAAAAAGTAATAATTTCTAAAGAACCCAAAAACTCATAATTTTTAATGATTATTTGGAACCTTTCAAACTCTTCCTTCCAGGGACCAACCGCCAACGTCGCCGCGCCCTCCTCCTGTCAGTTATAGCCGTGGCAGGGCAAGAGTGCTGCGGTCTATTAGCACTGATGCAGTTTGCGGAGCAGGTCTTCGCTGAAGCTTCTGGTACTGCATCATCAGGAGCGTCACCAGCCCGTAACGCCCTTATTTTAGGGGCGGTGCAGTTGATCGCTTCAGGATTGGCGTTGTACCTGGTTGAACGAGTGGGGAGACGAGTAAGTAACATTTTTGCGCAAAGAAGAAATTCTGCGGAATTTTGGTTTGATGACTTCTATAGTGTTAACTGATGGACGTCTACCGGCAGTCACAGGTCCTGTGATGGCTGTCCGTCCATCCCACATAAATGCAGCATCACTTGGAGATTGTATTCTTACTTCACTGATTTAGTAGTGTTTTGCTATTTTCCCCTATCTGGAGTGTTGCCATTCCGCAATCTATCCTGGTTCATTTTCATATCTATTTCACGTAGAGTGTCTTTGTCAGAGATGTCTTCGGCAGAGCGATACTTCACTTTCCCAAAAGAGTTCTGTTTAATATAATTCTAACCTTGTGTTTTCTTTCTTTCAGCCTCTGATAGTCTGGACAGCTGTGATATGCGCTGGTTGCCTAGTGACGGGCACAACACTGGCGTGGGTCGGTGGCAGTGCAACTTGGCTGGCCGTGGCTTTAGCAGGAGCAGTTGCTGCAGACTCGCTCGGCATGCAGCCGGCACCATATGCGCTGTTGGCAGACATGTTCCACTATAGAGTATGTATATGGACAATACGAGACTAGATTAGTACTGCAGGCAGAAATTTATTAGCTATTCTTACGCACCTGACAAACGGGGTTTCATATTTATTATGCGTTTTTAAAATAATCACGCTTTGGTGGAAGGTTAAATGAAGATGCCTTGGGTATATTTCATAGGGTAAATGGGAAAAAGTCAATTTTTACTATCCTCAAAACATAGGCTGAATCCGTGATGCTAAACGTATATTCTTCTTTTACAGTACCGAGGCTGCGCCCTTCTTGTGGCAACAGGTGCATCAGCAGCTGGAAATGCACTTGAAGTAGCTCTCTTTGGAGCAGCTGCGACCGCTGGTATGCATGCAGCGCTAGGCCTGGCTGCAGCACTTACCATTGCCTACGCCTTGTTCGCCATATTCGCTATACCTGAAACCAGAAACAAGGAACCAGAGGAAATATACGAATCTTTTGGTTGTAAAAAAGACAAAAAGAATAAAGATTTAGAAGCGCCAGATGTTAAAAAAGATGATGAGAAGTCGAGAAAACAATCTAATGACAACGAAGCCAAAGAGATATTTGATGCGCTATACGCTAAAGATTCCAACAATAAAGAAATTACAATAGAAAATGATAATTTAACAAAACTACCCGAAATTGACGTTACTTGTGAAGCAAAAGTAACAAATGTGAAAGAAAATACAAATAAAATAGAAAACAATAACCAAAATTCACCAGAAATACACGAGAATGATTTACTAAACGTACAAGAACGATTAAGTAAACGTGTTAATTTCAAAGATGATACTGGAAAGGTATCAGAAAGCAACGACACTGAAAATAAACAAGAAATTAGTAATATAAAAACCAACACGGATAATCTTATCAAATCAGACAGTGTAAGTGAAGTGAAAAATAATAGTAAAAATAGTAGTAATACAGAGACTCAATAGACACCCTTGTAGTTTAGTAAGCCATACTATATAAATTAAAATTATTCCGTTTTATGTAAGTTAGTTTTATACATTTGATACGCCTGTACTTTTAAATTATTATTACTATGTACTTTTAATAAACTATTTGCACATAATAATGTTGCTCATTCAGAAATTATTTTTGTTTTTTCTTGGGGCTAAATGTCACTGCAGCAATTTTATTTGATGTTGTAATTTGCAATGGTAAGCAAATACTTACTTTTCAACTTAAAAAAAGAATCGCTGCCTGGAAATGCCATCTTGTACATCACTTGTAGAGTCAGTTCAGCTTTGATGGTCCCATGCTACAGACTTTCCAATGTCAAGTATAGCCGTCTCTATAGAACATTCCGAACCAACGTGTATATTTCAAATCTTTGAAAGACTTCTTCTAAAGAACTAATACTAATACGTCTTGGAAGCTAAAGAAAGTAAGGTTGGCTGGCATTAAAGTAAGATACAAAATTCAGTTTGAAAATGTTTATTTGTGTTTAGCATTAGAGTCCCTGAGCTGTCTAGCGAGCCACGAGATGCCATCCTGCAGACCAGCTCCAGAGACCGCGCTGGTCGCGCAGATGTGCCACGGTTTGTCCAGGATACGCTCCAGACCTAAAGCTGTGGAAATCATTCAAGGCTTTAAATAAATTAGACAACAAAATATATACTAAGGTTTGAAGAGTGAAAGGCTCTTATTGGCGGCCACGCGTTGGCTTTCTACCGGGCGGACCGACGTCTTTGTAAAGGTTGGCATTAATGTATTAGCGCCTGGGGAGGCCCTTTTTTAGAGTAAAATTTTACCTACTTCTATTTAGTGCATAGTTCGTTCAGGGTGTTTTATACATTTAGTCTGAAAGAGTGCCTGAGATTTAAATAATATATACGAAAGCTAAATGTATACCAATAGGCGTTCATTGTTTTAACATTTCATTATCATCTACAATATCATTTTATATACCATAACAGTGCGCTGTTTTATCGATTTATGCCAAACCAACGACCTATGCCATATTCATCGCTCTTCGCATAAGAGAACTGGTGTAAGAGATTGTGTTAACAGAAAACACTTCTACCCATTCCTTGGATTTATGAGTTATCATTTATCATTAGTAGATCGTCTAAATATAGGATACCTGCAGCCACATGTGCAGCCGGCAGTGCATGCGGAGCGTCGCTCTTGTTCGCGCAGACCAGAAGCGGAATGCGTCGGGAACAGATGTCGGGATGAGACAGAGTCAGGTCCAACTCCTCGCGGGCTACCACTGGAACACAACAGACATCAAGTTCATTTATAGGTGGTAGTTTGGGTAGTAATTGTTCGACAAGTCCTTTCTTGGACATTTCGTCGCCATGGATCCGTACACGGAAGCGTAGCGTTCACTTTGTGGCATGTGATTACTGCAACACGGTTTACGATTCAACAATGAAGTTCCTCTCGCTACAACCACCTACAACTACAACTGCTGGACGTGGTTTTGTTGCATTCACAGAAAAGGCTGCTCCTGTTTCTTAAATGTTTTTTTCTTTCGCCTTTTCAATCTCCCACGGGTAGAATTGGGGTCTAGTACTTTTCTAAATCAGCATCACACAAGAACGTTACCAAGTCGCAGATGATCAGCGGCATCCACTACAAATATTATGGCGTGGGTTAGTCTGTAATGTCGCTCCCACAGAGCTCGATGCCGTGCTGCTCCTGACACATCCCATGCACTGAACGATACTCCGCCACCTGCAAATGTTATTGATTTTACAAAAATGGGCTCCGTATATTCTATGGGTATTAAAAAACTCTCACAGTAGTAATGAAGGACCTCCGATTCGTATGACTGTGGAGAATTCTGGGTCCATCATTTAAGTACTCTGTTTCAATCAGGAGCAAATCCCACACTGACAGTGACATACACAGCAGAATATTACCACAGTACACATATAGCGAAGCCTATTTAATATACTTTATTAATATAATGAAGATTGTCGTATTGCAAGCCTGTTGTTTCTTAGAAAATCTGGATGGGTTTAAGCTCTACTGTGGTACGTACTTTGAAACTTATCAGGAGCGTTTGCGTTCGCATTAGTAGTAGGGACAGCATCAGGAGGTCTCAACGCCTTCAGCAGAGCCGACTTCCCGGAGTAGTCCAATCCCAGCACTAGCACTGTCACCTCAGTGTGTTTCGGCCCGAGCAGGCCAGAGATTTTGCCTAGAAGACCCATTCTGCGATAAAAAGAAAAAGGCCGATAGTTTCGCAAAATTATTAAACACCCAAGCTAAATTCTAAATTGAAAATTATCCATGACCTCGATTGATTTCGTGACTTTACATTTTTACTTATTTGGTGCTGTTACCTTTGGAAACGTTACTTAATTTTTTAGGTATGAAATCATCTAATTTACAATCAAATAGTTTTATTATGCTTAAGTAAGTATCTACCACGGTAGGTACTCATCTTGCCAAAGCAATAACTTTTGACTTGTTAACTGTTTAAATTACTACGTACTCAGTATTGTCAGGTGCAAAAAAAAAGAAATAGTTCTCACACTTCAGCAAATAATTCTGTTTAAGTTCCGTTATCCGTTTATCTGTTTATCAAGGCTCTACAGTGACCACAAAAATCAGCAACTCTAACACCAGGCTTTATTTGCAGGGTTCATCGGGTCGGTCGAAGATTCGATGTCAAGAATATGAAAATTAGTTCAGCAGGACTTGAATACTTCGTTAGATTAGAATCGATGGTAGCATTTTACGGTGTCATGGCAACAGAAAGTTCAACATGGTAACTATCAGCGCGCCGCCGCCAATACTTACTTCGTGGTAACTATAACCTAGTCCAAATAATCTGTGCTATGGACTTTGTTCTGTGGGTGGCACCTTAGTGGCTCGATCCACTCTCTATGGTAGTTCCGCTACTCTGAAAAAGATGGCGCTATGAGAGAGCTTTTTCGTGGCTTTTTCAGAGCAATTATTTATTACGAAGTTTTTATCTTTTTACACGTTTTTACTTTTATTAAATCTTTGTATTGTGTCTTTCAAATCGTTGTTTTTATTTACAGGAAAAAATAGCCCAGGAATTTTACTGTTGGATTAAATAATAATTTAGTATCTATATTTTTTTGAGTTTTTTATTAAATAATAGTGCTCTCTTCTTTTATTTGTATTTATCTTATTAGGTACACTCAACTCAACTCAAATCAACTAAAGAGTATTCTAATAGCGCACTTATCTTTGCTAAATAGTTTTGTTACAAATTATAAGATGTATCACAATGATAAATGATGACAACATAAAAAATCTGCCAAGCGCGAGTCGGAATGGATAAATTGAGCTTTTTTACTTCTAGTCATAATTTCCCATGGACATATTTGTATCCGAGAAAATTGGGAATATTCCCCAAGAATTTATTATTTTTATTTTCAATAGGTATTAGTGTCTATAATCACTAGCTAAAGCAAATCTTTAAGTATCATTTACTTGTCAAAATGCACCCTACAGAAATACATGCCTACAGCATATTATTATTCGAATTGGTAATCCCTGCCGTGCCGTGCTGCCGTGTGATGCCGGCTTAGAATAGCATCACCCCATTTCTTTCCCGTGGGAGTCGTAAGAGGCGACCAAGGAACTCAAGGGTGCGTAATGAGCGTATTGAAATTTTAGGCGCTGGGCTGTCAACCTGTCACTATGGCGATACACAATTTTCCAAATTACTCTAGAACATTTGTCAGACGTGGCGTAAATGTCCGTTTTTTGCGGTCGTTTAAACTCTACCTACCCCGCAAGGGATTATAGGTGTGATATGTGTGTGTGGTAATCCCTACTCTCTACATTATTTTACTATAAAATACCTATAATAATCGTATTTTGCCGCATTCTGATAAACATACATACATACATACATACATAAATCACGCCTCTTTCCCGGAGGGGTAGGCAGAGACTACTTCCTTCCACTTACTACGATCCTGGCATACTACTTTCGCCTCCTCCACATTCATCAATCTCTTCATGCATGCTCTTCGGTTTAGGGTACTCTTGACCTGACCTTTCTTTAGGACGTCCCCGATTTGATCAAGGTACGTTCGTCGAGGTCTTCCCCTTCCGACGTTCCCATCCACACTTGCCATATACACCTCTTTCGTTAATCTTCTTTCATTCATCCTCTCTACATGACCAAACCATCTAAGCATACCCTTTTCTACACCAGTCACTACGTCTTCTTTTATACCACAACGTTCCCTTATCACGCTATTCCTTATCCTGTCACTCAATTTTACGTCAATCATACTTCTTAACGCTCTCATTTGTACTGCATTTATTCTACTTTCATGCTTTTTCTGCCATACCCAACTTTCACTCCCATACATAAGTGTCGGAACTAACACCCCTCTATGCACAGCCAGACGAGCCTTATCAGAGACTTTCTGGCTGTTCATAAAAGCGTGCAACGCTCCATTCACCATGTTTCCGGCATTCACCCTTCTTTCGATGTCACTTTCACACTTTCCATCTGATGTGAACATGGAGCCCAAATACACAAACTCTTTCACTTGTTCCACCCTCTCTTCTTCTATCATAATTTTACACTCTGTCATATTTTCCTCTTTCTCAAAAACCATTGCTTTCGTCTTACTTACATTCACTTTCATTCCTTTCTTTTTCAAAGCCTCAGTCATAATATTTACCATCTCCTGCAACCCTTCAGCCGACGACGCAAGGATAACTTGGTCATCAGCATAGAGAAGACATTTGACGAGTAAACCATTCATTCTCAGACCACATTCACTCTCTTTCAAATCCGCCAAACAACTATCCATGAATAGATTGAACAGCCACGGTGACGCAACACATCCCTGTCTAACACCTTTCTCGATGTTAAAAAGTTCACTGTACGCCCCGTTTATCCTGACACAAGCACTGGAATCCTTATATAAGGATTTCAGTGCTCGTATCAAGATACTGCTCACCCCATGCATGGATAGTGCCGACCACAATTCATTCCTCACCACTCTGTCATAGGCCTTTTCCAAATCCACGAATGCGCAATAGACTTTCTGGTTTTTGGCCAGGAATTTTTCAGCTATGCAGCGCAAGGAAAAGACCTGATCCGTACATCCCATCCCCTTACGAAATCCTGCCTGAGCATCCCATACTTTCTCATCCGTTTCTTTCATCACTCTTTCAATCAACACCTTTGCATACAGTTTGCCGACGACACTGAGGAGGCTTATACCGCGGTAATTTTTGCAGTCCAGCTGTGACCCTTTTCCTTTATATAATGGCACTATTACAGCCTTGCACCAATCAGTTGGCACTCGACCGCTTCTCCAACAAAGGTTAAAAAGGAGGTACAGCTGACTAGCCACAACGCCTTCGCCAGCCTTCAGCATTTCGACCGACACTCTATCATACCCTGCAGCTTTACCAGATTTCATACTTTTTAACGCTTTCACAATCTCATCCATTTCAATCTCACTTTCGTTCTCAATTTCATTCACTTCTGCAGTAGTTATTTCTTGCGCTAGATCTTCTTTCTCAAATAAGCTTTCAAAATATTCCTTCCATCTTTTCAACACACATTCCTCACCTTTTATTACACTACCATCCTGGCTTCGAATCCTACTCAACTCGGACGACGTGGTTTTACTTCGAGCTGTCCTTATGGATTTCCAGAAAACTTTCAAGTTGGAACGAAAGTTTTCCGATAGCCTCCTGTCAAATTCATCCTTATTCTTATCTTTCATTTTATCAACAGTCTTTTTAACTACATCCTTCACACTTTTATACTCCTTTCTTGCTTTCTCTACATCTTCATCCGTCGCTTTTAACATTCTTCGGTTAGCTTTGGTAGCTAACCAATCCAACCATGCTTTCTTCTTCTTCTGCACAACTTCTTGTACCTCTTTGGTCATCCACGCACTCCGTTGTGTTTTCCCTTTCATCCTTTTTGAAACTCCACACACTTCTATCGCGACATCCACAACACCTTTCTTAAATCCTTTCCATCCTTCTTCAATGTCAGACATCTCCTCTTGGTTGTTAAATTTCTCTTTCAATCTTTTAATATACTCCTTTTTTACCTCTTTATCTTGCAAATTTTCTACTTTCACTCTTTCCAACGCACTACTTCGCTCAGTTACCCTGTGCCGCCACCGTTTGAAGAGACCACTTATTCGAGATAGCACCAGGAAGTGGTCTGTGTCAATACCAGCACCGCGGTACACTCGAGTGTCTACAACTTTACTCTTCAATCTTTCATCCACAATCACTAAATCAATCATTGTTCTTGATGCACCTTCCGCTCTTGTATAAGTGTGGATCTTTTTGTGTTGAAACATTGTATTCGACACAAAAAGATCCCACTGCAAACAAATCTCTAACACACTCTTTCCATTCTCATTTACTCTTTCATCACCAAACGTACCAAGAACCTTATCATACCCATCTCGCTTTATTCCTACCCATCCATTAAAATCTCCCAGCATAATAATTCTTTCATTCGCCTTGCAGTTTTTCAAAACATCTCTCACATTGTCCCAAAACTCCTCATTTTCCTTTTTTGCTTTTGTGGAGCCACCCGAACCCACATCCGTCGGTGCATAGACACCTAGGATAAAGATTCGAGTGATTCCGACCTTCAGCCTAATCCAGAGGAGTCGAGGGCTCACACATTCGAACTCAGTCACGCATTCAGCCATTCGTGCGGAAAGAATCACGCCGACTCCTTTACAGCCTCGGTCGGAACTAGAAACCCCAGACCAATACGCTGTGTAAAGGCCATGTTCCGTCGTGTCGCAACCTTTCCGCTTCGTCTCATTCACACACAAAACATCTATGCGCCTCTTATCCATCATCTGACATACTTCATCTATTTTATCCACCATTCCTCCCCTAACATTCATCGTAGCAAAGCGGCTCTCAGTAGCCCGCAATCCGCACCCGACAGGAACGAGACGTGATGAGTTGCGAACTCCTACATCGCCGCCATATAGATTTTGGTTCGAATTTACAATCATTGCGTTCCCACGAGAAGCTAGGGAAATTTAATGTCGATCCTGGCAGAGCCCCGCATACCAGGACAAGGTTAGCCTGAATCTGGGGTCACCCGGTCCCAGGGCAAATCGGCACGCTAAACTAGGCACGCCCCTAGCTATGCATCCATCGGCGCGGCAGACCTTGGATTGGCGGAGAGGTAAGGAGTAAGGAAGGGGAGGGAAAGAAGAGAGACAGGACTTTGTGACTTGGGAAAGGATGAAAGGTTACGGATACTACTACCTCGGAGGACAAGGTTTGAGGCCGTAGTAGCTCGGGAAGCCGGGGTCGCATACCCGTAATATCAAAACCTAGCCACCGGGCAGGCAGCTTGGCTGTATATCCCCTGATAAACATACACCACTGTATTTGATTTTGTGTTGCCTACCCACTGACTTTACTTCAAAAAACACTTAAATTGTTAAATTTTGTAAAATTATTTTATATTTTCAATGTTTCTATGTTTCCGGGGAATATTCCTCGTGCCCGGGAAAGTTACTGGGAATATTCCCAATGTAACCGGAAACGGCACATTGCTAGTAGCAGCTTACCTGTTTACATGCTCGCGCTGCCCACTTCCCTTACTATTCCTGCCCATAGCGCGAGTGTCTGAACACGGCATAAGGTATTATCCATCGAAGTTTTTAATATTTCCTATCTATGGGACTGAGCTTACAGTAGGATACGAAGATATATTTTTCAAGATATCAGTAGGTATATAAACGTAACCGAAAAAACACTGTGTCCGATATTGCTCAAATTCGCTAAACTTACATTTAATTTGTGCGATCACTTTCAATCAACTAAGTTTAGAAAAGGGTTGGAGATATCTAAGTCCTGTCCAGTAAAAATGACAATGGGTGTCGCCTTATTTTGACAGATATCAACAGTATCGTACCAACAGTTCTTATTTCTAAGTTAATTTGTTCTTACTAAGCTAGCAACTTATTCCTCTATAATAATTGGTGTTTTATGTTTTAATATTTTAATATTCTATCAAAAATTTTAAGTGAGTAAAATAATCTTAAAATAATTAATTGTAACTAATTGACATATATTAAGATTATTGATATTATTATTTTTATATTTCTAATAAGTTTTATACTTATTTATACACTTTTGTTGTGTACATCTGGCTTCTCGGAAGACCAGCGTTACAGGCAGCTCACTCTGCTTGTAACATATGCTGAGTGGAGACCTTTTTTAGTCGCATAAGTACCTACATTTCAGTTATCTGTATTTTAGTTTAGTGTCTAATTGAATGTGACTAAAATAAACGTTTTTATCTTATCTTATCTTATCTATATCACGTATTTTGTGTCAAATAATTATTAGAAATGACATGACTAAGATATCTCCCATCCTTTTCTAAACCTATTTGTTGGAAAGTGACAGCACAAATTTAAGGTAAGTTATTAGAATTGTATATCCCGAATTCAGGCTATTATCAAACTACATTTCATTTGATGTTCATTGCGTAGGCGGTCAGCCATTATGATACCAGGAATATTAACCGGCTACGTAATATGCCTACTAAGAATATCACCCGTAGACTTGTAGCCTGTAGTTTCATAACATAGGACACAGAAAATGTATGATTGCTAGAACATAAACAACAGTTCAGGACCTCCTTTATATGTTACTTTTCCTTTTTTATCAACGCTTGTTTCTTTCGAGAATCTGTCTATTAGCGTGTGTCAATCTGTCAATCATTTTCTCAATTACCGAAATAAAACAGAGAAGACAGTCCTTCTCGTCTTTCTTGAATATTTCGTATTCCTTATAAATAGAGTACCTCACCTAAAGTTGTAAGCCGTAGTTTCCCGCGTTGTCGTGACGACGACGTCGCGTCGCCGCGTCGCGCCGGCCGGCAGTCGCGACGATAACAGCGTCGCGCCGCGACGCATTCAGTTTTGCCGCCAAAACTTCACAAATGCGTTCGTAATGTAAACTACGGAAATCGAGTGTTTTGAGTGAAAAGTTTCACTATTGTGAACGAATTGGAGTTGTAAAATATGTGATCTGTAAACGAACCAGTGTCTCTATAGTTTTCAGTGTTTTAGATTAAATAAGCATGAGCAGGCGCGAAAACCTGACTGAAGCTAGTTTTTGATGCCCTCTCTACCCCACAAGAAAACAAATGTGACTTGACGTGATTGTGAAAGTTTTGGATTTTTGTGAAATATAAATATCTGGTTTCCAAGTTGAACGGTAAGTCAATCATCTGTTTATTTAGTTACTTGTTTTTAAACGAGATGGTCTGAGTCTGAACTTAGTAGTATAATTTTTGTATTGATTGCTTAGCTAGGTTTCTGCTGATTACTTTAAGCGCAACGTAAATTTAGATTAAATAATTAAAATTTTGCGTTGTTATTTGGACACCCGAAGTGCAGATTTGATAAAAACCAAGTTACTATAAGTGTTAAATAAATCAGATACGTCAACCGCTGCATTTTTTAAAAACTCTAGCGCAACTGAAGTACCCCCCCCATAAGAAAAATAACTACCAGCAACCGTCTACTTCTTAGGGTTCTTAGGGTTCTTCTTAGGTTGTTGTTTCACATGCAATAAGTAGGGTAACCTGAATAAATTCACAAAGAAAAAGATATGCTTTTTTATTGATTGTGTATGGGTATTGAAAATCTCTGAAACTGAAAAACAAACAAAAAATTATCGTTAGAACAGTCAGAAATGTACACAATACCTTTGGTACCTGACTAATAAAGGTTACTTTTTTCTGCGGAACAATGCCTCTCTACAGTTTATAGGGATAGGGACTTATCTTGTCAAATCTGACAAATCAGTTAAACGGCCTAATATAAAGGTAATGAATAATAAGAGTGACATTAGCAAGGCCTTTCTACTTTAATATTGGCTCGAGCAAGTGTTTTTTACACTGATTACGTTTTAAGCCCAAAAAGTATTCGCTAAATAGAATTTGTTTTATTCGTGTTCTATTGATCATATAACACGGCCTTGATAGCAATTTGTATAACTGTTGAGGAAAAATTTGTCCGCTTCATTTAAAGTATAAAAGCTCTTGCATTGGAAGTAAAATAAAACCTACTTTCATAAAATATAAAAATACAAGTGCCTAAACTTACAGACTCTCGTAAGTTTGTTATTTATTGCTAACTTATTTCATAAACTTTCAAAGTTTTATAAGAATAGGTAGAGTCTTAAATTTATCAGTAAAATATAGTTAGGAAAGAAGTAAAAGTTTAGGAAGATGAAGGTATGACATGTTCATTATGTACACATACATACATATACATATCACGCCTAATATCCCTTGAGGAGTAGGCAGAGCGTAAACGGCCGCAAAAAATGACTGTTTTTTGCGCCCATCTGCGCTCTGCCTACTCTGCAACGGATAATAGGCGTGATTATGTGTATGTATGTGTACATAATAAACATGTCATACCTTCATCTTCACAAATTTGTACTTCTTTCCTAACTATATTTTAAGTTAACTGTTTTTGAGTAAACTGTAAATATCACCTAAGCTTAGTAGCATCAAACGAAATAATAATTACGGTCGTAATAATTTTACGATTGATTCATTTGCATACTAACGATAAAAGGTCGTCTTAATAGTATCATACTTAACTTGGTCGTAAAAATATAATATACTTCTCTTTACATTGTATCGCAAAATAAATAGAAATACTAGAAATGTACCTTCTAAATTACGAAATCAGAGTTTTCTTTTACAATTATACACTCAAACTCACAGCATGTAACATTAATTATGAAGTAGATATGAGACAATGTTAATCTTAGTTATTACATCATAAATATATCACGCCTTTATACCTTGTGGGGTAGGCAGAGTGAGAACAACCGCAAAAATTGCTGTAGCCTAAAATTTTAGCACACATGAAACCCTAAATTCCTTTAGTCGCCTCTAAAGACCGCAGGAAATTAATGGGGTGATGCTATTCCAAACCGGCATCATACGGCATTTATATCTCTTAATTAACCCCTAAAAATATGAATAAGTTGCTTAGATTTCGTATCAAGGTACCTATAACCTATTATTAGTGCCATTTCTTCTGTAGAAAGCTCCATTTCAATTTATGCAATCGTTTACATACACATACATTCATATATCACGCCTATAATCCCTTGCGGGGTAGGCAAAGCATAAATGGCCGCATTAAACGGACATTTACGCCACGTCTGACAAACATTTGAGGGTCATCCGGAAAATTGTGTATCGCCATAGTGACAGGTTGTCGGCCCATCGCCTAAAATTGCAATACACACCCTCGAGTCCCTTAGTCGCCTCTTACGACTCCCACGGGAAAGAAATGGGGTGATGCTATTCTAAGCCGGCATCATACGGACGGACGGTGTTTACATGCACACCAACATATAATACACACGAAAGCAGTCTACTTCAACACCCACAATAGTCCACTGCTGGACATAAGCCTGATCATGGGACTTGCTGGGTATTTGCCTAATGTACCCACCACGCTTGGCAGGTGGATTGGCGAGCGCAGTGCAAGCTGTTTTATTCACAGAGAACGCTGCTGCCAATTCCCTAGATTCATCACATACACTTATAATATCAGTAGGAAATAGAATAATTATTCATATCAAAGAGGTAATTAACCCTCTCCATATTCATGAGGGTGGAGAGTAGACCATGGAAGCAAGATTAAATTGTTCACCACTCAGGGGCATTTTTACCGACGCAAAAAATAAGGATAGTGTCAATTCAACAGGGTCTATTTAAAACACATAGAACCCTTGATTTTTTTAAATTTAATTTATTTATTGTGTACTTAAAGATGTTACAATAATTTACTTTAATATTCTCGCCAAACTACGACTTTACTTTAGTCACCTTCTACAACACCCATGGGAAAGAAATGGGGTGATGCTATTCTAAGGCGACATCACTTAGCGGCACCCTCACCTGTTTTCAATTTTATTATTAATCCAGAGCAAACTTGTTTCTCTTGTGCAATAAAGTATATTGTATTGTAACTTTTAAAATCCAAGACGGACAAACTGTTGGCCTAAACGTTTTTTTTTTATTATACCTTGCTATAAGCTTATATCGGTATGCGACTTTAAAATCACCAAAACGGAAAAGAGTGGCCACCATAAACCCTTAAATTGATATAAAGTTTAAAACACATTAGAAAAAGCTCAGGTTACAAAGATTCGTGAATTGTGCGTTGTGATCCGGTATCGCACTTTGTATTTTGAAATTAACTTTCTTAAACGAGTATGACAACGATTCGTCCATTTTAGACTTATGATATTTGTTTCTGATTTGAAGAAATTAATTAATAACATGTGCGGGCGCCAAAATACCGGGATTACAATTTATAATTACCGGGATTTTCGGGATTACCAAGGAAGGGAAAATCAATGGACAAGATAATCTAAAACCATTTTTAAGTACACTAGACACCGCTTAAGGCCGCTCCGTGAGAAAAATGGGTATTTTTGAATGCACACAATTTCGTTGGCACATAGAATAAGCACTTTATTTTTAAGTACCTCTAACCTCTATGATGATTTTTCATTACATTACATAGATTCTGGTCATTAATCCTTTCCGCTGTCATGTACGCTTAGATCTTTAAAACTGGATCGATTTTGATGCGGTTTTTCTAAATAGATGGGGTGATTCAAGAAGAAGGTTTTTATGTACCTTTAATCTCGGAAATATTTACCGTGTGATGCCGGTTAGGAGAGCATCAACTCATTGTTTTTTCCGTGGGATTCGAAAGTGGCGACTAAGGAACTATATATGTTTGTCTATCTCTACTTTATCTATGAAATTGGTTTCTGTGCGTGCTTGTACCATCACTACATAGAATAAAATGATGTGGGTGGCGTCCATTTGTATGTTAATATCTTCAAAACTACGCAAAGGATTTTAATACGGTCTTTTTAATAGATGGAGTGATTAAAGAGGAAGGTTCTTATGTATAATACATGCCGTGAAAAGTTCTTATTCCCAAGAGAAAACTATTGGGCTGGCCGCTAGTAGGTAACTTAATATTATTATAATTTTTGGAACAACTACCCATTTAAAAAAACTAAACCGCATTAGTTTTAACCCAACGACAACGACTAGACTGTGTAAGTGAACATTCAGAGAAGTACCTACTGTATTGAATTCTTTGGAATAATGGAAATATTCAAAGCGTGTTTTCAAGCGTGAATAAGAAGAATTGAATGATTTTATTATTCGAACGGCGGTGGGTGCATTCCAAAATGTTACTGCATAATATTCACATACAATGTCGAGTCTGCATACTCGTAGAAATTGGATTGTTTAGACAACAGTTTAGACTATGGTTACCAACTACTATTTATGTTATTCGACTATATAGGATGTAAATGAAAAACGTTATGTACAGTTGGTTGTAGCACATAAGGTACCAGGGGTACTCCAAAAGAGCAGTTTTTTTTGTCCATAGGAATAATTTCTTCTTGACATGAATATGTGTTAGAAGATTTTTTTTATTATGTATTAACTGTGTCCCTCAAGCTGTAATCCTCACCTATGAAAACTTAACGAAAATCAATTTTGGTTTTGTCAAAAAATAGTGCTGAAATAGTGACAAATAGTGACATATGCAAGAAAATTAGTGACTTCATATTTCCCAAGATATGGCTATCGTTTGGTGAGGATTACAGATCGAGGCTCACGCTGTAATCCCAACTCTCGTGTGAGCAAACGGTGGGGTATTTTCACTTGGTCTACATTCCAAAAAATAGTGCCTAATTAGTGACTAATAGTGACAAAAGATGAGAAATAGTCGCTTTATAATTCCGAAGTTATAAAGGCATCTTGGTGAGGATTATACCTATAGCAATTTTTGCTGTAATCCTCACCTCATTTCTGCTAAACGCTTAGGTCTTTTGACTCAAATTTAGTATCAAAAAATAGTGCTGAAATAGTGTTCTTAAACTGCATTGATTTTTATTTAGTTCATGTAGTAAAAGCAATAAAAAAAGCCGTAAGAACTTCTTCATACAAAATGGTCAGGTACAGTCGCGAACAATACTTCGTTCGTATTGTCGTACATGAAGCTCAATACTGGTTTGTTATGTCGGTAGGAACGTAATCAAACAAATTTATTTCCTTCAAGTATTTTGTTTATATCTGACAGTACACAATATTTCTCAATCAGTCAGACGTGGCGATGATAACGACCGTATTTTTTGCGGCTGTTAACGCTCTGCCTAACTCGTAAGGGATAAAGGTGTGATATATGTTTGTATCTATGTAGTACGTAAATAAATACATAAAAGATACAGGTACCTAAATTGTTTGGCAAAAATGGAACAAAAAACATATTTATGTGGTAAAATTCTTTTAACTCATAAATAAATGAATGTAGGTAGGTGAAATCTAATCAGTGACCGATAGCGAAAACCCAAGACGGGCTGGTGATAAGGAACAACTTTCCCCAAGGAACATAGGTTAAAACATGAAAAAAAAATTAGACCTCCCGTACAAAATTGCCGATCAGCTGATTTGGGTTATTCATATTCATATTAAAAGTTGTTCCTTATCACCAGCCCGTCCTGGGTTTTCGCTATCGGTCACTAAATAGATTTAACACTATATAGTTAACGACGTTCGAGGCGAGGACTAATACTATAAGTACCTAATTATACCTAAATAATAATTTTTGTTATTTTCAAAACGTGCGTTTTCATTTTAATTTTTCATAATAATCGTAAGTGGCGTATTTGTTATTTAAGAAATTTTATATTTGAGTTGTCATTATACTCAATAACACGTAACGTGATGAAACCAAAAAATACCACGCAGGCGAAGTGCATGCAATAATTTCACTATTGTCTACCCTCTCGCTCACACGCGCGGCGGTCAGTTTTCGAGGCTCGGCCAAACCGGTTTTTTTTAGCGGTGGCTTGAGCGGTGGCGCAACCAAACAGGGCTTTCAGACTTAAGAGAATACGATGTGATAAATAAATGCGATGTGTTGATCTGAAAGATATTAGCATAAGTAAATATAAATACTTTATTGTTATAAAACCGTTAAAAAATTCAAGGCGTCGAAAAATAGTTAACCAAAATACCTACTCATAAAATATACCAAAATAATGTCAGTGGCTCAACTTATATGTTATAGTTAACACCTACCTATATTGGCAGAAATGACATTACCTAAATTAAAGCAAAAATCAAGTCTGTATTCTACGAAGTATTGTTCGCGACTGTACCTGTACCATTTTGTATGGAGAAGTTCTTACGGTTTTTTTAATTGCTTCTACTACATAAACTAAATAAATATCAATGCAGTTTAAGAACACTATTTCAGCACTATTTTTTGATACTAAATTTGAGTCAAAAGACCTAAGCGTTTAGCAGAAATGAGGTGAGGATTACAGCAAAAATTGCTATAGGTATAATCCTCACCAAGATGCCTTTATAACTTCGGAATTATAAAGCGACTATTTCTCATCTTTTGTCACTATTAGTCACTAATTAGGCACTATTTTTTGGAATGTAGACCAAGTGAAAATACCCCACCGTTTGCTCACACGAGAGTTGGGATTACAGCGTGAGCCTCGATCTGTAATCCTCACCAAACGAAAGCCATATCTTGGGAAATATGAAGTCACTAATTTTCTTGCATATGTCACTATTTGTCACTATTTCAGCACTATTTTTTGACAAAACCAAAATTGCTTTTCGGTAAGTTTTCATAGGTGAGGATTACAGCTTGAGGGACACTATTAACTGGGGATAAAAATAATTCAGTTCTTTTGGAGTACCCCTGGTACCTTATGTGCTACAACCGACTGTACATAATGTCCAATTACCAAAATGAGCAACGTTCAATCACCAGCATAACCATTTCCCAGAATGTCCAATACCCAGTATGTCGAACTCCCAAAATAAAAAAATATGACAGTTCTCCCACTTATCTAACGACTTGAAAGTCCGTTATAATTTACGCACCGTGTAGCCGTATTTGTATGGGAATAAGACCGGAATTTTCTTTTGTCTGACAAACGCATGCGTTACGGTGCGTTTAAAATACGCAGCAACGGACGGCGTGTCGTGTGAACCGCCTAAGAATCGGAATACTTTGGTAACATTTCTCTCATTCATAAAAGATCTGCAATTGAAAACCTAAATAAACCTCATTCTGGTAAAAGCAATTAAAGACAAATAAAACAATGTAACCCTTCAGAGATTTTGTTAAGACTTGTACAATAATGAAACGAGCTCTTGAATTTACTCAGTTAATAAGGTAAATAAATGTTCATTGTTTTCGATCCTCAAGATTGATTTGGCGAAGGAGCATGTATGTACGGAATAATAAGATTTTGTAGGAGGTTTTCTCGTTAGTAAAAATTTGCTACGACGCAGTCCTAAGGTGGTTCTCCCAATATGACGGACTGACGCATCCGTCTGTCAGACGAATGGAAATTTTGAGTTCCCATACAAAAAACGGATACCATGGCACAATGGTACGCATGCAATCGACTCGAGGATTTCATGTGTACCTATTACAATTTTAGGCGACAGGCTGACAACCTGTCTCTATAGTAAAACACGATATTTCTGAAACTGCCCTCAAAAATCTGTCGAACGTGGTGATAGCGACCGTATTTTACGCAGCGCGGCCTACACTGCAAGCTGATGTCGTATAGTATTCTTTGCTGACGTCTGACTGAACTGAACTGACGTCTGTCCACATCAAAGGCGTGATATGTGTGTGTACGGCTTTCCACCACCTAAGGTCTAGGTATTCGCCGGCCCTTATGCGATCAAGAATATCACCTTCCGACGCAAATACGGTGGCGTTTATTTGACATTTCCCTCTATAGGCTGCGTGAGGTATACACGTGATCATTTCGCTCCCACGTTTATACTTCGGCGTAGGAAATTGGTTGAAACCTTATATTTTTGTACAGTCAAGCTCACGTGCGGTTAGACACTAAAACTGCTAATGTAAGTCTTATGCGCGCGGCATAAGAACGGTCTAAAGTCCAAACTGTCTAACCCAGCCTGATCTTCACTGTACCAAAAGCTCACTAAAGCCATTCTCCTTCTTGTCATCCGTCGCTGCGTTTTTTTAAAGCATCGTAACGCATGCGTCTGTCAGACAAAAGGAAATTGCGATACGTATTCGAATCCGGTGCGTTACGTCAAGTCGTTTGTCAGACGTAAACGCACCGTGGCCATATTTGTATGGGAATAAGATTGGAATTTGCAATTTCCTTTCGTCTGACAGACGCATGCGTTACGGTGCGTTAAGAATGCGCAGCGACGGATGACAACTGGGTGAACTTCCTAAGGACTCGCTTACTCGTATGTAAGGAATTTTACACAAAATTACATTTTCGCCTTATGAAGGTGGCTAAACGACTTTTCTCGGTTTCTGACTATATATACCTACAGGGTGTAAGGTACGGTGTATTTTTTTGTAAGCATGATCAAACTAAACAACTTTTACAATGGAGTCTATGTTGAGAAATGTAATTTTTTCGAGTTTCTAAAGAAAGTCAGTCAGCTGATCGGGAATTTTGTATAGGCTGTCGAAATTAATAGCATGCATTTAAAAAGTTGTTCTGTTTCATGGTAAGATCATGCCTGCAATATTTTCGGTTCACTGTCCCTTACACCCGGTATGTTATTTCGTGTAAGGGAAGGTGATACTGATATATATAAATAAGGGCAAACAACTATCTCTAAGAAAAATGTGTTGAGAAACGACACGACAACGTTTATTACTCACTCACAGTGCTATTTTCATAAATTTAAATAAGATATTTAAAAAAAATGCGCCAATTTTATTTTAGGCTTGAACTTGGGACCGTGGGGTAACGCCCAAATGCTCTGCCAACTGATCTAGCGGCGCCTCAACTGACACTTTGTAATCTTCAATTTCTTTGTACTCGTCTCGAAACGTCGCGCGACGTGAAAGCGACAGCTAGTATTTGTTATTGTAACGAATACTATATATAAGTTTTTATCTTTCCATTATAAAATACACGTTTAGCTAACTGACTTACTATGCCAGTCTAAAATCAGTAATCAGTATAACTCATCACGTGTTCAAGTTCTCCAGTTGCCGTGGTCGAGTAGTAATACCTATTTCTCTGCAAACACGTGCATGCAAATACTGTCCACATCAAAGAGATGGAATAAACATGAGCATACCACTATATACCAAGGAGCAGTAGTTCAACTTCATACTAACGCCCGGTTTGCTCACTCACACATGCACACTTCTACACGATCTATACGTACACGACTACTACATAGAATCTCATGCCGCTCGTGTCACAACGAACTGTATTGCCGCATGATTAAATTGGAGTATCTAGATATTGAAAAAATTATACCTAGAAACAAAACTGTTAATAAAATAATAATGTAATTAATTGTTTTCTTACTGTTGCATAGTGGTACCTAAGCGTGACATCACTTGAATTCGGGATCGCAAAACTCTGCTAATGTAGGTAGTTTCAGGCGGGAAAGTGCTCGAGTTAAACTACTGCCCCTTGGTATATTGTGCTATTACTTCACTAGCAGTACACACAGGCTCAGCTGCACGTGTTTAAGATGTGATTTGGTTATCTGATCAGATGTTAGGTCGAGACCGAGTTGTGTGGTAGTGGCTTGGACTAGCTTCCGAAGAGTGCAAGTTCGTGTCTCGGTCGCCACAATATCATGAGTCATCATCACGTCGTCACTGTTGCACGTAGGGCTAGTTGTATCCTCAACAATATGCTATAAGTATATTTTCCAAAATAATTATCACAATTATCGAAAATATATTATATTATATCAGTGAATATATTGCCGAGTGATGTCGACTTCGAATAGCATCACCACATTTCTTTCCCGTAGGTGTCGTAAGAAGCAACTAAGGGACTCGATCGGTTACATTTGTATTGCACTTTTAGGCGATACCCTCAATTTTTTTTTTATTGATGGGTTTGCTTTTGACTCTAGTCTAGGTCATAGGACAGAGACAGGGTCTAAGATGGAGCGAGCTCACCCAGAAGAAGCCTGTTCACTCTTACTTTGAAGAGATTAGGGTTGTATGCGTTTGGAAACACAGACGCAGGTAGTGAGTTCCATTCTTTAGCAGTGCGCATTATGAATGATGACTGGAAGCGCTTAGTCCGAATTGGTGGAATGGCAACCAGGTACGGATGGTATTCGGCGGTGCGTCTGGATGTCCGATGGTAGAAGGGAGCTGGTGGTACAAGGTCGTGAAGCTCTTCAGCACACTTGTTTGTCAGACGTGGCATAATGTCCGTTTTACGGCCGTTTACACTCTGCCTACCCCGCAAGGGATTAGATGCGTGATATACGTATGTATGTATATTAGAGAATACAGTGAGTGAGTGTATTTATGGTCTCATCACACATCACATCAGCCTACAGCAGTCTACTGCTGGACTGTTACCTCCCCAACTGTACACCATAAGGCACAATCTCCTGTTTTCGCCATCCAGTCGCTACCAGCCGTCCTCTTCCAGTCATCGGTTGATCTGCCCGGAAGGCGTCTTACGCCACGCTTTTAAAGACGTGGCCTCCACTCGACAACCAGTTATTGTATTATTATAAGATATCAATTAGATAAGATTCAATAAACTTACTTATAAATAGGTCAACTTATACGAAATAATTATGAGGCTTACCTATTTCCTGAGAAAGAGTTTGAATTTGTGTATGTATTGTTCTTATTTTTTAATATTCCTTGGGAAAAGTTGTTCAGTTTAATGAGCACATTAGCTTCTAGAAATCTTTTTGTGACACGTTGTATGTTGACTCTTAAACCAGCGCATATTCAGTAGATAGCCTTAAGCAAGTTTAGAAAAAAAAAACGAGTGTAATCTGCTGAAGCCTTACTTGGATTACTTTTAAACGCGAATTCAGCGAATTGGCGCCAATTTTTCTACTCGTGTAAGTGGATTAGTTGTGTTGTACAAAATACATCCTACAACATTATTTTTGAAAGCCTGAAGAATCCTTTCATCGCATAGTGGTGTGAGTGTCGATAAAATTTATCGGTGTTATGACAGAAAAGGTTTAACAGTGTCTAAGACGTTTGACAACATTATCAATCGAATGACAATTAAGACAGCGTCTAAATATGCGTCTAACTTTTTTTGTAATGACACGGTACATTATGATATCTATCAGTCTATCTAATAACTGCTGGCAATCTGTATCTCCATAAATTGCCTACAAATGCGGCATGTTTTCGGGTGTTTTGTCGGATCCGGTTCTAAATGAAAAATTACAAAATACACTTTAATATTCTAGCCAAACAGCGAAACCAAATCTCCAAAAATAACCGGATATCATGGCGCACGTCGCCGCATCAAATTGCGGCTGTCCTGTGACAGTTGTAATTTGCACAAACCGCAAAATTGTACGGTCCGTGTGCGAGTCACCCGAATTCACCTAACCACACTTATAGAAATGCCGCTCACGCTGTGTGCTATCGTGGTTTCTGAACACAACCCTCGTAGCTTTGTAGCGCGTAGCAGCGTGCTACGGCGTAGGTAGTTGAGATTGCTCGAACTGTAGATTGGTTGAGTAGACGGTAAAAAGGAATGAGTTATAACCCACCGTTCTCATTTTGCCTCAATGGGCAGCGCGAGCATGTAAACAGGTTACTCGCGCTGCTACTCTTCATGCCGCTGCCACTTCCCGTGATCCCGCTAGTGTCGTATTTTCATACGCGAGTGGAAAGTATTGCTATTTCACTCACTTCTATTACTGCGAGAAGAGTGAGACGGAAGTGTGTGAACACTCACTCGCGTTAATACTTCGGTGGAAGTATCGAGCAATCTTCGCGGCAACGGCAGGAGCAGAAACATAGTTTGAACGTAGCATAAAGTATCTTAAAGCCGAATAAAAATAAATTAATAGTTCTTACGGATTTTGAAACAGAAATACCAGAGTATATATGTTTTGACAAAGAACGAAGAGAATACGAGAATGTATATCAATATTATCAACTGGCGCTTGAACCCAGAACCGTGGCAAACCGTTCAATTGCTTTACCAACTTAGCTATTGTTGTCTAGGGCCGACTTTCGCGTAGCGACCTGTAGAGGCACGAAAATCCTCAAACAAAGGCAGTTTGCAAAGATCCTATCTCAATGCATTTGGGGGTAATTTTCCACGGATCTACAATAGCACTCGTGGTGGGAGATTGTACGCACTTACGCACCCAAATACAGACGTTTTATTCATTACAAGCAAAAATATATTCAAATACTACCTGTTGCCCGCGGCGTTGCCCGCATAAGTGGTGATTAAAACTATTCTATGTGTTAATCCATGTTACCTTCTATATGTGTGCCAAATTTCATAACAATCGGTTCAGTAGTTTTTGCGTGAGGAAGTTATAAACAAACATACAAACTTTCGCATTTATAATATTAGTAGGATTTATACAGGCTGGGCCGAATAGTAACGACGACGCCCAGAGACAAAATTTGAATGCCTTATACTAAGGGGTATCCAAATTACCCCCCTGTATGTTCCGTGATTTTTGTATTTTCCGAATTATTCAACCATTAAAGTTGTATGGGAAAAATCGACTGTCTGGCTTTTTTTGTACGCTAGAAGCCTCGGGAAGTAAAAATCGTGAAGATAATGCTACAAAAACTACAAAAAATTACAGAAGTAAAAATAAGAAGAAACAGTTGCCGATTTATTTTGCAAATATACTTTTCGTCTTTGTATTCCTCTACCAGTTCAGCGTAAAAACTGAACTAAACTACATAAAGTTCAGCGATTGCCCCGCTCGGGTACAAGAAGCTTATCGTAGAGGACGAAACTCATACACGAGTTGTCGTAAGACACTCATGAGACCGATGCCTCGCAGATTCGCACCAGTAGTCCATATGGACGCAGTTTTATACCAACTGTAGTAAGGCAGATTACCTTACCTGATGAGCTGAATAGAAAGCGAAACAGTTGCCGACTTATTTTGCAAATATACTTTTCGTCTTTGTATTCCTCTACCAGTTCAGCGTAAAAACTGAACTAAACTACATAAAAATAAGAAGGAAAGCAGCCTTGATTTCGGAAAATGCGTGCTTTTTTGTAATAGGTAGTTCGTAGTTCTTTTAGAACGGAACTAACTTCAAAGGTACTTAAAACCCTGTTCATCCCTTTTGCGTGTGTATAGTATCGAGGGCCCAATCTATTATTCTAGCGTGCGTTAATAACACAACTCAATTTCATTATGAACTGACTTATATAAAAAGGTTAATTACCCGACCATATGTTTCCAGACGTCTAAACTAGTTGCGCTCAGTGGTTTCACTCGCTGCTACCCATTTTCCATTTTCCTTTGGAGATCAAGTTTTCCTCGTGGTGAAAGATACTTAAAAACCTGCCTCTTGAATAACTCCATCAGAAAAACTGCATCAAATACCGTTACGTAGTTTTAGAGATCTACAACGAGACACCATGACACGGGCTAGGACTTTATTCTATGTAGTGAAGAGACTTTTTGACCAATCAGCATATGATGCATATCCCAAAACTGCATGACCATTTTCAAGATATTGTTTAGTTGGTTTGAGATATTAAATTCTATTCTATTTTATATATCGGTTATTTAATTAAGGAAGGCTTATATCAATAACACATTTCATTCAGTTAATCAACTATGTTTTTTTTAAAGTCAGTTAAATTTTTACTAAATTACGTCTTATTTTAATAAAACTTACGCATGCACGTCAAGTTAACAAGGTTGACTCATATAAACTAATTAAAATTATATCAACTAGGTTGACCATTAGAAGGATATGTACTCAATTCTTAAGAATCACTTTAATCATTGACATTATTGCGCTTACTGTGTGCCATTTTGCACCTTTATATAGGAAATCTGTGAAACATATACAACTTTACCGCAATGGACAAGATTACCTTAAAGCACAGAATAATAACTAGTAACTAACTGACAATGATATTGTAAATAGTTACCGTGATGGACAAGATTACCTGAAAGTGACTATAATAATTGTAAATAGTCTATGTTTGAGACTGAACTGTGAAATTCTAAAACCTACTTTAAGTAGTACACCACCAGTAACCTACTGTAAGGGACAGTGTACCAAAAATTTTGCAGGCATGATCTGATCATGAAACTATACGAAATTTTTATATGGAGCCTATGTTGGGAAACGATTTTTGTTTTAATTTCCATAGAACAGTCTGCTGCTTTCGGGGTTTTTTTTGTACCAACATAACATACACAGAAAAAGTTGTTCAGTTTTATGGTCAGATCATGCCTGGAAAAGTTTTCGGTACACCGTCCTTTACATCCTGTTTATCTGATGTAGTCAGACTGTAGGTAAATAGACGTTTTATGAATCTGATTAAAGCATAGAGTGCGTAACTTTATGCAAATCAAACCCCTCCCCACCCCACCGCTCTACATTTCCCTTTTGATGGGGGATTCCAAGTTGAAATCGAGTTTTATCTCCAAGTGAAGAAAGTTCTACACAATTAACGGAGGAAAAAAAGTTTAAATGTTAAACATGCCTAGTAACTAAAGTACTGCCGTTCCAATAAGTCGTATTTGACAGCTGTCATATCCATACTAAAAGAGATGTCAACGAAGGAAAATGGACCTTCTGCCATAGTATTATCTCGAATCTGACAGCTGTCAAATACGACTTATTGGAACGGCGGTACTTAAGATAATTTGTTTTTAAAGATTGACGAGTATTTTTGAAACTGTAGCAAAAAGGTTTTACATACACACATACGACATAATATATCATCTTCATCATCATCAGCCCACATCCACCCACCGCAGGGCATAGGCCTCTTCTCTATTGCGCCAATCTTCACGGTTCTGTCCTAAACTCATCTATAGGTACATACATATCTCACGCCTATATCCCTTGCGGAGTAGGCAGAGCGTAAATAGCCGTAAAAACGGACATATACGCCACGTCTGACGAACATTATTGAGGGTCATTCCTGAACTTAACTTTAACTTTTACAGTTAAAGGTTGTCAGCCCATCGCCTAAAATTGCAATACAAATGTAACCCTCGAGTAACTTAGTCGCCTCTTACGACACCCATGGGAAAGAAATAGGGTGATGCTATTCTAAGCCGGCAAAACACGGCGCAAAAAGATTTTAAATATGTACTAGAAAATAATAAGACATTTCATACGAAAAGGGAATCGAACCCACGACCTTTCGTGCCGACGTATATTAGTGGCGCATATACCGGTTGTAAGGGACGGTGTATCAAAAACTTTGCCGGCATGATCAGATCATGAAACGAAACAACTGTTTGGGAACGAATTTTTCGGTTAGTTGGTCGAGGTTTTTTTTTTCTTTTTTATTAATGAAGGGTTTACTCTTGACTCTAGTCTAAGTCATAGGACAGAGACAGAGTCTAAGATGCTCACCCAGAAGAAGCCTGTTCACTCTTACTTTGATGAGATTAGGGTTATGTTATTCGATAATTGTTTAATTTCGCATGGAAGATCGACTTTTTATCTCTATTACATACCAACCAACATAACCTACATAGAATTATTTGTTCAGTTTCATGGTCTGATCATTCCTGCATCCCCGTATGCATCAATGTGTGACATCATCTAGAAATTTGATCTTTTTTTGTTGTACACATAGCAAAGAACATAGCAAAGAAGTAGAAACTTGATTTGTTGGCCGTGGAAAAATATAACTCTTTTCTCTTTTTTCTTTTTTAAGTCCTACATACCTATGTATGTAGGACTTAAAAAAGAAAAAATATCTATATACATCAGCCTATTGCAGTCCACTGCTGGACGTAGGCCCCAATGTGAGCCATAGGGCATGATCTCTCGATTTCGCCATCCAGTCATTTTTTAAGTCATCGGTCTAACTGCCGTCGACAAATGCTACGCTTGCCAAGGCACTAAGAACCTGCTTACTCCACTGTCCGTCGGTTCTACGAATTAAATAGAGGTTACTATGTTTTTTTCTATCAAGTAAAGTTTGTCAAACTGTGTTAGATACTCGACAATAAAATATATATTATTTCAGAACTTGATAGCTTTAATTGTCTAAATAAAACCGATTTAAAAATCTTGCTCGCGCGCTATCCCGCCTTAATTGTTTGCAAACACTGTACTAGCACAGTATAATTAATAGTACTAACTAGGCACACAGCACTTACAGTAACCGACGGTTGTTCCGATGCGGATTACAATTATTTTCTTTAGAACTAGAACCGCCATGAAGTAATCTTATAATACAATAAAGTAGCAATATGACAATAAATCCACTTTTTTTGACTTTTGTAGCAAATGAAATGTTGCTAACATTGTCGTAGTATTTTCTTTTTCCTATTCCTCTTAGATAAATAATGAAATGAGTAATATTTCATACTGAGAGGCGCAGTATGAATACGAATTCAGAACACACAGAGAGATAAATTGCCTGTTCTTAGCAATAAGATTAAATACGCTTCCAATACTGGCCGTGCCCGACATACTTTTGGTAATTTTTTTATGTGTGATACAGTATACAAGTAAATCTATCAATTCTGTATCAAATCAATAGATTACTGTTTGTAGTTATACGTGGGCTGTTCCGGAAGTCTTTAGTCACGGTGTAAATGTAATCCCTTTTTTCTAGAAACAATTTTTAGCTGACAGCAAATTTCAATATAAATCTGCTTGGCGTAAATCACTGGCCACCTATGAATAGATTTATTTTTAAATATTTTTGAAAATAATCTGTTACTCTTCTTATGTTTGCAACAATGGACGTCACGCGGGAAGCTTTTCATGCTATGATCTTCCATGTTTAAACTTCAAGCAATCTCTTGAAAATTAACAAGCCGCTTTTGAGAAGTCTGCTCCTGCGTGATGGTGAAAATTAAGCTTCGTGGGCGAAAAGTTACCACCGTAAATGAATGAGGCTGTCGAAGAATTTCAACGGTTATTTTTCGACCTTCCACAAGAAGAGATATCTAACAGTTTACGGAACAGCCTATGTACATAAAATATATTTTTTTTAACTTTTGCTGACACACAGTACTTATTGTGGAAAACTGAAGATTTTGTAAAATTTATACGAACAGGAAAAATTACAATATATGCCATAAGGTATTCTTACCACGACAGACGACTTTTGTGTTTTTCGATTATATATATTTTTTGGTAATTTAAAAACTTTTTGCACCAGTTTCACTATTTTTTAATTGAACTATAAAGCGACCGGTTTCGTTATAACATCATCAGGCAGTTTTTAAAATACCTAGAATATGGAGTTCCATTGAGAAATCACAACACAAAGTGTAACATATTAATTATTATTGCAAAAAAATACACAAAATTAATTTAAAAAAAAAATCTAGAAGAGATCTTTTCGAGCCAACCCATGTCTTGTTTAACATTTGTCTTATTTTTGATTATGTCCCATGTTTCAAGATTACAATACAATACAATGTACTTTATTGCACAAGAGAATTATATTAAAAACAGAAGGTAAAATAATAATAAAAATTGTACAACAACAATTACAATTACAATTGGCGGCCTTATCGCTCGGGTAGCAATATCTTCCTATGATTATGAAAAATAAAATATCGTCTACGGTATTGGAGGTTTCCTAGCTAATCGCTTATCGCATAGTAAGAATCCGGATGTAAATATTTTGTAATTTTTCCTGTTCGTATAAATTTTACCAATCTTCAGTTTTCCCTGATAAGTACCTTCTTAAAACGGATCATAAATAATTCCAATCGGATTACAGCGCCCTCTATAAAACCTCACGGATTCTCCAGTGGCCTTATTGCCCGGATTTCCGAGTCGTTCACTTTTTAGGCCCATTGCCGATTAGACCCAGTCCGTCTAATTTGTGACTTTGCATATTGTTTACCTACTGAACTTGTCTCTATTTAGACCTAATAACAAAAACTTGGCACTGTTAGCACGTTCTACTTTTTATTTATTAGTTTTCATGATTTTATTTTTGTATTTTTAAAATCATTACTTATTTTGCATTCATCCTTTGAGATGCGGACTATACCTTGTAAGCCTTGAGCTTCTTTCAAAGATGAGTAATGATTGAAATTCAACAAAATCTTCCAATGTGAGCAGTATTTTCTTGTTGGCAATTTTAATCTAGCAGCCATATTGATTCTTCTAAGCGAATCAGTTCTCGTGAGTCAGTATTCACATGTGAAGCGACAAGCGTTCTGACGCAATAGTTTTTGTGCCTTTTCATTGATTCGCAATAACTCCTACAACAGTCCAATATTTAAGTCGGAGCAGTAAGCATAACCCCAAGATATATTCCGTCATTACCCATATAGAAAAAAAACTTATGAGTATTTTTTTAAATAACCTAATAACATGTTTCAGACTTCTAATATAAATATATATTAATAATAGACTATTTTATTAAGCATATAGAGGTAAAAATATTGCCAGTAGGTATAAAATAACTTTGAATAATTAAACGAAAGATTATCTAGTAATCTAGAAATTTCAGTCGGAATAACCCCAAGGCTCCTTACTCAATCAGTAAGCAATATGCAATGACACAAATTGGACCCACTGGGTCTAATCGGCAATGGATCTAATAAGTGAACGACTCACTTTGACCGGGTAATGGCAGAAAGCTTTTATATAAATGTCTGTCTGAATCGGGGCGGATTGTTCGAGTAACCGTGTACTGGCGAATATCAAAGAATACTAATACAGCTAGCTAGCTACCCAAAGTAGTAAGTAAGTAAGTACCCATAGTAAGCAAAGCACTTTACAGGATGTAAAAATATAAGGGGCCGTGTGATGCCGGCTTAGAATAGCATCATTCTATTTCTTTCCCGTGGGAGTCGTAAGAGGCGACTGTGGGACTCGAGGGTGTGTAATGCAATTTTAGGCCATGGGTTGACGACCTGTCACTATGGCGACACATAATTTTCGGAAGGACCCTCAAATATTTGTCAGACGTGTCGTAAATGTCCGTTATTTGCGACCGTTTACGCTCTGCCTACCCCGCAAGGGATTATAGGCGTGATATGTGTATATGTAAAAATATTATCTGCAAATATTTTGAGAGGTGAACAAGTTAATGAAACTGAACAACTTTCCTCAAACAACAAAGGTCAAATTATAATAAAAAAAATAATGGACCTCCCATACAAAATGTTCCAGCCGATCCCGGGTCAATTTGTATAGGAGGTCCTTTTTTTCGTTTTTCGAGCAATTTTTCTTTCTTGGGGAAAGTTATTCAGTTTTATGAGCTGATTCACCTCTAAAATATTAGCAGTATTTTTTTTACGTTTTAGTCAAGATGCTTAATAATTTGTGACTACGTTAAATAAGCACTTGTTGACTTTTGATGATTCAGTATACAGGGTGTAAGGGAAGTTGTGCCGAAATCTTTGCAGACATGATCAGACCATGATACTGAACAACTTTTTCTATGGAGGATATGTTGGTAAAAGAGAAAATTTTGTCGATCTCCCATTCGAAATTCCCGATCAGCTCACTCTTCTTTATCTTCTCGTGTGGGACACCGAGTCGTCCAGAGACCCGATGAACCTTGGTGTCAGAGTTTTTTAACCGCCTACTACTGACTTTCTATGGAAACTCGAAAAACCAGATCCCAACATAGGCTCCATAGTAAAAGTTGTTCAGTTTCATGGTCTGATCAGTCCTGCAAAGTTTTCGGTGCACGGTGCCCTTACACTTGTACCCAAGGACATTATAACTTGTACCTTATACTTGACAGAAGACGAAGATGAATACTAGGGAGTTGAAAGCATTGCAACAGAAAACTTGTCCCATAAAAATAAATAAAGTTTATGAAGTTAGGCCAAAAAATTTGCCAAATATTTCTGCTATTCTTACCACTGCGTACTTACCCGGGAGAAAGCGTGAAACTTGGCATGCACGTAGCTTTCATGTACCTATACTATAACGAGCTTTGAAAATAAATTTCACCCCCGTGCCCCCACTTTTGATCTCCCTTATTTAAGGCGAGTGTACTCGTGAACGGCCTTGACAGTGGCGCCACTTCACAAAAAATATTTTCCCTTTATACAAAACATCTATCAGAATGTGCGTTGCCCAAGTTTTTTGTATTATCCACAAGTAAATATGAACCTACAAGCTCAATGAAATATTCACTGAAATAAAAGTTATGTCAATTAATACTAAAAGTGACCGTTTTTAGGCACTTTTTATCGTAACTTTCATTACAGCGAATATTTCTTTGAGTTTGCAGGTTCTAATTGTACTTAAGGATAAAACTAAAAACTTGGGCAACGGACATTCTGATAGATTGTTTGTAAGAGTTTTTTTTTTGTGAAGTGTCACTGTCGAGGTCGTACACGGTTACACTCACCTTAGGTTTTCTGGTTTTATTATAAAAGTAAAATATTTTGCATTAAATCTTCTACAACAATTGCCATTGACGTATGTTGATAGGACTTACAGGTTTTAAGTTCGTTCCAGGGTTCATCAGGTCGTTCGGCAACACAGTGTCCCACACAGAAGAAAAGAAGATGAAGTTCATTCAGTACAATCAAAGTCTTTTCATATCGGAGATCATTTTGTTTTACATATCACAATAAAACAATTTAAAACGGATTTAAGTTGTGTTTATTTTGGATTTTACTATTCCTATTTTATTTATTGTGATGAGTAATATTTGTGCAAACTCAAGAAAATATTATATTCTATTACTTATTTGACCTATTGATTCCATTAGAATTTAAAAAAGAAGCAAGGCAATAAAAAGACAAAAAATCTACACTTCCACGAAATTACTTGCTGTAAAAAAATTATGGTCTGTTGAAGATAAGATACTCGTAAAGACTGAGAAGCCGCGTTAAAATTGTGTAAGTATTGAAATTAATGAAACAAACTTCTGGCCCTGAATTACGACTTGACGGCTACGCACATTTTATAACACCATTTGAACCCTACAAAGAACAATCTTTGCGTAAAAAGAAATTTTTATTTCATGTCTAGTTAGGCCTTGTTGAAATCAATATAAAAAGCTACCATTATACAGCACTGTTATTATTTTATTACTTAAAAGTCTAAGAATTTTTAAAAATTTAGGATAAGAACAAAAAATTTGGTACGGCAAAAATAAAAACGGAAAGTATTCATCATCATTTATCACGCCAATAATCCTGGCGGGGTGGGCAGAGCGTAAACGGCAGCTAAAGACGGTCATTTACGCCTCGTCTGACAAATATATTAGGGTTATTCTGAATATTGTGTATCGCCATAGTGACAGGTTGTCAGACCATAGCCTAAAATTGCAATACACACCCTCAACTCCCTTAGTCGCCTGTTACGACTCCCAAGGGAAAGAAAAGGGGTGATGCTATTCTACGCCGGCATCACACGGCAGGTAAGTCACACGGAAAGTATTTTTGGTATTTTATCTGGCAGTTACAGCATTTTAAAAACTGCTTAGGTAGTGAGTTATAATATTATATAAGGTCTGGCTTTCCCAGCTTAAGAATTCCTTCTTACAAGAATATTACGAAAGACGCAAGATTTTTCCAAGCAATAAACCTCCATGATATACGAGAGAAATGTTCACAGCATACTAAAAATACAATTCACCAGAATTTTATCAGCGATGTATTCGCTGATAAAAATAAAATAGTTATAAAAACAATCTTAATAATTTCAAGGGCTTTAACACACTAAGGTCTAAATGTAAAAAAAAAACTTAATGTACTTCCATACTGAGGCGAAAACTTAACAATATCAAGGGCTTTTCACCCTAAGGTCTAAATGAAAAAAAAAACTTTATGTACTTCCATACTGAGTCAATGAACGACCCGATGAACCCTAGTGCCACAGTTCATAGTGTTCATACTAACAGTGCAGTAGCCAGTAATTTTGTATGAAATGTTCAAAATAGAGATTTTACTCACAGATCACGAATATTCAAGATATAAAAATATTAGCTGCAATAATTTTCAGGGGTGAAACAGCCTATGAAACTGAACAAGTTAGGCCATGGAGCATAGGTCAAAATATGAATCCTCTACGTACTAACAGTCAAATCACGTCATTTAATTAGTTGTATGTAGCGAGATGCACCGTGTCTAGCATTGTTGGGTCTGATTTAACCCTTGACTTTATCGCATTTTTTTTTACTTAAGCCCATAAGGGAATATAAGGAATGTTAAAGAAAGTAAGAAAATACTTTTTCAGTGATACTGTGAGCAGCAAATCGAGTTATCAATATCCAGTTTAGTTAGTAAGTAAAAACACTTTATTGCACATAAATAACATAAACAAAGTAACAGAAAAATTCATAGTTAATATGCCCATAGGTACTATTATATATTCTGTGCCCATAGGCAGCCTTATCAAGCTACAAGTGACCTCTTCTAGACAACCTTTGGGTGGAGGAGAAAGTATGGCAGTGTGATTTAGATTGATGTCTTGAATGTATCGCTGGTAGAACAACCGCAGAGGCTAAAGGAGGAACCATAATTATAACTAGTGGCCCACCCAGGGGTCTCACCCGCTAATAACCCGGGAATACGGTGTGATGTGAACTTTGCCGTGTAATGGCGGCTTAGAATAGCATCACCCCATGGCATAAATGTCGATATTTTACGGCCGTTTACGTTCTGCCTACCCCGCAAGGGATATAGGCGTGATGTGAGATGTATGTATGTAAAAAAGGACTTTTTTTCGGCATGACTTATACATAAAAATCTTCGTCTTGAATCACTCGTTCTACTGAAAACGGCATTAAAACCAGTTCTATACTTTTTAAAATCTAAGCTTCATAGGGACACGGGAAGCGACTTCATTTATATTTAGTGATTCACATGAACCCGCGCTAACCCCGCATTAATTAGATGTGCTACCAGATATTACAAGATGGCTGCAATTATTACGGTCTAGGTATTATAATCTTTATAATCTAGAATAATAAATTGTGGCTCTTTGTTGGTACATAGTATTTAGTTATTTATTACTTATCTTAATCTAATGTCCATTTCAACACCATTGGAGAAAAGCACTTGATAACAATCACTTATCTTAGGGTGTTTTTAGTCTTATAACAGCCCAAAAAAGCGTAAAGTTTGAGCTAGGGCTAACTATTTAAAATGACAAATAGAAAAAACGTCATTATCATCATCATCATCAGCCTATTGCAGTCCACTGCTGGACGTAGGCCTCCCCCATACAAAACTGGTCCGGAAGGCTCGTGGACGAGTTACCCCCTAAGCAAATATTTTTGGTGGTAAACTGGTCCCATATCATATCGTTGTTATAGACTTGGCTGCGCACTCTGAATAGGAGTCCACTCGTCGTTCAGGAGTGATTGCTGAAGCCAATTGACTCAGTGATGATGGATCGGAAAAAGGTAACTAATCAGGAGTTTTGATTATGGTCAGGGGACGGAAGTCCAACCGGACAAGTTTAGAACTTGTATATCTGCAGATCGCTGAGTTTTATGACTGTGTGTAAAAGTACTCTCTTAAATTTTAATATCGAATACGACTTTAACATACTTTGTATGTTTTGGCGCCTGATAATTCAAATCGAATCCAGCTTAAAATATAAATAATAGCAAAACAACTTTTAAAGTTGTTTTATTGTAGTTAGACAAAGTTTTATAATAATACGAATAATACATGAAAAATGTAAGTCAGTGTATCAACAAACACAATGATGATAATTGTTTACGTATTTTATTTTGTTTGCCATATTTAAAAAAAAATACACTAGAAAACTAATTAAGTAAGGTCAATATAGATTCAGACAAACAGCAACGAATTGAATTTGTTTTTATGCCGCGTATTTAAAATATTTTCACATATTTATTTACATTAAAAAAGAAGTCCGTTGGTTTGAGGTAAACTCTGCATACGAGCTGCCTCAGCGCGCACAGTCAAGTCAGAGTTCCCTACATTATTTCTAATAACTTCTGAGCGAATGTCACTAGAAAGAACATCAAGTCGACCACAACACGACCCAATAAAATAATGATATGGGACCAGTTTACCACCAAAAATATTTGCTTAGGGGGTAACTCGTCCACGAGCCTTCCGGACCAGTTTTGTATGGGACGACTTTAATTATATTATTTTCAACTTTTAGAGTAATAAATTTATTTATATTTTATTTATTTTTTGAGGGTAGATTAATTCCTACTCCTCCTAACTCAGGGCACGATCTCCCGGTTTCGCCATCCAGTCGCTACCAGCCGCCTTTTTTAATTCATCGGTCGCATTATATCGTTGGCTGTATAAGTTAAGGCTTAGTGGCACATCCATACAACAAGCATGCAGAAATATGGATGTTCCGCGTAAGTGGAATGGAAATATCAAAAAAAGAGATGAAAGATAAATTTTTGCTTTCTAAAGCTGCAATTTGTTGCGTTTGTTTTTCAATAGTAGAGATGCACCGACTATGGTTTCGGTCGACTAGCTGACTTCCGACTTATCGGCTTAAGATCAGCCGACTATAAAAATGGCCGAGCCAACCATATTAGCACAATATACTTAGGAGCATAGTTTAACTTCATACTATCGCCCGGCTTGCGCAATCACACATGCACACATTCACACGACCTATACGTACACGAATACAACATAGAATCTCGCCGCAAGTCGCCGCGCGTTTTGTTTCAAGTATCGGAAAATCAAACCTAAATATTCATAAAATAAAAATATAATTAATTGTTTTCTAAATGTAATAAATGTAATGTAATAAATGATTCCTAATTTTGACATAATTAAATTCGGGTTCCTGACATCCTGGCTAATGTAGGTAGTTTCAGGCGGTAACGTGCTCGAGTTCAACTTCTGCTCCTTGGTATATTGTGATATGAGGTACTACGGTCATAGCGACGACTACCAATAAACAGTGTCATTTGAAACATATTTATATAAGATATTAAGATTAATCGGCAATTTAGCTGACTATTTGCCGGCTACAAGAATGGCCGAGTTGGTGCATCTCTAATTAAAAGTTAAATACCTTTTGGTAGAGACTTTGACAATACCTACGAAGGAAGAGTTCCCTTGATTTAGCCAGAATGGTCATCTTCAGATCCTGACCTGGTGGGCCGGCCCACTTGGTGGTGTAGGTATAGGCTTTCAAAAAATAAAGTTTTTTTTCTTAACGTTTAGGATTTAGAGAAAATAAATAAAATAAAATAAAAATCAGTGAAAGCACACAGAAAATGATTCGACGAATTGAAAACCTCCAAGGCTTTCAAACGAAAAATAGTTTCGATTTTTCATTTCGTTTCGGATTTTTTGAGTAATCTGAAAAAGCGCAAACAAAATGATTCGACAAATTGAAAACCTCCACGTTTCTTTCAAATAGGTCAAAAATATGTGTACTTTGACAAATAAACTTAAAAGTTACTCGAAAGCAGAGAGAGAAATTGTATTATTTTTCCACTTTGAATCAAAGTCAACGGGACAAAGAATAAAATTGTACTTTAAAATGTTAAAGAGCTTTCAAGAAAGGCTCCTAGAAAGCTTTCTTAAAGGCCGCGTCAGACCTAAGCACGTGTGTCGCGCGTATTGCAACTTTTGAATAAGGTCAAATTCAATTGAAATATTTGATCTGGGTGGGGTCGGTCAGTAACTCAGTGTTTTTAATTACCGGCTAACGATCCCAAAAAAACCAACACACTACAAAAAAAAAAAACAACACACAAATGTCACAACACAATAAAATGGAATATGTAGTAAACTACTTTTAGTGCTTTAAACAAGCTTTAATAGATTTCATTGATCTCTGACGGACGATAAAAGTTACAGCACATTAGGAGACGCGCTTTTTAATGAATGTTTTAATGATAGCATAAATAACACTTCAATCGAATCAATTTCACTAGCCTTTGAGTAGCCAACGTTCAGCTTTCTGTGTGTCTGAAGCTTTATCGACTTTTCTACTGTATTTTGATTTAGCTTTATTTCAACATAAACTACAGTATAAATACAGCTTGATCATAGCTTCATAGTAAACCGTGTTATCACAAAAAAGCTAGACTGATAGCTGCTTTTGTTTTATTGTTTTTTTTTTGATATTCCTATTTTTAACGAAAATAAACGTCGATTGATACTAAATTACCCATATTTAACTTTATTTTGTTCCATACCAAATGACATAACCGCCTAGGTTTATTAATACATACATGTTCCAAGCTAGGATTGTAAATGATAGCAATAAGCTAAGTGTTTTACCTAATGAGTTGGTCATATTTCAAACCTAAGCTAATTGATTTAAATACCATATCTTAGACTTAATATTCTATTGCTAATTAGTTTATGCAACTTTTTTTTGTGGTTATACTAAAAAATTAGGTGTGCAGAAATTGACGGTTAAAGCATTGATAAATTAAAAGGTACGTTGATATGATAAGAGAGGGGTTAAGAGACACAGCGTCTAAAAGATCTTGACATAAAGCGCCAAATACGGAAGACTAAGCCGAAACTTACCAACACTTACACCTATAATTCAGCTGGCCAGTTGTACTGTGCTTCTTGCAACCGTGTCTTCAAGACGAAGTTCGGTTTCGCCAGCCACATTAGATCACACCGGAATAAAGATCCAACTTCATAATATATAGGAGTCGCCGTCACCGGACACCGTTTGGACGATATGATGATGATGATGATGACGACACATCTTTGTTCCTTGCGAGGTAGGCAGAGCGTCAACGGCCATAACAATACGGTCGTCTCTTACTCGTATGAGGCCAACCTAACCAATAAACTAACGAGCAAACCATAAAGAACCTGTAAATATAAGGTGTATTTTTTTTGCAAATATATAATGAGGTAAACCAGCCCATAAAATAAAACTAAACAACTTTCCTCAAGGAACATAGGTCTAGATATGAAAAAAATTGAACCTACAAATGTTCCAGCAGATCGGATCAGTTTGTATGGAAGGTACAAAATATTTGTTCATGTAGCGACCCACGACCCCACGATAATGCCTGGTTTTCTGGTCTCGCTAACAAAAGGCAAAAACGTAATCTAACATGTGCCAGTCTCAAATTCCATCTTCACTTGTAGAGCGTGCGGAAAATTATGCCGCTCCCGTATCGGCTTATACAGCCATGAAAAGTCTTGCCTCAGACACTGATTAAATCGTCTGTCACAGACGTGTGAGGCCAATGATGGTGAGCGACCTATGCTCCTTGGGGAAAGTTATCCATAGTTTCATGGGCTAGGTATCCCCTTGAAATATTCGCAGTAAATTTACACCTTATTTTTCTGCAATTTTAATACCCCTTTGGAAACTATTCAAACAAATATTAGTAATTTACCTGTGTCCCGACGTTTCAATACAGTTTCATGTATTGTGGTCGCGGGTTGACTGACGTCCCAGTGAGTTGTCATCTAGGCGGCGGGTTTACCTAAATACCATCGCGATAGACCCGGTACTTAAAACGAGTGAAAGTGATCGCGAGTGCTTAAAAAGTTATATTTAAACAAAGGCAGTTTTATTCTAATAATTCATTTTTTTTTTATTATTGATGGGATTGCTCTTGACTCTAGTCTAGGTCATAGGACAGAGACAGAGTCTAAGATGGAGCGAGTTCACCCAGAAGAAGCCTGTTAAGGCACTGGCACTCCCACACACTGACGGAACGCAGCAAGCTACTTGGCGCCAGACTTCGGTGGGATGGTGGTCGCGAGCCAGGCGGCCCCTTACGGAGCCTTCCACCGCTTGGTGGGATCGTTCAGCCGGACTTATCCACAGGCAAGCCTGTGTTGCCGTTGCCCGGGGTGGACCGCTAGGAGGTAGATCCCATACCACCCCAAAAACATAACTACCTCGACACCTGTTGATGCCGATCACTCTGATCACCACAGCAACGTTTACCCGACTGTTTGAAGCAACAGGTAGGGTACATGCGTCTTATGCAGAAGCTGGGTGAAATACGCGAGTAGGGTGACTTTGAGTTAAATGAATGATGGGAAGACAAGAGACAAAAAATCAGTAAAGTGTGAGTTCACGAACAGTTCCGTAACGGCTCTGTAAACATCTATAAAGTTTTTATAGATGTTTACAGAGAACGTGGCTGCCTATTCCCTAAGTCGTCTTTGCGGCACCCACACGGGTAGAAATGGGGTGATGCTATTCTAGGCCGGCACCATACGGCCAGGACCATTGACAGGATGGTCGTAAATTCAACTTGCATTTTAAAATGAGTTTCATGTATATTTTTTGCAAAAAATTTGCATAACATCTTAAAGCTTTAGGGAAAATCATTATTATCTATTCTTATGGAAAATCCCAGAATGGACCTCAAAAGCGTAGTCACATTCAAAGCAAGTAGTTCATGCAGTATTCACGAAGCTAGATTGGCGGGCTTTCTTCACTCACACACACATGCACACACTTAGTAGCGTATACACAGTACACACACTCGCGCAGACTCTTGGTCAGTCATTCTCAAAGCCTAGTTGCTTGTTGCAAATGACGTTAGGCTAGCCTCTCGATCACTTATAAAAATAAAATAAAAGTGAAATTACTTTTTTCTATGTAGGATAGTATTATCACTTATTGACGTCATGATCGGTCATTGTAAAAAAAGACATTTGTATAACACAATTTTCTTTTTTTATAACAATTTTGTTTATCCTAATAGTAAACCGGAACAGGCGCTCTCACAGCTGATTAATCACACGGCATGTAACTTTACGCCACCACCACCACCATCAGTAAACGACATTTGTTTCAAATTGAAGTCAAAATTTTCAAAGTGTGTTATTTACATGCGTATATTTAACTGGCAAGACGTAATTGCTACGGGAATCTGGGTCATGACATTCCCTGTGAATCTTGCACTGCTAAGCACTTACCATCGACACGCAAAGAAGAAGAATAAGAAGAAGGCTGCCCAGCGCGTTATTAGATTCAAAAAGTTCTTCCAATGGGAAAACCCATGTCCAGCAGTGAACCATTGCGACCGCTGATAATGTCTAAACTTTGAGAACCATTGCTTTTGGAATAAACGTGAGACCCTTCAGAGCCACATTTTTCTCGACTACCACGCCCTCGCATAAAGCGTGACTATTCAATGGAACTAAATAGACCGACGTTTTCGCTCAAGAGGTTTTCTGCTTTTATGCTTTTACATTTTGTAGGTTATTTTATGGTAGAGGAACGCAAAATGAACAACTTGGTGATTTGAATAAAATAACGTGTTTTCATGTCAGATTAAGTATAGCAGTGGTACAAAATGTAATTGTATACTAAATTTTTAAAACTCTTCAACGTGATGGGTATGACATTTTTGAGAACTTGCACCCTAGCCCAGTCGGTAGAGGCGTCGGTAGTACTGATACTGCAAGTCGCAGGTTCATATCCTGCCTGCGGTGCAATCTTTCTCCTCCACCCAAAGGTTGTCTGGAAGAGATCGCTTGTAGCGATACGGCCGCCTTTGCGAATGTTAGCTATGAATTTTCCTGATATTTTTGTGTGTTATTTTGTGCAATGAAGTGTTTTTACTTACTGACTTACTAGATAACCCGCGGTAGCCCAGTCCGTAGAGGCGTTGGTAGTACTGATACCGAAAGTCGCAGATTCAAAATTTGTTAGTATTTAATAAAGTGACCCAGTAAGCTACACTACATTTCCAAGGTAGGAACCTACCTACAGATCCTTGGAGTAGATAGTGAATGAAAATGAAAATGAAAATGAAATAACTTTATTCAATGTAGGATAGCATTATCACTTATTGACGTCATGATCGGTCATTGTAAAAAAAAGAAATTTGCATAACGCAATCTTCTTCTTTTTATAACAATTTTGTATTGTCCTAATAGAAAACCGGCTCGGGCGGGATAAAAAAAATAAAAATAAAAATAAAGGCACTGCCTCGGGGCTGGCCAGGTTAATCACACAGCACGTAACTTTACGCCACCACCATTTGTAAACGACATTTGTTTCAAATTTTAGTCAAGATTTCCAAAGCGTGTTATTAACATGCGTATAATTAACCGGACCCCCTGAACAGGAAAAACCCCCCAAAAAACCTGCCCAGAAGTGCTCCTACTCTAAATTAACAATCTTTCTAGGCCCTAAACTGCCCTAGCTAATTTTGGAAATAACGAATAATATATATGTATAGCCCAAAAATGGCTACATAAAAAAAATATATATATAATAATAACAAAAAATTGCAGTAGATAAATCTACTTGTTTCGTCTAATAAAATATTTACTTTATACATTTGAATTAAACCCATGGAGATTTATCTTGCATATAGTCTGATATTTCATAATAGCCTTTCTTGTACAATTTTTGTTTAATTACTGGTTTAAATTTATTTAAGGGTAAGTCTTGAATATCTTTAGGAAGTTTGTTATAAAAGCGTATACAATTGCCCTTAAAAGTTTTGCTTACTTTACTAAGCCTGCTCATGTGCACAGCAAGTTGCTCCTTATTTCTAGTGTTAAAATTATGCCTGTCACAATTTTTCTTAAAAGAATCTATATTTATTTTTACGTACACTAGATTTTCGTATATGTACTGTGACACAAATGTCAATATGTTGATTTCTTTAAATTTCTGTCTCAAGGAGACTCGAGGTCCCAATTTATAAATTGAACGAACAGCCCGTTTCTGCAAAACAAATATATTGTTCACATCCGCAGCATGGCCCCATAATAGTAAGCCATAAGACATTAAGCTATGGAAGTAGCTAAAGTAAACTAGTCTTGCAGTGTCTACATCAGTGAGATGTCTTATTTTTTTAACTGCGTATGCTGCTGAACTCAGTCTCTTCGACAATTTCTCAATATGTGGCCCCCATTGGAGCGAGGCGTCCAAAGTTATGCCTAAAAATACAGTTGAGTCCGCAAGGTCCAACTTTTCATCCTTTACCTTAATAATTGTAGAGCTTGGTTTAACATTTGGTAATACAAATTTGATACATTTAGTTTTCTTTTCATTCAATAGTAGGTTATTTACTGTAAACCATTGCACTACATCGGTAATAGCTTATATTGAGATCTTTATTCGATCCATAGTTATACATATACCCATGTTTAACTTATTGAAAAATAGCTATTAAATTGTGTACAGAAAGTTTAAATACATCAAAATTATTTTGCAAGTTTTCAATAATTGTATACCTAACACGGAAAATGTTTTAAAATTAGGTATTCAACATCCAAAAATATCAAAAAATAAGTACGTTTTTCTATTTACCTGCCTATCGAAATGCACACCTTCCACATCCACACTTCATTTGACATTCCGGGGAGTGTGTATAATAATGAGGGTGTCACCTTTTTACGACACAGGAATCTCGGGAATCCAGGTCACCCTGGTCAGGGTTACCATATGGACGACGAAATTGTGGGATTTTCCGGGCCTTACACTTGGTAGGATTTATTTATGAGGTACCTATGGTTTAGTTAAATGTTCTGTATTCAAATAGTAGTTTATGCAACTGTCAATATTATGGGAGGCATAAGAATGCGAGTGTCTTTTTATCACACGAAGCGTAGAGTAGTTTGACACGCGCAATATCTAATTATATGCAGTGACATATACTATTTTATCTACCTACCCTCTACAAAAACACACATAAAATCAATAACATACACTTTTCCATATATTCGCACCGCGTGCAAGTTTTGAGGTGGCGCGGTAATATCTTGGTCACTTTCAATTTCCATAAATATGAAAAAACCTTAAAACCAGCTTTAACCAAGTAAAATAAGAAAAACAAACAACGATTGACCACAACCTCGGACCAACTAAACGACAACTTAACGTGTGGCGAAAGATGGCGGCATTTTTTTTATTAATGATGGGTTTGCTCTTGACTCTAGTCAAGGTCATAGGACAGAGTATTGCCAAAAAACACTTCGTTTCATTTCTCCATTTTATCGAAAGGCGTACCTGTTCATTAGACATACTGCGTCAGCGTTTGAGAATAAAAAAGTAATTCCTGTAGGCAGAATGCATAAAGCAGGTCTTTAAACAACTACAAATACAAATTCTTTCACAAATACAAATTCTTTAATTTTTCGGTTTCAGGACGAAATTTTAAAATAACATTAATGAGGTTAAGCGGTAAGTTTAGAAAATTTCAGCTTCGCGGGAGTGGTCAAAAGAGTTTAATAATATTGAGTGGACACTTTCACATTGGCAACCCTAAATCTGACAGTTATTTACATATCATGAGGATGCATGAGGGTTTTTATCCCAGGAAGGCTATTGCCATCCATCAGGTTAACCCGTGGTATTTACATATCTTATATCTGGGTGGGCACAATGATAAGGCCTTTTGGGTGCCATTTATAAGGATCACTTAGTTTACGAGACCGCAAACCGTGTTCGGTAGTCATAAAAGAAACCTTTGACCGTGTGTTTTCATGATACCACACCTCGGACACTCCATACAGTGGCCTCATTTTATACAACTGTATTTTTACTGGTTAGCAATTAAATATTGCAAGTTCATAACACGGCTCAAAATGTTGAGTGGGTTATAGAATTGACGTACGGCACCATATTCATCGACATTCTGAGTAGGTTTAAGAGTCAACTATAGACTTAAAATATGAATATTGACAACGACCTATCAACACTGAGGAACATCAGAATAACAGCTGAACAGCAACCAAACAACAACTGAGCAACGACTGATCATCAACCGATCAACAACTGACGACACCTACTGAATTTAAACATTTAGAATTTAATAACAACAAAATAAATAAAAATTAAGAATCTAGTTGGTCACGCGATTAGTTTCATGTGAAACCCGCAGGGCTCTAGTTATTGCTCTACGGATTTTTTGACATTTCGCGGGTGAGGGCGGGTCAGGGACTGGGGTACGGGGACGTGAGTTTTTGTTCTGTATGTATAATAGATAATTGACTACATACTATTGGTTATTTTGGGACGATACCATAGCGCATACGGATAGGTACTTATCCTGTCAAACTTGACAGATCAGTTATACGACCCAATTTAAATGTAATGAATAATACAGGTGACATTATGAAGGTTTCTTTCTAGTTTAGCCACGTTATATTGGCTCAAGCAAGTGTTTTACAGTACACCGATTCTGTTTTAAGTGCAAAAAGTATTTGCTAAATAGAATTTATTTCATGTAGGTACTGTTCTCAGATCATATTACACGGCATTAAATAGTAACTACTTTTTATTTTAATTATTTCATACTAGATTTCCGCCCAGCGGTTTCACCCGCTGCCACTCATTTTCCCGTAATAGTTGTTTTCCCGCGGTAAAAAGTAGCATATGTGTTATTCCAGGTTAAATTCTACCTGTGTTTCAAATTTCATATAAATCGGTCAAGACATTTGAGAGTGAAGAGGTAACAAACATACACACACACAAACTTTCAGATTTATAATATTAGTACGGATTATTTTTGAAAATAAATACAACTCTGTAGTGTGTAGAAACTAAGATAACAAAACACCTGCTTTGGTTTGTTTACTAAAAGATAAGTACCTTTCCTTGTAAACTACATGTGACTTACTTGACGTGACTTTAGAAGCACAGTTTATAAGCATAGCGTATACAAGGCTTAAGATTTTATGCTAAGAGCGTAAGTCGTTTCATACGTTTCATATTTCAAACAACTCCATAGGCCCAAAGCTGCCCTAATCACATCAAAAAAATTATGACTTGATAAAAACGTACCTAATTAATCGAAAATCCACGATCCAAGATTTAAGTACAGATACTGAAGCTAAAATTACAGAATGTCGTTATAATAATAAGCGGATCAATGTGGTTACAGATAGCAAAAGTGCTAAAACCACCACCAACCACATTTTCCTAATACGACATTCTGTAAAAAAAACCTGTATCTGTGAATACGTTTTCATCGAGATATAAATTTATAAGTGAATAGAGACCCGTCCAGCGGTTTCATCCGCTGCTACCCGTTTTCCTAAAGGAACCAAACTTTTCGCGGTAAAAAGTAGGTACCTACCTAGAAATCTGCCTTTATGATTATTCTATCTAAAACAAACAAATTTAAATAGAAATATTTTATGAGCTTGCATACACGGTAAGGTAACAAAGGTCTTAAATATTCTATGATAGTCAACTAACTCAGTCAGTGCTCGGAACTCGACTGTCGAACATCTCCTGATGATGCTCCGTGGAGGGGCGAAACACGTGTAGAGTGTAATACGGTGGAAGTAGTGCGAGTAAAGTGCATCGCTTGTGCATTTGCATTAACTTGCGGTCGTACGCGTGGTGCATTCAACTAGCTGCATTACTAGCCATCATAAGTGCGGAAGAAGCTAAATACCTTGCTATCTAATTCAATCAAGATGGACTTCCGCAAAGTAACGCCTGATACAATTACTTATTCTATGATAAACAAACCGTATCAAAATCCGTTGCGTAGTTTTAAATATCTATGCATACAAATGGACACGAAAAGCTACTTTATTTTGTACTATGTAGTGGTGAGGGCGGCACCTAGCCTAGGGAGGCGTCTTGATTTTTGAAGCTCACTGAATAAGAGAAAAATAATGCACAAATTAAGCATAAACAGAATTTAGGACGTAAATGGTACATACGTCTTTGAAAACTATTTTCTTTTCATAGTAAAAGAGATCGTAAGTTTTTATCACGTAGTAGTCAGTGCGTAGTAGGTACAAAATCTCTCTTTCATATCTGTCGCAGATAAATAGTAATAACGGTGACATAATATCAGTGATATTATCATATAACTTCTAACCAGAAAATATCACGAAAAAGTTTCGTTATTATTTGGCTAGGCAAATCTTTCTTATGATTATCAATATCATGAACTTTCATGAATGCTTCAAGGCGAGTACCAAGAGATTGGAGATTTGGAAGTGTCAATCGAGGCGCCGGTAGCTCAGTTGGTAGAGCAGTGGGACGGTATCCCACGGTCTAGGGCTCAAGCCCTGGCGGGCGGTAACATTTTTTCAAATTATTATTTTCATTTATGTGAATAATATAGCACTGTGAGTGCATAAGAACAAAAGTACATTTAAATAAGTATGTATGTAGTATTCGTTACAATAGTTTACACTAGATGTCGCTTGTACATCGCATCGAAACGAGTACCAAAGATTTGGAAGTGTCTGTCGAGGCGCCAGTAGCCCAGTTGGTAGAGCAGTGGGACGGTACTCCACGGTCCCAGTTTCAAGCCCCGGCAGGCGAACATTTTTTTTTATTTATATTACGAACTTTGATTTATGCTAAATGAAGATATGAATAAATTTCTTAAATACAAAATAAAAACTCATTAAAGTTTTTTTTAAACTTTCTAATTATGGCTACGTTCACACGGAGCTTTGCACTGATATCTTCAAATTCGAAAGTATGAGACAGTATTAGACTATCTGTACATTTTTCACGCAAATGAAGTAATTTTTCGTTATTTTTCTCTTTCGTACATAGTGGCGTAGAACACCAACAGTTTTGTTCTATGTCCCGGAAATTTCACTATTTGTATTCCTGTGGTAATTTTCCCCAGTGTCTCTGTGTCGTGCGTGGGTTCTGGTTATCTAAATGATAAAATATTCTGGCCCGTTCACATGGAATTGAAATTCACGCATGTGAACTAGAGTTGCCAAAAGTGAGACGAAATTCTATCGATAGTGAGAACAATGACAAACTTGTCAAATGCGCGAATTTCATGAAAATGAAAAAAAAAATGAACATGAAATATCATAATCTGTTATTTCTGTCCACAATTTGAATATGAATGAAAATAATAATAAACAAAAGTGTTAACGTCGGCCAAATTCCGGGACGTTTGTTTGTTGGATGTTTGTTTGATGACTGCTGGCTTAGAATAGCATCACCTTATTTCCTTCCCGTGGGTATCGAAAGAGGCGACTAAGGGATTCGAGGATTACATGTATATTGCAATTTAAGACGATAGGCTGACACCCTGTCGCTATGGTGATACACAATATTCATAAATGTTTGTCAGACGTTGCGAAAATAACCGTTTTTATGGTTATTTGCACTCTGCCTACCTCGCAAGGTATATATGAAAGATGTTGATTTTTTATAATAAATCTGTAGGTATGTTTGTGTCAAAATTATTATGATAAAGTTACACCAAGTGCAGACAGTCGCATGTTTTATACTTGGTGGGGTTGCAACTCAGTTGCCCCTCTGTCATTCTATATCTAGTATGTCTGTCACTGCGAAACTGCTTCTGTACATGTAATAAAAAAAAAGGTACCAGTATAACGGTTTTATTTTTATCGACATTATCAACCTCGTATAGAACAACATCGACACTTTCCCAACACTAGTTAATAAACGTACGCGACGATGCTTGAACACAACTCATTGGTCAGTGTTTGTGTTCGAACTCATTAGACTGTGTTCCATTAGTCTTCCATGATCATATTTCTGGCAGTCTGTACCGCGCGATGTTCAATTCGATATGTAAAGCTTAGCTGGAAGGCATAAAATAAGAAAACCATTTGGAGGTATTTCAGTCTTATTTAAATATTCAATTCTATTTAGTAAAAAACGTGAACGATTACTCTTATTAATGAAAAAAACTAAATTACCTTCATTTGACCTGTGTGACGTCATACTGACCAAGAATGAAACGAATATCTTTCATGATATCCTTCAAGATAATCATTGATTCATTAGAAACTATACATTTAATTTAACAAAGTCTGTCTAATTTGATGGAATTTTTATTAATGGAGTTGTTCTTAGCAATGATTTTTACCAAATGACGTCATCACATCAAACAATACATTTTTTATCAATACAATGAAAATTAATAATAAATTCACGGATGATCAAATAAACAAAAAAAAAACAAATTAGTTTCTTAAAATGGTTTTGTCTTTCAGAAAAAAAAATATATACTAAATTTCCGGCCAGCGATTTCACCCGCTGCTACTCAGTTGTTTTCCCGCAAATTTGTAAGAGATGCCTATGTGTTATTCTAGGTTATACCCTACCTGTGTTCCAAATTTCATCCAAATCGGTTAAGCCGTTTGAGTATGAAGAGGTTACAAATATACATACCTACACACACAAACTCTCAGATTTATAAATATTAGTAAGGATTTTAACGTTACATTATAATACTGGGTGTAAGGGACGACGAACCGAAAAGTTTGCAAGCGTGATCAGACCATCAAAGTGCACAACACTCCTTATAATATCAGTGGTGGCATTAAGGTATCTGTCTGCGGTACAATTTTGCAAGTTCTCAAAAATAAGTAGATACTGTTATATTATTAGAACTAAGTACATCTGTGGTGCATATTTCATTAGGCACGATATGTTGTTGAGTGGGTTCGTGTGTATTCGACCGTATCGCTAGCTATCCGGGTGCCCGGGCCGGGTGAATAGCCGTTTGTGTGCGATAGATAACGTCCGGTTTCAATGGCACAAGTTTTAATGTCTGTGTCCGCGGAACAACGCGAAATTTACGCGGTCATAAGCCGAAATATCTCGAGTTGCAATGTGTGGAAGATAACGTTTTTTAATTTTTTTTGCATGTGATGCTGGCTTAAAATAGCATGACCCTGATTCTTCCCGTGGGTGTCACAAAAAGCGACTAAGGGATAAGTGTATCCAGCGAATGGGCAGCAGGGCAGCTTCCCTATTGCCCTGCCCTTGCCAATCCGACTGCCAATAGTGGAGAGTATGGCAATGCCCTCTGATAAGGGGTGGCATATGTCCAACAGTGGACTGTTGTAGTTTTTTTTTTTTTTATTGTTTATTGGTTTATCAACATCTTACATATATATACATCATCAGTGTCTTAAGAAGTAATAAATCTAGTTCTTATATGTAAGACCGTTATAGACAAACACAACATTCAAATAAATTTCAATTGAGCAACCATAGGTACTTAAAATAACGATAAAAGAAAGCTTTACTTAACTTATACTAGTTAAAGTTAGTGAGATCATTTTTTGGTTCCAGCATTTTAATTTTGTCTTTACACCTCGACAGGGTGTCATTAAATATATCGATTATTCTTATAATTAAATTCGTTAAATAAACGACTAATCCTCACACTTGGTGCATTTAGGCCTATATTCGTTCGGCAGTATGGAACATAAAATATTTTCTTGATGGGATTTCGTGGGTATTTATTTTACCGCTTCTGCCTGCTACCTTTTGCTAACTACTTAGCTACTGTGTGTAATTGGCCTTATCAGAAGCTTACTTGTAGTAAGTAGTAGGCTGTTGAAAGACTGACACCAGGGGTCATCATTCATCATCGAGTCGTTTACCGACTAAGTGTCCAACACGACATACATACATATATTGCGCCTGTATGCCTTCTTGGGGGCTAGGCAGAATGAAAACAGCCGTAAAAATTAAAAACGGAAATTGTGCATGATCATAGTGATAGATTGTCAGCCCATCGACTAAAATTGCAATACACATGTAACCATCCAGTTCCTTAGTCGCCTCTTACGACATACACGGGAAAGAAATGGAGTGATGCTATTTAAGCCGGCATCACACGACAGAAGAAGAAGAAAGAGCAAACTTTAAAGTTATCGTTCTAGTTTGTAAGACGAATTATTCTGTTTTTCGGAAATTCGTCGTTTCGTTGTAAACAAGTTCATACTAGCTTTAAAGGAAATGTTTCGGAAAATGTAATGACTCATCTGCATTTAATTTCGAAGTAGTAATAGAAGGTAGGTATCTAGAAGTAGAATCAAATGTTTTTTAAGATAAATAAGTTTTTTTAATAGTGCGGATGGCAGCCAGAAACTCGTTCTCGAATCCGTGTCACGCGTTAGTGGCATTAAGATAAACATGCATAACATCGTCAACAGTAGCTGAGCCACGGTAGCTTAGTCGGTAGAGTCGTTACAACTAGTTATAACGAAAGTCGAAGGTTCAAACCCTTCCTGTGGTACAACTTTGTAAGTTCTCCAAAAATTTTATGTACCCTACACAATGAATAGGTTTAAAAATGTAAGGCGCGTTGGGGTAACATCGGACGGATTTTCGACTAGTTTGAGGACTATTCCTAAAACTTGATTTATTCGACATCCATGAACGCAAAATTGATGAAATACAGAGTAAATAATTGACAATAAAACAGAGCTTAACCTTGAATATCGTTTTTGTTTTAAAACTCAATACTTGGCGTTTTGCACTTGTGCAAAGTCACGTTATACTTTTTTCAGAGCATGATGAAAATTTTGCTGTAAAGGGGTAAGTTCGGACGTACTTTTAAAACCACCTCTATTACACGTAGACCAAAGTCTATAGCAGGAATTTATCCGATCTTTTCCGTACTAACACGTATAGAAATAAAATCTTTGATTATTTAAAAGACATAGATGTTCCAATTGTTTATTATATTTGTTGAGTTTGGGCATCCGGTCTTGCCCCTCAGGCTGATATTTGGTGATTCTGTGTTTCTCAAACTGTTTTGTGTTATGTCGGGGGATGATCGGATAGTTTTTTTTTGTGTGGGATATGTTGTGACGTGTCAGTCAGGAAGTTCTAGTAACCTATGAGGACCACTAAAACCACCTTACCTTACAACAATATCATTAATAAAATAAAAAGCACATCAGCTACAGTTAAGTGGAGCAGCGGGTACATCAGAGTGGAGCGAGGGCACACTAGGGGACGACGGCGCTATCGAGCAATATACTCCAAATAGTGTTATTAGTGTTAGGTGTAATAGTGTTATTACTCTATTTGGAGTATTTTGCTTTTGCTTGCTATTAAGAACAGAATTGTGGATTTTCCGTTTATACAATAATCAGTGTGTTGTGTGTTCTTATAAATGAAACGAATGTGTGAAAAATAAATCACGTTTTATTTACTTCGCATTTATTCTAGAAATACGTAACATTTATTACTTCTTCTTATATTACATTATTCTGACAAAAATAATTAAATTGACCGAAAAATATTTATGACTCAAAAAAGTTTGACAACCACTTCCATTTTTGTAACGGGTCAAGAGCGGATAATTTTATCCGGTCTTTACCTGTCAGGGGGAACACCGGATCTTTGCCAATAGTAATCCTAGGCCTATTTTGATCATGTAGATGCATTTATAACTATTGAAAACTTAGAATTACTTTTACAAATTAACAAAAAACGCTATATTTTCACAGAAAAACGCAATCAAAAATTTTAGGGAAAGATCGGACAGACGAAAAAATTAGAAAACTTACCTTGTTTTGTTTTTTGCCACGAAACACACGTCCATCACATCGGAGCGACTAGCGAGAACTGACAATCGATCAACAACAAAATGGCATCGTGCACAATGTTGCCGGTAATAAAAAATATGGCTTAGTTCGCCAAATATTCCACTTGTACGATCTTACACCTCGTTCGATGTTACCCCAACGCACCTTAGTACTCATAATACTCATTATAATGTTGTCATTTGCGGATGAAAATAATTGAACTCCAACCAAACGCAGGCGCCACTTATCGGAAAAGCAATTAGGTCTTTATTCTGTCTTATGGGACATTTAGTCGATAAATGACCCGAAGCAATTAAGAAAAGCCTCAGAGGGCAGAGCATAAAAACCCCTGCATAAAATATGGCCGGCCTAGATACTTGCTAATGTCGTCAGTGCGGATTCAAACCTCTTGTGGTAAAATAGTCTTAGTATGCTCTTAGCTTTATCCGTAGGCTGGCAGTCAGTGGGTTAAATACATATGAATCGCACTTAATTTACTTTCGAATAATCTTCTAATGGATTTGACAACGGTTGTGGCGCAAAGGTTCCGGGTTCGATTCCCGGTGTAGCACTCACAATGTAGATTTTGTGCACTTTGTGAATTTGTTCCCAGTCTGGTTAGGACATTGTAGGCTGAATAACCTAATCGTCCGTAAGAAAGATACTGTACTGTGCTTCGGAGGTAACCTTCAAGTCCCGGTTGCTGTCTATGATCCCTTAAACGGCGGTCGTTACACAACAATGTCAGAGGCCTACTAATAGTTGTAGGCGGTTAAAAACTCCGACATAAGGATTGATCGGGTCGTTTGTTGACTCGGTGTCCCACATAAATAGAAGAAGAGAACTCGAGATGCGACAGATTGCACCCTATTCGTATTTCTTACGTTCCCAATTGGTTCCAACAAGTTATCTAGATTGAAAAGCAATCAAATTCCCCCCCCCCCCCCCCCTTCAATTAGCCTTCGTCTCTTTTCTCCTACTTTTATTTCATTATAGAAATAAAATACCTGTAGGGTCTTTGAAGCTTCAGGAAAACAGTATTTTATTGGGTATTGTGATTTATTGTCATTTCTCTATCAAAAGCGGGATGAGGAAAGATTTGTCTTTTTTGGGTTTTGCTATCACAAAAACATTGATATATAAGAACCGAAGATACCGCATGGGAGCTCGAACAATGGGACGGTAAAATAGTTCCCAATTTTCGAGGTAGGCAACATTTTTCATTAGAGTGTGGTTGGCAGCAGAACCGTCAACATGACACAATATGCACAAAAATGCAAAAATTAAAGTTAAGGCAGAAAAGCACGACCATTTCATGAACACAATATATATTTTTTGTATGAATATTGCAATTAATGCAGTTATTTTCAAGAATATTATTATTTCAATTTTAAATACCATCACACGGGGCCTTTGTAGCTTTGTGTTATTAATTTTTCATGCTTGTTAGAAACTATTTTTTGGGATGTAAACCAAGTGAAAATACCTCACCGTTTGTTCACACGAGAGGTGAGGATTACAGCTTGAGCCTTAATTATATCCTCACCAAACTATAGCTATATCTTTGTTATTTTATGGGTATTGATTTTCTCGCATAGGTCACTATTTAGCACTATTTTAAGAATTTTTTTTGACATTACCTTAATTGTTTTTCGTAAATTTTTCATGAGTTAGGATTACAGCTTGAGGGGTGAAGTTATGTTATAATGTTACAATTAAAGTTTGCTACACAAAACTGTGTCACTACATGTGCACCGGTATTCATCTACGTTTCCTTTAGCCATTCTCTGTATGTATAGAATAACTTAGTGCCAAATATGGTCCGTTTTTAATTTTATTCTTAGTCGTAGGGACTTAAAACTCTCTACAATATGAGACCAAAGTAATTTCATCACTACATATCTGTTTTATTTCGTGTTATAAAGTGTTATTCTATTAAATTTACATCCGATAACATTCTTACGGAAAAGAAAGATCGTTTTCGCGCTTCGAAGGGCACGTAAAGCCGTCGGCCCGTTACAAAACCATGTCAGAGGCATATTAATGGTAGTAGGCGGTTGAAAAACTCTGAGAGCAGGGTTCATCGGGTCGTTGGGCGACTCGGTGTCTCACACAAAACGAAGAAGACTTTTGACTTTAGGCACAGGCAACGACCACATAGGTCGTTGGGTACAGGGGTTCTGATTAAGGCGTGTAAAATCGGAAGGTTCTCAAAACCGGTTTTTCTATATAAAGTGTAGATAATCGTAGTTTCTATATTAGGGCCCAATTTCGAAATTCCGTTTTTAATTTTATAATATGTCTTTTGCATTAATATTTTTTCGTTTTCAGGAAGGTTTCGCGAGAAACGTGTGTTTTTTTTATTTCTCAGGTTGCATGACAAAATGCTCGCAAAAATGTAGCAGGTGGTAGCAACCTACACCATTTTTTATTGTTATGCCCCTAAAATTCTAATAAACACATTAATATACCAATGAAGGTTTTAACGATTTTAAATATCTGAAATCTGGATTGGAAATATCATTTTATTAGACATGATTAAAATGCTAGGTTAACAATAATTATAATTTTGTATGTTTCTACCAATTTGTCATTTTTTTTCATTTGTAAATTGACATTTATTAATTGTTTAAATTTTATTAATATTTTTTATTTATTTTTTGACGATTGTGTTATCCTTAGACATATTTTTTATGTAAGTAATGTTATTACTTGTAATTATGTATTTAATAATGCAAAATAAACCGATTGACGCAAATTTTGACGGCCGATGTGGCGCAGTGGTAGTGCGACTGCCTGCTACGCAAAGGTTCCGGGTTCGATTCTCGGTGGGACACTCACAAAAGTTGATATTTATCACTTTGTGAATTTGTTCCCGGTCTGGTTAGGACATTGCAGGGTGAACCAACTGATTTTCAGAAAAGAAATGGTTCCGTGCTTCAGAGGGTACGTTAAGCCGTCAGTCCCGGTTGCTGTCTATGACTACTTAGACGGCGGTCGTAACACAACCATGTCAGAGGCCTACTAGTGGTAGTAGGCGGTTGAAAAACTCTGACACCAGGGTTCATCGGGTCGTTGGGCGACTCGGTGTCCCACACGAAAAGAGATGAGAGAAGAGAATGCAAAATAAATAAATATAAATCTAAAATCTATTGGAAAAATCAAGCCGATATTCCGGTTTTTCGAAATTCCGGAATTCCGGTTTCCAGCCCCTAGCTAGCCCAGATAATACCAAATCATTCGATTTCACCCTCGTTCCCAAAGCGTCGTTACTCCCCAATAACCCCCAATAAGCCATAACAAGAGTTTACGCGAATATTATCCGCTTCAACTACTAAACTTTAATTACATTGGGATTTGCTGATATTGGACAACGTTACTTGTTTGTATTAGTAATTGTAGGAATAATTGTATATGTTCTACAGATTGAAATAGTTAGTTATCAAAAGTTTAGTTAGTTGTTATAAAAGAAGTAAAAAATATTATTTCAACGCATAATATGTCACAAAATGTCTACTCATCGCACTATGTCACTTTGGGATAATGTTTTTTTTTTATTTATATAAAAATAGGTAAGCATTTGTGTGCCATCTCACCTGATGTTAAGTGACGATGCAGACGATGTTGGAACATGCTCACCTAGATAATGCCTATTCACTCTCGCCTTAAAAAGGCCCATTGTAACGTTCCGGAAACAGATCCGCAGGCAGGGAGTTCCACTCTTTAATGTCAATAAAACTAAAGTCAAACATTGTTCTATGTATCTAAATAGTCGGTTTAGAGCTGGTTGAGAGGGTTGACGCAATAGACTAAACTTACAACAAATATACCGGGTGTAAGGGACGGTGTACTGGAAACTTAGCTGATTCACAGGCCATAAAATAAAACGACTACGAAAAAAAACCACAAGAGAGAAATAGTTTTCGGCTCTCCGTAGAAAGCCAATCAGCCGATTGGGAATTTAGTATCCTTGGGGTCAATATTTATTTCTTGTCTACCAAAATAGTCTCCATACAAAAAGTTGTTAGGTTTCATAGCCTGATCCTGCCGGCAAAGTTTTCAATACACCTTCCCTTACAGTCTTTATAAAGAAAAATCCGTAATTCCGTACTAATATTATAAATCTGAGAGTTTGTGTGTGTATGTATATGTATGTATGTTTGTTACCTCTTCACGCTCAAACGGCTTGACCGATTTGGATGAAATTTGGAACACAGGTAGAGTATAACCAGGAATAACACAAAGGCCAGTTTTTACCGCGGGAAAACAACTATTACCACGGGAAAATGAGTGGCAGCGGGTGAAACCGCTGGGCGGAAATCTGGTTAAAAATTAATATGATAAAATTGTAATAATATTCGAATATTGCGGTAGTTATGTTTGCAAACAATATATAGAAATTGTTGGTCTGGTGGATGGCGGAGAATAATACAAAGTAATAAAGTCCTCTGGGAGCTGGTCTGCAATAGTATTTGCTTCAAGAAAGGACGATTTTTTGCTTTCGCTGTCATAAATACAGAAAAGCTCAGCCTCAAGGGGATTCCAAAACGTTCCAGAGCCCTCATCACTTAAAAACTCAGAACTCGATACAAACATTATTTATCGAAATTTACTGTAGTAACAAATAGATAAATTGCTAAAACTGGCCATTTTTAGTATTTTCACTATCTGTAACTACTTTGAAATTGAAATTCTATGTAGGAAAGTATGATAGCATTAATTCAAGATTAATTCTAACAATGTCCTTAATTATCACCTATTTACGTCATGATCTGTCATTGTAAAAAAAACCTATTTGTTTAACACAAACTTCATAACCTACATAAACCATTTGAACCTCAGAGTAATAACTCTGAGATTTGAACACTTTCTTACTAATAATACCATAGAATAAATAGAAACACTACTGTGTAGACATGAAACTCTTTTGTCTGGGCCCCAAAAACCGAGCTTTAAATACCTACTTTCGCGGTACTCCGCGGACTCCAGCAACATAAGCCAGGGTTGTCAAGTGCTGATATCATCATCATTAATTTAAGAGCCTCGCTCTTGTTGGTGGAGTAATATCCAATCTGCTCTATTTTGAGCCTTCTCTTTGACTTAAAATAAATGATTTAAAATATTTTCAAGTAAGCCGGCATCACACGGCAAGGACATTACGTATCTATTTTTATACGGTGAAATTTCACTAGTGACCGATAACTAAAACTCAAGACGGGCTGGTGATAAGGAACAACTTTCTCTAAGGAAGATTCAACCTGAATTACGAAAAGGAAGATAGGTTGAATTACAAAAAAAAAATTTAGACCTGTCATACAAATTTGCCGATCAGAGTTACTATGGAAACTTAACATAGTTTTGTCATATTTCAACCCTGTGTTTCAGCCTATGTTCCTTGGGGAAAGTTGTTCATTATCACTAGCCCCTCTTGAGTTTTCGCTATCGGCCGCTAGTCAAATTTCACCCAGCACGTGTAATATACGGGATGTAAGGGGCAGCCCTACAAATACTGATAAGGTACATGCAGACTATGAAACTGAACTTTCCCCATATGTGAGGAAACGACATTAAGTATTCGATCTTCCATACAAAACGAGGATCAGCTGACTGCATTTACTATGGGAAGTACAATTTTTTTGACGTTTCCTGAAATATATTTTTAAAAGTTGTTTAGTTACATGGTCTGAATGCACCCAATCAGTATTCGAAGGGCTGTCCCTTACACCCTGTTTACACGGTGCTTCTGCTAGCGTGAAATGAAAATACTACCAGCACAGAACTATCATTTGGGCAGGATTGATATGGCATTGCAAATTTCTTTATTTTAGCACTGCGAATTTCCAGTCGTCGAAACTGGGTCTTTATCAAGAAGGGTTCAAACGAGTTAGGACTAAAATGAAAACCTAAGCCATGAGTACTTACATTTTGAAACATTTGAACGTTTTTTTTTTTTTTTTTTTTTTTTATTAATGATGGGTTTTCTCTTGACTCTAGTCTAGGTCATAGGACAGAGACAGAGTCTAAGATGGAGCGAGCTCACCCAGAAGAAGCCTGTTAAGGCACTGGCACTCCCACACACTGACGGAACGCAGCAAGCTACTTGGCGCCAGACTTCGGTGGGATGGTGGTCGCAAGCCAGGCGGCCCCTTACGGAGCCTTCCACCGCTTGATGGGATCGTTCAGCCGGACTTATCCACAGGCAAGCCTGTGTTGCCGTTGCCCGGGGTGGACCGCTAGGAGGTAGATCCCATACCACCCCACGTGTTGGGTATACAATTTTGGAAAATTTCACCGCAGGCAATATTTGATCCTGCAAGTTTCGCTATCAGTATCCACGCTTCTAGAAGCAAATAATCAAGCAAGTTCTCCGAAACCTAAGCCATTTCAATTTTACTAGCCGATACGTGTTCTGTGGCCCGGGGTGCGAACATGTAATGCAAAATAGGTCCCGACTAGATCCTGGATCCCACGGGATTTGCGGGATTTTCCGGGATAAACGAGAACCGGGATAGATGGCTAGCACGCAGGGTATGTTCACTACATACGAGATTTAGTTTTGATCGCAAAGAAACTTAGATAAGAAGCGAAGACATTGGCCTTACTTCGGGAAAAAAACTCTCTTTACTTATATTAAATTTGCGCTGTCACTCGCCTTCAAATTGGTTAAGAAAATGAAGGAAGGCTTTCATTTAAACATAGACTTATAACGCATTTAAATATCTAAGTCCTGTCATGTTCATGTCTAAAAAGTGTCAATGTGTTCTACGCACATTTCTAGTCAATTTAGTCGCCATTGTTGTCATCGTCGCCTTATTTTGACAAACAACCCGTATTTTGCGTCAAATTATAAGACATGACATGACTATCTATACCTGTTTATCTGAAAGTAACAGAGCTATTTTTAGTTACTGATATTAGTCTGTAACATGCAATTGAGACTATTTTTTACTTATCTTATTATTCATACTATGTATTTACAGATGAAAATAGGAAGCACCTTAACCCTACAACGTAATGACTAATGACAAGAGTAACTAGAGTACTCATATCTTAAATGCGTAAGTTTGTATGTTTGTTTGTCTATACGCAAAAACTACTGAAGCGCTTGTAATGTAATTTGACACACATATAGAAGGTAACATCGATTAACACATAGGATAGTTTTTATCACCACTTATGCGGGCAAAGCCGCGGGTAACAGCTAGTATACGATATATATGGGCACTTCAATACAACCTTGTAACACACAACTTCATACACTAGTGTTTTTTAAATAAGGGTAATTGAGTTTTTGGCTCCAAGCCCAAGGTTGTAAGGGTGACTATTAGGTCAGAAATAAGGAAATAGCCAAACTCGCCAAAAAACAAAAATAGACCGGTCAGAAATATTAGGTCAAACTAGTTTCGGTTATGCGACATAACTAACTATAAAGAAAATAAGGAATGGTAGAAGATTTACTAGCAAATTTGAAAAAAAATTACATTCGTCAGTTTTTGAAAAACATTTGTAAGTCTATGAGTAAAAATATCTAGTTTTTTGTTCTTTAGAAAAGTTATTCAATTTGCTGACATAGTTTTCGCTACAACGTTCCTAGCACCCCGTATATTGATACAATTGGAGGTACAACAAGGTTTAACGCATAGAATACACACTATTTTAATGTCTAATTAGAGATAAGCAGTGCTTGCTCCGTCTGTATTATTTATGTGTTTGTCTCTTGACTGTTCCTGTGTACAATAAATCGTAAAGATATGTTTTTTAATAGGTGATGGAAGTAAGATTCAAAATCATTTGTTCACATGCTGTACCTACCGCGGTTTAAAAGAGATATTTCGGTGCAAATCTATCCAACATACGCAAAGGAGAGTATATGCGTTTAGAGTATAATGTCTTTGAGTGTGTTATACAAACCAATGTTACAATTTTCCTCCAAAACCATCAGTCCGATTTAAATGCGATTTTTAGTGGCGCGTTTGCATTTGATTGGGGCATGTTCTAAGATAGGTGTTACACTAGCATTTCACTGGGGAGCGCTGCGGTAAACCATCGCGGATTTTAACATAACATTTCACAGGAATTTAACATAAAATTTCACTTTTATTGAAAATGTTTTATTTTACCCCTTTTTCAAACTGTACGAAATTAGCTGACCTTTGTTTAAGAATAGAAAGAGGCTTTGAAGAGCAGACTGTCCCAAAATAGATGTTAACGACCTTGTGTTTTCTGCTAAACTAATTTAGTAGAAAATTTGATTTATGACCTCTCGTACTTTTAAATTCGTTAAGGCAAGTGTAGTCGTGAACGCCCTCGACAAAGGCGCCAGTTCACAAAACATATATTTTATCTTGATACCAACAATTTATGAGATTGTCCGTTGCTCAAGTTTTTAATATTATCCTTAGGTGTGTAAAATTAGAACCTGCAAACTCAATGAAATATTCGCTGTAATTAAAATTATGGCAAAAAGTGCCTATGCCTGGCAATTTTTGGTATTAATTGCCATAACTTATAACAGCGAATATTTAATTGAATTTGTAGGTTCTTAATCTTAAGGATTATACTAAAAAATGAGCAACGGACATTCTGATTGATTATTTGTATAAATAGAAAACATGTTGAAAACATTGTGCAAGTATTTGTGTTAAATAATCTACTCAAGAACATAATTCTAATCATGATTCAAGAAAATCTTCCGGCCTACTGAAAATGTCTGCTTGACAAAGGAAAGCTGTGAATAGGCCTTGTAATGACGTCACGAAATAGACAAAGGAAGGATTCTGTTTTTACTACGGGAAAGTAACGATGGCTTTGACAAGACTCAAGAATAAGTTCTACAAAAGAATAAAAGAAGACAGTAACGGTGAGGCCTGTTTTACATAAAAATACATCCATTCTAGTTGACGGCTGCTTTTAGGGTCTATAGTCGAATGATGTAAATAAGGTTTATTTAAAGACGAAGTTATTAAAAGTCAGCAAGCCGGATCACCCGATCAGCTGTGTCGTGCAGGCTTTAAATAGCATCACCCCAATTCTAACTGTGGGTGTCATAAATGGCGACTCAGGGATAATATACACCGAATAGCCAGAAGCGTTACCCATGTATGCAATATCATGTACTGCACTCGCCAATCCGCCTGCCAAGCGTGGTGAGTATGGCAAACCCCCTTCGATAACGGGAGGCCTATGTCCAACAATGGACTGTTGTGGCTGTTAATGTTAATGTAGTGGGTTCGGATCACGAAACAGACCATAAAACTGAATAACTTTCCCGAAGGAGCTCAGGATTACTTGTAGTGTTAAAGCGAATGTTGCCGCAGAACTAGCGCTATATCACGAAAATATAACATATGGTGCAAACAATACCTTGAAATGTCCTTTGCACAAGTTTTTGGTATAATCTTAAAGTTCAATTAGACGCTACAAAATCGGTGAAATATGAGCTGTAATATTATAATCTGAGAGTATGTGTGTGTGTGTGTATGAATGTTTGTTACCTCTTCACGCTCAAACGTCCAGACCGATTTGGTTGAAATTTGGAACACAGGTAGAGTATAACCCGGAATCACACATAGGCCACTTTTTACCGTGGGAATACAACTATTACCACGGGAAAATGAGTGGCAGCGGGTTAAACCGCTGGGCGGAAATCTAGTTAGAAATATAACAATTCGTACCAAAAGTGGCCGTTTTTGGCACTTTCTTACGTAACTTTAATTACAACCTTCGAGCAAGGCGGTCTGGCATCTCGTTTCGAAGGCCGCGTTGATCGAAGATTACCAACATCAAATATTTCATAGCGTTAGCAGGTTTTAATTTTGCTTTGAGATAACACCAAAAACTTGTGCAAAGGACATTCTGATGAATTGTGTCTCCATAAAGAGATGTTTTTATTCGTAAAGTAGCGCTAATTTGCGGTGCCACTCGCCTCAAGAATGGATTGCTGTGTATCCATTTCACACTACGCTATCGTCTTGAAATGTTGTACTCAGATTTCGTATGCAAACGACAGCATTCGCTCGACTTCCGCTAGCCTGAGCTAACAATCTCTATCCAAACAAATCCTTGCAATTTGGGTGCGTATAGCGGAATGTGCATGGGAATATTGCGGGGCACTCGTGAGTTTTTACATTTCGATAAATGGCAACTTATAGATTCTTTAATACGACAGAAACGGATTTTCGGTAAATCGCGTTTGCATGGTGTAATGATTTTTTTAAGTGATGCGGAGGAAAATTTAGTGCGGGATACCTTTACGGGATTGAAGTCGAGAGTATTTTCGAAACCTATATTTATTAAGGTATTTTCGTGGCCGTTCGCCGCATTTATTTTAAGAGCTACAATTTTCGGTTTCATTCCATTTGATATTTCATATTTATTACTAAATTGTATAAAATGAAGTCGCTTTCCAATGGGTGGTGTCCCGTTGTATGCTTAGATCTTTAAAGAGCGGGGCACACCGGCTCCGTATCCGTTCCGTATCCAGCTCTCATCCGTAGTCACGCATGAACTTATGACGTTGTAATGTATGGGACTGTATGAGATACAAAACACCGCTTGCGTGCAGCACGGAACGGATACGCAACGCAAGCGGTGTGCCGTATCTCATACAGTCCCATACATTACAACGTCATAAGTTCATGCGTGACTACGGACGAGAGCTGGATACGGAACGGATACGGAGCCGGTGTGCCCCGCCCTTAAAACTATGTTACGGATTTTGTTGAGGTTATTTGAATAGATGGAACAATTTAAGAGGAAGGTAGCAATTTGCAGTGGGTCAAACAGCTGCATGGGCGGGCCGCTAGTAAGTACCCTAATAATGTACTGAGCATTTCTAACATTTGGTAATAATTTCTTGTACATTTTTTAACTTATGACATTTCCGAGGTTTTAAACACGCGGAGTAAATGTCAAAATATTCTTATCTTAGTGGAAATACTTCGAACGGGGGAAAACATTGAGTTGACTTCAACAAGAATTCATGTGTGTTCATTTCGTGTGTGTACAATGAAACTGTGTCAGCAAATTCCGCTGTTTTCACTCGTAATGGCCTCCCGCAGCCTCGAAGTTATGGCTTTTTGGCGCCAAAATGTGGGACATTTTGTTACTTATGCGCTATGAACAATCTTCGTGTTAGCAATGTGGTATAAACATTAACTTTAAGACGTGTGAAGAGAGTTTAACGAGAGCAGTCGGTGCCTAAGAGGAATAAAATAAAAAACTTAATTTACCAAAATGACATTGTAGGTAAAATTTATGTCTGTTTTTGTAATTTTATGTGTTTTGTACCATTAAAATTATTTTAAATGTACCTTTATTTTATTTTGTTATGTAAATACCGGAAAAAAGGACAGATTGCCAGTGTTTCATAGTATTTAAAAAAAGTTAAGAATGTAAGTTTTTTAAAAGCCATCAAATACGTTCAATTTGGTGCCGTCCAAACATACTCAGTATTTCATTCATGTTCTTACACTGGTAGATATTATTTCAGAAAACACTAAGCAGATTCAAAATTCAACACATGTGAAAATTTTAGTTCACAACTTCTCAAGCAGAATATTATCTAAGTCTCAAGAAAAACAACGTAAAGCCTCCAAAAAATATTAGGATTAGAAGATTTATGGGTTTATGACGTCGCTTCTTTAGGTCAAATTATCCAGTATAAGCCACCAAATGAATTATGGTAGAAAGATTTATGTACTTGGTAAAACACGATGAATAGTACGATCATTTCATTGAAACGTTCTAAGAAATAAATAATAAATTTCTTGGACATTTTAAACAGCTCCATTTAGCCCCAAAATAAGCAAAGCTTGTATTATGGGCGCTGATATAATACATAAATTCTTTTAATGTAAATAAATACATACAATAAATGGAAAACACCTAGGTAGTACGCAAACCGACGCTTATTTCTTTCGCACAGTCTAGTAAAAAGATTCAACACACTTTAACTATCCCGAAAACCTTGTCTCAAAAAGAAGTAGTAATACCGTACTAACTGTAAAACATAAAAAAAGATTGACGGCCGGTTGGTTCATCAACATAGGGCCTACTTTTATGATCAAGGGCCTAAAATAAAATTGCTGCTTCTGAAAGCTTTTGAAAACTAGAAAATAAATGATTTTTCTTTGCTTTACAACATTTTAGGATTACAGATTTTAGGATTTTACTGCTATGAGTAAGTAGGTGGTGGTGGTGCCGTGTGATGCCGGCATAGAAAAGCATTACCCCATTTCTTGCCCGTGGGAGTCGTAAGAAGCGACTAAGGGACTTGGTGTGTATTGCAATTTTAGGCGATGGGCTGACAACCTGTCACTATGGCGATTCACAATTTTACGAATGACCCTCAAATATTTGTCAGATATGGCGTAAATGGCCGTTTTTTTTCTGCGGCCGCTTGCGTTTTTTCTCTGCCTACCCCGCAGGGGACGGTGGGCGTGATATATGTATGTATATAATAAGTAGGTATGTTCATACCTAGTACAGTCGGTTACCGGTATCGGTATACCTAGTACAAAAGGAAGAAATTATTTTTGTTTACAGCAATTGTTTTTCCTTGACATTAATATGTACTTGTCGCAGTATTATGGCAGAATTAGGATTTCAGCCGAAATCCTAGGATTTTGGCCAAAAGCCGGATTATGGTAAAATCTAAGACTTCATTTGACCATCGTCCTAAGTAGATCTAGGATTTCGGCCATAATCCTAGGATTTTGACCGAAATCCTGGATCTACGTAGTAATATGGTAAAACGAAGGCTTCAGAACACTTTTATAAATTTTGTAGTGACTATACACATACATACATAAATACTTGCGGAGTATGCAGAGTTTTAATGGCCATAAACAATTTTGAGGGCTATTTTAGATAAAACGTGAATGGTAATACACATGAAAACTTCCATCCGTTAGTCGCTTCTGGGTGTCGAACCCGCGGGAAAGAATAGGGGTGATGCTATTTTAAGCCATCATTACACGGAATAGTGACTATCGCCATGCATTACTATTTGTCTTTACTTTAATTTGTATTCTTATTATGCTTTTGAAGAGAAAATAAGAACTTAAGAAAATTGATGAATCAAAATAAATGACACAAAAAATATTTATAATAATCAAATCAGTCTTTTATTTTTATTGATTCCAGATATAATGTACTAATCACTATTATTATTAGGTATCTAGTCTCGATATAAAAATAACCATTTTTCATAATTATTTAATTAATTTTCATTATGATTTAATCATAGTTAGAAGAGGTTAGCACTTAAATGTTTGTGAAAAATTGTAAATAATTAGTTTTTCTGTCATTAACATAAACTTTTGAGTATCATTTCTTTCATTAAAGATTTTTCAAGTAGTAAAAACAATATTTTTTAGATAATCACATAAGGAACTGTTTATAATATTATTAGATGAGTAATAAAATAAACATTTGGGTGGCTTCTCTTTTACAAAATATAACAAGGTAAACAGAACCTCCTGTTATCATTTGCATCTCCTAGTATCTAAATAAAGATTATGAATGATAGAAATAAACACTTTTCTTTTTTTTAAATAAATCAGTATTTTCTGAAAGAAAAATAATTTCACATAAACAAAAAATAACAAATTTAGCGTTGTTCTTATCGATTGGTCTTAGTTTAATCAACATCGATTCCTTTAATAGATTATGTTGGACTCTTTTCTTAATAATTACTTATTGTGGCACTTTGACAATCCCCGCGCGCGGGAGCGCATTGTTCCCTCCTCGCTCATAGATTTCCCCGAATCGCGATAAATGCCATAATACTAAGCAGATCCAGGATTTCGACCAAAATCCTAGGGTTATGACCGAAATCCTGGATCTGCTTAGGACGATGGTCGAATGTAGTCTACAATTGTGCCATAATCCGGCTTTTGGCCGAAATCCTAGGATTTCGGCCGAAATCCTAATTCTGCCATAATACTGCGACATACTTATTAGTACAAAATGATTTATTTTATGAGAATAAGTTAATCATCTTTATTCAAACAAATGCAATTACAATATAAAGTCAGCTTAAATCTAAAAATTATAAATAATATATTCCTCCAAAAGAATCTCTCTGAGAATAAGTTGAAATTTTTATTTTTAATTTACTGGGGGATAAATAAAATTAAGTTCTTTTTGAGTACCCCTGGTACCTTATGTGCTACAACCGACTGTACATTGCGAATCATATAAGTACTGGTAAAACGGTATGAACCTGGCCGGGCTAATAGGGACAAAACCGGTTATGTACTATGTCTAATTCCAAGCTAAACTCCCGCAGTGGAAGCGATTTACACAGGTAAATTTCGAACAAAATACCAGGAGTTCAACTGGAGGCAGACAATGGCCGCGTTACGCAGCGCTAAATAGCATACGCTGCACAATATAGCAGCGCATACTATGAATTAAACGTGAACCTAAATCTATTTAACTTAATTAACTAAGTTGAGTGAAATTGGCAAATGATGTGTTCTGACCTTTACATAACTCAAGTCGGTAGTAAATACCGTCTGCCGATCTGGCGTTACGTCACACGTATTAGCACTAGATTATAAGTAAGTACCTCCAAATTATATCACCCCACGAATTCCGCAATTCGTACTAATGAGTCACAATGATATGGTACAACAAATATGACTAAAGGGAACACACCATTAACACGAATAAACAGTTTTATCACTTACAGTCACGTGCCGGCGCAAATGCATAAATACCCAACGGAGAAAGGAAGTTCAGGGAATGGATCAAATAGGAATTCCGTTGGTACTTACAGGGCTGGGTGGAAAAGATATCGACACCCAGCATTCCACTACAGCCTTGGCGCGTTATTCACGTCAAACCACTCACAGCTTCTGTTCGTATTCCACTTTGATATTAGTCATTACGCGTGACCCAACCCGAATTTGGGCCGTACAAACGCGGGCCAAAATGGCCACCTGATGCCTATTCAACGCGACGCTCACGTGGAAGACGTCGAGACATCCAACAATCACTAAGCCTGGCATTCCAGTACAACCCAGGAGAAACACAATAATACGATGCATCAACACGCGCGATCTCAAATTGAATCGTCCATTACACGCGGCATCACAAAACGCGTGGCGGGAAATCCGCACGATACGCGATACCCTCCTGTCCGAACGGTTTTGAGTGACTGACCGCGGTGCAGAAATCACCGCTTGGCGCCGTCAGGCGGTCTGCGCGCACGTCGCCAGTCTCGCCCTGCGAGTGAGAAAGGGACAACACACGCCCAGAGCGACGCGTGCGATCGAGCACCGCGCCGCATTCATAGACCGTCATTAATACCTAACTCACCCCAGCATAACAACGCTAAATATTAAACATTCACCCGCCCTAGGCCGAATCCCTTAGGCCTATTCACTACTGGGGAGACGAGATAGCGTTGCTATTGCTCGCTTAAGAACTGAATCCCCTACCTGAACTGTCGCGACTCGAGGAGTGCCATCACTACCTGGGAACAAGTTGAGAATGCGCCCTCTGCGCCATCGCAGTGGCGGCAGGTTGGCATCCTTAACCAGAACGAGATCTCCGATGCGAGGGGGTTCAGTTCTGTCCGTCCACTTAAGGCGTTGCTGCAGAATGTGCAAATACTCAAGCGACCATCGCTTCAAAAAATTCTGAGACATTTGCTGCAGCAACTCATAACGCGTCAAACGATTGCTACTGACCTCTGTGTAGGGGTACTCTGGCAAGGCGTTAAGTGGTCGGCCAATTAAGAAATGCCCTGGTGTCAGGGCCTCCAGATCATTCGGATCTGAGCTAAGCGGACACAAAGGACGTGAATTGAGAACGGCCTCAATTTGACAAAACACGGTCGCTAGCTCCTCAAAGGTTAATATCGTTAAACCTATAACGCGCATCAAATGCGTCTTAGCGGACTTTACAACCGCTTCAAATATACCACCCCAGTGGGGGCATCCTGGTGGATCGAACACCCAGTTAATGCCCTGACGGGAGAGGCTCGTGCCGATAGCTTCCTCGTTTTCCGATAAAAACGTTATAATTTCTTTCATACATCGATCAGCGCCCTTAAAGTTGGTACCACAGTCCGACCTGATCAGCGCTGGTCGCCCTCTTCGCGACACAAATCTATCTAAAGCTGCTAAGAAAGCCTCCGTAGTGAGGTCGGCCACGAGTTCCAAGTGGACGGCCTTGGTTGCTAGGCACACAAACACGCACAAATACGCCTTGATTGACTTCGCGTTGCGAAGGCGTGATGCCTTTACCATAAAAGGCCCCGCAAAGTCCGTTCCCACACCCGCAAACGTCCAGGCTTCCGTCACCCGGTCCGGTGGGAGGTCTCCCATCTGAGGTTGCATTGTGGCTGCCTTCAACCGATAGCAAGGCAAGCACCGGAACACAATGCTCCGTACCGTTCGTCGTCCAGACAAGATCCAAAACTCGCGCTGCAGAATAGCCAAAAGTGCATTGCAGCCCGCATGCGAGTTTTTCTGGTGACGATCCCTAACTATAAGTTCTACCAAAGGTCCCTTCTTTGGGAGTAACAGCGGATGCCGTGCTGAAAAGGGCAGGTTAGCGTTCCGAAGCCTACCTCCAACCCGGAGCATTCCATGCTCGTCCACGAACGGGTTGAGGCGCACAAGACCTCCCTTCAGCTTTCCACGGCCATCCCTGAGCAGCCTGACCTCTTCCTCAAAATGTTCCGCCTGGACGACCCTAACCAATAAACTTAGAGCCGCATTCCGCTCCGCAGGCGAGAGGACAGGTGCCAAGTTCCGTTCTGCTTGAGGTTTTCTACAGTTGTTCACGAACCGTTTGATCCAACCTGTCACCCCTAGAAGTTTGTCGAGGGAGCTGTATCGTTCCAGCAAGAAAGCCGCACTAGGCTTAGGTACGATCTGCCCTACGTTCACTCGCAAACCTCGATCAGGTGGCCCAAGCGGCGACCCGCACTCATTGTATGGCCATCTCTCAGGTGACTCAGTCAGCCACTGAGGTCCCCACCACAGTGAGTGACCTACCAAATCAGGGGCCCTACATCCCCGTGAGGCGCAGTCCGCTGGGTTCTGTTCTCCCGGTACGTGTCTCCATACCAACGGAGTTTCCGATCCTTTAATCTGTGACACCCGATTTGCCACGAAAACCTCAAGAGTATGTACCGACGTCTGTAACCAGCACAGAACTATCCTACTGTCGGTCCATGCGTACACCGTTTCATCCAAATTGATGGTACCGCGTAGATTACTAGCGACATGATGTAGCAAGCGCGTGAGAAGCGCTGCTCCCGCCAACTCCAACTTTGGAATGGTCCATCTTGTCCTAACCGGAGCCACCTTACTCTTGGCCATAACTAGACGCACGTCTACAGTTCCCGTTGAACTGACTGTCCGCAAATAGACAGCTGCCGCGTACCCTCGCTCCGAGGCATCACAAAACCCATGTAGGGTAGCCTTACATCCCACCGATGGGAGCAACTTGCGAGGTATGGCGATGCGTACGATCCCTGGTAAGGTGGTCACAAACTTGGTCCAATCATTCAACAGCTCTCCGGAGAGCTGGTCGTCCCAACCCAAGTTTGCTATCCACAACTTTTGCAAGAAGCACTTCGCCATGAACGTCACCGGTGCGATCCACCCGTTAGGATCGAAAGTTCTGGCGATCGTCGATAATACCGAACGCTTCGTCCAAGTCTTCTGCAAAAGGTCTGGCTCGATCTGATACGTAAAGACATCATGCGTTGGCCTATATTGCACCCCTAGGATGCTCAACGTATTTGGATTGTCCGGGTTCTCGAAAAGGTGCGGGTCCTGCTGGAACTCACCTGGCAACCCGGCCAGGAGCTCTGGACAGCTGGACAGCCATTTCCGCAACTCATAACCTCCTGATTCCATGATCGCGATCAGCTCGTCTCGTAGTAGCAGTGCTTGTTGCACGCTATCTGCACCCGTGCAGATGTCATCCACGTAGACGTCGCGATCCAGTACTGCTGCGGCTCGAGGGAATCTTACCCTTTCCTGTGCGGCCAACTCTCGCAGCGTGCGTACTGCCAAAAACGGACTTGGCTTCAGACCATACGTTACCGTGTTAAGCTCATAAGTGACCATCGGCTCGTCAGGGCTCTCACGCCACAAAATCAGCTGGTACCGACGGTCATCCGGGTGTATAATTGTTTGGCGAAACATCATTTTGACGTCTGCGACGAACGCTACTTGGTGCAACCGAAAATCTGTGAGGATGTCCACAATGTCCCGGTTCAACTTGGGACCCGCGTGCAGACACTGGTTCACAGACACACCATTCGATGTAGGAGCAGAACCGTCAAACACTACCCGTATCTTCGCCTCCGGTGACTTCAAAACAGCCAGGTGTGGTATATAGTAATGCTCGACACACCTCCAATCTATGCTGGACACCGACATGTGGCCTAACTCTAGGTACTCCCTCATGAATTCGATATACTTCTGCCGAAGTGCTGCATCTCGCTTCATCTTTCTCTCCATAGCCAGTAGTCTCCGTTCCGCGATCTGTCGCGAACTACCTAAGGAGGGGCGGTTTGGGAGAAATGGCAGCCTGGTAACAAACCTACCTGACGAACTTCGTGCAGTGTTGTACTGATAGAACAGCTCACACTCGTCATCCTCTGGCTTCCGTCTATCCGCTGTGGGTGGCTCCTCAGACTCCCAAAACCTCTGCAGCACCTCCGACAACACACTACCATAGAGAACCGTATCGCCCTCTGGTAGGTCCTGAGGTCTCCAAACTGGGCCAAAAATAACATACCCCCCTGTGGTATCAACGGCCACTAAACCAGTTTGCTGAAGTACCCGTTTTCTGCCACACCAGAATCTCCCGAGGACGTCTGACCCGAGGAGAACGTCCACCGTACCAGAAGTATCAAATTCAGGATCAGCTAACTCTAAGCCTGTGGTTAACCCTCGTACCGTTGACGGTAACCGAACCTGAGGAAGTTTCCCTACCACTTCATCCAGCACCACTGCTGAGGCATGATAGCTGACCCCTGTACCTGTATTACCTAATGTGAACTCGAAGTTCACCTGACCCCGAACGTCAGGCACATCTACACCTCCAATACCTACAGCCCCATCCGTTGTGGGCCTTATATTTAAGCGTAGCCTACTCACCAGCTTACTAGACACAATACAACCCTGAGCCCCTGTATCTAACAAGGCTCTTACCTGTATGCTGCGGCCACCGTATCCCCATACCCAAATCATTGCCGTAGGCAACAATACCGTAATTGGCCGGGGGGCCGAAGCTGGCGTGTAGGCGGCGATTACCTAGCAGGAATCTAAGCGCGGAGTGTCCGCGTCCTGCGGGGGGGTCCCCTCTCTCCGTACACCTTCGAGTGGGTCCCACTCCTGCTGATAGGGACCTCTGGTCCTGTACGCCATGGCTGGCAGCCTATAGTAACCCTGCGGCAGGCGCGCGTACCGTGGATGCGCCTGTAGCCGCGGGTGCTCAGCCAAGGGGAGAGGCATGCGTGGGTCATGAGACCTCACCATGTTGTTCAGTCCCGCCGAGTACTGCATGTACTGGCCCTGGTATTGGCACCCGCCCGTAGCATCACGTATCTGTGATGGGTGCCCCTGACCTTGGACCTGTGACCACCTACCCTGTTCCGGCACCTGCTGCCGAGGTGGTGACTGTCTCGCGCGTGGTGAAGGGGGCATCACCTGCTGATGTCCCTGGCCTCGTCCCTGAAACCCTGGTGGAAGAGGACTCCTCCTTGGAGGGGGTGGGGAGCGTTGCTCCCGTCTAGGTAGGGCAGACTCCGTCCGCTGACCCGCGTCAGCTCTGCCTCCGTAATCTCCGCTGCGGTTCATGCATAGGAGCTGATGGTGGGCACCCTGGCAGTACCTGCAGTTGGTGCTTGATGGGCACTCTCGCACCTGATGCGGCCCCATACACCTAAAGCACCAACGCCGTTGCTGCACCACACCACGACGTTTCTGCACCCGCTGTGCAGCGAACTCCTCACACGCAGTCACCTGATGCCCCGCCTCTCTGCAGTAGGCACACCTCGATTCCAAATTAGCGACATTGTATCGCCTGGGTGGCCTACTCTTACCGTCTCGCGCCTGTACACCCGGCCGTTCCGGGCGGCGAGCGGCCGCAGACTCCGCGTGAGGCGACTCTCCAAATTGGGCATCTACCCGCCTGCACTCGGCCTCGAGGAAGGACTTGAGCTCCTCGAAGGTCGGGAGGTAATCAGATGTCTTACCTCCGTGTGACTGTTCAAAACGAGCGGCCATGTCGCTCGGCAGGCGGCGCAACAACGTGTGGACCAGGATATAATCATAGCCTGACACCGGCATCCCCTGTCTCTCAAGAGCGTTCACTGCAACGCAGACAGGGTTGAGGACCTTGGCCCTGAGGTCCGTCCCTCGTGTGATGGTCGGCACGGTGAGCCACTGTTCCAGGAGTTGGTCAATCATGAGACGTTTGTTGCTGTATCTCTCGATCAGCAAACCGCGAGCCGTCTCGTAACTTGCATCATCGACTGGTAGATGCTTTACCAGCTCATGGGGCTCACCTTGCAGCTTGGCCATCAATTGTGCCATTTTATATGCCGGCTGCAAGTCAGTGCGGTTATGAATCACACTGTCAAACAGATCCTGGAATCGGGTCCAATCCGTGTAGTCCCCGTGGAAGACCGGAATCGCCACAGCCGGCAGGGGCACTTGCACCCCCGGTCCCCGCGGACCATGGGGTGGGACCGGCTCCCCAGCCCTACGCCTGGTGATCACAGCAGCCGCCTGCTGGATCTCCTGCCCTATCTCCAGGCACTGGGTCACATTCGTCCGGACCGTAAGTTTGACCTCCTCATCAGGCGTCCCATCAAATAACTCCTCGCATCCAGTGAGGCAATCCAACACCTCCGCGACCCGTTCGTCAATCCGTTGCGCACAAGCGATGAGTGCGTCCTCTCGGTCCCCGCGACCGACCATCGCCTGCTTAGTCGCGAACCAAATTAGGTGCGTTCTAATTTTTGCCTGAAGCTGTGTAATTGTGGGAGCCATGGTACCAACTCAAAGTAACACCGAACCTTACAATAAAAAAATAATAGACAATCGGCCCTGATCCTACCGTTAGGATATCCGCACAGGGTAAACACAACGATAATAACAAGCAATTCACTAATTGATTGGCCCTGATCCTACCGATAGGATATTCTACACAGGGCACACACTACAATCACAATAAATATATTTTTTTTTATGTAGGTAGATTAAAAATCTTATACTAAAATAATCTTAAATATAGTGGTTTTCTGAACCACGCTCTGCTACCATAAATTGTCTAATTCCAAGCTAAACTCCCGCAGTGGAAGCGATTTACACAGGTAAATTTCGAACAAAATACCAGGAGTTCAACTGGAGGCAGACAATGGCCGCGTTACGCAGCGCTAAATAGCATACGCTGCACAATATAGCAGCGCATACTATGAATTAAACGTGAACCTAAATCTATTTAACTTAATTAACTAAGTTGAGTGAAATTGGCAAATGATGTGTTCTGACCTTTACATAACTCAAGTCGGTAGTAAATACCGTCTGCCGATCTGGCGTTACGTCACACGTATTAGCACTAGATTATAAGTAAGTACCTCCAAATTATATCACCCCACGAATTCCGCAATTCGTACTAATGAGTCACAATGATATGGTACAACAAATATGACTAAAGGGAACACACCATTAACACGAATAAACAGTTTTATCACTTACAGTCACGTGCCGGCGCAAATGCATAAATACCCAACGGAGAAAGGAAGTTCAGGGAATGGATCAAATAGGAATTCCGTTGGTACTTACAGGGCTGGGTGGAAAAGATATCGACACCCAGCATTCCACTACAGCCTTGGCGCGTTATTCACGTCAAACCACTCACAGCTTCTGTTCGTATTCCACTTTGATATTAGTCATTACGCGTGACCCAACCCGAATTTGGGCCGTACAAACGCGGGCCAAAATGGCCACCTGATGCCTATTCAACGCGACGCTCACGTGGATGACGTCGAGACATCCAACAATCACTAAGCCTGGCATTCCAGTACAACCCAGGAGAAACACAATAATACGATGCATCAACACGCGCGATCTCAAATTGAATCGTCCATTACACGCGGCATCACAAAACGCGTGGCGGGAAATCCGCACGATACGCGATACCCTCCTGTCCGAACGGTTTTGAGTGACTGACCGCGGTGCAGAAATCACCGCTTGGCGCCGTCAGGCGGTCTGCGCGCACGTCGCCAGTCTCGCCCTGCGAGTGAGAAAGGGACAACACACGCCCAGAGCGACGCGTGCGATCGAGCACCGCGCCGCATTCATAGACCGTCATTAATACCTAACTCACCCCAGCATAACAACGCTAAATATTAAACATACTATTTTTGAAAACTTGCAAAATTTTCCGAGTGCAGTAAAATTTTGCAAGTTTTCAAAAATTGTATACCTAACACGGGAAGTGTTTTAAAAATTTGGTATTCGGTTATGTACTGTTCGAAACAGGGAACCATCATTCTCTACGGACAATCAGGTGGTTCAGCCTGCAGTGTTCTAACGAGAATAGGAACAAATTCACAAAGTGATAAATATCAACTTTTTGAGTGCCCCACCGAGCCGCAGTCGCACTACGTCACATTCTTTGATGCTAACAACCCTGCTATCCTATATCCTATAGCTATATAAGGTGTAAAAAAAAAATTGCTGAGAATATTTTAAGGGGTGAACCAGTACGTGAAACTGAACAACTTTCCCCGTTTATTAGATTTATTTATATATAAAAAAAGTTTAAATATCAGCTATCTAGTTTAGTTCCCATAGTACAAGCTTTTTTTAGTTTGGGGCTAGATGGCGCTGTGTGAATTGTCCAGGATATTTATTTATTTGAGTAGATACGTATTAACATTTATCTCTTCGGTTCCACCGCCTCGCTTACACACGCCTCATAAAATTGAACTGGCTGTAATATTTCAACGATAAGTGGAGTGCTCAAGGATATAATGGATATTATATTTCGTAACTCACGGAAGTCGTATTATTTATACTAGGGCACTACGAAGTATTCGGTATTTTATATATTTGATTTAATTTCAAAAGGTTTAGTTACAGATAACAGATAAAAAAAATCACTGACAAATAAAAATAAAAATTCTTTATTTCAGGGTACTAGCCCCATACATGTTAGTAAACAGAATTCCTTACCAGCTACAATTAGTATTAAGTTTTAAATTTAGTTTTAAGTGAACAATTTGTTTGTAGTGTTGTGAATAACTTACATTAAATTATTACAAAAGTACACACACTTGTATTTGTTCTTATCCATTGCCTGAGATAGCGACTTTCACAAAATCTACCAGAAATCATAGCCAGGACACTGTTTGTGCTGCCACGAACCCTCTGCAGCGCGGCGGCACTTCGTTTGCGGAGCATGGCCTGGAAACCATCTACATGAGCATCCGCAAACATACCTGACGCACTACAGAAGCGTGGCAGCCCAAGCAGTGCCCTGAAAGCGTTGTTGTATTGAACAGTTATGGTCTTAAGCGATTTTTGCCTGTATGAAGCCCACAAGTTGCAGGTGTACTGTACACAAAAAAACACATTAAAACACACATAAATCCGAGGCCCACTCACAATTAAACACAAAATTTCTTTAAAAAACAGTCATGTTTTAAATTTGATCACAAAACGACCATATATGTAAAAAAACATAGTTTAAATAAGTAATAGTGACTAATAATTTATATATTTTGTAATACGGTACAGGACCTATTTGACAAACACTTTTCTTATATTAAACGTTTTAAATATACACATAGGTACACTTACGCACAGTCTCTCAGAAGCCTTTTAGAGAATATAATTTATGGATTCAAGGATTTTTCATAAAGGTACTTACTTACATATTAGTCGATCGAAGGATAATTCCTTTTTTGTTAACAGTCAACATAAATAAGTAAGATTTTAAGAATCAACAAGTTTTTGGTAAGTACATACGACTATTAAATGATAGATAGAACGTTTCAATCATCAATCATTGGCCTCACACGTCTGTGACAGACGATTTAATCAGTGTCTGAGGCAAGACCTTTCATGGCTGTATAAGCCGATACGGAAGCGGCATAATTTTCCGCACGCTCTACAAGTAAAGGTGGAACTTGAGACTGGCACATGCATGTTTAGATGACGTTTTTGCCTTTTGTTAGCGAGACCAGAAAACCAGGCATTATCTTCATAATCTTTTATTAAAGGTTAACACTGTCTAAAAGCTCGTCTAACTGTTTTGTAATAGTCGTTATTGCGTAGTGACATTGACTAGCTACGATAATAAAACATATATTTGCAAATTTTTGCATAAAATTTATTTCGTATCCATCCATCAAACCCGCCCAGAAAATTACCGCACATATCACACCTCGATCATTCAATCACATAATCAATCACAGTCACAGATCAATCGGCTGTATGTCATTTATGAATAAAAAGCTTTCTTTTAAAAAAAAAGTTTAATATTCCAAGAAATCTGTAGATGGCGTTGAACTAAGGCCAAACAGGTTGACAAAAAAAGTTCTTTCTGCATCTACCCTCGTTTTTAGCGCTTTGTTAATAATAGTATTCTGTTTTGTTTGTACGTTGTTTTCGATTTGGTTTTCGTTAGTATGCAGGGTTGGCCTTGAAAGTAAATATTTTTGTGTCGCGAGGTATGTTTTTTTAGTAATTAGTAATTCATTTATTTATGTTAAGTAATCAGGTACATAAGCAGATATAAAAGCAACAAATATTGAGGTTCACTGAAAACTGCCTTAGCAGGCATGTACATGAAATTAAAATTATTGTCAACTCTTCTATTAAAATTACAATGTCCAAAATCAAAGAAATAAGAAGTAAAATCTATACAATAAAATTAAATAATGAATAAAAATGTCAAAATAAAAATAAAAATCAAAGCAATGAGTAAAAATTTAGATCTATACAATAATAAACTAATCCAGCAATGTCAGATTTCCATACAAATATTATTATAATAAAGTCAGGGCAAAATAAAATGTCGTATCAATTAGTATTAGGTCAATAAGCAATGATAAGTTACGTTTCGTTTTCCGATCTTATATATCCAAGTTAAAAAAATCGAAAAATTATGTGACCTGTTACTTACGTTAACGAACCAAGTACAGCGCCATCTATCCAGAGACTAGGGAAGAGTTTAAAAAAACGTTACTGCTCTGCCTACTTTGCAAAGGATACAAGCGTAATTTGTGTATGTAACAAATGATTTCCTTTTTCTTACTAAAATGATATTGTCAAAAATTTCGAAGATTTCGCAACGAATATGTTCATGTAGGAGGGCCACCTTTACCGTAGCAAACTGCTACACATTCGTAGATGATAGCTACGAAAACATGCTTCGTCGCGTCATTCTTTATATTCTCCGTTATATGATCTTCTCTTTCTTTTCGTGTGGGACAACGAATCGTCAACGACCCGATGAACCCTGATGTCAGAGGTTTTCAATCGCCGACTACTAGTAGTAGGCCTTTGACATGGCTGTGTAACGACCGCCGCCTAAGTAAATATAGACAGCAACCGGGACCGACGGCTTAACGTGCCCTCAGAAGCACGGAACTATCTTTCTTTTCGGATAATCAGGTGGTTCAGCCTGCAAAAACCAGGAACAAATTCACAAAGTGATGAATATCAATATCAACTTTATGCGTGTCTTGCCGTGAATCGGAACCTTTGCGTCGTAGGCAGTCGCACTACCACTGCGCCACATAGGCCGTCTAACGTGGTAAAAAGATGAACCGTACCTTACGCGACCCACAAATTACTCATACAAATTCGCTGGTTCAGCATCTGAATTTCAAGTACATTCAAGTATTCTTAAGTATACTTTGGTTTTCCTAAACTCTGTCCGTTTTATCTTAGCAATCTGCAGTCATCCCCCTTCTCAGCCCTTTCAAGGACCTTGGATGGGGGATGAAGGTCCTTTAAAGGGAGTAACAACACTTAGTTACGGCTTGCCTCTTGACTTGGTAACGGTTTTAACGAGTACCGAAACATTATTTATTTAACAAACTGAATTGTTTATGGTTGAAGTTTATACAGATCAAGCTCTTTCCATTTATATAGTTGATGTTTTGAACAAGAGTAAGCAATACAGCAAGTTATAATTTTATATTACTTTATTTATGACCGATACTAAAAACTCAGAACGGGCAGTTAATAAGGAACAACATTCCACAAGAAGAAAAAAATTGACCTGCTATACAAATTGACTTCGTCAGCTAGCACATTTTGATTGGGAGGTCCAAATTTTTTGACATATTTCGACCTATGTTCCTTAAGGAAAAGTTGTTCCTTATCACCAACCTTTCCTGCCTTTATGGTATCAGTCACTAAAACATGTAATAACATATAAAGTATGTAATTCATAACAAGTTAAAGTATTTTTACTTGCCAGTTTTGACGATACCAAGAAAGGTGATTTTAGCAAACTTAAAACTATTTTGCAGCAGACGAAAGCAAAAACAGGATCCTCATATGGATTTTATTGCTTTCTATAGGCTTGTACAGCCAATGCCAAAAATGTACTAAAGAAATATGTCAACTTAGTTAAATATCACTGAAGAAGAAACCAACCTATATAAATTAATAGGTATATCACCAAGGACAGGAAAGGCATTGAAATAGTTACCTTTTTGCCCTTTTGCTCTAGCCCAATACAATTATTTCGTGCTTCTCTATCTTGCCAGCCCCTCAACCGAAATAGGCGGACGTGACTTGGACACAAATTTCTTGATATTCGAAACGTCTCAATCTATTTCTCAGTTGACTGACGATATTAAGTAGATGGATAGGTAGTGCAATAATTTTGGTCATTCTATATATCTTCAGTGATAATCTACAAAACATTTTAGGACACATCTAAACCATCATTTGTTTTGAAAATTGTTGTATAGTAATCAAAATAAGGTCGATATTGGATATTGGTCAGGTAGCGACCTTTTTTTCAATTAAGATACAGTTCTTTTTTTATTAATGAAAATACACACACATTAGGCTTTTATCCCCCGCGGGGTAGGCAGAGCGATAAAGGTAAAAATACGGTCGCTATCGCTATGTCTGACAAATATTTGAGTATCGTTTCAGAAAAATCATATATCAATATAGCTTCATTTTGCCAGCCTGTCGCGTAAAATTGTTAAACACATTAAAACCCTCAAGTCCCTTAATCGCCTCTTACGACACCCGTGGGAAAGAAATCGGGTGTTGCTATTCTGAGCTGACATCACACGGCATTTAAAATCATTTTTTTATTAAATTCACTGGCGGCCTTAACAGTATCATCTAACATAATATTATTTGTATCGAGCTACTTATCTATATATCTGCAACATTTACTCCCAAAACGCTAACAAACAAACAACTTTACAACCGCCATTAAAATTAATGTCGTCATACACTGTGTTGACTAGAAAGCCGGTTTCTTTTGCACCACAGACTGGATAACTTAGGACACGCTAGGTACACCTGTCAAAGTAAAGGTTGCCTGGCTTGGATCGACGGAATTCCTATGACCAATAAAATTAATGTTGCCGTACACTGCGTTGCTTATGCATCACAGACTATAAAACTAAGACCAGGTCGTCAGATTTTCTATATAAGTTTGACAAGATGAGATCAAAATGACTACACAGGCGTTTTCTGATGCACCACAGACTGAAATAGCTTTGAAATGAAATGTGCTTGTAAGAGATAGCAAGTATTTAAAAAGCGACCTTACTCCACTTAATTTTCGCTAAAACTCTTTTTTTATACACATATAATTTATCTCATGCGGGGTAGGCAGAGCGTTAACGGCCGTAAAATACGGTCTGACAAATATTCGAGAACCGTTTCACACAAAACGGTATAGAGCGAAAGGTGGTCAGCCTAAAAGTGAAATACACATGAAATCATTGAGTCCCTTAGTCACTTCTTACAACACCTGCAGGAAGTCACAGTCTCACGTCCACTTTCTTTATCATGCAAACAATCATAAAAAAGCTGGTATGTAGTGCAGTTCAAGTTTTGATACTGCTTTTTTCAATACTGCTTAGTCTCAGGTTATCAAGTCTATGTTTTATCGGGTTGTTTGTGTAGCCGCCTTTAAGGAACAGACAAGGAAATACACAAATTCACAGTATAATGCTCTCGTGGTTGGATAGACGCCGACCATATTACTATGTGCATAGTTAATTACATCTTAGAAGGGTAGAAACGTAATAAACATAAACAATGAACGGCCACACAGACACCCATGATCCCACTGTATGTACAGTCGGTTGTAGCACATAAAGTACCAGGGGTACTCCAAAAGATCTAAATTATTTTTGTCCTTAGCAATATTTTATTCTTGACATGAATATGTATTAGTAGAAAATGACTTATTTTATGAGAATAAGTTTAAATTTTAATTATTTATGAACTGGGGATAAAAATTATTCAGTTCTTTTGGAGTACCCCTGGTACCTTATTTATTTTTATTTTAATACTAGCGGCCCGTCCCGGCTTCGCACGGGTGGACAATTATTTTTTACATAAATGCACTTTAAATTTTACACCCTTTTTTCACATTGGAGGTTTTTTATTATATTTTATTTTATGAGAATAAGTTTAAATTTTAATTATTTATGAACTGGGGATAAAAATTATTCAGTTCTTTTGGAGTACCCCTGGTACCTTATTTATTTTTATTTTAATATTTTCTTGAGTTTGCACAACTATTACTCATCACAATAAATTCCGTCCGTTTAAAATTGTTTTATTGTATTTTTATTTTATTTTTTATTTATTTAACTTTATGCAATTAATTTACATGGGTGGACTTAATGCCAAGGGCATTATCTACCAGTCTACCTTAGGGCAGGTGGAAATGGGTGAGGCAGGTGCAAAATAAATTAAATAATAAACTAGTATGACGAACACTAATATATGTAATTAATAATTATATATAAACATATATATACATATAAATAATATAAAATATATACATAAATATTAGGTATACCTTATGTGCTACAACAGACTACATTTATACGCAGGGATTGTATAACTGAAATTATTTCGGTTAAAACGGTAAAGGGTATGACGACATACCGAAATATTGCGGTATCATAAACTTACAGTACCATAATTATCCGTTACCGCACGTTTTAGTACGAATATGTTTTAGGGTACCTAAACTGCGACAAAGGGACTCGAGGGTGTGTATTGCAATTTTAGGCGATGGGCTAACAACCTGTCACTATGGCGATATACAATTTTCCGATGAGCCTCAAATATATTTCAGATGTGGCGTAAATGTACGTTTTTGCGGCCGTTTACGTTCTTCCCACCCCGCAAGGGATAAGTGATATGTGTATGTATGTGTACATAAACCGCAATCAAAAGTATTTTCTAAGTAAATTTACTGTGACTGTGCAACGTTGCTTAATACATCGCAATGTATCTTTAGATATAGAAATTATACCGTTTAAATCAGCTATACTCAACCTGCGGCCCACGGGCCGCATGCGGCCCGACGGGCCTTTTTGATTGGCCCACTTGAAGTTTCTATATAATAATAATAATATATCATTTATTTCAGACTTTTGAAATCCATATTCTTTGTTAGTAACACTTAATTTTAATTGTTAGTAAAATTAAATTAAATTAAATTAAATTAAAAATAACTAAAACTACAAGTCTACTTTGAGGCACGTGATCCGGGCACAGTATGCGTCGTGATCCAGTGCCTCAGAATAGGTCCATCTGTCCGCTCAGCTATGGTAAGTAGGAGAGTGTTGGCGCTGCCCCGCACTCGCGTCATCAGGGAGGCAACTCGCTTACGCATGATGGCGTGGAACCCGTCTACTCCCCGCTCCGCGAACATTCCTGATGCGCTGCAGTAGCGTGGCAGCCCCAACAACGACCTAAACGCATTATTGTATAGGACTCGCAGGGCGCTCAGTGATTTTTGAGTATAGTTGATCCAAAGGCTGCAGGTGTAAAAAGATTGGCAGTAAGCCCTAAAAAGCGTTACTTTTACTCCCTCTGAGCACTTTGCAAATCTTCGGATCATCATATTACTCCGCACTGCCAGCGCCCTGCGTTCCCTCTCAATATCCATGTCATCGCCCAGTGATGCGGTTACCCAGTGCCCCAGGTATTTAAACTCTGTAACCATCTTAAGAGGAGTTCCTTTGAGAGTGACCGGTGGTATATTCTGGTAGCATTTCGAACCCGCCTTGAACACTAGCAACTCACTCTTTTTCTCGTTATACCTGAGGCCGTGGACCTCCGCATACTTCTCACATATTTTGAGAAGTTTTCTCAGGCCAGCAATCGAAGGGCTCAGCAACACCATGTCGTCGGCGTAGCTAATGTTATTTATAAATTTACCGTCTATGGAGCAGCCTACCATGGCGTTGCTGAGCTCCTCGACTAGCTGGTTCACATATAGGCTGAAGAGCCGAGGCGAAGTTAACCCCCCCTGCCTCACCCCGCACTCCAGCCCATAAGCATCAGAACGTGCATCTGCTCGTTCTATGCTCGATTCTATTTTAAATTTCGCGCCTTTCAGAGAACGAGTGATTCGAAACAAAAATTGAACAGTAATCCAGAACAAACAGCTGCACAATTTTCCAACTGTTATTAAAACCACAGAAGATGGTATCAACATTTCGGAAGAAAACTGCGCTATAATTTAAAATTTTAAAACTGCTCTAATGAACGAATTTTAAAAAAGGTTTCTAGATCTAAGAAGAAAAAAATGTAAAGTAAGAAAAGAAAATCCATGGCATTCAGAAACAACTACTATCACAGAGTTGGCTTCGGTTTTAAGTTGTAAGAGTTGTTTGATGAATTTATTGATTTTCAAAGCGACACCAACCTAGAAGTCGTGTTTAAAGAAAAAAGGGAGTACAGAGAAAATGTCCAGTTTTGGAGCAATGTTCCCCAAAAATATAAAAACGTGCAAAGATGCGCTCAAATCTTACTAAAATTTTTTGGGTCTACGTATCGAATCTTCTTTTTCTAAAATGAAATATTCAAAGAATGTATACAGAAATAAACTCACAGATTCTCATCTGGATGATGTAATAAGAGTAGCATGTAGCAAGAAGCAAGAAGCCAGATCTTGAAAAAATTGTGAAAAAGTGTTCACAGTTTCAAATATCGCATTAAAATATAGTTACTTATTTCAATTTTCTTCTCATCAATAAAACTGTTGTATAAAACTGTTAATCTCCCAAAATAAAAAATACATCGTTACCTTTGATTTATGCTTTATTTATGTCCTAATAATTTCTCGCTTGCGGCCCGGGATCCCATGACCGAAACTTTTGTTGGCCCTAGTAAAAAAAAGGTTGAGTATGGCTGGTTTAAATAAAGGTAGCTAGCACTTTTTTACCAGTACAATAACCTATATTGTAACTTTTCAATCTACCTTTGAAACATGTACCGGTACCGTTATTATAACGGTAGCTTAACGCTGTACCTTAACCGAAAACGACCCTTGTTTAAACGACCTATGCTGTGGCATTGTGGTAGTGTACACTGGGCAGAACCTCTAATAACCAGTAGTGTAGCGTACTTTATGGTATAAGAACCGTCGGTTACTACTTACCCTAAAATAATAAACAGCCTAATTTAGCCTACCCAAAGACAACAAAGTGTTTACCTCCACGCAAAGAAAACAAACAATAGTATAAAGAAACATCTCCTAACATGCTGTAATTTAGAATATGAACTTTGAAATGTTACTAAGTCCTTATCTTTTGTAAACTTTAGATTAAAAGAAAGTACATACATACATATTTCACGCTCATATCCTTTGCAGGGTAGGCAGAGCGTAAACGGCCGAAAAAACAATCAATTACGCCACATCTGACAAACATTTGAGAGTCATTCAGAAAATTATGCATCACTATAGTGACAGGTTGTCAGCCCATCGCCTACAATTGCAAAACACATGTAACCCTCGAGTCCCTTAGTCACACCATAAGACACCCACGGTAAAGAAATGGGGTGATGCTATTCTAAGCCGGCATCACACGGCAAGTAAGAAAGTAATTATAATAATCAGAGTTTAAGATAATTTGAATCTCTGCGTGCTTTAATTTTTAATTTAAAATAAATTACGGGATGTAAAAATATGTAATGCAAATATAAAAATAAAAATCTTGAAAAGTAAGCGTTGAACTAGCCCATGAAACTGATCAACTTTCGTCAAGAAACATAGGCTGAAATATGAAAAAAAATTGGACCTCCCATACAAATTGAACCGATTGCCTGAAACATTTTTAAGGGAATATATTGTCCTTAACCTTAGTGAATACCTAATTTAAATTTTATTTGACTTACAAAAGTTAAGGCCTTAATACTATCGGATCGAGTAAATAAGTCATAACTCCACAATCAGATTAAATACCAACAAAGTAATAAATAAAAACGTTTATGCCAAACATAAAAGGGTTAATTACCAAATTATTCGGCTACTGTTTTAGATTAACATGTTACCTGCTCTTTAGAAACTTTTTAACTGGGCGCCTTGACCTACGAAAGGGAATTACGAATTTATAATTTTATACTTAAGGTTGTTTAGTCAGGTAGTTTTCAATTTCTTAATTTTTAACTAAACGTAGCACTGCCACTTTCAGTAAAATAGGCTAAGACAAGGATATAAGATGATGCTTCTTAAATTGTGTATGATTTTACATATTGTACGCGGTATCTGTCAAAATTAAGCGGCAATTGAAAATATGGCGAGTAAACATACAAGAAAATCTGCGAAATGGCGCGGTAATCATCGACTATTTAAGACATGACATGCCAAAAATAGTCTACGACATCTACTTTTCTAAGTGGAAAGTGACAGTGGTATTTTTAATTAGCTGTTTTTTCTTTTAGTCAGTAATGTGGAATTGAGACAAATAATAATTTAAATAACTTTCTAAGTACTTGGTCTAGCGGTCTAAGTTAGCTCTCAAGGAAAGCCTCATTTGATTCTCAGGGGGAAGGCGCACAATCTTGATATTATATTTGTTAATTTATCATTTTGTGAGACTAATACGTACGTCTGTACGTGTAGATACTTATCTTGTTAAATTTTCAAGATTTGTAAAACTACCAAATATTAGTGTAAAGCTATATATAGGCGACATTACGCAAACACCGACCGTTTTGGTTTAACGGCGTTATATTGGCTCGAGCAGGTGTTTTATAATTCACTTTTTAAGTCGTGCATAAAATATTTGCTAAAAGTCTTTCCTTTCGACCGTATTTGACAGCATTTATTAATAACTACTACGAGGTTGTATGTTTCGTAGATTATAAATTAGTCGTTTTGTTCGAAAAATATTAAACTGTGTAGCAATTTGAAACACCTTCTGTTTCAATTTGTAGTCGCAGGTTTAAATCCTACCCACGCTTGAAATTTGGCTTTTTACAGTTGTATACCTAACACGGGAAGTGTTTTAAAATTTGGTATACACTTTATATGTATACACGTAAAAAAGGCACATTAAGTCGTGTCCTGGTTACTATATGTCTATGATTACTTAGATGATGGTCGTTACAGAACCACGTTTTAGGCCTACTACATACATACATATATCACGCCTATAATCCCTTACGGGGTAGGCAGAGCGTAAATGGACATTTGGAATATTGTGTATCACCATAGTGACAGGTTGTCAGCCTATCACCTAAATTTGCAATCCACACGCTCGAGTCCCTTAGTCGCTTCTTACGACACCCACGGGTAAGAAATGGGGTGATGCTATTCTAAGCCGGCATCACACAGCATTTGTTGGGCAAGGCCTACTACCTAGTACTTAAACGGTTTTATAAAGTCTGACATTAGGTCCCGAAGGGTTATTTCACCCCATACTATGTAGCATTGAAATGGTTAACCAAACTGTTATGGGGTCAGTTTACAAGATATAATCTCGCGTGTTATAGTTTTGTGGGTGACCGCGAGCGGGGACACGAAAATATTTGAAAGTTCAATGAAATTAAGCAAAGTATAAGACATGAGGAAAAACTGCAGAAATTTAATACAACCATAGTATAGACGAAAAGTTAAGGAAAATTTCTCTTTGCGTTTCGTAAATGAAATAGAAAAGTTTCGGTCAATCACAGCTTAGTTGATAGTTGGCATGAATTAGGTTAATTTTTTTAAAATGCTAGGTTACCCAGCTCGTTTTTCCAGATTCATTTACATGGCAGTCTGTATATATACCACTACATACCTTAGCGTATATAGGAGGATCATGAGGAACATTGCCCCATAAAGCAAGAATTATTTTACTCTCTCTTTCTCAAACTCTTTTACTGGTAAATATAGATGATATCACATCATCACGCCTTCCATAAGATGATTTCTACCACCTATTTTAATGTAAAATTTCAAACTCGCGCAGTGTCATCGCTTTCCTTTTTTTACTGTGACATGTCACACATGTATTGATGGTGTAGCGTAGCATGCCTTCTCTCTTGCGTCTTAACCTGTAATCTCTAACTCGCTTCACTCACATACGTGTAGTGGTAGCGTAATTCAGTGTTATATTGAGTGAGTGTCTTTCTAATGATAACAATAAAGATTGCTTCCATAAAGTTGTGATCTGGATATTTCACTCGAAACTAATAACAGTGGTAAAGACGTTATAGTAGACATAGAGACAAAGTTTTTTGTGCTGAATAAATTTTCATTTCATGTTGAATCTTTAGTAATAACCAGCACACATGTTTTCTAATTCAAGCCCTTACAAAGTGGAACCAACTATTTTGTCAAGATTGTACGTCTTGCACTCGGCTACAGCCAGGCTAATTAGCAAAATGAACCGTTGTTCATTGCTACTGCTCGTAATTGGTATTCTAATGGCGTCTACCGTCTCGCTTTCATCTTATATTTCAAGTAATTCAACCGGGAATGGAATGAAATGCATAGAGTTGGAATAGAGTCTATTGTGCCATCCATGTCTGTGAAGAAACTCAAGTCTGTTGTCTATTCAAGATTCCTTGACGCATTGAAATGTGTTTACTTAGACATCGGTACTATCACGCCGCATCAACAATGGCAAGAACATTTTTTTGAAGGTATTGAATAATTAGACTATTTAAAAAACTAACAAAAGGGTAAAATTATAATGTCTCTATATAATTGTTAAGATCCTTATAAATAGTAAGTCCTGTTATTGTGAAAATGTAGGTAGGTATAAGAAGCAGGCAAATATTGCTTCCAGTATATTCGTAAAACTTTTTCCGAACTTATATCGGAATTGATTCCTGCAATCCACGATAGATCACTCTTCAAACTCAATATGAAATTCATATTCGCTTAATATGGGAGTATTAGAAATTCAGAATTTGCTTGCTAAGGATAGGAGATATCTTAGTCATGTAATGTCTAATACATTGAGGCAAAATACACCTTATATGTCAAAATAAGGCGACGATGAAAACAATCGCAACTAAATTGACTAGTGATAGCGAAGAATCCTCAATAATTTTTTAATATAACATAATTTCGATATCACTTATCCTTTTCTAAACCTGTTTGACGGAAAGTGACAGCCAACTTAACTACGCCTTGGTAAAGCTACTTTTAGTAAGTAGAACACTTTATTGCAGATTCAGAACACAAATACAAAACAGGAAAACTTAAGTTAACTTAAAAAAGCAAAGGCGGTTACGTTACAATTTAAATAAAATTATACCTAGAGATAAAAGAAGGAATATACCTATGATTAGAGATAGTAGTTTGTCAATTATTGCAGTTTTGCTATTTCACAGAGGAAAAAATTGAGGTAAATGTCGATATTTTACTATCGATAATAAATTTATTTATCATGTGTTCGTGTGTAAATAAAACACACGAATACATATTAATTAAAACAAAACATTAATCAAAAATGCGAAATGGCGGCCTTATTACTGAAAGCGATCTCTTCCATGCAACGTTTGGGCAGAGGAAAGCGGTAAAGAAAACAAAGATTAAATACGTGTAGGTTCACCAATTTTAACTTGTTGTCTACGGTTTTTCAACTAGTCAGATAATGGCGGATAACACCGTTTATCGTTTCTTATGGGGACTTTGCTATCTGACAGTTCTCGAGTTGTTGTAATATGATACCAGATGGTGTTGTGCTAAGTTTACATTTTGACATTTGAGTCATAAATACATTTCATATATTTACATACGTTTCTATGGAAATAAACTTTTTCAGTTTAGCTCCGCACCATCTAAGTACACTTAAACATTGGCTAGAAAATTTCCCATTTCGATTATACCTCTAAGGTAGGGATAATATGAACAGTGTCAAACACTTTTGACAGATCCAACAACACACCGAGGCACCCAGCTTTCGCGTGCGATTCGCTTTAAAAGATTGCATGCTTCGGTCGGGAATCAAATCCACAACTTTCGGATGGCCTGCCGAAAGGCTATTACAGCTTGACCACACAGCACCGAACTTGAATATAAATGTCCCGAGAACCTTGAAGTTTGAATACAAGCAAGATGTAAACAAACTCGTAAACTGGGAATCGAAGTGGTGTCCGATGTAGTTTTTTATTAGTTTCTAGAGTTGGGTTCTGTATCCGTGGATTCGGAAACGGTCATCTTTATACAAATAAATATAGAAACCGAAAATACACGAGTTGCTTTTCGAATATTTGGTTACTATTGTTTTTTTTTTTTTGTAAAAAGTATCAATGTTGATGGCATTTTATACAAGTACATACATAATTCAGCCTATTGCAGTCCAATGCTGGACGTAGGTAGGCCTCCCCGAGGGTACGCCATAGGGCACGATCTGTGTCCTTTTTGCTGCAATCCTCACTTACAAAAAACTTAACAGAAAGCAATTTTGGTAATGCCAAAAAATATTCCTGAAATAGTGCCAAATTGTGTCTTATGAAAGAAGATTTGTGCCTTTATAATTCTGAAAATATAGCTACAGTTAGATGAGGATTATAGATCGAGGCTCTAGCTCATCGTTTTCGCCATCCAGTCGCTACCAGCCGCCTTTTATTCCCGACTACAGCAAAGCAAAAAGGAGGGTTATTAAGTCATCAGTTCATCTTGCCGGAGGGCGTCCAACGTTACCTTCACTCGAGAACCCGCTTACTCCACCGTCCAGCCCACTGCCACTTTAGTTTACTACACTTCCAGACTATCCGTTATTTGGTCTTTTCGCGGATAGTCTCAATCTTTTATTTGTGGTTTACTAATACCAATAGACGCAAATTTACCTGATGAACACGCGCTAGCTGAAAAGTTAGATCATCAGCTCGTTACGCAGGAAGTCGTAAGTTCGAGTCCTCTCGTCAGTAATATTTAGATTTTATACTTTCTTGTAATTAATATACTTACATTAGCGTTAATACTTAGCGTCATTTAAAAAACAATATTTTTTAACCGATGCTAGAAATCTTGTTAAGATAATAATACATGTAAATTACATTGTTCATCAAATAAGAAGGTCAAAGATAAACTGCGTAAAATATCTCTCTAAATTCTGAAAGCCGTATTGTCTGTGGTTACGCGGTACAATAGGCTGGGGTTTATGACTCGGAAAATTCAGATACCCACTTTTCGTTGTGGACCGTGAATCTACGAAACTTCGTAGTTAACGATGTGACAATAATTAAGTTGTCTATGGTTGATATAGAAATGGTTCTTGTAAGCAATTAATTATACTTGTAAAAAATCATAATACAAGCCTCATCTGGTTAACCAGGGAGCCTAACCATTAGGGAAGTATTTGCTATACTTACCAGGCGTGGCAGGCGAATTAGCGAGTGCAGTGTAAAGTATTGTAATCACAGGGAACGCTGCTGTCCATTCCCTTGATTCATTTGGCTGTATTTTACGGCCCTCATGGTTAGAAATGACGTGCCGCAATTCTGAGCCGGCACCACACGGAAAACGCATTTGGCTACCCTAAGTGTATTTTATACCATATCCTTATGCAAAGTGCTTCATCATTGAATATTCTTGGCAGGAATTCCAACGACGTTATTTCCCTACAATAGAGTCGGATTCCGCTCACTAGGGCCTGCAGTTGAGGGTTTTATTAAGCATGAAGAGACTGCTTCCGCCAAGTTTCAAGAATATTTCAGACACATGAAGACTACCAGTTATTTTTGGCGAAATTCCATGTAAATGATTATTTTTATGTGTGGTGTAAATTACATATTTTCGAGGATCAAATCGTATTTGAAATATACAGTGGTTAACCGGCCGCTTGATGCAACTCCCTTTAGAAAAGCTACAATAGCTTTAGGAGACACCGCCACTCTGCGGCGGACCATAGTCGGCAGATATTTATTCAAGTTAGTTTTTTACGAAACACTGTAAGTGGACTCAGGATGGCAGCATTCTTAGCGGCTATCACACGATATTAGGTCAATCTGAGGAACATTATTATGTCCACACATTACATTAAACGCGTGTCATGTCAACTTCTTTCCGGTGTGATAATGGAGTATTGCCAACATAAACAGGGGCGTTGAAAACTGCCTTATACAATGAGAACTTAAGTCTGCTAAATCCATTTTAGGTGTTCCTTACATTCCATATCATACACATCATTGTGTGGAACCCGGACATTACGCTAGGCAATTTAGAAATAGATGGCGGTAGAACAAAAATAATTTCTATTCTAAATAATGACGTTTAATACCTTAGTCATCCGTGACCACGGGCTCTGTAAAAAGCTCGAAACGTAGGAATTGTAAGATCCAAAATAAACACAACTTAAATCCTTTTAAAATAGTTTTATTGTGATCATGCACATCGTTCCCTCAAAAAATGTAGGGGTAAAAAAGCTGTCGTTGTGGTAGGGCCAGGCGTTGATGATGAGGCAAACTAGACTAGTCTTCCAAAGATTGGCATGCGAAGGCACAGGGTCAAGATCAGTAGAAGAAAGGGGGAGGACTTAAAAAAGCAATGGGATCCGGTTGAATAAGAAGATAAGATAAGAAAATAAAAATACAGAGCTGCGTACCTACTTACTCGGTATGGGCTAATATTCGCATATTTTGTGCTGCTCGTTGCTTTTATTCATGAAAATTTGGAGAACACTTTAGTTAAGAGACCGTTTAGAAGAAAAATTTAATAAAGTAACGTGATAAAATCCTTTTTTTGTCGCTGGATGCTCCCAGCTGTCAACTTCAGTTGTCCAAAAATTGCAAAATTTGTGCAAAATTGCTTCGAATCAAGTTATCTCGTGATTTTGTCGTAATTTAAGGGACGCAAAAACTACAGTAAATTATGTTTTGCCAAAGATAATTTCTTAGTCCTCGAGGGTATGAAGAATTGTGTCTTATCAGAAATGGGCAAGGTATAGCTGCAGCTGATGCAAAATCAGATAAAAGCTATCAGAATTGTTGGAAGTACTGTGATGGTTTACACAGCCGAAAAGAAAACAAAGAAATAATACAAGAAATCAGAAAAGTGATTCTTATTATTTTATTCCATGGTATTTTTATTTTTGAACTTTGATGTAACTGAATTTTAATTGTATTTCTTCTATGATGTTTTTTTTTATTTATTTTAATTATTTCAATGTAAATATTTAATTTAATAATTGTATGTGCCGTCCACCTCTCTTTAATTGCTGCGCCTTTACAGGGCGACACATTTGAACAAGAACCATATGTAACGACTTTTTATACTTTAATGTGATATGCAATAAATAAATTAATAAGTAAAGTGTATTCTCATGTGATATCCAGATAACGCTAAAGGATGTTAAGTCTCACACATACAAATATCACTCCTCCATCCCTTGTGGTCTATGGGGTAGGCAGAGTGGCGATTATTATTAAATATTTAATATTTAAGCGCCGTGTGATTGCCTGCTTAGAATAGCATCACCCCATTTCTTACCCATGGGTGTCGTAAGAGCCGACTAAGGGACTCGAGGGATGTGTATTGCAATTTTAGGCGATGGGCTGACAACCTGTCACTATAGTGATACACAGTTATCTGATTGACCCTCAAGCTTTTGTCAGACGTGGTGTTAATATCCGTTTTACGGCCGTTAACGCTCTGCCTACCCCGTAAGGGATATAGGCGTGATTTATGTATGTATGTATGTATTTAAGGGCTATTTCAGAAAAGTCGCGTATGACTATAGTGAGAGGTTAACAGCCGGTTGCCAAAAAGTTATACTATAATATCTAGTTGTAAAGTCTATAGTCCCGGAAAGAAAAATATTCACCAGTCGAGATGTAATTGTGATTTTGCTTCAATCAGTATCTGATTGCATGATGGAAGCGATAGATCAGTTTTGTTTCAGTGACGGATGAAGCAATCAAATCACCATTTACAGCAGAAAGAACAAAAAAGTCTCAGGTGTGACTGAAGAACCCCAAAATGATAAAAACCACGTTCCAACTAAAAATAAAGTTTTTAAACACTCATTAGAGTGCAATAATGCCAATCAAATGTAATTCGCCGCGACACGCAAATAAGAAGAAGATGAATAGAATTTATCGGACGCCAGACAAGATAAAGATGAGGGTAGATCTAGGCCTGTGAAGAAGCCTGGAAAATACGGTTTCGTAGTTGTATCAGCGAAGGAAACCACAACAAAGCATCTGAATACAGACGAATATTGCGAGAGGAGTATAACGGCAATGCAAGTTGGTTTTCGTGCATGAACTTAGGACTTGGAGTTTTATGTGAATTCATGAGCTATATCTAGGTGTTATATGATAGTAACCGAACTAGGAAACTTTTCTTGGTTACAGGTACATATGCATCTTGTCGTGCTTTCTAAGCCTGATATTATTTATCTAGATGTGTTTTTGGCTATTTTATTTCCAATGCATGCCTACGTCCAGCAGTGGACTGCAAATATGCTGATGTATGTGTGTTTGTATGTATGCATGTTAGGCGTTCAACATTTTAGCTTTGTAGCTTAAATTGGTCGGAATAATTAAAAAATGCGGGCTTTGAAAGATATTAATCTGTATGCTACTGGCACGCCCTCTGAGAGCTTACTTAGTAAAGTGTTAAAAATAATGCTTTTCTTGTCACTGAAGAGCACTGTCCTTTTTAATAAAATATTTTTTTGTGAATTAATTTTTAATGTTTTACTATTAATTGAATTCTAAGAAATTGTCTAGATACTCTTAACACAAGCCGGTATACGAGTATGTTATACATAGGTAGATGGGATAAGTATTAGTGTCCTTTTTGAACACCCTCGTTTATTTCTAAAGGACAAAGATCTTTCATGTTAGATAAATTCCTGCTAAAGAATGCCGTAACTCTATACCCCTTAGCTTGTTAAGCGTTTGTATTACCCTAATTTATTATTGAGATGGTCCTTACCTAAAACATAATAATTTTTGAGCCGAAATTCATAATTTTCTATAAGTTACCAGGGCATGAAGTCTGCTAAATGAAAATCGTTTCACTTGTGTGCCAATGGCCTGTCAGTAGGACAGTTTTCGTTCGTTTCATTTCGTTTTCTGCTAACAGTTTGAAGCATCAAAAATCACAGTGGTATTTTAATGACAATTGTCATTCGATGGAATTACAATTACTAAAAATATGAGAATTGGAGCCCAGTAGGTACGATAAAAAAATCACGAAAACATTCTCTCTTCATGCATCGAAATGTCATGCACGCAAACAATTCTTTGACTACGTGATTTGTATTCAACTTCAACTTCCACAACAGCCCACTGCTGGACATGGGCCTTTCCCAATTGGGAGGTATTTGCCATACTCAAAACGCTTGGTAGGCGGATTGGCGAGCGCAGTGCAATATATTGCCATTGCCAGTGAACGCTGCTGCCCATTTCCTGCTGCTTATCCCTTAGTCGCTTTTTACCACACCCACGGGTAGAATTGGGGTGACGCTATTCTAAGCCGGCACCACACTACCAATACTACATTGTGCAATTAAAATTGTAGGTAAAGAACTAATCGATTAAAAATATTGTTTGCATAAAGAAAAAAACCTGAAGACTAATACTTAAAGATATGCAAGACACGATCGCTAACCAAGGGCTAGTTTCGTGGCTCTTTTCCTGTCAATTTACACACGCACACACACATCACGCCGATAATCTCTTGTGGTGTAGGCAAAGCGTAAACGGCCGCAAAAAATGGACATTTACGCCACGTCTGAAAAGTATTTGAGGGTCATCCGGAAAATTGTTATTGATAAAGATATCGCATAATTTCACGTCAATAATATAATATCGCAAAATGTAAGACAGTTTGTAGGCGAAGCCACACTGGCGTACATCCGACGTAATAGTTATTACTATGACTGTGTTCCGCCATAGTAACAGGTTGTCAGCTCATCGCCTAAAATTGCGATACACACCCTCGAGTCCCTAAGTCGCCTCTTACGACTATCTCTTCCCTCAATTTATCGTTCTCAAATTTCCATCAAGCAACAAAACTCTTGGATTTTTAAATAAATTTCGCTGTAGCAAAGTGCTCTGTCACTTCTGCGAGCAAAATGAATTTGCTTCAAGTTGCCAGCAAGTTAAGACTAATGGATATTTGAACTTAGATTACTGTTGAAATTTGATGATTATTTATAAGTTTTATCAAGTGTTCTAATTATTTTAACTTCCGCCTTGCTATGGCGAAAAATAAAATAGGGTATTATGACTAACTGTCGCCAGTTCTTGCAAATATCTATCAATATTTACCACCTATCAGTTTCAGGGACTCGAGGGATGTATATTGCAATTTTAGGCGATGGGCTGACAACCTGTCACTATAGTGATACACAGTTATCTGATTGACCCTGAAGCTTTGTCAGACGTGGCGTAAATATCCGTTTCACAGCCGTTAACGCTCTGCCTACCCCGTAAGGGATATAGGCGTGATTTATGTATGTATGTATGCATGTATCAGTTTGTAGTAAATAAAGAATTTTAAAGAAGACTTTGATACATTCTTTCTTATAATAAAACTTAAACATGCATTAACAGCTACAACAGTTCACTGCTGGACATGGGCCTCCCCCTTTTAGGGGGTATTGCCAGACTCACGGTGAGAAAGCGTAGTGCAGTGCAATGCTTTCACGGGGAACGCTGCTGCGCATTCCTTGGACGGATATATCCCTCAGTCCCTTTTTACGACACCCACGGCTGGTATTGGGCAATACGTAATGATAAAAGTAAACTTTTGGTACCGACTCAAAAAGTTTCATTAATTCTTCAGGATGTCATCATTTTAAGACTTTTTACACAGGTCCCTGGCGCTTTGAGGTGGGGATCACACTTGACGTTGTTGTGGCGTATTTCCAGCGCATTCGAAACGCATGCGTTTGTCAGACGAAGGAATTGCGAATCCCGATCTTATTCTATACAAATACGGCTACGGTGCGTTTACCGTGCGTTAAGGTGCGTAACGGTTGCGTACGTTAACGTTGAATAGACGCAGCCGTAAATGCACCATATTTTAATAAGAATAAGATCGGAATTCGCAATTCAATTTCGTCTTACAGACGCATGCGTTACGGTACGTTAAAAATACGCAGCGACGGACAAAAAGTGGGGGAACCGCGTAAGTAATCAGTGAAGGTGTTTTTCGTGTCCACACAAAAAAGAAACAAAGAACCTCCTCTTAATAAGCCAGTTTAAAATCATAAAGTTATGTCACACTAGGGACTCAAAAACTGAAGCAAAACCTAATCTCATCTTTTTGTGAAACTTTTGGAGCAAATAAAACAGCCTCTCGGGCCTTTTTGTTTCTGACTTTTATTAGATACCCAGTCACGTAGAGTTCGCAAAGCACGTTATATCATAGACGATCGTCGTACGCGGAATTGTAATGACAATAGAAAATACTTGAATTGGACTGGGCCGATGGCGTAGCGGATAGTAGCGAGGGTCGTGGGTTTGATCCTCACAAGACACAAATATTAGTTAATCCATTTTCAGACATTTGTGTTTAGTCTGGGTGTTTGTATGTGTAATATGTATTTTTTTACAAAAAAAAAGTATCAGCTATCTAGTTCCAATAGTACAAGCTTTGCTTAGTTTGGGGCTAGATGGTGATGTGTGAAAAGTCCAGGATATTTATTTATTTATTATTTATTTATTACTTAGATATTGGCATATATCTTCCGGACAGAATTCTAAGATAAGTATTTTTATTTGTTTGGCTTCTAAGCAAATATGTAAATTATAGACAGTTGTAGATATTATGTTTGCTCTTGAATATTTCTCTAACTACTGAACTGATTCTGATATCTTTTGCTACTGGTTTAGCAATTATTATTTAATCATAATCTGAATGATCAAGTGTTTGTCAGACATAGCGCTAATGTCTTTTTTCACAGCCGTTTACACTCTGTCTTCCCCGCAAGGGATATAGGACTAATATATGTATGTATGTAGAAATTACTTTAACTCTTAAAAAATCTATCATAATTGGTTTATTATTATGATAGCAAAGCTCACAGGTTCGAATCCAACCTGAGGTTACAATTATTTCTAAAATACTATAATTTTGAAACAATGTTTGTCTTGTTTTCGAATGTTGGCTACAATTTCCCTAGATGCTGGGTGTCTGTATCTCTTTAGTTCTAATGAAGCTGCTAAACTTTGAATTAACTTTACTATCCAACACCTACAGGGATGGAACGGAAGTTGTAATTAGATAGAAATCCTCACGATCTGAGTTGGATGCCTTGTTTCATCCACACAAAACACAGTTTTACTCACGTTTTGGATCCAGTCGACGAGAAAATCAAATAGGTTTCGACTGAAAAACAGCAGTCTATCTCTTATGGGATAGGCATTTTTGCTGAGTCGCTGACCTTTTCATTATTGCGCCACGTTGCATATCAGAGTACCTATGTTTTAAAATGTTTGATTGTGTTTTTTCGTTTTTATTTACTTTTTTTTCTTATGTACTTTGCTGTGTAAAGTGTCGCAGTTTTTTGAATAAATGTTTTTCTATTCTATTCTATTCTATATTGTTTTACGCTCCACTAGTTTATTAACTACTAGATTTCCGCCTAGCCGTTTCACCCGTTGCCACTGATTTTCCAGTAATAATAGTTGTTTTTCTGCGGTAAAAAATGGTTTATGTGTTATTCCAGGTTATATTCTACCTGTGTTCCCAATTTCATCCTAATCGGTCAAGCCGTTTGAGCGTGAAGAGGTAACAAACATACATACACACACACTAACTCTCAGATTTATAATATTAAGTACGTATTTTCTTTATTGACACTACACTTATTTTTGTACTATGTTTTTTTTGCACCCAAAGTGCTTTATAATTTTCATGAATAAAAATGTTTTTTCTTTGCGTCGCTTTAAGACGAGTATCAAGAGGTTGACAAATTGAGAGGGTTCGGTCGGGGCAACGGTAGCTCAGTGGCAGAGCGGTGGGAAGGTACTCCACAGGTCCCGGGTTCAATCCCCGGGCAACGCTCACGGTTTTTCAACTTCTGATTTCATTAGTGTTATATTTGTAAAAATAATAAATAAATATATTAGAATACAGAAAATTACCCTGAACGGAGACTATTACTTCAGGAGAAAATCACCAAACAGCTGGACGTACACCTAAGTTTTTACATATATCACGCCAATATCGTTTTTGGGGTAGGCAGAGAGTAAACGGCCGTAAAAACGGACATTTACGCCACGTCTGACAAACATTTGAGAAAATTGTGCATCGCCATAGTGACAGGTTGTCATGCCATCGCCTGTAATTTCAATACACATTAAATATACCTCCAGTTTCTTAGTCGCCTCTTACGACACCCACGGGAAAGAAATGGGGTGATGCTATTCTAAGCCGACAACACACGGCATGCACACTAGATCCCTCGCGGCGTAGGCAGATTGTTAACGGCCGTAAATACGCTTGCTAACGCCACGTTTCACAGATATTTCAGAGCCCTTTCCGAAAATCGAGTATCACTAACAGGTTGTCAACCTGTCGCTTGAAATTTTAATATTTTAAAAACCTCGAGTCTCTTAGTCGCTTTTTACGTCACCCGCGGGAAAGAATTGGTTAGATGCTATTCTAAGCCGACATTACCTGGTATTCTAAGCAGGCATCACACGCCATACATAGAAAACATATTGAACAGAATATAATATAACACGTACAAAATATGAAAACGTCTCTCTTCACCGTCAATGATACCTCTTATCGGGTTTTCCTTGCATCATTTCGATACTTTCCAACCCGATAAAACCCTCCACGACACGTCTCACCAATTTCCTCGGTCGAGGTTCAGAGACAAAAACAGATAAGTCTACTTTACGCGATTTTATTCATCAGATGCAGATATAATAACTTTCATGTCTGTAGTATTTTTCTGTGACGGAAAACTACTGATATGAGAAAAACAGAAGATGCAACAGCAAACAAATTTTAATAAAACTTTAAAAATAATATTACCTAACATTTTCGCTGAATTTTCAAGTGGTCCTAAAATAAAAATTAATGATATTGATGAGTGGACAAGCGAGGATGTCTAGCAGTGGACTGCAATAGGCTGATTTATGTATATTTTGAGTAGAATCACCCTGCAAAGCTTGCGTATGGACTTTAAACTCATCCTGTATTTATTTTACCTTTCCCAACTTACCTTATTACTGTTATATTTTTTAATTGAAAAATTTATTATTTTATTATAAGCATCCATAATCTACAACATACATAAATAATGCAAGATTTTATATGTTTTTTAGTTTTGTAAACTAAGTACATGACTTAAATTGCAACAAATCTTAAATTAATAGAAAACTGTGCATGGTCAAAAAACAACAAAATTGATTTTTGTGACTTAATCATTTTCGTTTCTTCACTGACATAGTACGTCACGTGCCTCTCATTAGGCGACCACGTACACATTTTGTGTCTCTCTTTCACTACTCCACGGCTACATGAGGGAAAGAAACAGATAGTTTTCTGCTGGAAAAACAAAAAGCTATGAGTGTCACGGAACAAAGGCAAGTCAACAAGTTAATCTGGAAGTAGGGAAGTACTACTGGTGAAAAGAGAAAATGTTTCTTTAGACAGAAATAGCTGGCCAAGAGTTGCCATCTGCTAATTTACATAAAACACTGCTAATGCTATGTTTTTTTGCTTTCAATCTTTTTATATTTTCGACGAAATCAGAACTTAAGTAAGTATTTTATTGTCTTTTTCGTCTCTATTTTATTGTAAAGGTTGTCTGGAAGAGATCGCTGCAAGCTATAAGGCCGCCTTTGCTTTCATTTTGTCTTAAGTTTTCTGTATTGTTTTGTTTCTGTTGTGTATGTTGTAGGCAATGAAGTGTTCATCTATCTATCTATTTTAGCAAAGAGCACAAATTACAGATACCCTCGTATTAGGCTTTACTTTTCGGATTATTTAGTGTGAATTGTGTGATTCTTCTTGTTTTCGTGTTGGACACCGAGCCCACCAACGACCCGATGAACCTTGGCTATAGAATAATTAAAACACGAGAGGTTCTGCACTATTTCCCTAACTCTATACACGACGATTATTGTAGTACTTTGAACTCTGACTGAAGTTAGATATCGAGATCATCTTATCAAAGTTTCGAGATAAATAGCTTTGATGTCTAGGAATATCTAGAAGTCCCCGGTCCCAAATTGTACGTGAAACGGCGGAGATTGGATTGCGAGAACAATTGGAGGTTTTCACACGTGCCGCATGATTTTACGATGTTTTGCCCGATTCGGTTTCTAACATTCTTTACGAAATCACATACAAAATCGAATTAGCATGTCTCCCATCACCGCGTTGCGAACCGTAATATCATACGGTGTGTGTGCGATTCACTTTATGTGTGGAACTGACGCCATTTTGATTAAGCTTTCTCGGCCATAGAAGATATGATTTGATTTGTGTGAAAATTAAAGTGTCGGAACATACTTGCGTATTGTGTAGACGCCAACTCTTGAATTGATTAAATATGTCGGTACAATTTTTTGAAAATGTTGTCACATATTATATCATCTAAAATACCGTGCCCAAAAAATAATCAGGTGCGTTCAGACCCTTAAGTATTTAGTAAGTGAATCCACGAAATACTGCAACGTCTTTTTTTGTTGCAGATGTTATCAACCAAATCAGCTGGATTGAACTCTATCTGACATGAAAATCAAGAGTTTGGAAGGACTTCTGAGTTCTGCCCGCGCTTGATAACTTTGCAAGTTTAAAAAAAATGCAAGGACTTCTCCTTAAACTCAGAAGGAAAATAAAGCTTTTGAATTGACCTGTGAGATTTTGCGCATTATAAAAAAAGAAGAAGATAAGAAAAAGAAAGCACAATGCAGACGAACGTGCAAATCGACACGAAAGGGATGCACCGCTCCCCCGAACATGGGAAGAAAGGGATGTACGGCCGACCTACTGCCGAGGTAAGCTTTTTATAGTTCATCATCATCATTATCATCATCATCATCATCATCATTAGATTCTGGATTATATACATTTGCATATTTGAGCCATTTGAATATCGCAAATAGCATAATTTCACTAAAATCTTGTTATTTTACGCATTATTCATATTTTTTTTCTAGTTTTCTAGTCTAGTCTTTTATGCGTGTTTTGCTTAAATTGTTCTCATTGTTGGCGGGTTCGCTCATTGATCTGCCAAAAAAACCCTTTCTTCTTAAATAACTGACTGACCTAGATTATTTAGACTCGGTGGAATTGTTCTACATTGCCGAATTTACCAAAACAAAATATATTTTGGCTTTATGCCTAAAATTTGTATTTTGATCTTGCATATTTTGACAGATTTCGTAACTTTTTGTGCATATTTTAAGCATTTTTCATGCATATATCAGGCTTTGAAGTTGCATATAATCTGGTCGATAATCATTATCATATCAGCCCGCATCTACTCACTGCTAAGCATAGGACTCTTCTTTTTCCCATCAACTACGCCGGTCTTGTGCCTTCAGAATCCACTGTTTGCCAGCAATGGTCGCTAGGTCGTCGGTACATCTAGCGGATGCTCTGACTACTGGACGTTTAGTTGTTCTCGGCCGCCACTCCATTACCGCCTACGTCCTTCGTCCTTAAATCTGTAGCATAGCGTAGCATATTTCGTAGCAACTGTCGTAGTCGGCTTGCTACGACAACTTCGTAGCGATTTCATTAGTTAAAAATTAGCCTCATGCTGTCCTTTCCAACCTATTCTTAGTTACAAAATTTTTACTTATGAAGAAATTTTGGTTGATTTTATATTGAAGAATGAATCAATAACTTTTTCCTATGGAAATCCTTTGTTTGATACATGAGACTATTATTAAAATGCAATTTTTGGTGTCGTTTACTGGGCAATGTAACAACCATAACTTTATTTGATTTGGATTTATTTTAAACATAAAAATAAATCATAAATCGCAACATCGGTCGCAACTGCTTCAAGCATGTTGCGCTTTTTCACTTTTATAGTATTTCTTGTTGGTAGGTAGGATAATCATGTACGTATTAGTGATGTAACGAATGTCACTCTTTAAATATTCGAGAATGTAGAGGTAAATGAGTATGTGAATATTTTCTAAGGTTAACGAATGCGTATGCAAATATTCAGTTTTTGGTCAACTTGCGTCTTTTTGATGGTTTGGCGGCAGTCTCGAGTCAAACACAAATTCGTTAACACGAGGTGCAATCCGTTTGCATCTTGTTCCAAGAATTGCCGAGTAGATCCAAATAAATATGAATGAAATCCGATGTGTCATACCACTTTGCTGTGCTGGTAAATAAATACAAGTGATATTTAGGTAAGTGTGATTTATTGACATGAGTGAATCAATTTCACTTGTTTGATTTCAACTGTATACCGTCTTCAAATTGAATGAGATTTTCTGGTGTTTATATTTGCTTAACATTTGCACAAACTTTGCGAATGCGAATATTTCCACTTCTTCTTCTTCAAATTTAAGAGTCAAACTCTTGTCGGTGGAGTAACTTCCAATCTCCACTAACATGCGAATATTTGCGAATACGAATATTCGTTACATCACTAATACTTATAAGACTCCCAGCCTGCCCTTCCTCAAATTTAACGACTTCATAAATCTAGCGTTTATTTCTTTGTCAAATAAGAAATATTTTTTATTGTGTTTTTAACGACGTGGGAGTAAAAGATTTAATTGTTGTTTCGATGTTTATTACTTTATTTTTATTTTTTATTAATGATGGGTTTGCTCTTGACTCTAGTCTAGGTCATAGGACAGAGACAGAGTCTAAGATGGAGCGAGCTCACCCAGAAGAAGCCTGTTAAGGCAAGATCGAGGTTTAACTTTCTTGGTCGAGAATTCTAGTACAGAACAGTTTACTGATCTAGAACACCTACTAACCTAGCGTTTGGCAGGGGAGTTGGCGAGTGCAGTGTCCCCTTCCTCCCGTTGTCTAAAACGTTATAGACCAGTTGTTATACATACATACATATATCAATCCTTTCTCCCTTGCGTGGTAGGCACAGCGCAAACGGCCGCAAAAACGGTCTGACAAACATTTGAGGGTCATTCGGAAAATTGTGTATCGCCATAGTGACAAGTTGTTAGCCCATCGCCTAAATTGCAATACACACCCTCGAGTCCCATCGTCGCCTCTAACGACAACCACGGGAAAAAAATAGGGTGATGCTATTCTAAGCCGGCATGTGGCGGCAATTGTTGTACTACCTATAAAACCCTCGAGATCCTTAATCGTTTCTCACGACACGACGACCGCGGGAAAGATATGGATGACGCTATTCTAAACCAACGTCATGCGGCATTATCATATAAAATAAAGTACACTGTTGTACACTGTTGTGCATAAAGTTTAAAAAAAAAAAACGGTTCCCGTGTCTATCTCTACTTCTGCTTAGAGCTTTAAAACTATGCAACTGATTTTGATGATTAGATGGAGTTATTCAAACGGAAGGTTTATATAGCGTGAAATTTTACCAGTGACCAATACCAAAAATCAGTACTACATTCTCCAAGGACCATAGGTCGAAATATGATAAAAAGTACCTCCCGCACGAAATGCACTAGCAGCGGAACGGATCAATTTATGTGGCAGATCAAATTTTTTTACAAGTTTCGATCTATATTCCTTTAAGAATGTTGTTTCTTATTTACCAGCCCGTACTGAGCCCGTTTGGTATCGGTCACAATCACAACGTCACAAGTAAAACTACACCCTATTAGTATAAAACATACTCTCTCTCTCTCTCTCTCTCTTTTCGTGTGGGACACCGAGTCGTCCAACGACCCGAAGAACCCTGGTGTCAGAGTTTTTCAACCGCCTTCTACGAGTAGTAGGCCTCTGACATGGTTGTGTTACGACCGCCGTCTAAGTAATCATAGACAGCAACCGGGACCGACGGACCGAAAACATACTTGGAATAGAAACTTATTTTTGCGGAAAAACGAGTTGCAGCGAGTGAAACCGCTGAACGGGCCGCTAGTTACTTATTATTAATCAAATGAATAATTTATTAATCAGCCGCAGATCAATTGCATTTCCATATTTAATAAAAAAGGAATGTACGTAGATCATTTGCGGGATTCTTCCGTGACTTCGTTCCGGCATTTCCATTCCTTTGTCTGCAGTCTTTGAGTGTCTATAATTAAAAGTAATTAGAAGGATTGTCTTTGCGCTTTAGCCAATCTTTAATTAAGTTTTTGGCGAGTAATTTGGCACCTTATTTGTTTAAGGATAAGCAAAGCAACCAGTTATTTTGAAACAGTTTTTTGCCGTAGATAAAGACTGGACCAGAAATCTATATGTTTTTTTTTATTAATGATGGGTTTGCTCCTGACTTTAGTCTAGGACAGAGACAGAGTCTAAGATGGAGCGAGCTCACCCAGAAGAAACCTGTTCACTCTTTGGAAACACAGACGCAGGTAGTGTGGTACGTTCCACAAAAATGGCGTTAATGCTAGTAAATTTCTATTTAGATGCGCCTCCCACGCATTTGTAAAAGCACCGTGGAATTTTGGAAATAAGATCAGAATTCGCCATTTCCTTTTCGTCTGACAGGCAGCAACGAAAAACAAGTGGAAAAACCGCTTATCTTATCAGTCCAGTTTTAAAGCTCTCGTACGTGTAGTCAAAATAATTCTTGTAATATAAATTTTATCTTTCATTACTCCCGTTGGGTAGGTGATATAAACAGACAAGGGCTAGGCTCGTCGCACCTCAGAGGGCAAACCTGCTCATGTAATCAATATAAAAAGATATAATACATTTAAACGAGTAATTACTGGCCGTGTAAGAGGCCGTGTCGTCTTAAAATAGCATTACCCCATTTTTTTACTTGGCAGTCGATATAGGCGACTAAGGGACTCTAGGTTTGCATGAGTAAGTATTGCAATTTAAGGCGATATGCTGTCATTCTGTCACTGTGGTGATACAATTTTTTGAATGACTCTCAAATTCTGTCAGACGTTGCGTAAATGTCCGTTTCTTACGGCCGTTTACACTTTGCCTACCCCGCAAGGGCGCAAGGGTACTTTAATTTTAAATTTCATCTCATAATTTTATTCTAAGAGCAGAACTTACCTGCGTGAAGTTCAGTTGCGATATTAATAATTTGTTTGAAATATGACAACTTAGGCGATAAATCTTTAGGCCCTTAACACATAAAAGATTGACATAATTACGTTGAACGCGTATTGAATGATTTTTTAAATGCAATGTTTAACTTTATTGTCGTAGAGTCTTGATAATTCTAAATGGGAGTTTTTCTGTTGACAGTTCTGTTGATAGTTCTGAATGTCAAACCAGAAGGCGCTGTGCTAAACTGAAATTTTGACGTTTCAATATGGCTGGCGGCAGCCATAGTTTTGTCCATAGATATTGAATCTTTTTCGCTGCTCGAAATCTCTATCTATGGTTTTGTCACAGGTTCCGTTTCACGTTGTGTTCGTTACAAATTTGTTATGTTAGTTTGATTTACTTCAAAATTAACTAATAGCCTTGCTATTATATTGAGTGTCATTTGTGTAAGTATACAAATAACCAATAATAAATTTAGAACAATTCAATAAACACAAAATTAAGAATAATTTATAAAGTGGTACAGTTTTTGTGTAAAGAAACGTGATTTCAATTAAGCTCAGCGCCCTCTACATGACACTCGAGAATCCCTAGAAAATTTCCCATTCAAATTTCGCGACTGACCCACAGCTCTTATCTACGTGCTGTCTTGTAATGTGTGATTTGTAGGTTTTTTAAATAAGAACCGAATTGCAAAATGTTCTTCCTAAACGGAACGGACTTTTTATGTTTGCTCTGTCGTTCTAACTCAAAGAGCGACCATCAGTAAACATTTTTCCGCCCACAAAATAAAAATAAAAATGAAACTCGAAACCAAAAATAAAAACAAGAGCACTGCTCAAACCTCGTCCTCTTGTAAATCCTTCGAGAATAAACGAGAATAAACTTTACGATATTCAATATTCCAGGCACATTTCGCTGAGAAAAACAAACTGTTGCTACGAAAATTGCTACGCCCTCGCGTTGCCATGGAAACGGCATAATGGCGGCGTCAAGGACTTTTATTAGTTCCGCAGTTCCGCTACTCGACGCTGCGTGGCGTTGTAAAGTAGTTTACATATCATTGCAGAGATGGCGCTAGTAAGAGTTTTAGTTTTGGGTTCTCGGCTTCGAAGGTTGTAGAAGTTTTGAGTGGTAGACGTAGATTTCTAACTTTTATTTTCTCGCCGAGCGATGTCGTTCGCTGGTTCAAAATTTACCTAGAAAGAAAGAAAAATATCTCTTTCGTAGAAAATATCCAGACAGCTTATTGGACCCTTATATGGACCGACCCTAGGATCCAAGAAAGCCAATCTCATAAATTCTAAATCGGATTTTGACTTTCAATCATATTGACCAAATATCAAAACATATCTCAAAATGCTGAAATGAGTACGTCGTTCATAGAAAAAAGTTGCAAAATACAATCAAGTACAAAAACATTGCATGTTGCCTTGGCAACTATAGCAAGTGATTACTCCAAAATGAAATTGCAATATTAGTATACTAAATGTGATATACTCATGAATAAACCTTTATAAAAATCTTACCAGTACTTCATTAATAATATTTTTTTGTAACACAAACTAAAATTTCAAGGTTATTAAAAGTTTTTTGTTCATACCTTGGACCCTATAAAACCGACATTAATCTTCTCTCGATCTCTAACGGTACCCCAAACGAATTTCTGAAGTATTTGCCGCTAAATTCTAAACGTGAACCTCGAATTCCTGAATATTTAGGACGAGGCCCTGTCTCTACGTTCCGTAACGCCGTACTTCAAAGGAACGTAAAAAAAACTAAATATTTTGTAGATAGATAGAAAGATGAATACTTTATTACTTACAACATACACAAGAATAACAATAATACATATATACAATCAAATTAAGTAAAGGCCTTATCGCTTGCGGTGATCTCTTCCAGGCAACCTTTACCTTCAAAAGTTTGAATTTGTAGTCAAACAGTTAAAAATGAATAATTAAAATAACAAATAAACACACCTGCTTTTTAAACCTGCAGTTTACACTCTGCCTACCCCGCAAGGGATTAAAGGCGTGATAGATGTATGTATGTAGTTTGCAAAACAAATATTATTTATTTTTTAGACAAACTTTTATTTACGAACATGAACCAATCAAATTCAAACCCATCACTGAAAACAGCATTAAAATCGGACCAGTGGTTTTTGGAGATAATGTGGAGATAATTCACGACCCTAACGTATATATAACGTCTTCCTTACGTAGTGGATAAAACTATAACAGTCACGAAAAACTATAGGGGGAAATTTTACGAGTGACCGATAGCCAAAACTCAGAACAGGTAAATGATAAATAACAACTTTACCCAAGGAACATACGTCGAAAGACGAAAAAAAAAATTTACTTCTCATACAAAATGGTCTAGGCCCAAGACATTTTACTTAAGGATTCAAACGAACGCGTGCTGTATTCCAGTTGTCTTCTTTCAACCTTTAAGGTTAAAAGAAGACAACTGAGACATAGTATGTTCCTTGGAGAAAGTTGTTCATTATCACAAGCCCGACTTGATATTTTGCTATCGGCCACTAGAAATATTCAACCCATATAAATATACAATGCGAAAAAATACAATATAAATAGCACGTTGCATGTGTAGTGATATTGCAATCCTTCAACTGAGTGCAAGCAAATGGTCGCTACTGGAAAAGGTTACACACGTTATATTCAGGGTCAAGCTTTTAATACACTTTAAATTATATCACACTATAATGTACAAGAACTGGCAGTTTAAACTAATATAGTGCTTTCTACGCCGAGGGTCGTGGGTTCGATCCCCACAAGACACAAATATTTATATAGTTAGTTTTTTAGATATTTGTATCAGCATACTGCAAGACCTACTGTACCAGATACGGTGTCAGCATTCTGCGTAGAACTGGGACGTTACGTTAGCCGAATGTAATATTAATAGATGGCGGCAGAACAATAATAATATAAAATCTAAATAATGTCGTTTAATAACTTAATCATCCGTGAACATGGGCTTTGTAAACAGCTCGAATCGTAAGAATAATTAAATCAGAAATAAACACAACTTTAACACGTTTAAAATTGTTTAGTTGTAGAGGCGATAACATATAATAAATAGACACTTAAAACAAAACCTTAAATAGCTGACATAAACAGCGCTTGTAGAATAACATTATCAGCGTTCTAACGCTTATCCTTTTCTTTTTATAAAATGTTCAAAAAAGCGTTAATAATCAAGATCTAACGGAAATTTCATTCCGCCAAGAAGAAGGGAATTCATTTTCTATAAAAATGTCGAGCAGATAATCTGATCAAGATGGAGTTAGAGATAATAAATAATATTATAAGGTTTTTCCTTTACCGCCCACAGATAAGTCTTAATATTTCAAGATGAAAATTCTTTGAGCTGAATAACTACCGACCAAGGTTTTAGAATGTGCTTTACTTTTATATATTTTTTACACATGAGGGCCATTTCAGGAACATTGTGTGTCAGAATAGTGACATGTTGTCAGCTTGTCGCCTAAATTTGTAATACACATGTAATCCTCGAGTCCCTTAGTCGCCTCTTACGACACCCACAGGATAGAAATAGGGTGAAGCTATTATAAGCCGGCATCACACGGTAAATATCCATTTACATTATGCGTTTGTTCTTGTTTCAAATTCTGTTCTCAGAAAAATACCTTACACCTACATAAGTCATGCCTCTCTCTCGGAGTGGTAGGCAGAGACTACTTCCTTCCACTTACTACGATCCTTGTATACTTTTTTCGCCGCCTCCTCATCAATCTGATCATGCACGCTCGTCGGTTTAGGGTACTCTTGACCTGACCTTTCTTTAGCACGTCCCTGAAGCCGGCACCACACGGCATTTAATTATCGTCAGCATTAACGATAGCTCTAAGATGTCCGTATTAAAAATTGCCTTGCTATTTTCAGTATTCCTTAAAACATAAAGACAAACTTTATTATTAGGCTTTCTTGGCAAAATGAAGACAAAACGATTGATATCATTTAAAGGTGACAAAGATGAACGTTTGAAGGGTTTTATCTGAATCAGATTTCTGCCATCTTGCCGAAGAGTATTTTTATGACAACTCTGAAGGTGGCAATTTGACCGATATCTCTTGAGTGAAGGCCACGCCTCGGCAAGCGTAACGTTGGAGGCCTTCCGGCCAGATGGACCGATGTGTTGAAGAGGGGGCTGGTAGTGTCTGGATGGCGAAAACGGGAGGTCAAGCTTTATGGCGTACCCTTCTACTTCTTCATCGTGTCAACGGATTATTCGTTAATATTTTTAACTGCCAATATTTGCGTACCCTGGGGGAGGCCTACAGTGGACTGCTGCGAAAGTAACAAAAAAAATATTGTAGAGTCGAATAAACCTAATCTAATAAAGATCTCAAAGATATTTTGTCCAGTTAATTTTATCGAGGAGCGACATTTCGACCACCCATCGTATTTTATAGTACTCGTATGCTTACAATTAAGTAACTGTAAGCATATACCACGCCTATATCCCTTGCGGGGTCAGCAGAGCGTAAGCAACTATAAAAAACAAACATTTACGCCACGTCTGAAAAACCTTTGACGTCCGTACAAAAAAACTTACAGTAAAGTATCTGTTCAATTTTATATCATGCCTATACTCCTTGCGGGGTAAGCAGAGCGTAAGTGGCCATAAAAAAAAACATTCACGCCACGTCTGACAAACATTTGAGTTTGTACAACTATCGTTAACTTTGTTTTATTGTGACCATAGTTACAGGTTGTCAGCCCATCGCCTAAAATAATAATACATATATTATGTTACCCTCGAGTCCCTTATTTGCCTCTTACGACACCCACAGGAAAGAAATGGAGTGATGCTATTCTAAGCCGACATCACACAACAGTTTGAAATCTAACTGTGTACCTAGTAAGTATAATTTTCTGTAAATAGCGTAAAGTTTTAGTAAAAATCTGTATTAATAGTTATTATAATCTATTTCATCATGGCTTGCAATGCATGTGCCGTGATGTTGACATAAAATAGCATCACATCCTTTCATTCCCGTGGGTGTCATAAGAGGCGAGTAAAATACTCGAGGGATACATATATTTTGCAATTTTAGGCCTCTCTCTCGGAGTGGTAGGCAGAGACTACTTCCTTCCACTTACTACGATCCTTGTATACTTTTTTCGCCGCCTCCTCATCAATCTGATCATACATGCTCGTCGGTTTAGGGTACTCTTAACCTGACCTTTCTTTAGCACGTCCCTGAAGCCGGCACCACACGGCATTTAATTATCGTCAGCATCAATAAAGATAGCTTTCAGATATCTAGTATTAAAAATTTCCTTTGCTAATTTCAGTATTCCTCAAAACTTAAAGACATACTTTATTATTAGGCTTTCTTGGCAAAATGAAGACAAAACGATTGATAACATTGAAAGGTGACAAAGATGAACGTTTGAAGGGTTTTATCTGAATCAGATTTCTGCCATCTTGCCGAAGAGTATTTTTATAACAACTCTGGAGGTGGCAATTTGACCGATATCTCTTGAGTGAAGGCCACGCCTCGGCAAGCGTAACGTTGGAGGCCTTCCGGCCAGATGGACCGATGTGTTGAAGAGGGGGCTGGTAGTGTTTGGATGGCGAAAACGGGAGGTCAAGCTTTACGGCGTACCCTTCTACTTCTTCATCGTGTCAACGGATTATTCATTTTATTTTCATCTTAATTTTATAGAGGAGCGATACTTCGGCCACCCATCGTATTTTATAGTACTCGTATGCTTACAATTAAGTAACCGTGTAAGCATATTTCACGCATATATCCCTTGCGGGGTCAGCAGAGCGTAAGCAACTATAAAAAACAAACATGTACGCCACATCTGACAAACATTTGAGGATCATTCGAAAATTGTGTATCACCATAGTTACAACTATCGTTAACTTTGTTTTATTGTGACAATAGTTACAGGTTGTCAGCCCATCGCCTAAAATAATAATGCACATGTTACCCTCGAGTCCCTTATTTGCCTCTTACGACACCCATGGTAAAGAAATGGAGTGATGGTATTCCAAGCCGACATCACACAACAGTTTGAAATCTAACTGTGTACCTAGTAAGTATAATTTTCTGTAAATAGCGTAAAGTTTTAGTAAAAATCTGTATTGTAGTCAATCAATCAGATGACAACTCGCTGGGACGTCAGTCAACCCGCGACCACAATACATGAAACTATGTTGAAACGTTGAGACACAGGTAGGTAAATTACTAATATTTACCTAAATACTATCGCGATAGACCCGGTCTAATACTTAAAATGAGTGAAAGTGATCGCGAGTGCTTAAAAAGTTATATAAGTAAAAGAATGTAAAAGAAACTTAAGTAGTATCTGCAGCAGATAAACCTCTTCAGCTAACGTTAGATAAAGAGACATGTAACAGACAGATGTTTTTATTCAAGTTAACTTTCCACTTTACCAAGAGCATTCGCTGCAAGTTCACGATGCTATTTTATTAGGGTCACTTCATACTGTGATGCTTGCGCCGAAACTCACACAACCGATCACATTCCTTTCATTACATATGTGTTATTTTTTTAATTGGCAGACTCTCTCGATTTAAGGTAGGAGTTACCGGTTTATGGGATCGAACCACAAATTCTTATACATAGTAACTGTATAAAACTCAATATTAGCCGTACTAATATTATATATCTAAGAAATTGTGTGTGTATGTATGTTTGTTACCTCTTCACGCTCAAACGGCTTGACCGATTTGGATGAAATTTGGAAAACAGGTAAAGTATAACCTGGAATAACGCATAAGCTATTTTTTACCGCCGGAAAACCACTATTACCACGGGAAAATGAGTGGCAGCGGGTGATACCGCTGTGCGGAAATCTAGTTGATGATATACCTATCCTTATATGGGTAACTTGAGGTACTGCTGATCGTACTTACTTAATTAGATAGTATAAAATTAAGTCGCTTCCTGTGTCCCATTGGTTCACCAGTTGGGTGTTGCATGAATATATCTTTAAAACTAAGCAACGGGTTTTAATGCGTTCTTTTTATAGATAGAGTGATACATGGGGGTTTTAGGTACTTTTTATCGTGGAAAAAGCTTTATTCCTACAGAAAAACCTGTTGTAGCAGGTGAAACCGCGAGTCACAGAATATAGGGTGAAATTTTACTAGTGACCGATAGCGAAATATCGAGACGGGCTGGTGATAAGGAACAACTTTCCCCAAGGAACATAAGTCGAAATTTGTCAAAAAAATTGAGCTTCCATAGTAACCCTAATCAGCAGATCAGCATCGGTCTCGGTCTCTCTGTTTTCAGTATCGGTCGGACGGCCGATGTGGTGCAGTGGTAGTGCGACTGCCTGCGACGCAAAGGTTCCTGGTTCGATTCTCGGTAGGTCACTCACAAAATTGATATTTATCACTTTGTGAATTTGTTCCCGGTCTGGTTAGGACATTGCAAGATGGTTCCGTGCTTTGGAGGGCACGTTAAGCCGTCTGTCCCGGTTGTTGTCTATGATTACTGAGATGGAGGTCGTTACACAACCATGTCAGAGGCCTATTACTACAAGATATAGTAGGCGGGTGAAAAACTCTGATACCAGGGTTCATCGGGTCGTTGGATGACTCGGCGTCCCACACGAAAAGAAGAAGAAATATCGGTCACTAGTAAAATCACCCGATGTAATTAAAGTTGGCTCAGTTGGACTAAACGCTGTACTAACTACTACTGACAAACACAAACACATATCACGCCTATTATCCCTTGCGTGGTAGGCAGAGCGTAAACAATTTACGCCATATCTGACAAATATTTGAGGGTCATTCGGAAAATTTTGTATCGCCATAGTGACAGGTTGTCAGCCCATCGCCTAAAATTGCAATACACACCCTCGAGTCCCTTAGTCGCCTCTTACGACTCCCACGGGAAAGAAATGGGGTGATGCTATTCTAAGCCGGCATCACACTACTACTGAATCTCTCTTATTTTGTAGAAACGCTCATACGTTAGGTGTGAATTGTCTTTCGTAACCCTCATTCAGTATGCATTTGCTTAGTATGCAAGACAGCGGGACAACAGTGAACAACCTTGCTCTGAAACCCGGTTAAATGTAGGTTTATTTATATAATTTACATAAGACATCTGTTGAATGGTTCGTAGTTTGAATGTAAATAATATATCTTCATTATAAATTGAATGACGGTGCTGGTTTAAAGTAGTATGACACCCATTTTAACCGTAAAGTCGTAAAAGTTGACCAGATTTGGTGTGGGCAGTAGCGTTATTTGAAATTGGCTATACAGGGTTTTTTTTATTCACCCTAGAAATTTTACAGGGTAATTCTTCTCATGATTCTGAACAACTTTCATTATGGGGTCACCTGCAAAATCGCGAAAAAAAATCTAGCTGTTCCATACATTTTGGTCGAGTAAGTATGAATTTTTCTATGGAGTAGCTGGTTTTTTTTGCGATTTCGCAGGTGACCCCATAATGAAAGTTGTTCAGAATCATGAGAGGAATCACCCTGTAAAATTTCCGAGGTGAATAAAAAATAACCCTGTTTAGAGGTATAGGTAAGGTGAAATTTTGCTAGTGGCTGATAGCGAAAAACTCGAGACGGGCTGGTGATAAGGAACAACCTTTTCCAAGTAGCATAGGTCAAAATGAGATTAAAAGAAAATAGTCCCCCCATACAAAGTTGCCGATCAGCTGATTTACTATGGAAGGTCAAAATATTTTGTCGTATTTCGACCTATGTTCCATGGGGAAAGTTGTTCCTGATCACCAGCCCGTCCTCTTTTTTCAGTATCAGTCACTAGTAAAATTTCTCCCAATGTAATAAAAGTTAACTCAACTGGACCGAACGCTGTTTATAAGATTATAAGAACAATAAGAATGTGTATTAATACAAAGATATTTCACAAAATTTACCCTTGATGACCTTTGTAGGACGCCACAGAACCTGAATACAATTAATGCTTTTGCCAATACGAAAAAACAAACTTTGCAACTGACATTTTTGTCTTGTCTATGATTTACTTTTTCTTTGTACAGGCAAAGGAATTTTAACACTTTACAAAAAATTGTGTCGGCAAGTTAAAACATAGATTATATAAAGAAATATTATTTTGTCGATATTTTGAAATTTGTTTCTTGAACTTGACAAAACTAACCAAATAAAAAAAAATATCCTGCAGACCGAATTGGAATCAAAACATGTCTAGCATTTCAAAGTTATCTTATTTGACGGATAATCCCGAGATTCTAATTAAAATTCCATGTCTTTGGGATCCATATCAATCAAAATCAACCAGATGGAAAGCCCACAGGTCACAAAACTAAACCGTTGAGGCCAATTCACAGCCGTCAGCAAACCCCCATCATCTCAGGTTGATAGCTTGGGGGCCACACTACTAATACCACAGACACAAATTACATACACATACCTTAATCACGTCTTTATTTTTTCTTGTATTGAATAGTGTATACCTAACACGGTAAGTGTTTTAAAATTTGGTATTAAATCACGTCTTTATATTTTGCGAGGTGAACAGAGCGTCAACAGCCGTATTAATGTGGTGGTTATCTAACAATTCATATTTGAGGGTCGTTTTAGAAGAATCGTGTATCACTAACTCACTCGTGTAACAAGCTGTCAACCTGTCGCCGAAAATTGATATACACATGAAACCCTGAAATCTCTCTGTCGCCTCTTATCTCTCTCTCTTTTGCGTGTGGGACACCGAGTCGTCCGACCCGATGAACCCTGGTGTCAGAGTTTTTCAACCGCCTACTACAACTAGTAGGCCTCTGACATGGTTGTGTTACGACCGTCTAAGGGTCTAAGTAATCAAAGACAGCAACCGGGACCGACGGCTTAACGTGCCCTCCGAAGCACGGAACCATTTCTTTTCGGACAATCAGTTGGTTCAACCAGACCGGGAACAAATTCACAAAGTGATAAATATCAACTTTGTGAGTGTCCCACCGAGAATCGAACCCGGAACCTTTGCGTAGCACGCAGTCGCACTACCACTGCGCCACATCGGCCGTCGCCTCTTATGATATCTGCGGAAAGGAATGGGGTCATCACAGGGCATAGCAGGCATAACAAGTCTCTTTTCTAACTGGTGACTTCCTTTTGATTCGAACGTCCGTCATCTAGATTGAGAACTGAAAGCTTGCACTACGAGACCACAGAGGCAATTTCTTTGACAATTACAAGATTTTCTCTTCTTACTTCGTTGAGATTCGAAACCACGTCATCTAGATGTAGAGCCTAAAGTTTAGACCACTAGACCAAAGAAACACTTTAAGATAACGGTATTTTCCATTTTAACTTCTAAATTTGTTGGGATTCGAACCCACGCCAAACAAAATGCGAGCTCAAGGCTCACAAGACTAGATCACTAGTCATTTCTGTAAAAGAATAATGAGTTATTTATTCTTAGTGTTAAATTTGTCGGGAATTTCAACTCTTTCACCTGAGAGGGTCTTAGCTATATTCGGGCCACTTTTTAAAGCCCATTTTGTCAACTGTCAGAATATACTAGAGGAGATGTAAACTTAGGAAAATGGAGGACTTAAAGCTATAGCATTGATTTGATGACCTTATGCTGAAGCATTAGCATGGGTTTGACAGTCATAATGGGTTTTTAAAACGGCCCGACTGCCGTCAGGCAAGGTATATGTATGTAGCCATCTGTAGCGAGATTTTCCCGCGCGTCAGTGCCTCCAGCGGCGGCCGTCCGCGCGCTCGCTTCCCGCCATATCCTTCGCTTCGCTACGCTAAAACTTCGAACTAAAATTTCTTACTCTCTGACCAATAAAACCCTTACCAAAAAACCCCTAGAATATTTTTATAAAGAGTTTATTTTAGATGAATGTTAGTTTACAACGTAGGTTAGTGTAGTGATAGTGTTAGGTGATGGTGTAATGTGGATTTGTTTTCTTTCGTAAGTATAGTGTTACAGGTTTATTATTATAAATTAATCCTGTTATAATACAATCAATAAATCTTGGTTTATTACCTGACTACGCCGTAGCAAAAAGGGGAGTTGTGATTTCAATTAATAATGAATGTCAGAAAGCATACAATGATGTTTACATAGCAACCCTGACGCTGGTTTCGTTTGTTTACAAAATTTATCATATTTTTGTCATTCGTGGATTCTGGGTTTTGGTTATCACGGTACTGCAAATGTTTTTATACAATAAAAATACTTAAAATAGCTGCAAATCACCTACACTCTATATAGGGTGTAATTTTACAAGTAAGCGATTCTGAAAAGAGAGGATGGGTTGGTGAGAATGATAAGGAACAACTTTCCCCAAGGAATGTAGGTCGAAATATGTCAAAAATATTACGAGCTTCCTAAGTGACCCAAATCAGCTAATCGGCAATTTTGAATGGGAGATCCAAAAAATTCATATTTTGACCTATGTTACTTGGGGAAAGTTGTTCCTTATTACCAGCCCGTACTAAGTTTTCGAAATCGGTCACTAGCAAAATGTTACCCGATATAAAGAAAATCAAAAAACTTGTAAATACACGTCTGTAAAGGTCATTTCAAGGATTTTCAATGTCTGCCTAAGTTGAAACAGATTGAAATCATATTACCGTACTAGCAAAAACAGACACTTTGTAGGAGTGTATAGTTTAGTAAGTACTAGTTACTGAGTTCGTCGGCATAGAGTGTCCAAACAGCAAGAATAATAAGTAGGTGGTTTTAAAACTCTGATGACACGTTTGATCGGTTCGTTTCGGTCTCCCACTTGCCATCTGTTGCTGCATGTTTTTGAGCCACCGTATCGTATGCGTCTGTCAGACAAAAAGAAATTGCGAAGTCGGATTTTATGTTTATACGGCTACGGTGCGTTCACGGATGCGTCTTTTAAGTGACTTGGTAGGCGTATCAATTACGAATAGATCGGATTTCGCAATTTCCTTTCGTCTGACAAATGCATGCGTTACGATGCGTTAAAATTACGCAGTGACGGACGACAAGTGCAAGAACCGGCTTAAATCAGTGTCCCACGCAATATACATGAACAAACTGTAGAAAAGTTCGAATTCAAACTCTACTTTAGTTTGACTGTGCAAGTAAGTAGATGTATTCCACGAAAGTGGCCGTCTAAGCCCCAAGGGACCCCGTCTGCTTCCAAAGAGCTCTTGGGTTTCAAATTCTCGTCTGTTTGAAACTAAAGAACGAACGAAAGAGTTTACAGTGTGTAAGGGTCAGCCCTCCGAATACTGATAGGGTGCAAGCAGACTATGAAATTTTTCAATTTCCCCCTATACGAGAAAAAAACGACCTCCTATACTAAATTACCATCAGCCTATCGGAAGTAATTTTTTTTACGGTTTATAAAATATATTCTATACGCAGTTGTTCAGTTTCATAGCCCGAATGCACCCTTCCTATTAGTATTAGCACACCTCGGACACTGGCGCTCAAATGTATGAAACAAACGCGTTGCTATGCACACAGTCTAAGCTCGCGTAGGATATTAGGAAGGAAGTCCCTTACACCTAGTATATACAGTGGAATTTGACTAGTGACCGATACTGAAAATAAATATACGGTAGTGATAAAGAAGGAATAACCTTCCTCAAGAAATATATTTTTCTTGGACCTATAGTAAATAACCCATCGGCTAATTTGAGTCACTTTTAATGGATAAATCCAGCTTATAATATCTCATCAATTTATATCCACACGAGTTAAAGCTAATGGTAAAAAATGTCTTCCAGTGCGTCTCCGATATTCATGGTTTCCATCACGATGGCAGAATTCCCTCCAGCATAAACGAAAAATCCAGTTGTTGTATAATATTGACAAATTTGTAAGCCTTGACCGTCTGATTTTGCAAAAGGTCTTGAATAAACTAATTAAATGAACATTGCCTCTAGGCAGTTGAATGTTGAGGAAGTAAACAATAATATTAGCTAAGGAGAATGCGGTGCGCCCGTGACTGAATATGGCCACCACGGGCTGACTTGCCGCATGAGCGCCGGTCGCATTCCACGCCACGCAGCCCTTAATGACATCCTACGTCGAGCCCTTGCCTCAGCGAACGTTCCGGCAAAACTAGAACCAAACGGTATCGTTCGTTCTGACGGCAAGAGGCCAGATGGGGTAACGCTCATCCCATGGCAAAGAGGCAAATGTATGGTGTGGGATGTCACGTGCGTAGACACACTTGCGCCCTCACACATACACGCCACATGCGCCCGTGCAGGTGCCGCAGCCGCAGGTGCCGAAGCCGCGAAGGCGCGAAAGTACGAGGAGACTTCCGGAAGCCTCATTTTCTCTCCCGTGGGCTTTGAGACGATGGGGACTTGGGGCCCCTCCGCAAAGAAAGTTATTTACGAGGTGTCAGCGCGCCTCAATGAGACTACCGGGGACCGGAGAGCTGGCAGCTTCTTTGGCCAGCGTTTAAGTTTGGCCATTCAGAGAGGAAACGTTGCCAGCTTACTGGGGACCATGTCTGATGGGGGCGCACTGGAGGACCTTTTCATAGTTTAGTTTTAGGTTATTTTTTTCTGTAAATAATTAAATTGTGTTAGTTTTATGTTCATATACCTTATAAAATAAGTCAGGAGAATGTGGAGAGTGGAATGTTGCAACATTCCTACACTTGCTTTCGAAGTTGCCTAGTAGAAGTGACGGCCGATGTGAAGCAGTGGTAGCGCGACTGCCTGCGACGGAAAGGATCCGGGTTCGAGTCTCGGTGGGGCACTCACAAAGTAGATTTTTATCACTTATTGAATTTGTTCCTAGTCTGGTTAGGACATTGCAGGCTGAACCACCTGATTATCCGAAAAGAAAGATGGTTCCGTGCTTTGGAGGGCACGTTAAGCCGTCGGTTCCGGTTGCTGTCTATGATTACTTAAACAGCGGCGATCGTTACACCACCATGTCAAAGGTCTAGTACTAGTAGTAGGCAGTTGAAAAACTATGACACCAGGGTTCATGTTGTTGTTGGCTTGTTGGACGATTCGTTGTCCGACACACACGAAAAGAAGAAGAAGTGTAGTGAAACTGTTTGATTAAGTGAACCTTTCATTAAAAATAGCAGTTTCAGAGACTGACGCCTCTTAAATATTTTTTTTTTTTTTATTAATGATGGGTTTGCTCTTGACTCTAGTCTAGGTCATAGGACAGAGACAGAGTCTAAGATGGAGCGAGCTCACCCAGAAGAAGCCTGTTAAGGCACTGGCACTCCCACACACTGACGGAACGCAGCAAGCTACTTGGCGCCAGACTTCGGTGGGATGGTGGTCGCGAGCCAGGCGGCCCCTTACGGAGCCTTCCACCGCGCACGTGGGATCGTTCAGCCGGACTTATCCATTTATGTTTACTTTGTTTATGTAGCAACATCAGCAAGGTTTTATTATGGTCCAGGGCTATGGATTACATGTTTTTATTATACACTTTTATGGACGTGTGAAACATAAACGTACCGTAAAACTAGACTTTTACTTTTATCCATTAACATACACATACATACACAAATCACGCCTATATCCCTAACGGGGAAGGCAGAGTGTTAACGGCCGTAAGACGGAAATTAGCACCACGTTTGACAAAAGTTTGAGGGTCACCTTTCGGTTACCTTTTCGGATAATCAGATGGTTCAGCCTGCAATATCTTAACCAGACTAGGAATAAATTCACAAAGTGATTAATATCTACTTTGTGTGTGCCCCGCCAAGAATCGAACCCGGAGCTTTTGCGTCGCAGGCAGTCGTACTACCACTGCGCCACATCAACCATCGAAGAAGATTGTGTTTACCATACAAAAATTGACAAAAAATGGGTCACTTTGTATATGAAAGGTCCAAATTCTTTTTCATATATTAAAATAAATTAACTTGAAAGAGTTGTGCATTTTCACGAGTGGTACACAAACTGAATATATTTTCATTGAAACATTGTTTTACAATTATTAAGCTGTTATGGAAGAAGATGATAGTAGTTGGTAAACTATTGGCTCGGAACGAAATTAATTTCAAGGTTGGCTCAGAACAAGTAAATTTGGGGAAACCATACATATTGTGACACTAGATTTCCGACGAGCGGTTGTACCCGCTGCCACTCATTTTCCCGTGGTAATAGTTGTTTTCCTGCGGTAAAAAGTAGCATTTGTGTTATTCCAGGTTATACTCTACTTGTTTCAAAATTTTATCCAAATCGGTCAAGCCGTTTGAGCGTGAAGAGGTAACAAACACACACACACACAAACTGTCAGATTTATAATATAAGTACAGATTATGACGTCTCGTGAAGAAACTTAGATCATCGTCATGTTAAGTCGGTAAAAAATGGTTCTTCTTGATGCGTCAATTAAAAAAAACTTCTTATAAAAACAAACTACTCAATACGACTTTAAAGTTCGTAGCTAAGTGACTACGCTCGTAGTACGGCGGTTAAAGTTACTACGCTAAATTGTCTTGCATTATTATTATTATTTATAATACACTATGCGTGTATATCACTGCACTTGAGTCAAATATTTGTCAAGTCTGTTTTTAAATGAGTTCACTGAGGGAGCACTGATCACTGATTGCGGTAGTTTGTTCCACGAGTCCACTACACGATTTGGCAAAAAGTGGTGCCTGGAATTGCTTATACTCGCGGAGCGTGACAGTTTTAGTGAGTGTCCTCTCAGATTTTTGTTCTGGTTGAAGACGAAGATACCATTGAGTTCTGGGACATTGTAATGCTCTGTCAATATTTTGTAGGTTTCGATGAGATCGCCGCGCTGTCTTCGTTTCTCTAGTGTTGTCAGTCCAAGCTATCTGAGGCGCTCGTCGTACTCGGTGTTACGTAGACATGCGACCATTAGTTTTGTGTTTCTGTTATTTTTACACGACTGCCCAACCAAAAAATATGTGTGATGTTTTTAGAGTTAATGTAAGAAAGATGGTTCCTGTAAAGAAAGATGGTTCCGTGCTTCGGAGGGCACGTTAAGCCGTCGGTTACGATTGTTGTCTATGATTACTTAAACAGCGGCGATCGTTACACCACCATGTCAAAGGTCTAGTACTAGTAGTAGGCAGTTGAAAAACTATAACACCAGGATTCATGTTGTTGTTGGCTTGTTGGACGATTCGTTGTCCCACACACACGAAAAGAAGAAGAAGTGTAGTGAAACTGTTTGATTAAGTGAACCTTTCATTAAAAATAGCAGTTTCAGAGACTGACGCCTCTTAAATATATATTTTTTTTTAATTAATGATGGGTTTGCTCTTGACTCTAGTCTAGGTCATAGGACAGAGACAGAGTCTAAGATGGAGCGAGCTCACCCAGAAGAAGCCTGTTAAGGCACTGGCACTCCCACACACTGACGGAACGCAGCAAGCTACTTGGCGCCAGACTTCGGTGGGATGGTGGTCGCGAGCCAGGCGGCCCCTTACGGAGCCTTCCACCGCGCACGTGGGATCGTTCAGCCGGACTTATCCATTTATGTTTACTTTGTTTATGTAGCAACATCAGCAAGGTTTTATTATGGTCCAGGGCTATGGATAACATGTTTTTATTGTACACTTTTATGGACGTGTGAAACATTAACGTACCGTAAAACCACGTAAAACTAAGAGTTTTACTTTTATCCATTAACATACACATACATTCACAAATCACGCCTATATCCCTAACGGGGAAGGCAGAGTGTTAACGGCCGTAAGACGGAAATTAGCACCACGTTTGACAAAAGTTTGAGGGTCACCTTTCGGTTACCTTTTCGGATAATCAGATGGTTCAGCCTGCAATATCTTAACCAGACTTCGAACAAATTCACAAAGTGATTAATATCTACTTTGTGTGTGCCCCGCCAAGAATCGAACCCGGAGCTTTTGCGTCGCAGGCAGTCGTACTACCACTGCGCCACATCAGCCATCGAAGAAGATTGTGTTTACAATACAAAAATTGACAAAAAATGTGTCACTTTGTATATGGGAGGTCCAAATTCTTTTTCATATATCAAAATAAATTAACTTTAAAAAGTTGTTCATTTTCTCGAGTGGTACACAAACTGAATATATTTTCATTGAAAAATTGTTTTACAATTATTAAGCTGTTATGGAATAAGATGATAGTAGTTGGTGTATAATGTCCTTCAGACTTCAGATTTCGAATTTATCGTCGCGCGTGAGGAAAATTATTTTTGTTATGAAGTCGTTGCGTAACTCTGCCAAAAAGGAAGTACTATTGCAGGTATATAAAGCTCTTTGTCAATCGATACTCATGTATTGCATCAGGGCGTGGGGTGGCGCGGCCAAAACTTTTATGATTCAAGTCGAGCGAGCACAAAGAGCTGTGCTTAAGGTGATGCTTAGAAGGCCCTTCAGATTCTCATCGGATTTACTCTACACTGAATGCAGGGTTTTACGAGTTAGGCAGCTGTACCTGTTAAGGGCTGTTGTGGCTATGCACAGAGCTGTTCTAAGCTCCTCGGATTACGAGATTTTAATACGACGCCGAGTTTTTCACATTAAGGTCCCCACTACTCGAACTACTTTTGCTCAACGGCTGCCAAATTTTTTTGTTTCCTTACATCTATAATAAACTGTGCAAAAAAATACGTGACATGAAAATGATGACAACTCGTGAAGCCAAAGCAGCGCTGGAAAAATGGCTCCTAGGTTTAAATTATTTAGATACAGAAGAGATCCTACCTGGTACTGAGACATAATTTCTTACAATCATCCAATAAGCACACACGAACACACACACACTCACACACACACACACACATACCTCATATGTACATACATACACTTCATTATTTATTTTTTATTTTATTGCGCGTTTTTCAGTCTAAATATAAATATATCATGTTCCTTCTTGTATTAATATTCTTAAATTAATAAATAGGTTTATATTTGTTTTCAATAAATTGCATATTGTATGATTTTTGATAAATTGTAGGTAATCCTGTTGTTTATTGATACTGCGGTCTGAATGGTAGAACGAAGTAGAACTACTCAGGCAAACCATTATCAGGTGCCTGCGATACAAGCTCCGCTTAGTGCAGGTACCGTCAGTATTACTAATTGTAAACATTGTCTTTCTTTGCAAGTATCAAAATTGTAAAACTGTAATATGTGTTTGGTAAATAAATTTCTTTATTCTTTATTCTTATTCTTATTCTTGGTAAACTATTGGCTCGGAACGAAATTAATTTCAAGGTTGGCTCAGAACAAGTAAATTTGGGGAAACCATACATATTGTGACACTAGATTTCCGCCCAGCGGTTGTACCCGCTGCCACTCATTTTCCCGTGGTAATAATTGGTTTCCTGTGGTAAAAAGTAGCCTATATGTTATTCCAAGTTATATTCTACCTGTGTTCCTGTGTTCCAAATTTCATCCAAATCGGTCAAGACGTTTGAGCGTGAAGAGGTAACAAACACACACAAACTCTCAGATTTATAATATAAGTACAGATTATGACGTCTCGTGAAGAAACTTAGATCATCGTCATGTTAAGTCGGTAAAAAATGGTTCTTCTTGATGCGTCAATTAAAAAAAACTTCTTATAAAAACAAACTACTCAATACGACTTTAAAGTTCGTAGCTAAGTGACTACGCTCGTAGTACGGCGGTTAAAGTTACTACGCTAAATTGTCTTGCATTATTTTTATTATTTATAATACACTATGCGTGTATATCACAGCACTTGAGTCAAATATTTGTCAAGTCTGTTTTTAAATGAGTTCACTGAGGGAGCACTGATCACTGATTGCGGTAGTTTGTTCCACGAGTCCACTACACGATTTGGCAAAAAGTGGTGCCTGGAATTGCTTATACTCGCGGAGCGTGACAGTTTTAGTGAGTGTCCCATTGATCTACAACAACCCTAGATTTAGCGCCTCATACAAAATTACGCTAAGATTTTGTCACCTACTGAACTATACAGTCATACATAGCGATTTATAGATTCATTGCGTCCGCCTGATTCAAAATATCACAACGAACCTCACCATAATCTATTGAATTCAGCCTTATTTGTTAGCCCGTACTTGGTCATGTTAACAGTTTCGCGGCCAGCCACGCACTGTGGGAAAGAAGTGCTCGCTTGCAAATTGTGCACTACTTTACCGGCCCACCTTTTGAGCGTACGCGCGTAATCTAGGGTTGTTGTAGATCAATGGAGTGTCCTCTCAGATTTTTGTTCTGGTTGAAGACGAAGATACCATTGAGTTCTGGGACATTGTAATGCTCTGTCAATATTTTGTAGGTTTCGATGAGATCGCCGCGCTGTCTTCGTTTCTCTAGTGTTGTCAGTCCAAGCTGTCTGAGGCGCTCGTCGTACTCGGTGTTACGTAGACATGCGACCATTAGTTTTGTGTTTCTGTTATTTTTACACGACTGCCCAATCAAAAAATATGTGTGATGTTTTAAGAGTTCATGTATGTATATATATGCAATGCTTTAAAGGGCTGAAACTCGTTAAACACCGAACAGATTCGAATAGGAATTGTATTGGAAGAATCCTTACATTATCCCGACTGTCATAGGCTAGGCATCCTTCATGCTCATAAAGTCTACTTTCCAAAAATGTCTTATTCCCAAAATGACCACTTTGCCAAATCTACTACTTTCCTAAAATGTCTACTTTCCGAAAATGTTTACTTTCCTAAAACGTCCCAGGGTCACGCAAAGATTTTAACACTGCTATTCTAAAATAAGGTCACGACTAATACCAGTCCCGGCCGATTTCTTACCGGGCGTCGTAGGTTGTTGTAAAAGGTTACTAAAGGACTCAAGGGTTACATGTGTATTAAATTTTAGGCGATGGGCGCACAACCTGTCACTATGACCTGTCACCATGAGCCGGTTTTCTATTAGGACAATATAAAAAAAGAAAATTGTGATATACAATTTGCATGACGTCAAAAAGTGATAATACAATTGAATAAAGTAATTTCATTTTCATTTCATGTTGATAAAAAGTTGTTTTAAACTTTCGCGGTCACACATAATAACTCAAAGAACTAAAACGGAGGCCATGATTACGGCACATGCAACTGGGACGAAATATCGGACAATTCAACAAAAATAAGTATCGCGGTAAGAACCCCGTTTCAGTATTTTGAGTTATTTTATTTTTTATTTTTATTTAATTTTTTTATGATAAAATTACAGATACAACCAACTAACAAAAAGTGGTCTTGTAGTGGTTCCGGGGCCAGGCCTATAAGTGGCTAGTAAATGTTTATAACCACGGAAAAGGGCCCATTTTATAGGCGTACTTTTGCTGATAAAACATTTATAGTAGACCTGGCCAGCACCACTTGGGCTAATATAACACTCATATTTGGCCTACGCAGAACTTTTTGATCCCGTGAAGCCGACTATGAGCATCTAATAAAACCAGGCAGGTTTGTAACGTACTGACTCTAACGTACTAACGTTTGTTTGTGAATTTTGCTGTATTGTTTGTGCCGTGGAGGTAAAAAATATATAAAACTAGTATAAAATAAAAGGCACGTCAATCTATTTAATATTAAATGTATTAACAAGTATTTTGCATGTAATAATATGCGTGCATATGTGTTTGCACGGCCAACGCGTAAGTGTTTTCGGTGAAATATATTGTATTTTACATCTCAATTTTTGTTCGCCTTTCGAACTCGGCATATTTAAAAAGTTGTGCTTACAAATAATAATTAATCCTAACAACATTATTGCAACCATCTTGTGACGAATTAGGGTTCCATAAACGCGATAAATATTAAAGGCAAATGTCATCTTAAATTGGTATCCTGAAGATAGCCTACTTCTCCTTCTTACCTTCAAGAACGTTTTAATTTTTCCCGACCACAGGACAAGCCTTGTCGCTCACATGTAAGGTCCATTCTTTCAATTCCGATCCACCACTCCGACTTCTACAGTTATTCTTTCACTGTGCATGCGGCCAGATTGTGGAACTCCCTCCCTCACACAGTACGTGACAGCCCTTCACTCTCAGTCTTCAAGAAAAGAGTAAAAGAGCATTACCTTTCACTGTCTAATTAGTTCGTATTAGTCGTATTTATATTTATATGTATTATTAGTGTTAGGTATATATAATATAGATATATATTAGTATATTGAGTAAACTTTTATTTAACTATATTCATTAATTAAATTGTGCACGATTTATCAGCCTTACCTTATGCTATCTCTCTACCGTAGGACTGCTGGAAGAGATTTCTTTTTAGAAATAAGTAGTACCTGTTGTGTTGTTTTTCTTTAATGTAATTGTTCTGTGTTTTATCTTGTGTGCAATAAACAGTTAAATAAATAAATAAATAAATAAATAGCTTTGGATCCTAATAGTTTTATAGAAAACTTTTATAGATAAATTTAGACTATAACAGCATTAGAGAGTACACAATAAAACCAAGTAAACTTTCTCTTAAGGAAAACCACTATAGAACTAACTCACTTACGACTGGCATATAAAGTTGACTTGTACACGCCTCTAAGCTCAACTAACAAACGCAAATGGTTCTAAGTACATGTGGTTCTATACATTACTGTTACTAGCGCATGACGCTTATAGTGGATTTGTTATTACTTCTTGTAGGTGATTATAACTATTAGTTACAGGAGCAACTTCTCTTAAGTGTATTTACACCTTTGCAACACTTTTATAGGCCCCATTAGCCTTTACTGCGCTTATAATTTAGTTCTGTACGCTACTATAAGTCAACTTATAAGCACATATGTACTATAAAACCAAACGAACTCAGTGTAATCTGTTATAAGCTTGGTAGTAAAACCTGGAACCACTAAGAGGAAGTTACTAGTGCTGTAAGCCTGTAAACTGGGCACTATAGGAGAATTTTGTTACTTGGATTTTCTGAATGACCCTCAAATATCCGTTTTAACGGCCTTTTACGCTCTGCCTTATCCGCAAGGGATATGGGCGTGATATATGCATGTGTGTAAACACAGTATCTACCTAGTTAAGCATATTATATCCACTCTTCACACTCCAGAACCTTTTACAAAGTTAATAAGCCAAAGTGCGAAGTGAACATTTTGACTGACAAGCTGATATACAGGGTGTTAGGGACAGCCCTACAAATATTGATAGGTCGCATTCAGACTACGAAACTGAACAACTTTCCATACAAAAATATTTCAGGAAACGTATTTTTTTTACTTCCGTAGTAAGTGCAGTCTGCTGATCGTGATTTGGTATGGGGGATTGTTTTTTTTTGTCGTTTCCTGAAATATGTTTCTAGGGGAAAGTTGTTCAGTTTCATGGTCTGCATGCACCCTATCAGTTTTTGGAGGGCTGTCCCTTACACCCCGTATGAAAGCGTAAAATCTATGTCTAGACGACGTTAATCTTTAAATAGGTCACTTAAGGGCGTAAAAAGAATATAAATTTTTAAGCATTTAACGTCGCCTCTCATTTACTCTTTTGTTTTTGTATTTCGAGGATTTATGGTTAATTAAATTTTTAAAAATTCCTTGAGTATTTAACTTAGTACTTAGTTTTAGTCAATACCAAATAGACATACCATACATACATCACGGCTATAGACAAACATTTGAAGGCCATTCGGAAGATTGTATATGGCCATGAAGACAGGTTGTCAGCCCATGACCTAAAATTTTAATGCACATGGCAATGCCTACGGGCAGAAATGGGGTGATGTTATTCAAAACCGGCACCACACGGCAATTTTTTTTTACAGTTGTTAAATATTAAAGTCATTATCAAAATTAAATAAAACAGATGTATTTAATAGACAAATGACATTACTTTGAAGGGAAGCAAGAGTTTTACACAACTTTTGTGCTAACGGGCTAAGTTACCTAATTATAATGTTCCGAAGTAGAAGTTTGTGGCAACATTAAGATGGAGCAAATGTTGCTAGTTGCAAAATAATGAATAATTATCGTTGCTTTTAGACGCATGATTTACAATGGCTATTCAATTGATTAACTTTCAAAAATAAAAAAGTTTATCGCTTCAGTCTAATTTAACTACTGTAGCTATTTTATTTTCATTTTGGAAAATAGTTAATAATCCATTTAAGGAAGTGAAAAGTTACCTGCTACGTACACACTTAAATATATTTATAATCAAGAAAAAATACATATTATTTATTACAAGTAACTAGGTACTTAAGTTAGTTATAGGTACACTTTTTCATAAATTTATGTCACAGGATTATTTTTTTACATAATATTATTTAACTTCAAATGTTCAACTTTCACAAACCGTGTATCTTTATACTTGAAGCTGCGTTATTTATTAGAAAAAATCTAAACATGTTCACTTTCTGCAAAAGCGCTAGACGAAACCAAATACTAGAACTACCTAAAGCAAGAATGCAACTAAAAAGAAATGGACCCCACTACAAAGCAGTACAAATCTACAACAAATTACCACATGAAATTAAAACTGAAACCAACGACAAACCTTTTTACAATACTGTCAAAACTTTTTTACTGTCCAAGTGCTATTACACCGTAAATGAATTTCTCCACAATCCAATCTAGTCTAATCATAAAATTTAATTTACAACAATAAAATTTTTCTTCAGATTTGTTTTGTTTACCAATTTGACATGAAATGTTAATAATTTAATTCGATGATTTTCTATTTATTGATAATAGTTTTATATAGGTAAATATTAATTTTTGACATAAAATAATTGTGACTGTAATAATATGTTTTTCAATCCTTTTATTGACAACAATGTTAATTAATTTGTTATAAATTTATTTTATCAAAATTTTCAAATAGGATAGGAGATTTTACTTGTAATGATTATGTATTAATAATTTGTTTTAATTTTTAAATTTTAATTTTATCATTAATTCTATGTATTCGAAAATGTAATTTTATTGTTGACGATGATGATTTCCGTATGCATGTCTCATCTTGCAGTGCCCTGTCAGGGTGCATGTACTTATCTGCTATTATAACATTATGATAACTTTAAGCTTGTACATGTTTGCATGAATAAATGAATAAATGAATGAATGAATGAAACGTCAAAAGTACACTGAAGATGTTTTTCGAGAATTTTCACTATTCAACTTTCACCCATGGGTGTCGTAAGAGGCGACTAAGGGACTCAAGGGTTGGATATGTGTTGCAATTTTAGGCGATAGGCTGACAACCTGTCACTATAGTGATACACAGTTATCTGATTGACCCTCAATCTTTTGTCAGACGTGGTGTTAATATCCGTTTTACGGCCGTCAACGCTCTGCCTACCCCGTAAGGGATATAGGCGTGATTTATGTATGTATTTTTACGATCAAGTAAACTAAACACCAAAGAAATCTTCCAAGAATGTTTTTTTGGATTCAACATTGGATATCGAGACAGAAACAAGACGTAATTTCGCAAAAAATCTAAAAACTTCAGAGAGAGGAAACTACCTCTAATACGTTATTTTACCTGTATAAAATGGCCCGTTATTTGTTCAGTCATTATTAGATATTCGTGTTTAGTCTGGGTGTTTCTTTCTTTGTATGTTTTTATTTACAAAAAAATATATGAGTATAAATTATCAGCAATCTAGTTTCCATACATACATACATCACGCCTATATCCATTGCGGGGTACATATCCCATAGTACAAGCTTAGCTTAGTTTGTACTAAATGGACTATGTGAATTGACCAGAATATTTAAATTTATAAAATCAAAACATTTGTTTTTATTCTGAGTATCTATGTCCTTAACCAGTTGAACAGCATAGTCTTAACCCTTTTCAACAGTTGAACGATAAAAGAACTCCCAACTAATTGCCTTTAGTGAACGCTAGAGAGGATATAACTGGCTTCCACAGGGATTCTTGTTAGGGCCGGTCTGTTTTAAACGACTGTTACTAAATACATAGTAGTAGGTACAGTATTTATGTAAATAGAAACCAAGCACAGAATTGGGCCTTTGACAGGATGAAGCACAAGTATGGGCCCTTTGACTTAATAAATTGCATCGAAATCGGTTGAGTAGCTTTCAAGATACAGGCTATTTAGTCTTTGTCACCTTGTATAATCACTGAATACCAAATTATAAAACATTTCCCGTGTTAGGTATGAAATTTTTGAAAACGTGCAATATTTTCAAGTATTCAAAAATTTTGCAAAGTTTTCAAAAATTGTTTAATCACACAGAAAAATCACTTTGCAACAGTAAACAGTAACAGACTTTCTTACCTTTTTAAGTTTACGCTAGAGAAGATATAACTGACTTCCACAGGGATGCTTGTTAGGGCCGGTCTGTTTTAAACGACTCGTAGATACATGTACAATCGAGTATGTAAATGGAAGCCAATTACAGAGTTAAGCTTTTGACAGAATGAAGCACAAGTATACTTCTAAGTGGCACTTTTAGTGCTATTTGATGCGATCAGTTTTCAGTGAATTTAAAATGAACCTGTTGTGATTGAAATAAAGTTTGGTAGCAGAACGTGACTGTTTTGTGAGATATGAAATGTTTATTTGTTTACCTAGTACTTATACTTAGTTATTAACGATTTCGCAGCATATTATAATAAAGCAGTAAAACTCGGGTGTCTGTACATTGAACAAATTTACGAAAAACTAATCGTAGGTGATGTAAAAATAGGATTAGATTTTTTTTTTCTGTATGTTTGTTTGTTTGTCCGGACTAATCTCCGAAACCACTGGACGGATTCAAATAAAAGTTTTTGTTGTGTATAGCTCTATTGAGCCTGGTCAACATCTAGATTACTTTTACCGCGGGAAAAACGCTTACTCCCACGAATTTATTTACTTGCTTCCAGCACTGCATGTGTATGTATAGTGTGTTAAACGGCTGTACAAACTTTCAAGGCTTGCTCTAGACGTGAAACTGAACACCTTTTTATACCGTTTTACGAAATACGAACAAAATTTATGGTGCAATACAAAACTACTCGTGCCGCAATCAAATTTGTAGCGGAGGACCAAATATTCTTTTAATTTTACTTTAAAATTACTTTACGTTAAAACCACAATAGCCCACTGCTGGACATTGGGCTCCCCCTATATTGGAAGGTATCATTATTGCCATACTCATCTCGCTTAGCAAGCGGATTGGTGTGCGGAGTTTTGTGCAAGATGTTGTATTCACAGGGAACGCTGCTGCCTATTCCCTGGATAAATTTATCCCTTAGTTACTTTTTAGGACACCAATGACTAGAATCAGGATGATGTTAATTCGGCATCAAACGGCGGTTTTTCCACATTTCTAAAAAAATACGAATTACTACGTAATATTTACTAAGAAAAATTTTCGGTTACACATCTAGAACACGCTCTCAAAGTTCATACAGTTATTTCCAGACACACTGTGTACCTAACCTTGAAAAACGACTCCTAAATTGGTTTTGCCATCACTCTCAAAAATGCGATCGATTGGTGTGTTTGTAACCCGACATGGGCTTATGAGGCCGTATGCCGAAATTGGCCTTTTTTTCCCTCGAGAGTTGCACAGATAAACATTCTGACGAACGTACGTATCGGTTTATTATGTAGAGGTGTTGAATCATTCATTTCGTGAAGCTAGTTTAATCAAAGGAGGTATGATTTTGATCGAGATTGGTGGACGATCTGTGATTTTGACCTTTCTAAAACGACTTCTCGGTCAAGTCCAAAACGATCGATTTTATGCGGGTTACCCAATATCTTTTCTGCGGGTGTTGTAAGAGACGTATGAGTGTGTTTTACAATTTTATGCGACAGGCTGACAACCTGTTTGTAACTACCGAGATAGGTACACGATTGCTCTGTAACGGGCCTCAAATATTTGTCAGAGGAAAATGAAAATTTTATTCAATGTCAGGTCAATCCAAACACAATGTAACTCAGTGTTACACGAGTAGGTATAGGTAAAGTAGGTATCCATTCTATAAATACAATAAACTGAAAAATCGTCTAAAATGCAATCATAACAAAAATGGTATAAAATAAAATATTACGTATAAATGCAATCATAAGCATAATTAAAATGGTGTATAAGGTATTTCTAATAATAAAATAAATCAAAACAAGAATGTCACATGTCGACACATTTCGTGGCGATTGCAACCGTATTACCATGGGGGAAGTCCATTAAATTTAAGGACTAACAAACCTGCAGTAACTTTTACAATCCAACTTGAACAAAACGCTACATCGTGTGTTGCGAAATCATCAAAAAATCCGTACAAGAGATAGGTAGAGCCTAAAAAACTGTCACGTGTTTCTGACGGACCCACGATTAATCTGTCCTCCAAGTGGGTCACGGGAAAAACTACGCAAGGGAAAAAAAACGAAAAACTAAACGAATTTGGGCTACAGCGTCAAGTTTCAGATGAAACTATATTTATGTTGCAGTCAAATGGTAAAATCAGAAATTGATCGAATCCCTTTGGCCATAGCCAGGAATATGGCAATTCGTGACTTAATTCTGCCATCATCCTAAACAGAGTTAGGATTACAACCAAATTCCTAAAGTTATTTAGGAAAATAGCAAAACGGGGTTCAAAACATATTAATTTTCCAATTATTAATAATAAAATAAATAAATATTGGACATTTAACACAGCGCCATCTAGCCCCAAACTAAGCAAGGCTTGTACGATAGGAACTAGACAACCGATATTATACATAAATATTCTTTTCTTTTGTAAATAAGAAATTCCCAGAATCACCACAAACATTTGAAAAATAACATACACTACACGATTAGGTCAGTCAAATTGATGAAAATATTCCGTAGTAAATTCAAATTAAGTGTCTTGACCATTTTTGTGTTTACGTTCTTTAAATCTTACGAAGATTGAAACAAAAAAATACACGCATGTTAGTGATTGTTTGCAAACAGTCTTAAAATACAATTTTAAAGATTTTTTTAAACACGGTAAAGAAAATCAACCTATCTTAAAACTTTCATTAGAACTATGTGCCAATAATTTACTAATAATTTTAATTTAGGGATCGATTCGTGGCATATGATCTCAATAAGGAATAACCACAAAGCCAGTTCAAGAATAGCCATGATGACATTTGCTTGATAAAAGGTGAAATTTGAACTTCGTTTTGCCATAATCCTCAACCAGTTTAGAATTTCGTCCGAATTACTAGATTTGTTTAGCAAGAAGGTAGAAGGTCTGCGATTATGCCGTATTTGGGCTTTGGGCGAAATTCCTAGAAACTCGGTCAAATGCCTTATTCTACCATATTACTGGGACAAACATATATTTGTGAAATATGAGGCGGTTTATCAGACGACAAAGCGAAACTTATATCGAATTGTCGTAAGACACTCATGAGACCGATACCTCGCAGATTCGCACTAATAGGCCATATGGACGCAGTTTTTTTTTTATTAATGATGGGTTTGCTCTTGACTCTAGTCTAGGTCATAGGATAGAGACAAAGTCTAAGATAGACAAAACACTTAAGATAGTCTTCAACTATGCAATATTGCACCAGCTCGGCTAACTTGCGCGCCACGACATATTTCGTCGTTGACGTGTATTGAAAACTTGCAAAATGTTCAATCCTGCCCGCGTTAAAAATCTTTGCTAGTAAAATAAAAATTCGTCGTTATGTCACTTCAGTAGGAATAAAGTGAGGAAATTATTCACAGTGAAGACGAGAAAGTGCGGTGACAATATTTTATCATGACATGGATGTTAGCTCAGCAGGTGGCTTACAAACATGATATTATAGCTCATTATAGAGCATCGGCAGTGTTTACCGCACCCAGCGTGTTTTAAATTTTACTCATGTAGAACGTTATAAGAATAATACATTACATTCATACAAATATCACGCCTATATCATATTAAATATATATAAAATATGGCTGGCGTCAGCCATAGTTTTGTCACAGGTTCCGTTTCTTGTTGTGTTCGTTACAAATTAATTATGTTAGTTTGATATACTACAAAATAAACTTATCGTCTTGCTATTTTATTGAGTGTCATTCGTGTAAGTAAACAAATAACCAATAATAAATTTAGAACAATTTAATAAACACAACAAAAAGATTTATTTATAAAGTGGTACAGTTTTTGTGTAAAGAAACGTTATTTCAATTAAGCTCAGCGCCCTCTACATGACACTCGAGAATCCCTAGAAAATTTCCCATTCTGAAAGCCCAACGTAGATGCTAACGTTTGGTTATTTAAGTTACCTATAAAGTGGCAGAAATAATACAACGCTTATACACCGAAGCCGAAAAGATGTCTAAGTACTCCTCCTGAAACTGAACAACTTTCCCCATGGAACACAGGACGAAATATGAAAAAATGAACCTCCCATAGTAAATTAATCAGCTGATCGGCAATTTTGTATGCGCAGACCAATTTCATTTTTAAATATCTCGATCCATGTTCCATGCGAAAAGAAGTTCGGTTTCACGAGTAATTTAACCTTCTTTCTGCTTGTTATAAACTGCCCTTTGAGTTACTCCCTGTCAGAGCTGCCACAACCGTTAACATTTCAGTGTATGACAGTAGTGACAGACTATTTGGCTGGCTATTGACTAAGGCGGTTCTCTCACTTGTTGCCCCTCGATCCGTTTTTTTTCATGCAACGTAACGCATGCGTCTGTCAGACATAAGGAATTTGCTTAGACTAGGGAAAAAAGAGTGGACTTGAAATACCTACGAAAAAAACGTGCATACCTACACTCGATCTGTCACAAATATGGCGGCATGCCATAGTGCTGCACTCATTATTACCTATGGATCTTGGATAAAAACTTATCGATAGTTGTATGTGCGGTGCTTACAGCAGTCGGAACTTATTGAACTCGATCATCTAAAATTCTGCAATATCTACATCTACACATAATAAACATTAAAGATATGTCTTTTTGTGTGTACCTATGTAATCGATAAACACTGAAACTGCTAGACCAATTATTAATTTTATATGAGAGTTACAACATTCCAGAGTAACATGGCTACTTTTTACCATAGGAAAATATCTTATTCCCACGGGAAAACAGTTAACAGCATGGAAACCGGGAAATCGCAAAAAAATAGCAGGTATTACCCAAATTAGCCGAACCACATCTTTGCCACATTTCTGACATAAATGAAAATAAGAGATTGAAAAAATTTCGTTGCCTGCCGGGGCTTGAACCCGGGACCTGTGGATAACCAACCCACTATTTCTAGCATATTAGAGACGTACATGGACAAATTAATGTCGGAAATTGAGGATCTGGAATTCCTGACAGAGGGCACCAGGTGCACAGCTAAACTTTACAGGGCTATTTTTTATTAACCCAGGAAAATTTGGCGGGTGATACTACTCATAATTCTGAACAACTTTTACTATGGGGCCGTTTGCGAAATCGCTTCAAAAAATCAGCTGTTCCATACATTTTGATCGTGTAGGTATTCATTTTTGTATGGAACAGCTGCTTTTTTTCGCTATTTCGCAGGCGGTCCTATAGTAACAGTTGTTCAGAATCATGAGTAGATTCACCCTGCAAATTTTCCTGGGTGAATAAAAAACAACCCTGTACTTATAAGATGAGATACGATTTAAGGTATTTTAGAAAAAAATGTTCAGCACGACAGGCTGCTCCTGCTGGTCAATGAGGGTCTGGCGATCCGCTATATACATATGCATATTACGCCTAGTATCTTGTGGGGTAGGCAGACGTAGGCTTGATATCAATAAAACAAGAAATCCATATTTTATGATAAATTTATTAGAATCAGTACCTATATACAAATAATAGCAAAGTTTATACAACTAAAACAATTGTTCTAATTGTAATTAAGATCTAAATATATATTTTTTTAAATATATAATTTTATTTTTCAAAAATCATAATAGCCTACTTATTGATAAATGCTAATTAATACCAATTGTAATATCATTATATTGGTAATCTACTGGTTATTTACTTAACCCTAGAGTGGGCGCGCTATGAATGAATGAATTTTAAAAGCAATACTTACCAACAACTCACTTGAAGGCAAAGCATCGTCTTGTTACATTTAATGTTCGGTTAAACCATTTATCTTTAAAATGCAGGGAACAAATGAAAATATCTTTGGTCATAGTATTTAAATTTTCGACCCCAAGTATATCTTCTTTCTTTCGGCCACTGCTTTCTTTGTTCTTGACGCCTTGGCAATCTATAATCATAAAACAATTCGGCTTTAAGTGTGCCCGCATTTATGACACTAAACTTCATACGAAAAACTTAGAATGTATGCGTGGGCACGATTCAAAAGTAAGCAATAAAGGGGATCACAATTGTTTCACTTATTCAAATATGATATCGATAAATTGAAAATGCCGTACCCCAACTCTATATACTATGATGAATGATTTTCGCAAAAAATCTCGGAATATCTTTTGTATAGCAGCAGATGATTATAAAAACGTAAGCGTTTCTTTAAAAAGTTTCTCACAGTTACCACAATCTTACAAAATAACAGGAAATACAACATATTTTAAATCAAATCGGTTACTTACCTGTGCAACGTTATCTTTTGATGTTTATTGTTGCTTTTCATGGGGCATCCCAGCACACTGCACCTACCCATATTAATACTATATTCTTCCAAGTTTTATCACTTTGAATAAGCTCAAATTTCACATAAAACACAAATATTCTTAAAAATTCCTCGATATTTACACGCGGGATGACAACTGACGTACTTTCATCTGACAGGGACTAAACATGACGGCCGGCCGCAGTGTTGCTATTTATGGTAATGATAAAACATTAGTTGTCCTTTTTTTCATACTGTAATACCCATAAGTTAAAAAGAGACGCAGATATGTCTTAGTTGTCTTCTTTTAATGCCGAGTCCACTCTTTTTTCCCTAGTCTAAGGGAATTTGCGAATTCTAATCTTATTCCGCTGTCAAGTCGTTTGACACACGCGCGGCCGTTACGCACCGTAAACCCACCGTATCCGTATTTGTATGGGAATAAGATAGGAATTCGTAATTTCCTTTCGTCTGACAGACGCATGCGTTACGCTGCGTAAAAAAACGTAACGTCGGACGACAAGTGAGAGAACCGCCTAAAATGGAAACATGAAATATCTTTAAGTGAAATTCGCACTGAAGTTCATTCATTCATATATCACGCCTATAATCCCTTACGGGGTAGGCAGAGCGTAAATGGCTGTTAAAAACGGACATTTATGCCACGTCTGACAAATATTTGAGGGTCATTTGAAATATTGTGTATCACCATAGTGACAGGTTGTCAGCCCATCGCCTAAATTTGCAATACACACCCTCAAGTCCCTTAGTCGCTTTTTTACGACACCCACGGGAAAGAAATGGGGTGATGCTATTAAGCCGGCATCACACGGCCAATTCTAAGCCCGCATCACACGCCCACTGAAGTTCATAGGAAATAAATAAAGCGATGGTTTTCTCAGCTAGCATTGATATCTATTATTTTACGAAGCAAAAGCCTAAAGATTACTAGACCACAATGTTTTATAGCTTAGCTCGGTGTAAAAATATCTCGTGTATTTCCAACAGCAACGTATTCTAAGCTAAAGAAAATAAAACCATAGAAAAATGCTTTGATCTTGTAGAAGATTAGTTATTTAAAGCTAAATAACTTCAAAGGGATTGAATTAATCAGTTTTGAGAAAGCTTATGAAGAAAATTATTACGTCTTATTTCTTATTTAATATAAGAGTTCTGTTTTTATTTTCATAACTTATATTTAAAAAAAATATTAAGTTTCTTGTCTGGAACCGTTAAAAATTTTGTAATAATATTACATCTTTAGTATATGGAACATACTAAAAAGCATTAACTTGATTTATTGAATCTAATAGAAAGTAATCTTGGGCTTACACGCCTTTTTATAGATTTTTGATATCTATATTTGTTATGATTTTATAATGATTTTACTAGATGCCTCAAAAAGTCAAAAAGATTTTTGCTGTTTCCCGAAAGTTATCAATTTTGCATTTGGTCGTTGTCTTATTAAGAGTGCGATATAAGAAAATATGCTGAATTCACAAAAGTTCGTGTAATTCAGAGAACAATAAATATCAAATTTTAGGGTTTTCAGTATATTTAATATTCACCTTATTTAACCATATTATGTGTTTGTCATCTATTCGGGACAACCCGTATACATTTTTAAGCCCGTTAATATAAAAAATTACGAGCAAATAAAAGTGCCTCGCTGCTGTCAGCACGAGATAACTTTTATTGAAAGTACAGTTCAACTCAGAATTTGACCAAAATATTCTTCATTCAGAGTTCAATGGGTTTGACAGCCGATGTGGCGCAGTGGTAGTGGGACTGCCTGCGGCGCAAAAGTTTCTGATTCGATTCCCGGTGAGACAGACACAAACTTGATATTATCACTTTGTGAATTTGTTTCTGGTCTGGTAAGGACATTGGAGCTGAACCACCTGATTGATATGAAAGATGGTTCCGTGATTCGGAGGGCACGTAAAGCCAACGGTGCCGGTTGCTGTGATTACATATATGGCGGATCGGATAAAATTGGATCTCCCATACAAAATTGCCGATCAACTGATTTGAATTACTATGGAAACTAATTTTTTCTATGTCACATTTCAACCTATGTTCCTTAGGGAAAGCTGTTCCTTATCGTTCCTTATCACCAGCCCGTCTTGAGATTTTGCTATCGGTCACTACTAATATATCACCCTGAATAAGGTGTAAAAAAATACTGCACATTTATCAGGTGAACCAGCCCATAAAAGTTAACAACTTTACCTCAGAAACATAGGTCAAAATAAGGAAAAAAATTTGCACCTCCCATACAAAACGTTCCAGCCGAACAGGTCAATTTGTATGGGAGGTCCAATTTTCTTCATATTTAGACCTGTGTTTCTTGTGGAAAGTTGTTCGGTTTAAATGTTTGTTTATATGCCTTTAAAATATTTGCAGCTAAAATTTAAGATCCTGTAGGTTGTTTCACGAAAATTCTAACTAAAATAAACTGTTCTATTACAATAGAGAGAATAACCTTAAAATCAAATCAAATATCTCACCCAAAAGCGGTCAGCGAGTCATGTTATTTTTCAGAAGAATTCCTCGGAATGGCGGACTTCATATACCTATTCCGTGCTTCAAAGAACATTCCGCATTCAGCCTCGAAGCTCACGTGCGGGTTCCCACGGACTTATTCCTCACCGTTGGTATATCTCGTAGGTGTTACACATTGCGGCAAAGTTAAGGGAACAATAGAAATAAAAAAAAAACGTTTGCTGTGCGTAGCAGGCTCAGAATCTATCAGCGATTCAAGTTATAAAAATTATTAAATTAAAAGTATTTGAAGGAAAAAAAGTCTATCTAATTAGTCCATATTAGCCCTCTGCTGGACATACGCCTCCTCTTTATTGCGTCATTCTCTTCGGTTCTATGTCACACGCATCCAACCTCAGAATTGCATCACTGTATTTCTACTTGAGGGTATCGCAAAAGGCGACTATGGGATGAATCCAAGTAATGGGCAGCAACGTACCCTGTGAATACAACAACACTGGTGCTCAAGATTCGTCTGCTTGGAAAATAACCTACAATAGGGAAAGGCCCGTGTCCAGCAGTGTACTGCAGTGGCTATTTATATGACTTGGCAATAAATGAAACCACATAACAAATATTATGATTGTCAATAAGATAGATGTCAGTAGATAGTGGGGTTTAAAAAACTATGACACTACATAATTTACTGGTAGATTTAACGAGATTCATCATTTTTTATGAACAAATATTATGTTTGTCAATAAGATAGATGTCAGTAGATAGTGGGGTTTAAAAAACTATGACACTACATAATTTACTGGTAGATTTAACGAGATTAGTACATATTTAATTTTAAAAGGCCAAATAATCACTAAAAAGAATCAAATAAAAATATTTGGTTAAAAATAACCATTAAAAAGAACAAAGTACAAAAAATATAGGTAGTGAGAAGAATTATATTAAACATTTACGCCCAACTTTTTTTTGTTCACTAACTCTGTCGCTAGATTTTGTTTTCGTGTGTAGCGGACCGAGGAGTACCTATAAGTTTAAGTGCGGAGCCGGTGGCCAATATTGCCAGTGATCCGTTTTTATGCATACAGGTTCCATGTGGACGTGTGGTTGTATTAGATTAGACAAAGTTATTTGGGTCAATGTAGTACAAAATTCCATCCTACTATACCTCTATACATTGACAGCCACAACAGTCGTCTGCTGGACATGATGGCTATACTCACCATTCTTGGTAGGCGGATTGGCGTGCGCAGGGCAAGATGTTACATTCACAGGGTATGCTGCTGACCATTCCCTGGACGAATTTATTGCTCAGTAAATTTTTACGACACCTACGGGTAGATTTTTTTTTTTAAATCGTTTATTCATATATTTTTTACAGTTAGTTTTATACAATTTGATTCCGCCAAACTGCTAAACAGTTTGTTGGCAGAAGGAAACGCTCCCGTATAGCAACTGTTGAAATTAATGATTACTTATATTATTTTACAATTCATAAATTCTTTTTAGAAAGCAGCATGTAAACATTTTATTGATTAGGTATATTTACTCAACCAAACATACGATTTTACTATTTTATTTTTTATTTTAATATTTTACCTGGCCGGAGCGACCGTGAATGAGTCACCGGTGTTTTATAAACATCATTATCAAAGTCTTCTATTTGTATTTGGGTGGTGCTACTCTAAGCCGGCGTCACACGGCATACTACGATACTTCAAAACTCTGTATGCGTAGGAGTGCGCAAGCATGATAACCTAGTATGCTGAGCAATGACAGCAATAGAAGTGTGATCTAGATCTCCAGTCTTTTTCACATGATGAAAAACACGACCTCCTACATTTGGGACAACCAGTCGCCGAACGACCCGGTAGACCTTGGTCTCAGAGTTTACATTCGCCTGCTGCTTGTAGAGTAAACACGATGAACCCAGAACACTGAAATTTGAAAAACACTTTGTTTATCAGGTGCAATACTTTGTATTTGTCTGTCTTAGCGAGAATCGAACCAAAGATCTCCGAAGTTTGAGACAAAGCACAGACCGCTCGGCCATCAAGATTATTAAATTTGTGATAAATTTCGTAATATAAACTGCAATATAAAACATAAATTAGTTAGAGAATATAGACGTGCGTAAAAATAGACGATAATATATACGATCGACTTGAAAAGCCAAAGAGTTCAATAAAATGGTTCAAAGGAATACTCTTACACTATGAATAAAATAATACGCAAATTTAGATCTATTCTGAGCTCCAAGATTGAAATAGGGCTTTTCAAAAGATTTTGTCTATTGCGAGAAATATATGAATAATAATGTTACAGACGTAGGATGATCGCGAAGTAGCAAAGTTTATTTATAAAAAGTAAGATCTGACAAGACTGTTTAGTGACTAGAATTCATCAGTGCCAGCCCCGAGGCAGTGTCTTCATTTTTATTTATTTTTATCCCGCCCAAGCCGATTTTCTATTAGGGCCATAATTTACACAATTGTTACAAGCATATTCATTAAAAAAAAAAGAAAAACACGACAGCTTTCTGAGATAAAACCTAGCCTATGATATTCGGGATAATGTAAGGATTCTTCCGATACACTTCCCATTTGAATCTGTTCAGTGGTTAACGAGTTGCAGAACTTTAAGGAATCGCACATATATACATACATACATAAACTCTAAAAGCATTACACTCCTTTTTAAGTTGGGCAATCGAGTAATAAAAAGAAGTAACTTTTTTCCTATGACGGATTATGACGTCAATAGGTGATAGTTCTATCCTACATTGAATAAAGTGAATATCATATAAGTCGAACATTTAAACAAATCCACATTACCAAATCAGACTATCACTGAATTCTTATAGGTGAAACCTTCAATATATTGGTCCAAGATTTATATTTTATTTGCCCCTGAACCAAAAAGAGGTAGCCAAGACTGAACTGGGATCAAGGATGACACAAGCAAGAAAGGAAATGAAAGTTTTAATAGACAGATAGAATCAAGTTATGAAAGACAAAAATAGTTGTGGTAAAGAACTAAATGCTTTAGATATTGTGCAACATCTGCTATGAAAAGTATCAAACCTTACAAAAGAACAGCAATACCAAAACTATGATGGTATATTATTTGTCTACAAAAAATATATTTAACCCATATCATGTTGAAGAATAGTTTTCGTCAATTCAAATATGTACCTACCTAAAATGTACATGTAAATTATGAATTGTAAACTCCGATAACAAGGCAGTGTTAATTAAAAAGCTGAAAAATGAACGTTAATGAACTAAATAAGTGCAAGAAACATTATACAACATGCAAAGGTAAAATTATGAAGTGCTCTACAAATAAAATACAAAAATGACAATAAAACTTAACTATTATGTGAATGTGAATTTAAAGGTGATCAATGGTGACTAAAAAAGATTCTGCAAGAAAAATATGAAGTACTTAGATAATAAATAAGCAAGTGCTCTAAAAAACTTTCTGAAATGACGTTAAGTTGAAATAGATGTGAAATTGAAAATTTTGAAATAACCTAATAATTGAAGTAAAATATTTTTATACTCGTAACTCTTCCACGATGAGCGTAAGAAAGACTTTTGTTTAAGACCGTAAAATTAAGCTAAATTTTTTGTTTTTTAAACGTGATCCTAAGTTTTAAAATGAGCGCAGCTGCTTTGAGTTGTTCAAATGTGACATTAAATTTCAAAAGTGATTTCTAACCTTCCAAGTTTTAAAATGAACATCTGTGCTCGTTCTCTTTCAAAAGTGACTTTAACTTGGCAAATTATGTTCATTCTCTTCTTTTTCAAACTTGACGCTAAATTTCAAAATGAGAGTGACACTTAGCTTCAAAAGTGATCTTCGTTTTTGAAACGTGACCCTCAGTTTCAAAAGTGACTTCAACTTGGCTAAATGGATACATACTCTTATTTTTAAAACGTGACACTAAATTTCAAAATGAAAGTGACACTTAGCTTCAAAAGTGATCTTCGTGTTTGAAATGTGACCCTCAGTTTCAGAAGTGACTTCAACTTCGCTAAATGGACACATACTTTTATTTTTAAAACATGACGCTTCAAAATGAAAGTGACACTTAGCTTCAAAAGTGATCTTCGTTTTTGAAACGTGACCCTCAGTTTCAAAAGTGACTTCAAGATGAACGTAGGGGCAGCACGCGGGGGCCCAGCGCCCACTGTCGCCGTGGTGCCAGTACCAGAGAGCGAAATGGACGCTCTGCTCCTTGGCCGTACTGCGGTGAGGACATTTGATCAGTACATGAAAAATGTATGTATATGTTTACTAACTTTTAACTAAATGTTTAGCAAGTAGCGCTAAATAAAACTATTTTCAAGGATTTTACATAAAGTGGCCTTCAGTCCTACGGTGGCGTTTGCAACGTCCTTTAAAATAGTTTCATAAAAAAATATGGTAAGTATTTGTACTAAAATTTTAGAGTTTGATTGTGACAATGTTTTGCACAGATGTATGTTTGGAATGTTGCTCTTGAATTATGACATAAATTCTCCGTTCAGCCATTTGATAAAAGTTACTTTCTCGAAGGTTTCATTAATAGCACATAGTTAGGCTATGAGCTGACAAGCAGTCACTAATAGTGATATACAGTTTCCAAAAATAATGTCCGACGTGGCGATAACGACCGCTTTTGTGATCATTTACGCTCTGCCTACCACGGAAGTAATAAAGGCGTGTTGTCTACGTAAACAAAATTATATGTATGTATGTGTTATTTCTTATTCTCAATTTAGGATTTTGTCTCGAAATCGTATCTTGTAGTAGAGATCTTTAAATACGTCATGTCCATACGATTGTGTCTAAGTAATTTGTGTCTTGAATCTGACTTGCATGAGACTACGTGATCTTAATACAACTGTTTAGATTTTGTATTTAAAGGTATGATTTAAGTTTTTGTATCTTCATCAGACAAAATAAGATTTTTTACAGGTATTAATTGCGTTTAGAACGTTCAAAAATGTATCTAAGTAATTTGTGTCTTGAACTGTCTTGTCTTGCATGAGACTACGTGATCTTAATACATCTGTTTCGATTTTGTATATTAAAGGTATGATTTAAGATTTTGTATTTTCATCGGACATAATTATTTTTTGAAAGGTATTTATTACGTTAAAAACGTTTTAAAATATGTATGTTAGGCCATACGATGCGCTGAGTGACAATGCTAGATGTTCCTACTAACCTTAACTGATAACTGTTTCATGTACTGATCGTAGCTGCTCTTTTCAATAGTTTGCACATTATGTATTAAATGTGTTTGCACATATCTATGTATTTTATGTATGTGATCCTGATCACTTTGGCAGGCCCCACATTATGTCTGACTGACGGACATAATATTTTTGTCGTCCGCGTAACGAACTGCAAAATAACGCATTGGTTTTTTTATTGGGCTATAATTTTAGCCCCAGGGTTATGAAACCATGGACTTACATGATCCACGTGGGAATGATTTCGATGCATCGTGGTACAATAGTTATATTGCACCTACCTTAATAAATATAACAGACACAGGAAAAAGATTAACAAATTTCAAAATTTGAAGACTTAAAAATATGGTTGTTATGCAGGTAATGTATTCTAAAAACTAAAAACATGGTTCGCCGTATTTGCATGGGAATATGAATTCACGATTTTTTTCGTCAAACAGACTCATGTATTACGGATGCGTTAAAAATACGCAGCGATAGACGCCAAGTGGGAGAAAATTAAAAAATTAAAATGAAGAACCGCCTTTATTGTCGAATCAGGCTTTATCTCTTCTTTCATGTGAGATACAGTGTCAACGAACGCACCAACAAATGATTCAGTGTCACACAAGAATTCATTCGACAGACTCCGAAAAGTTGTTTACATTCTTCTTTTAAATATCTACTTGAAACAAGTATATTTAGGTACCTACTTAGAAGCTAAAAACTTGGGCAACGGAAATTCTGATAGATTGTTTGTATAAAGAGATTTTTTTTATTGTAAAGTGGCGCCACCGTCGAGGTCGTTCACGAGCACACTTGCCTTAATGAGTAGACCGAGCTGGCCTTAGATCAAAAGTAGTGGAAAACACTCATCACGCCTTTGCTTAGCTGTAGAATCTTGTAGTCTAGATATTGCCCTCAATAAATTCTCTTATCTTACCTTAATTAGTGATGTCACTTTCCATCAAATAGGTTTAGAAAAGGATAGGAGATATTTTAGTCGTGTCATATCTTATAATTCCATGCAAAACACGTGTTATCTGTCAAAATAAGGCGACGATCAAAACAATGGTGTTGACTAGAAAAAGGCGAAAAAACCATTGACGTTTTTAAAAATGACAGGACTTAGATAACTTCTATCCTTTTCTGAACCTTTCTGACGGAAAGTGACAGCACTAATTTCAGGTAAGTAAGGAGAATTTATATCCAGAATTGCAGGCAGTATTTTACTCCCATGCCTTATAATTTAAACAGATATTTTAACAATCTTCAACGTCATTCAAAAACAGTCAATCTCGGCCTGAATGTTCCCACTTAGGCTTTACAACAGGCTCCTAATTAATCGATTAATTCGGGTATTGGTTGATCGGCCAGGTGGAACCCGTCTGTCACCTGTCGAATTAATCAGACCAAATAATTCGATCAGAAACCAGAGTAATCAAAAGGTAGACAAAAATTCATGATCAAGATGCCAAAATTGAAGAGAAAAAGCTGGTAATTGTAGAAATATTATGTTTTGTCTAGACTTATTGAACAGTTTTTGATATTAATTATTTTATAAGTAGAAGTACCTAGGCTATTAAAACTGCATAATTGGGGCATAGTATTATGTTACAATGAAATCAAAATAATGTAATAGCTAGAAATGAACCATAAAACAGTAAACAAATAGGTTAATTCATTAATTCGTATAAAAAACAATAAGTATTTTACTTTACAAAAACCAGTAACCGTGCTAAGAATAGAATCACTCCATTTCTTTCCCGTGGGAGTCGTAAGAGGCGACTATGGGACTCGAGTATCGCAATTTTTATTGCTAATATTTATTTTAATGTTATTATTATATTACAAAAGAATTGGCCATAGTCAACAATAAACAAAATCACTTTTAAATCATTTTTACCACTTGGTCTTCTTCTTTTCGTGTTGAACACCGAGTCTTCCAACGACCCGATGCATCATGGTGTTAGAGTTTTCAACCGCCTACTACTACTAGTAGTTGGCCTCTAACATGTTTATGTAACGACCACCGTCTAAGTATGATTACAGCAACCGGGACCGATGGCTAAACGTGCCCTTCAAAGCACGGAAATATCTTTCTTTTTGTACAATCATGTGGTTTAGCCTCCAATATCCTCAACAGAATGGAAACAAATTTACAAAGTGATAAATATTAACTTTGTGAGTGCCCCCACCGAGAATCGAACCCGGAACCTTTGCGTTGCGGGCAGTCGCACTATCTACCACTGCGCCACATCGGCAGTCACCACTTGGTGCCCGTGACATTGGTCTGACAGCTGTCACGTAATAGGATATCCGGTGACCCGCTCGGATATCCTCTTCAATAAACAGGCATCGAGTTTCGCTTTTTATCGGAAAATTTGTCAATGCTAGTATTTGTTTATTTTTCCACTTGAGTATTGGCTGAATAAAGAGATATCAATATGTCTCTTACGGTAAAATTAGTGCTATATTAATGTCAGTAAAAAAATCGTTTGATCTTTGCCAATTTTATTTGTTTGTGAGATTATTCGCAGTTTGATCTACTGGGCTGTCCACGGATTATCCGCAGGAAAGATAATTATATGTTAATTAGTCGCAACATGTCAACGGAGAAAATTTTTAAAGTGTTAAAATTTCAGATTGATAAAATCCTTAACGGTCTAGTCATAATTCAACTTTTGATTCTACTTCATATTTTTCTCTTTGCTATTTCTTCTTTTAGCGAGAATTTCGATATAGGTACTTATGTTAGACTTTAATCAGTGGAAATATTTAAAACTTAATCCAACGACTCGTTATTGTATACGGTAGAATGTGTGTGTGTGCTGTGTTAAGAAATGTTGTTGTTATTTGTTAACTTTATCTTGTATGTATGGTTGACTGTAGCAAAAATAAACTTTTTATTTATCTATCGACTCAATTTAATCTAACGACTTTTTGACAATGTGGGTTACTTAATAGATATGCTTAAAGATAAAAAAAATTGACATACCTACACATTTAGGTACTTATTTTTTTCTTTTCAGTTTTAATGATCACAAAATTTGTCTGAACATCAGGCTCTATTTCCTGATACAGCAAAATCGATCATTTACCTAGTCGCTGAGTAGTTACCGTTTTAATGGTTGACATCAATTAAAGAGTAACGAACGTTTTCACGTGAGTCAGCTGACTTTTATTGGAAAGATGGCGGGAAGTCTATGCGATCTAGGGCTGTCCCAATCAAATACACACATATCATATCATGCCTATAATCCCTTGCGGTATAGGCAGAGCATTAACGGCCGCATAAAACGGACATTTACACCTCGTAATTGTATTTGTAATTTTAGGCGATGGGCTAACCTGCCACTATGATACACAACTTTCTGAATGGCCCTCAAATGTTTGTCAGACGTTGCGTATATGTCCGTTGTTTACGACCGTTTACGCTCTGCCTGTCCCTAAAGGTATTATAGGTGTCATAAATGTGTTCTTGTATGGAGAAAATATTGAAATGCACTTATTATTAGTGATATATAAATGAAACGCGTGTTACTCGTTCAGCCATTTATTTTAGAGAGAGGGCCAAAATATCCGTATACCTACATATCTGAATAGTTAAATAGTGTGGGCCACATAACACCTCCACCCTTAACTAACAGTACCTACTCTTAGTAGGTGCGTAAGACAAAATACAAGTGTGTTTACCTCTATAAAAAGGAATGTTTTGTTACATTACATTATACAAGTATAACCATAACATGTTATTTTATTTCGTTCTCTTTATAACCTAATTACTCAATATCTGTAAGCTATAATTATAACAGATATAATATAAGTATAAATTGCCCTGCGACTTTGTCTTGGGATCGGAATATACTGCAAACCAGCATCTTCCACGAACTTATAGCTTATTACTAAGTGGTCAGCTTTTAAACGAGATGGTGCTAATCAATATTTTATACACTTAAAAAGCCTCTTATAATTAATTACAATTGCACGAGTTAGCCCTACGACGTTGTCTTGGGATCGGAAGATACTGAAAAGCAGTATCTTCCACTAACATTTACATTTCTTATACTTAAATACCAATAAGACAACTCTAATCAATTTCAAACCCATAAAATTGAGGGCGTTTACGCAACCGCTGAGGACGTTCCACCGAAGGCTCAGGCACAGGCTGAGGCATCGATGCCGTCCGCGACCCCCCCGCCGCGGGCGCGGGCTCCGGCCGCGGGGAGACCGCAGGCGCCGCCGGTGCCGCTGCATCCGAGCGCTCCCCCTGTCCCGTCATCGAGCCCGACGACACCTGTACCGGTTCCGGTACTGAGATATTCGGATATATGAGATATGACCTTCTACTGTGATACTTATTATCGGTCCTAGGACCCTGTTCCAATACAGATACCTTACTGCTAAACCTCAGTTTTATTTGATCAACATGTCTATGAACAATAGTATGATCTTCACCTAAAACATTATAGTCTGTGACACCCAATTTATTTTCAATTTTGCCCTTCAACCACTTGACGTTACCTCCTCGGTAAGTACGATACCATACCAAATCTCCTTGGGTGAAGCTCCGGCCCCGCCTGCGACGGTCGGCAGCAACCAACGGCCGCTGAGCAGGCTGTTGCCGCGGTGCCGGTACCGCAGCGCGCTCCGGTCTCAAGCAGTCAAGACGTGTCCGCAGCGACCGACCTTGCAGCAACTTCGCTGGAGTCTCCCCTGTAGTACTCTGTTCAGTATTTCGGTACATAATTAAATACCTATTTAATGCCAATTCTACATCCACTCCTTCGACCGTAGCTTTTTTAATTACCCTTTTACACAATTTTACCGCATTTTCGGCCGCCCCGTTTGACGCTGGGTGATACGGTGAAGAAAACAACTGTTGCACCCCATTTTCTTTCAAGAATGCCCTAAATTCCCGACTAGAAAAAGGCGGACCATTATCACTAACTACTTGCCTTGGTAGGCCAAACCGTGCCCATAGTTCACTCATTTTACTAATAACCCATTTTGAAGATGTGGACCCTACTTTAAAAATTTCTATCCACTTAGAAAACGCATCGACCACCACTAGATAAGTGGCTCCCCCTATCGGCCCCAAGAAATCCAAATGAAGCCGAGACCATTCACGATCAGCTAACGGCCAAGAAACGGGCGCGTGACGATCCGGCGCGTCTGCAACCCGTGCGCACACCTCACACGCGCGGCACACCGCTTCCACCGCTTCATCGACTCCGGGCCACCACACATAACTTCGAGCTATTTGTTTCGTCTTTGTGATTCCCATGTGTACACTATGTAGTTCTTGTAGTACCCGCCTGATACAACCTCCGGGAATTACCACTCTATGGCCCCACATAATGCATCCGAGCTCCTCGTAAAGTTCACTTCTTCTATTAAAATAAGGTTGTAGTTGTTGTATTTCAATATTTTGTGGCCATTCATTCTGAATATAATGCAAAACTTTACCTAATAGTGGGTCTTTTATCGTCTCGGATTTTAATTCATTATAGTCTAACAGTAGGGCTTCTGAAGCCAGATGCAAAAAAGTCTGTTCTGGGGACTCCGGTTCACTATCAGCTTTTTCCTTATGACATGCAATCATACGTGATAATGAGTCAGCAACATTCTCACAAGACCTAACAAATTCAATTTCAAAATCATATGCTGTAAGTATCAGAGCCCATCTTTGAAGCCTACTCGCTGTCATTTTAGGAATTCCTTGCTGTGGCCCAAAAATAGTCACTAATGGTTTATGGTCCGTTCTCAGAGTGAAATGGCGACCATATAAATACTGATGAAACTTTTTTACTGCAAATACTATGGCAAGGGCTTCTTTTTGAATCTGACTATAATTGAGCTCAGCTGTGGTGAGGGCCCGTGACGCAAACATAACCGGGCGCTCCCCTCCCTCCGGGGTGCGCTGCGCCAGCACTGCACCGAGGCCGCGGCTGCTGGCGTCGCAAGTCACCACCACAGGGGCCTCCGGAGAGTAGTGATCCAGTGCTGTCAGTGAGCTTAACCGCCTCTTTACTTCATCAAAAGCCCACTGTTGTTGTTTGCCCCAAATCCAAGCAACTTCTTTTTTTAAAAGCTGATATAATGGACATAAATAACTACTTAAATTTTTAATAAACCTGCCATAAAAGTTAACCATGCCAATAAAAGACCTCAACTCTGATACATCCCGTGGACTTGCCATATCTAAAATTGGTTTGATTTTTCCGGTGTCCGCATGAATTCCATCTTTGTTGATGATATATCCTAAATACCTAACCTCATTTACAAAGAAGGCACACTTTTCTTTTTTAAGTTTAAATCCAAATTCCTTTAATCTACTTAGTACTTTCTCTAGTGTAACTAAATGTCCCTGTTTAGTCTTGCTATAAATCAATATATCATCTAAAAATGTGATCACATCTGGGATGTCCTTAAATAAGTTTGCCATTATTCTTTGAAAGATGCCAGGACTCGAAGAAAGGCCAAAAACCAGCCTATTATACATGAACAGTCCTCTATGAGTGTTAATGACAGTATACTTTTTTGTCTCATCCAACTCTATTTGATTGTATGCTTGAGAAAGGTCAATTTTACTAAAATGTTTACTACCACTTAATCTTGTCAGTAAATCATCTATTTTTGGAACAGGGTACCTATCCACAGTCAAAACCTTGTTTATGGATACCTTAAAATCTGCACATAACCGAATATCTCCATCCGGCTTATTAACCGGAACCAACGGTGCTGCCCATGCCGAGCTGTCGACAGGCTCGATGACTCCGGCCTGTAGCATAGCGTCCAGCTGAGCGTCCACACGCTCACGCAGCGCGTAGGGCAGGGGGCGAGCTCGGCAGAATACAGGGACAGCGTCAGGCCGCACATGCAACCGCGCCTTACCGCCGGTGAAGCGTCCCAGCGTGCCATCAAACAACTCAGCATGACTGGAAAACAATTTTTTAATCTCATTATCCATCTCAGCCTTACCAACTACTCCTACTGAGTTTAAACCAAACCTTGGAATGTCTATATCCAATTCAGCCAACCACTGCCTGCCCAACAAAGATGTTGACCCATTGTGTACTACATACAAGTCTAATAGTTTGCTGCAATCTTTATAAGTTACCATAGCCTGACAATAACCTAAAGGCTTTGTTCTCCTACCATCATAAAACTTAAGAACTAAATCACATGGTAATAATGGTAAGTTGTTGAACATTTTTTTATAGGTTTCTTTACTGATGCAAGCCAGGGCGGATCCTGTATCAATCTCCATACCTAACTGTTTGTTATCTACCATCAAGTACATAATTACCGGTTTGTATTGTGACAGTGACATTTGCATCACTGGTTCCTCATCTTCTTCATTACCAAAACTGTCACAGTAGACTCCCACAGAGCCCTGCGAACCAACGTAGTATGCGTTAGTTGCTGAACCACTGCCGCTGCCTCTTCTTGAGCCCCTGAATGCAGCACGTCCGCGCGAGCAGCCGCCGCGCCGGCCGCCTCTTCCGCCGCCGCCTGGCGGAGCCCCGTCCACAGCGCACATGCGCCTCAGGTGCCCGAGAACACCACATCTGCTACAAGTGTAGGAATTGAACTTGCAGTCTTTGGCAAGGTGGTCTCTTGCCCCACAAGCTCCACAGATGTCCAGTACCCGCGGCCCAAAAGTGAGGTTATGGCGCCCCGCGCCCCCGCCGTCATTCATCGCTGTAAACTGAGGGCGATTCGAGCCCCGATTGCCCCGTTGGGCCCGCACCACGTGTACGTCACTGCCCGGCTGTTCCGCCACTGGCGCTGCATACCTCCGTGGCTCCACACTGGCCGAGTCTCTCTCTGCTGCCTCTAACGAGCAAGCCAAAGTGACGGCCGTGTCATAGGTTAGGTCAGTTTCTGCAAACAATCTCTGTCGTATGACGTCACTCCGAAGACCACACACTAGCTGATCCCTCAGATTGTCCTCAAGCACATTCCCAAACTCACAGTCTTTTGATAACTTTTTTAAAGCGGTGATATAGTCCGTAACACATTCACTGTCTGTTTGCCGTCTTTGTCTAAATTTGTATCGCTCGGCCATTAATGACGGTTTGGGTTGCAAATGCTTACGTAATAAATCCACTGCCTCCTTGTATGTCAGTTCCTTCGGTTTTTTGGGACTCGCTAAAGTCGACAACAGTTCATATGCACTTTCCCCTATAGCTGCAATCAGCACCGGTAATTTTACTTCCTCCTTAATGCTGTTTGCGAGAAAGTACATTTCTAACCTCTCAACGTATGCCGTCCAATTTCCCACCTGCACGTCGAACTCGCTCAATTTTCCGACCGACATCGTGTATGTATTTTTTTCCGCGTTTCGTGGTTCGGTTTCTTCGGTTTTTACCATACTGTGCCATTAATTTTCCTCGTCGCCATTGATATATAAATGAAACGCGTGTTACTCGTTCAGCCATTTATTTTAGAGAGAGGGCCAAAATATCCGTATACCTACATATCTGAATAGTTAAATAGTGTGGGCCACATAACAATTAGAATGGAGCCGGGACTGGCGGGATGGGAAGTTTAGCCACAGTCAGGCCTGTGTCACTCCGCGTGTAGGTATTGAAAACATACCTCCAGGCGCCGGCCACTGCGAAAGGGCTAATCTAGCGGGCTGCCGCAAGCGAAAGAAGTCACACGCGTGCGCTATTTGTTCAACTTTCTCGACAATTTTTTGCAAGATGGACAGACGAAAACACACATACATACATATATCACGCCTATAATCCCTTGCGGGGTAGGCAGAGCGTAAACGACCGCTAAAAACGGACATGTACGCCACGTCTGACAAACATTTTAGGGTCATTCAGAAAATTGTGAATCGCCATAGTGACAGGTTGTCAGCCCATCGCCAAAAATTGTTCGTCGTCGCCTTTTACGACACTCACGGGAAAAAAATTAGTATACATTATAATATTATTATTATTAGTGGGTATACATTTTATTATTATTATGTTGGTATTCTTTTCGGATCTCGGGCCCACAGGGACCCGGTCCTTTGAGGCATGTGTGGGGCCAAAGCCAACAGCACAGAGGCCTTTTTTATACCAAATAATGTGTTGTGATGTGTACATCAAGCGGATACTTGCTCTGTCTGCACTAAAGAAGTACTCGTACACCCAGAGCCAGCACCCGCCTGATGCAAGGACTATTGCAGGTTTATTACTTCATTGAATTAAATCTTCGGCAATAATCGTACAGCATATTATACAATTATGCTGCTAGGTCTAGACTACATGAACGTACTCGTCGCTGCCTGCTGCGTGCCCGCCAAAAGTAGGAGTAAACGCTCGTGTTGTGCGCTAGATGGCGTAAGTAGTTTCTCGAAGTAAGCAACCCTAGACCGCGGCTCATATTCCCTCAAAAAAATATTTGGCAGGTATGCAAATGAACACGTGGTTGACTGGAACGCGAGCTAAATTAAATCATATTGTCTATCAGATTGAGTACATATTTCTTTGAAAACCATTGCGAAGTAAAGCTTCTGTAACGCTAGTTACTAGTTATTATTCTGTGCCACAGTGTACTATTGTTATGTATATTCCATAGGTTTGAACTTTAAGTAAGAGTAGTAAGATTCAAAAGGACTGGTACACGTGCCGTACCGGGGTAGATATTTAAGATAAGATTTTTTTTTTTAGTTGCAAACTTTTCGTTGTACTCAAAATCTTCCCTAATATTAAAAAACCGTTGTTTGTTTTTTTTTTCAAAAGACTTAATACCATGCTAAATACCCCTGATCCATATATATTTTTTATTTTTATTTAATGTAGTGAAAGTTTTAACATATTGTCATTTTAAAGATCGACTTTTTTGAGACAAGGCAAGGTACTTTTTAAATGAATTAACGTGAACAAACAAGATAACTTTTATATCTTAAAAATTTACGTTACTCGTACTTTATTTAATATTTATCTCATTTAACTTATTATTTCTCGTTTTATGTTATCTTTATTTACCTGAATCCTTACTAATATTATAAATCTGAGAGTTTGTGTGTGTCTATGTATGTTTGTTACCTCTTCACGCTCAAACGGTTTAACAGATTTGGATGAAATTTGGAACACAGGTAGAGTATAACCTGGAGTAACACATAGGCCACTTTTTACTGCAAAAAACATCTGTTACCACGGGAAAATAAGTGGCAGCGGGTGAAACCGCTGGGCGGAAATCTGGTAAATAATATTTTCTTCAGAAAATCTGAAGAAATGCTCAACAGCAACAGCCCTACTGCTGCCCAGTATCTGGAAGGATCTCGAGGGAATGGCCTTGGAAGTAGAAATGTGATAAGAAGACAAGCTTTTAAATTAAATAATATATGTTATACTTTGTGTTGTGGTTTCTTGATGGAACTCCATATAAATATATATATTAGGTAAATTAAAAACTTTTTACACTAGGGACCGGTTTCGTTACAACATCATCAGACAGTATTGCCAAATGTTCTTTTTTTTGCTTCGTAGAAAGTAGATTTTGGCAACATTTACAGGATAAATATGCGCAAATCATATATTTTACTATCGTTTACTTTTCTCTCTACCGAAATCTGAAATATAGGAAAAACTTGTTAATAAATTATACGGATATTTTTTCTACACATATTGAGATGTTCACGCGTTAGTAAAATAATATTCTATTTTTGAAATTATTGTATTCCATCTATAAATCATGAGCGATTATTATACGTTACTTTTGGCACCAACAGCTATTCTAAAGATACGCCCTGTTATCTTTTAACAAGGTCTCGTTCGTGCCCACTCGGATCCATTTTGTGTTTTAAATTACGAAAGCTTGGATGTACTAACTGTACAGTTGTACGGTAAGTGATGAGAACAGTTGGCCCAATTATTCGGATACGTTTTTTAAAATCTCAAATACAAGTAGAAACTTTTTTAACCGACTTCATAATAATAAGTTGGTTTGTAACTCGTTATGTTTTTTATTATCTACTTTCACCGATTACTCAAAGACTGGACTGAACTCATTTAGTTTTTTTTCCCGTTTTATTGTGTTAAGTACCTGCACGATCGAATTATTTTCTTGTTGTTTCAGCATAAATAAATACATAATAATACAAATACATAATAAATATATATATATATATATATGCTATATCTCTTGCTGGCAATGCGTAAACGGCCGTAAAAAACGAATGTCTAGAAAATTTTGTGTCGCCATACTTGTGGGGTTGTCAGCCCATGACTTAAAATGGCAATACACATTTAACCCTCGTGTTCCTTAATCGGCTCTTACGATACCCACGGGACTGGAATGTTTAATGCTATTCTAAGCAAAGTACACAGTAAAACAAAAAGTGTTAAAAAACGTAGTACAATAATAAAATGCACTCTATCTTTTATTGCTCTTAAGTTTCTACAAAAGATGCATAAAATTATGAATTAATCCCTCCTAGGTGACCTAAGGCGAAAATCAAAATTTGCAATGTAGGTTTATTAAAAATGTTTGAACAGTGTCTGTCCGGATAACTAGGCAAAACTTTTCTGTAATTTTTGGTAAGTGAGTAATTTGTACACAATTTGAAAATCTTCGTATATTACCACAATTTCAGGCCGCAAGTCGCCTCACTAGCGCGCTGAGCGTTCATGAATATTACAGTTATTTATTTGCAGAAACACAAGCGGAGTAATCTCATACAACAGATTGTGTTGACTCGCTATAGACGGACAGCATTTGTGGGAAATAATTGTGAAAAACGAGGTGCTACGGTGCTACATTAATATTAAGTATCTACCTAAGCTTATGACCTAAGCTAGCTTTCATATAAATATCACTGTTGTGGATAATTGTGTCGGTCTCCAAGCTTAGGCTGCTTATAGACTAACGTCACTGGTCGACGTCAGCCCTCGACATTTGGCAGCGGCAACCATGTCAGAGGCCTACTCAACCATGTCAGAGGCCTACTCAATCATGTCAGAGGTCTACTCAAACAAGTCAGAGGCCAACTCAACCATGTCAGAGGCAAATCAACCATATCAGAAACCTGCTCAACCATGTCAGAGGCCTACTCAACCATGTCAGAGGCAATCAACCATGTCAAAGGCCTACTCAACCATGTCAGAGGCCTGTAGCAGAGTGAAAACTCTGCGTCGGCATCCTTTTCCATGTCACCTCCTCTTTTTCGAATTATGTTAAATTTCAAATCAAATAAAAGAATTGGAACGTCGTGCAGACGTGTTTTCTCCCCTGACGCACTCATCATCTAGCTTTCCACGGGAAAACAGTATTCACCATCGTATTACCAGTGCCGTTATAGTTTCAAGTTTAAAGTTTCGAGTTTTATTGCATAGTTCCGTGCTGTGTATAATTATATTTTACTAGGCCATAAGGCCAATATTATCCTATTTGTGGGAAAATTGTGCTGTGTTAAAAGGAACCCTCAAAGAGGGTTCATCCTTGACGTTCGTCCTTTACATTTATCAATAAAGAAGTCATAAGTTTTCTACAGCCTGTTTTTATTTACCTGTGGCCTCCGGGCTACAGTGGCGCCCAAAGAAGGAAGAACCTACCCCGCAACCTACCGAAGAAGCAGGAACAGAAGAAAAAAAATTATATTTCTTATTGTTTTATTACCATTACCACTAATAAGCATTAATCATCAAATTCACACAATTTATCCTCCAAATTCAACAATTTAAATATACGTTCCAATTCCCCATCTGAAAAACAAAATTTCCATTATCATTTTTATCATTATCATTTTTACCATTATCACACAGTACACCCACAGTACACGAATCAAACCGCTACACTTCATATACATACAATAGACACTATCACGGCTGCCTATCGGCAACCAACAATATCATTCGAGCGTCAGGTTTAGACGAAAGTCATCTTTCGCTCGAAGATATAACTCACACCAATTCCTAGGACAATATCCTAAGAATTGGACATACGAGTAGATAGTGGGGTTCTGCAGGTTTTCGAGACCGACAGTCAGACCCCAACCACACAACTCACCACACCCATTAATCATTCCATACCCCATCAATCATTTTTTCTTTTCAAAATTCTAAAACGGCATCAACGCCCATGATCCAATTTGGATAAAATACTTTGGCATTTAGAGCTTTCACCCCTTTTTACCCAATAAACATTATTTACCATATTATTTTCATAGATTCTTTGCTATATTTTTATTCTATATTTAATCGCATATAATAACCACCCTCTAGACCTTGCAAGCATTACCCTCAACTAATGGTTTCTAGCTAAACTAAACGTGGTTCTCGACTACAGAGTACGGCCTCTGAATCACTTTTTCTAACCTTTTTCCACACGCTAAATTAAATCTATTAAAACCTATTTTATGACCAACAGTGGACACCAATAACCTAGACATTGTTATACTTTGACGTTTGATTACCAATTGTCGTTTTGCCAAATATTAAAATAATAAATATTTTACCAAATAGTTTCAGCCTAAAATAAAAATACATACACGATAGAAATCATAATAAATCAGATTGACAAGTTTGGCATTACCCAAAAATACGATCAAACGTCACGTCTAACATTGTTAAGTCAAACATTCGTTGCCATCCCTCTATCATTTTACTTCTTACCCTTCTTTTAATTTTTTGGCCTCTGCCAACGAGCAATTCGGCCAGTATCAACCTTATTAGAAAGTTTCCTACCAAATAGTATTAATAAAATAATATAATGGAAAACTATAATTATTTAAACAAACCCGAACTTCAATTTGAAATAAAGATTCGAAACATAGAGTTTAACCAAAGCCAAACTGTAGAGGCTCTCCATCAATTATTAGCCCAGGCAATAACTTCTAACCAGGCAATTAATCAGATTAGTCCCAACGATCTTGAAATTGATATTCAAGATATAACTAGATGCCTTAACTTAATAGAAGCTTGCCTTTTCAATTTTTCCACCAGGAAAAACAAAATACCACCTTACCTTTCACACACAAAGCTCAGATTCAATCTTATTAACCTAGAATCTGAAACTTTAACAAACGAACAACTAGCTACTCACAATGACCTTTTCAAACGGTTATTAGAGCTGGAAACACAATATAATAACTTAGTAAACCCCCCCTCATCCACGTATTGTTCCGCCCAAACCAGCAGCGTAAACGTTAACCCCGCAAACATATATTTCGAAACACTAACAGAAAAATTAAACTCATTGGCGAATCATGATAGCAGATACCAAACAGACCTTAAAAGATTTATTTTTAAAGGTCAAGGCTGCCCACGGGACTTCATAGCCCGTGTGGAAGAATTCGCCAAAGTTAGGGACTTAACCGAACATACCCTATACAACCACATCTACGACATTCTCTCGGGACCGGCACAAGACTGGTTCAGAACACATAAGAACACACTCACAAACTGGCAAACATTCAAATCAGCAATAATTAACGATTTTGAAATAGGAAACCATGATTATAATTTAAAAAAGCTTATAGAAAATAGAAAACAACACCCTAACGAACGTATCATAATTTACTTCTCCGCAATGGAATCACTATTCAATAAACTTCATAGCCCATTATCTGAGAACGAAAAAATAGATATTCTATTACGCAACCTACAACCCCAATATAGTTTGCGAGTAACCCAACCAGACCTTCTTCCCATCTCTACCCTCCTAGAATCATGCAAATTTACAGAAAAATTGCTCCACGTCAACAACCACTCCCAAGATTACTTTAATACCACTCCAACCCAATCAAACAAAAACCAAACCCCTTCCAATTCTAATTACCAACCATATATTCCCCCTTTTCCTTACCCCATTAATGCTGTAAATACTGGCAAACAACCCCCCCCAGTAGCCAATCCCTATATTGCCCCCGCTGTAGAAACAATTCTCACACCCTACAAACGTGTAACAACCCCCAGAAAGTTTGCTTTCGCTGTGGTAACAAAGGTTACACGGCTCTTAACTGTCCCAAATGTAATAGAACTCCAAAAAAACTAGATAAAGAGGATCCCGTTCAAATTAATAATCCCAAATTCGATAAACTCGATTGGGAAAATTGGTTAGACTCACTTTCAATTTTTTTCAAGTCTTACCACGTAAACCTTCTTTTCTCCGGTGACAACGATCACGAACGACCATATGTCACAATCAAAATTAATAACTTACATTTGAACGGCCTCCTCGATAGCGGCAGTACAATTACAATATTAGGTAAGGATTCTTACAAAACATTACTAAAACATGGTTTCAAATTAAATAAAAACATACGTATAACAGGCACAGTAGCCAATAACCAAAAAATAAACTCTATCGGAATAATCACTCTTCCTGTAACCTATAATAATAAATTTTCACTAATATCGGCTCATGTAATACCCGAGGTTTCACAAAACCTAATCTTAGGAATTGACTTTTGGAAAGCATTCAATATTGCCCCAAATGTTCTACACAGAATAGCCTCTTTTCAATCTCCTGAAACCGCTACCTTCTTAATAAACACAAACCTTGAATTAACAACCGTAAACTCTTTCAAAAAACCTTACTGAATCCCAACAAATAATAGCAAACTTAATAACAGAAAAATTTAAAAATATCTCTACAGACACAAAACCATTAGGTAGAACGCATTTGGTAGAACACCACATTGACACCGGTGATCACCCACCAATAAAGCAACGATGCTATCGCTTATCCCCGGAAAAGCAAAAGGCTCTACACAAGGAAGTTGACGACATGATGCGCTTAAGCGTAATTGAACCTTGTGAAAGCCCATGGCTAAACCCAGTTTTAATCACCCCCAAGAAAGACAATACCTGGAGATTTTGCGTTGACAGTCGTAAACTCAACGCGATAACAAAAAAAGATGCCTATAAACTACCACTAATCTCTGACATCATAGATAACCTACGCGATTCCAAATACCTTTCCTCTATAGACATCGCCAAAGCCTTTTCGGAAATCCCATTACGAGTTGAGGATAGGCCCAAAACCGCTTTTCACGTACCTGGTCGTGGTATGTATCAATTTAAAGTGATGCCTTTCGGTCTCACAAACGCCCCTGCTACTCAACAGAGATTTCTAGATAGCCTACTATCAGATCTCATGTGTGACAACTCGGTATTCTGTTATCTTGACGATATAGTCATTGCCACCTCAACTTTCGAACGTCACGTTGAAATACTCAACAAACTCTTCATTAAATTAACAGATGCTAATATAACCATCAATTTCCCAAAATGCTCATTCTTCCGTAGCGAATTAAAATATCTAGGTTTCATCGTCAACAGTCAGGGACTCCAAACAGACCCAGACAAAGTCAAAGCTATCCTGGACATACCGGTACCCAAAACAGCAAAAGATATCAAGAAATTTCTTGGCACCGTAAGCTGGTACAGACGTTTTGTCCCAAACCTTAGCATACTAGCTACACCCCTAAACAAACTAACTTCAACTCACAAAAAGGCACCGCCATTTAAATGGACACCAGAAGCGGAATCAGCTTTCAACTCTATTAAACAAGCCCTAGTTAGCACCCCTATCCTCGCCTGTCCTGATTTTACAAAGCCCTTCGCCGTTCATTGCGACGCATCATCCTTCGGCATCGGAGCCATGCTCACTCAAGAATTTGATGGTATAGAAAAGCCAATTGCTTATATGAGTAAATCGCTCACAGGCCCCCAGCGAAATTACTCAATTACAGAGCGAGAGCTTCTAAGTGTCATTACAGCACTAGAACACTGGCGTTGCTATCTAGACAATGGCCACAAGTTCACCATCTATACCGACCACTCAGCCCTACAATGGTTTCTTCGTCTAGACAATCCCACAGGTAGACTAGCACGTTGGTGCATACGCCTATCTATGTTTAACTTTGAAATAAAACATAAAAAAGGCTCCGAAAACTTTGTACCCGACCTGCTCTCAAGAAATATTCCCAACGTGAACATTATTAATCTTTCCAGTACCACAGACGAATGGTACAAATCTATTTTTAACAAATGTAAAAATAATCCCTCATCAACCCCCGACTATACAATTAAAGATAAAAAACTATATAAATATACTAATTCTCTAACCCCATTTAATTCACAATACAGCTGGAAATTAGTCGTTCCTTCAGAACAACGAAACCCCATAATTGCACAAAATCATTGCACACCAACCGCAGCCCATTTTGGTACCTTCAAAACCTACCATCGTATCAAGTTAAATTATTTCTGGCCTGGCATGTACAAAGATGTGGCAACATTTATCTCTCGCTGCGACACATGTCTTGCCTATAAACATCGTAACCAAAACGCTATCGGTCACATGGGCGAACCTAAACAATGTTCCCGGCCATTTCAATGCCTTTCAATCGATTTTATTGGCCCACTACCCATATCACGTAAACTTAACAGATACATATTGGTAATAACCTGTTGCTTTTCCAAATACTGCTTATTATTCCCAATTAAACGCGCTACTTCTTCGGTTATTAAACATATCCTAGAAAACTTAGTATTCATGAACTACGGTATCCCTGAAACAGTCATTTTAGACAACGGCCCCCAAATGACAAGCTCGGAACTAACAGACATGTTTCACTCATACAACATACCACACATACATTTCATACCCCTTCACTGTCCTCAGGTAAATACTGTTGAAAGATACAACAGAACCATAATCACGGCGGTCGCATCATTTGTCGATGATGACCACAGAACCTGGGACAAACATCTCCATAAAATACAATTTGCCATCAACTCATCTGTTAACGAGTCAACCAAATTTACCCCAGCCTTTCTAGTATTCGGTCGCGAACTAGTACCGTGTGGTTCTACTTACTCCCAAAAGGACACCACGGATGACCTCATCTTCGCCCCTAGAGATATTTATGCGGAAAATCTCGGCCAACTCATTCCCATTTTCGACAAAGTACAATCACGACTACACTCCATACACCAAAATAACGCATCCAACTACAACAAACATCGTCAAAACCTAGAGTTTAAACCTGGCGATATAGTTTGGAAACGTAATTATCCCATAAGCTCTACCGACAAAAACTTCTCGGCTAAATTAGCACCAAAATACATTAAATGTATCGTATCCCAAAAGATTTCCCCTTTAGTATACAACCTAGCCGATATGGACAATAACAACTTAGGACGTTGGCATATTAAAGACTTAAAACCAACCAAAACCGCAAAACTAAACTAAACCTTATTCACCCCCATTTCTAATTATCCACGTTTGGATAAAGCGAACTACGCCATAAAGTAGTAACGCAGTCATTTTATTTCCTTTTATAAACTTTTTCACCTCATTACGCTTTTCGGTTTTTCCATTAAACATTGACGGATGTCAAACTTAACTTCAATGATAAATAATTTTATTACCAACTTATTTTATTCACTTGTTACAATTTATTAATTGATCAAATGCAATTATCTCTCATCGACGGAGATAACGTCGTAATTGTCACTTTAACTTTAACTTACTTGCTACTCAATTACGAATTTGATTTTAATTTTACTTGCTGTTTATTTTCCATAACCTAAACTTAATGAACGTATACGTTAATTATAACACGTATACTAATTTTAATACGTACGTTTTCCTTTTTTTTTTTACAAAACTTGTAAATACATTATCACCGTGCGGATCTAGCGACACGTTAAAGAAGCCAAAAGCTAGGAACCATAAAGCGGGTTGTGACTTGCAAGCCTACACTATTCTGGTGGAAACTCTCAGAGAACAGTTGACATAATTGAAAACTGCTCTCCATTTTGAAAGGGTCTGATTTCATATAATAGAAATCCAGACATTTTGCTGATGACGAATGCTTGATATGACGTACGATTGACTTAGAATTCCCACCCTGTACATACTCACTGTAGATATCACACACAGTCAAAATTTTTGATCACTCACCACCCATACTTACATTTAATATTCATTTATTTTGATTAACTTTTAGTACCTTCTATTTATTTTATTAACAGTTACACCACATTTATTTATCGCATAGCATTTCGGAACATACGCCAAAATTTTACCAGCATTTCATACCAATTACCATCATTTCATCTCAACCACATTACCCAAAAAAAAAAAAAAAAAAATACCCTAGAGTACTTTTTTTTTTTTTCTCCGGCCCCCCCGGGTACTGTAGCAGAGTGAAAACTCTGCGTCGGCATCTTTTTCCATGTCACCTCCTCTTTTTCGAATTATGTTAAATTTCAAATCAAATAAAAGAATTGGAACGTCGTGCAGACGTATTTTCTCCCCTGACGCACTCATCATCTAGCTTTCCACGGGAAAACAGTATTCACCATCGTATTACCAGTGCCGTTATAGTTTCAAGTTTAAAGTTTCGAGTTTTATTGCATAGTTCCGTGCTGTGTATAATTATATTTTACTAGGCCATAAGGCCAATATTATCCTATTTGTGGGAAAATTGTGCTGTGTTAAAAGGAACCCTCAAAGAGGGTTCGTCCTTGACGTTCGTCCTTTACATTTATCAATAAAGAAGTCATAAGTTTTCTACAGCCTGTTTTTATTTACCTGTGGCCTCCGGGCTACAGGCCTACTCAACCATGTGAGAGGCCTACTCAACCATGTCAGAGGCCTACTCAACCATGTCAGAGGCAAATCAACCATATCAGAAACCTGCTCAACCATGTCAGAGGCCTACTCAACCATGTCAGAGGCAATCAACCATGTCAAAGGCCTACTCAACCATGTCAGAGGCCTACTCAACCATGTGAGAGGCCTACTCAACCATGTCAGAGGCCTACTCAACCATGTCAGAGGCAAATCAACCATATCAGAAACCTGCTCAACCATGTCAGAGGCCTACTCAACCATTTCAGAGAGACCAACCTCTGACATGATTGAGTAGGCCTTATTGAGGTTTATCGGGTCGTTCGTCAACTCGGTGTTAAACACGTAAAGAAAGTTAGCTGCAGTTACGTCGTGTCGCTTTGCTGGCGGCAGTTGGTGTGACCTGACGCGTCTGCAAGCGTCGCCACTGTTCCCGGCAGCCTTAGACACCGCCTGCCTCCCAACAACAGGTGTCGACCGCTGCCACCGACTCGTCACTACTTCACAGTGAAGTCCGTCTGTAAGATATCTTAGACCTCTTTCAAGACGTGCCTACACGAACCAATGAAATTTACATTTTGCTTCAAAATAAATCAACCTTACCTATCTAGGCCTGCCACATGGCTGGTCAGTTTTCAGACCAATGATCTTGTAATGTGAGTGACTTAGGTAGGTAGAATATAGTTAATTTAGCGTGCTATAAAATATCCCTTTACATTTCGGGCAACGGCAACTTAAACTAAAGCAAAAAAACGACCCATTGTCAAAACAGCTGGTGATATTTCATCTTTATACTAATTTCTGCTGTTAGCAGTATTCCGGTCTGGAAAATGTTACAATCACATCATATCACCTTATAACAGTTCACAGCTGAACGTAGGTCTCCTCCCCCAGGGTACGCCATATAGCCCATACTAATGAAAACACAATTTCATTCACAAAATAAGATTACAGTATTTTGGTGCACTTCTTTTGAGTATGCAATACTTATGTCAAAAGGCCCCGCTCTTCCTCAGACTTAAATAGTGCAAATGAAATGAATTTAAAGCACAATCTCGTTTTCGCCATCCAGTCACTACCAGTCGCCATCTTTAAGTCATCAGTCCATCAGCCGGAGGGTGTACAACACTACGCTTACGCCGAGTTACTGATAGCTGGTTTAAACCTGTTATAGTAATCTTTATCTACAGGATTATATCAAGGCGTGGATTAAAAGCTTAATCTAGAAACTTCCATCTCGCCGCCTTTAAACAACTTCAGAAATTGTTACCTTAACAAAGAAAATTCCATAACTTTCTTTACACCTCACTCTACTGCATTTCTCTTTATCTGTTTTCTATCTCGCTTCAGCGTGTAGGATTTTGCTATTAAATATACGGCTGTCTCTTTTGTAATCGTTTTGTGAGCATCCATGTGGAAGTGTTGATATAATAGCATTTATATAGGTGCTTTGATGTTCGGATGAAGCCACAGACTTAAATAATATTAGGGAAATGGAAATAAAACATTATAGTTCAACGACTTTTCGAAAATAGAAAATAACGTTTTGTATTTATACTCAGAGCAAAGGAATTCCATGAAGATTTTTGGAAAATGGGGAAACAAAACATAAAATCAGTCTTGCTACAGTTTTAGCCCCGAGGCTAGGCTATCAAATCTACACATGACTATTAGTGGTGAGCGTGGGCTCGCTCGGAAGTGTTAGTGTGGTTGTTCAAACAACCAGTTAGGAGTAGTTCTGGGAAGAACGGATCGGACTGAATCAACTCCGTTCAGGCCTGTAATTACCGAAAAGGGCACAAACGAACGCCGCGCGGTTGCGAACTTTCATCATGTGGCTACGGAAGTTTAGCTTGGAGTCGAGGGTGACTCCTAGGTATTTGGTCTCGTTAGCCCAGGGGATGGGTCGTCCGAAAAGCGGAGACTTTCAGGTGGTTTGAGCTCATACAAAGGAGCACTGCTGCATTTTTTTCAGGATTTCACTATAACGGAACCAGATCCCAAGGGGGTCTTACGTGCTCTGTTATCATGGATACGGTGGGAAAGGCTTGGCGCGCGTTCTATCACAACTACCTAAGGCGTGAACTGCAATAATGCAGTAAATCATGCTTGACTACTTGAAGTATGGTTTTGTTTTTTGTGCATTTAACGACTTTCAATTCCCAGCCGTGTTTTTCAAGGCTTCTTTCTGGGTTTTCTTGGTTTTTTTCTAGAACGTTCATTGCTCTGAGCCTAAACCATACAAAACAATGATCGGATTGAGGAAAAAAAACGTTCTTATAAGAGTAGGAGGCACAAGAGGTTTTGCAGTAATATCGTGTGAGACACGGAATCGACGAACGACCCGACGAGGTATCAGACATTTGAAACAAACAATTTGAAACAGTCGGGAGTCGGGAGAGATACATCAAAAGTCTATCCACGGCTTGAGCCCAATCGGAGATTTATCTTTATGCGGGTTTATCTCTACAAATATGATGATTTGCATGTGTTTACTGAAAGATATGTTTGGGACTCTGAATTTATAGGAAAGCCCTTGAGATTGCTGAAAACGTGGGTGGGATTGAGTTCAATCCGTGTAAATAGAACCCCCAACAAACTAAATTTCATGAAAGTCGTTGGAGCCGTTTCCAAGATTCAAGATTTGATCATTTTAAGGTATTAGATATAGTGTTAGATGTACGTTGACCCTTACCCGCCTGAGAAGAAAATTGTATATCTTTAGATGGTTCTCGTTCTCTCAAGTAACAATGAATCATAACACAACAAATATACGTACAGTGTTGACAAAGGCTAAGTAAATATTTTGCCTCTTCTCAAATATAGGAAAGCGAAAATCTACGCCACAGTATATACGAGTATACCGGGTGTAAGGGAAGTTGTACCGAAAACTTTTCAGGCAGGATCAAACCATGAAACTGGTCAAATTTTTCTATAGAGGTAATGTTAGTAAACAAAAAAAAAATAGACCTCCCATTCAAAATTTTCCATCAGCTAGCTGAATTTCTAAAGAAACTTGAAAAAATTATTTCGTTTCTCAACATAGGCTCCATAATAAAAGTTGATCAGTTTATAGGTCTGATCATGCCTGAAAAGTTTTCGGTACACCATCCCTTACACCCCCTATCGCTTGGGCTCAAAGTAAATACAGAAAATAAATCACTGAGCGGAAAAATACTTCAAGAAGATTTTTTCAACGTAAGAGAAAAGAAGATGTGCTGCACTGATTATCTGCACTACACTTGGCTTGGCTACACCACCCAAAATTCTCAGTGAACCAATAATAATAATAATTGGAGTTTTTCTCGTTAACGCAACTTTTTTATCTGTTGAAATTCAAGGGCACAGGAGGAGGAGGGGTGGTATGTTAAAAAGTGTGAGTTTTTAGGTCCTAAACCTAATTTACACGCCTTTAGCTACCACACTTAGGTACCTATTATCGTGTATCTAGATAGAAGTACAGGTTCTACATACCTATACCTCTCCTATGTAGGTCATCATCATCATTAATTTAAGAGCCTCGCTCTTGTCGGTGGAGTAATATTCAATCTGCTCTATTTTGAGCCTTATCTTTGACTTACTTATACGACATGACACCAATTTTTTCTTTGATTTGGTCCATATACGCTTCCTTAAATATGTACGATGATATTGACTGTGGGCAGCGTATCCATTATGATAATAGACATCAAACAAAATTATAGTTCTGTGTGCGTATATTGGCAGAGGTACTTTATCGGACGGCCGATGTAGTGCGACTGCCTGCGTCGCAAAGGTTCCGGATTCGATTCTCGCTGTGGGGCACTCACAAAAGTTGATGTTTATCACTTTTTGAATTTGTTCCTAGTCTGGTAAGGACATTACAGGCTGAATTACCTGATTGGCCGAAAAATGGTTCCGTGCTTCGAAGGGCACGTTAAGCCGTCGGTTCTGGTTGCTATCTATGATTAATTAGACGTCAGTCGTTACACAACCATGTCAAAGGCCTACTACTATTATTAAGCGTTTGGTGAACTGACACCAGGGTTTATCAGGTCGTTGCATAACTCGGTATCCCACACGAAAAAGAAGACTTGCTTTACCCAGATAAGGAAAAAGTCAATGTTGTGTCGTATAAGGTGGTCAAGTCACTAGCAGAGAAGGAGAATTGGAAGTTACTCCACCGACAAGAGAATTAAATTAGAAGAGAAGAAGAGAGTGCGTATATTGATATAATATACAATGAGTGTAAGCATTTCATATAATCAGTTTATTTATTTACAAGTCTGACTTGTAGCATTTACAAAAAGCAATAAACATTTACATACATACATAAATCACGCCTCTTTCAGGGGTAGGCAGAGACTACTTCCTTCCACTTACTACGATCCTGGCATACTTCTTTCGCCTCCTCCACATTCATCAATCTCTTCATGCATGCTCGTCGGTTTAGGGTACTCTTGACCTGACCTTTCTTTAGCACGTCCCCGATTTGATCGAGGTACGTTCGTCGAGGTCTTCCCCTTCCGACGTTCCCATCCACACTTGCCATATACACCTGTTTCGTTAATCTTCTTTCATTCATCCTCTCTACATGACCAAACCATCTAAGCATACCCTTTTCTACACCAGTCACTATATCTTCTTTTATACCACAACGTTCCCTTATCACGCTATTCCTTATCCTGTCACTCAATTTTACGTCAATCATACTTCTTAACGCTCTCATTTGTACTGCATTTATTCTACTTTCATGTTTTTTCTGCCATACCCAACTTTCACTCCCATACATAAGTGTCGGAACTAACATTTACAATACGAGAAAAAAAAATTAAACACTTTAACATTCTGTTGACAATCTTGCATAATTTCACCAACGTTGATAGTAGGTACTGATACCGAAAGTTACTGAGTTTTCAAAAATAACAATATCATTTAGAATCAGAGTTCCAGTCACAATACTAGTACGTAGTAAAATACAATATTGTTAACAGGTACATACATTGTATTAAGTAATAGAATGCTTGCAGCATGTACTGATACATACAATTTGAATATACTTCTTCTTTTCATGTGAGACACCAAATCGTCAAACGACCCGATGAATATACTTATCACACCTTTGTCCTTGCGAGGTAGGCAGAGCGTTAACGGACATACATTACGGTCGTTATCGCCACGTCGCCTACGTCTAATGTTTGAGAGCCGTTAAAAAAATCGTGTCAAAACTATAGTGGCAGGTTGTCTGTCCATCGCCTAAAATTGCAATACACATGTAACCTGTAACATGTCCCTTAGTCGCCTCTTACTCGCAGGAAACGAAATGGGGTGATGCTATTCTAAGCCGGCATCTCAGGGTCAATGTATTGATGTTCACTACATAATTGTGTAGTGAAGCCATACTAACAGGGTTTGTAAAATAAGTATCGGATTAGGCCCATAGGGCGTGATATGTGTATGTTTCTATATACATGGCGTGAACGCTCGTAAAATACGGTCGTTATCGCCACCACTGACAAATATTTGAGGACCGTTTCAGAAAAAAAATCCTTTGCTTTGTGATGCCGGCTGAGAATAACATCACCCCATTTATTTTCAGTGGGTATAGTAAGAGGGATAGGGACTCGAGGGTAACATTTGTATTGCAATTCAGGCGATGGGCTGACAACCTGTCACTATGGTGATACACAATTATCTGAATGACCCTCAAATATTTGTCAGAAGTGGCGTAAATGACCGTTTTACGGCCATTTAAACTCTGCCTACCTCGCAAGGGATATAGTCGAAATATATATATGTATGTTTCAGAAAAATCGTGTATCACTAAAGTGAAAGGTTGTCCTTGACAGCCTGTCACCTGAAATTATAATACACATGAAACCCTTGAGTTTCGTAGTCGCTTCCTATGACACTCGCAGGAAAGAAATATGGTAGGTAATATTTTTCGAAGCCAGCATCACACGGCCATATATTAGCCTAGGTATATGAACAGAAGTCAAGCACCTATTATATTCATGTAACTAGTATGACACTGTCATTCACTCTAGGGTTGTGGACTGAATGACCAGAAAATCAAATAACTACGTTATATCAAGGACCATTTATAACCCCTTTATAACACCATATAAAGGGGTTATATATGGTCCTTGGTTATATATACGGGGTGTAAGGAACAGCCCACCAAATACTGATAGGATACATGCAGACAATTAAACTGAGCAACTTTCCCCAGGAACATATGCTAGGAAAGGAAAACAATCTCCCCTACAGAATTACTCTCCCCTACAGAATTAAGATCAGCTGACTGCAATTACTATGGGTAGTCAAAAAAGTTATGGCGTTTCAAAAATATCAATGGAACTAACAACGGTAATCCAAATAAAAAATTCAAAACTTGAAACTTAGACTATTGATCTCCATTCTTCTTCATACAACGAGCTCATAAGTTTAGTTGGTCTATACAAAGTCGAATCCATAATCGTTGGAGTCGTAGTCAACGGTTCCAATTGATTTTGCGCGGATAAATAGGAGCTGCTGATTTTACTTCAACTTCAATCCCTGTTTATATTCGGCTCGCAAAGTTAAACAAATGTTGTAGGTAGAATAAATTTATATTTTTTTGCTCTATTACATGTTTAGTTTACAGTATAAGTTAGCTAATTGCTAATGGAGCGAGCCCACACAATAGCCTAAAAGGATCAATTTTCCCAATCGAAGATTTATTATGTGATCAAAACCCCGTTTTCCGTCCTAGTATAGCATCGCCCCATTTCCTACCCGTAGGTGTCGTAGAGGCGAGGTTTTGCAGTTTAAGGCGATGGGCTGACAACCTGTTACTATAGTGGTCCCTCAAATGTTTGTCAGACGTGGCGTATATGTCCGTTTTTTAAGGCCTCGCGTGTAATATAGGCGTGATATATGCATTAGCGACTATAAGGCTTTACCTAAATCAAATTTTGAAATATCTAATGAACTATGTTAGTTGTTTTTTTTTTGCTTCAAAAATTGGGCCGTTCGTCAATGATGAAAGTACAGGCTACAAGTCTACAGGTTTCATTTTTTGTACATTGCTTGGCTGGTTAATATTTCTGGTATCATAAAGGCTATCCGACTACGCAATGAACATCAAATTTCACCTGTAAATTGGAGCCTGTAGTTTGATAATATCAGCACTGGTCGTAAACATCACTTACTAGAAAAAGAATATTGGTAATAATCGTAGCATTGCAAGAACACATCTGGCAACTCTTTCAGTAAGGGAAAGCATTCAAAAGCAAAGCAAATAGAGACAGTTGGAAAACGAGCAGAAATTTCGGGTCGTGTTTAGACGGCACTCCAATTTAGGTCCAATTTGGTTTCAATTAAAATAGTCATGATTTTGATTGATCTATCTTTGATAAGAAAAGTTTACACTAGTCGTTCCTAAACAATTTTTTGAAATTTAGACTTCCCAGATTAATCGAACAGTTAATCGGCTGTTTATAAGAGATTGATTTTTTCATATTTCGTCAGTAAGTATTTGTTTCATAAGGACTCGAGGTTATCGTGTGTATGACAATTTTAGTCGTAACATAGCTCACGACACACACGATACACGACTTTTCAGAAATGGCTCTAAAATATTTGTCAGACGTGGCAATTAATGCTCTGCTTACCTTCCTAAGGATCAAGGTGATATATATGTGTGTATGTATGTATTCGTTGTTTCACATTTTATGTAAGAGATTGTTTGATCTATAGTTTGACACCCAGGTTTAATTGGGTAGGTCACTCTGATCAATCAATATTAACAGCCACTACAGTCTACTGCTGAATATTTGCAAAACTCATAACGCTTGGCAGGAGGATTGGCGAGCGCAGTGCAAGGTGTCGTGTTCACAGGGACCACTGCCGCCCATTCCCTGTATTTATCCCGTTTCCTTGCAACACCCACGGGTAAAATCGGGGTGATGCTATTCTAAGCTCAAACACATTCGACCGGGTTTGTGTTTATTTATATTATACGGGTTTTACTGCCCCCGAAGGATGAGGCGGGTTAGACCGTTTTCCCAATTGTCATCCGTAGCTGCGTATTTTTAACGCACCGTAACGCATGCGCTTGTCGGACGAAAGGAAATAGCGAGTTCCGATCTTGCTCCCATACAAATACAACTCATACGTGAAACGACTTCACAGACGCATCCGTTACGCACCGTAGCCGTATTTGTATGGGAATAAGATCGGAATTTATTATTATTTAAAGGTCGCGGGGCCTCTGGCGCCACAATTCTTTTGAGTCGTATTTTTCCATTCAAGTAAGGTCGTATTTTGCTACTCAAACTGCGCAACACAGCCTCTAGTCGTAAGACTAGGTCCTCTGTGTTGTGGACTCTCCCTCGGCGTAATGCCACATACCTTACACTGACAGACCTAAACTTGACCTGCATAACTAAGATCGGAATTTTCTATTTCCTTTCGTTTTACAGACGCATGCGTTTACGGTGCGTTAAAAATACGCAGCGACGGATGACAAGTGGAAGAACCGCCTTACCGATCTGTCGCCACATGGGAAATCAATTTTTACATCCATTTATACCTGAATCTAATTTGTTGTGTTGGAATTGGAGTATTTGATAGGTAAGAAATAAGTATATCTACAATTAAAGGAAGTCGACGTACTTGCCAAAAACCAGTTTTTTTATGCAAAATCAATATTCACGGGTCATGTTTTTGTATGTTTGCAAATATACATATCAAACGTTTTTATTTTTAACGGCTTTTTTAGCTTTAGGCTTTTTAAAAGCCTGAAATAACACGCACAGAAAAAAACTCGCTAAATCTCGATTTTTTATTTATTTATCTATATCTTTATAGCAAAAACAGTGTTTAAACTTATAATAAAGAACAATGTCTCACAAAGCTGCACAAACAGTTTGACTGTGACATCAGACGATACTCGCTTTTAACATATATAATATTTCACTTATTGTAGAAAATTTATGTTCTAAGTGAAAATAGTTTATGACTCGTGATGTAACTTTACGCGACTTACTTGTTATTTATTTTTGGTAAACCCCTTTACGTTTCGGCTGCTTAAGACAGCCTTCTTCACGGAGGTCAGATCACATACCCGCCCGTCAGCTGTGATTGCCGAAATGTGATCACATAGTGCGATTGCCTTCGGCTCAAAGGTTCCGGGTTCGATTCCCAGTGGGGCAGTTACAGAGTTGATTTTTTGAAAACTTGCAAAATTTTCAAGCGCGGGCAGGATTTGAACCCGCGACTTTCGCATTACTAGTGGCGACGCCTCTACCATCTGGGCTACCGCAGCTCACTCCTTGCCCGCCAATTTTGAGAGTTGATGTTTATCACTTTGTATTTTTGTTTCCAGTTTGATCAGGGCATTGCAGGATGAACCACCTGATTGTCCGAAAAGAGTTCCATGTTTGAGAGGGTGTGTTTAGCCGGCGGTCGTGGTTGACATACACACAATTATGTAAGAGGCCTACTATAGGCGGTTGAAAATACTCTGACAGTGGCAGCTGTACTAAATTTATTTTCAACCTAGTAAAATTGTAGTTTCACGAAAGTTTTTATTTTTACTGTCGCTTTGCGTTGCTTCTACAGAAAATAAACATCAAAAGAGTTCTTTTGAGTGTAATTTATATATTTTTAATTACTTGTAATTAAGGTCCATCAGGCGCTATCAGAAAATACCAAACGAAAGGAACGGGAAGAAAGAACGTAACAAAAGGAAAATATTTTAAAAATTAATACAAAATTAATGCCATGTGATGCCGGCTTAGAATAGCATCACTCTATTTCTTACCATAGGTGTCGTAAGAGGCGACAAAGGGACTCGAGGGTTAGATCTGTTTTGCAATTTAGGCGATGGGCTGACAACCTGTCACTACAGTAATACACAGTTATCTGATTGATCCTCAAACTTTTGTCAGACGTGGTGTTAATATCCGTTTTACGCCCATTAACGCTTTATGTATGTATGTATGTATTAATACAAAGGTACAGTTAAGCCCAGGCTTGGTTAGAGAGTTAGTACTTTCGACCGTTTTTATGTTATTTGAGTGCCTAACCGGACGTCAACTTCACCGCAGCTACTTGTTTTTGAAAAGCACTTAATATAGTACATCCATTTTTGATTTCGCAACTTTTTGGCCCTATCATAACTAAAACAAAATGTATTTGCAGTCACAGAAGTTTTCTACGGAACATGTACCACGGGAGCCATATACATCACGCTTATCAGGCGGGTTAGCGAGTGCAGTACAAGATGTTGTACTTACAGGGAACGCGGCTAATTTCCTGACCCTTTCACGACACCCACTAGAGAAAAGGGGTTACGCGGGATCACACAACAAAAAAGGAAATCTTGATTAAAATGGCGTCCTGAATCTCGTAGCCGGGTATTATACTTTCATCGCACGAATGATCTAAACTGGTACCGGAGAGGGATGATGCTCGGGTTTTTTTTCCGGGATGAGACCGGGAACTTATTAGCTACGGAATTTCCTTTTAGATAAAAGTAAAGTGGTAAAGCGCTGTGATACTAGCGCCAGTCTTTTAAAAACGTATTTTATTTTCATGCAAAGTAATCGCTAATACCTATGCCACGGAACTTGTGCCACTTAAAATATTTTATTGTAAATGTCTAATGATTTTTACTTTTAGCCTAGTAAGTTGGTAAAATATTGCTATAATTGAAGTCAAGACATTTTTTTTACAGTTTAACATTATGATAATAGACATGGAATGTAGATCCCTTATAATTAATAAATTTTTATCATTATTTATAGATCAAACATACAGGGTTATTTTTTATTCACCCCGAAAATTATACAGGGTGATTCTACTCATGATTCTGAACAACTTTTATTATGGGGTCACGTGCGAAATCGCGAAAAAAAAAACAGCTGCTCTGTAGAAAAATTCATACTTACTCGAACAAAATGTATGGAACAGCTGGTTCTTTTTTTGTTTAGAATCATGAGTAGAATCGCCCTGTAAAATTTTCGGGGTGAATAAAAAATAACCCTGTATAAATATTCATAAATTTAAATAATTATTGGTCACGATGTTAATGGCATCTTACTGAACTTTTTTTACTATCTTAGCCTGTTTACATGTAATAGCAAGATAATCATGTCACTTTCGGTACAACTGTCTCCATTTCATTCAGTTGAAAGACTGGAATTGAACGAACGAATAATGGATTTCACTCGCGTTGATTGGTTGAATTTGATACCAGCTATGCTGAGCCAATGAAGCGGAACTAAATTAATTAACTATAGATTTTTCTTTGAATTCCAACAGACGAGACGATTGGGACAGTTATTTTGTCCATTTGTTTTATTGTGACCTCAATTCTAATGATCATTTACGAACGAAATTATAAATAAAAGAAAAAACACGACTGCTTTCTGAGATGAAGCCTAGCCTATGACACTCGGGATAATGTAAGGATTCTTCCGATATAATTCCCATTCGAATTTGATCAGTGGTTACCGAGATGCAGCATTTAAAGAATTGCACATATTACATACATGAACTCTTAAAATACTACACTTACACACATTTTTTAGTTGGGCAGTCGTGTAAAAAGAAAAGAGAGAGACAGCTTTATATTGCTAAATTGTACAATTAGTAAGTCGATATTATAATTTAAAATGCTAAGATGACGTTTCATCCCTAAATTACACTAGTGTTCAATATCTCTCTAAGAACGGTAACTTTATGTTTGCTGTGTCGTTTATATACTTTGTGTACTAGATTCAGCATCTTTCCTTTAAAGAAAAAGAACAAGTTTTTTTGATGTAGAGTAACAACTCTAATAAGAAACTTTATACAAAACATTTACAGGTGTAAAAACATTAGCTGAAAATATTTAAAGGTATGGATCAGCCCATGGAACTGAACAACTTTCCCCAAGGTACCTAGATAGCTCGAAGTTGAAAAATAAAAACATTGAACCTCTCATGTAGAATATTCCAGCCGACCGGGTCAATTTTTATAGGAGGTCCAATCATTTTTTATATTTCGACCTATGTTCTTTGGGAAAAGTTGTTCAATTTCATGGGCTGGTAGAACCCTTAAAATATTTACTGCAATTTTTTTACATTCAGTATAAGCACATTATTTGGAACATGCCTACATCCTGAACATCTAGGCAACATCAGATAGATCATTGTCATTTATGACAGTTCGTCTTTATCACATTTAGGGCCTATAAACATCTAGCGCCATATTACGCGAGCTGCTTTAAGGAGTCAAATGACAATAAGCTGTTTTAAGACTAAAATAAAGTCGATATTGACAGTCCGGCGACCACACGAGCGTTTCGCATCCAGACCAAATTATATTTAATCAATTATGTATTGATGATTAATTCAATATATTTAAATCAATGTCGAATTAATTTCAACTACAATACAGTTCATTGTCAGTTTCCTACTGGTAAGGGCTCGTGCTAAAAGGCGCTATACCGTGTTTGATTTAATATCGTGACTCTCACTACTAATCTGACCTGTCACTTCAAGATTTCAATTTAAATTTCAACAGTCACATAAGTCCACTGCTGGACATGAGCCTCCTCCGATCGGGATTGCCATACTCACCACGCTTGGCAGGCGGATTGGCGAGTGCAGTGCATTCGCTTGGTTCATCCCATCGTCGCCTTTTACGACACCCACGGGTAGAAATGGGGTGATGCTATTCTAAGCCGGCACCACATAGCAAGATTTGCGTCAGTTTGAATGAGGGGTCACTGCCCTTTTTCACGAGATTAAATGAAACCAGTTATTTTATAATATTATTCTATAACTGGTTTCATGAGATCTCGTGAAAAAGGCCGTAAGCCTCAAAATTACCTTTGTTATTAACAGCAAATCGAGCTCAAATTACTTTGGTCGCTAACGTATTTATTCCAAAACAAGTTTTAACCGGACTTTTTTCAAAATCCATTTTTAATCGGCCCTTAGTCATGTCTATTCTTTGCCCATCTAACATCATGACATATGACACTAAATTGAGTCTTGTATCGTTAGTAACCTCGTTAAGGCGAGCCCTATCAATAATCTTTGCTTCGTTAGCTGATATTTGACAGTAATACCCTGAGGGTTTCATTTAGTTTGTTTGCTGGGTTTGCTTAGGAGATTGATTATGTTTGTTTTTTAACTCCACGGTCTGACCAGGCGTTATCTTTCATACTTTAGAATTTTTCTTGTTTGGGTTGTCCAGTACCATCCAAATCTGATCAGTTCAACGGTAGGGAGCTCGGCCACGCGATCTTCAGCCCTCTATTTTGCCCAGGATGATCAGCTTTTATAAATTGTCTGGCTCTTTTCTAGCAAAATGACCGAAATAGCTTAGAATCCTCTGGAATCAGGTAGTGGGCAATATTGTTGAGTTGAGTACCTTATATAATCCTGTTTATAATTAGACTGATACCTCTAACTTGCGGGTATTGGCCCTCCTAACTTTGTAACTTAGTCGTCAATTTGTAAGTTAATACTTTGTAGGTACCATGCCCTTAAGGGAATGGTCCAAAGTCTCTCGCAATTTACTCAGAATCATGCTTGACTTACTGTCTTGTTTATACGTTTTGAAAATGCTTGTCTTCTAGTGGGTACTGTAATGGATACACATTACATAACATTAACATTAACAGCCACTACAGTCCACTGCTGGACATGGGCCTCCCCCTGTTGCGGATATTGCCATACTCGAACGCTTGGCAGGAGGATAAGCAAGCGCAGTGCAAGGTATTTCATTAACAGGGAACGCTACTGCCCATTTCCTGGAAAAATTTATCCCTTACTTGACGTTAACGGTACCTACGGGAAGAATTGGGGTGATGCTATTTTAAACCCACATCACACTGTGTTTAAATGTTGTCAATTTGTGAGAATTATTGTCACGAAACCAAGGCTAAACTATTTCACAACACTATCTTCTTAATGGATCTGGAATGAATGGATGGATCCTATATCCTATAAAATTTAGAGCAAATATTTTAACCTTTCTACTTGTGAAACAAGGTGAAACTGAACACGTTTTCTCGAAATGTGAAAAAATTGGACCTCCCATACAAAGTGACACAGTTTTAGTTTTAGCCCTCTTTGCATGGGAGGTAATTTTATTTTATAAGCAGCCTTTTTTCCTTTAAGAAAATTGATCAATTATACGAGTAGAAGTCACCCTAAAAATATTGGCACTGAATTAACAAACATAAGCTTGTAATAGGCAGATGGACGTTGGCCTGCCCCAGGTACGTCATAGGGCATAATCTCTCGTTTTCGCCATCCAGTCGCTACCAGCCGCACTGAATTTAATAGGACCTTATATAATTCAGTGCGGCTGGCACAATTTAATAGGACCTTATATAATTCAGTGCAGATTGCCGTGTGATGCCGGCTTAGAATAGCATCACCCCATTTTTTTCCGTGGGAGTTGTAAGAAGCAACTGAGGGACTTGAGGGTGTGTATTGCAATTTTAGGCGATGGGTTGACAACCTATCACTATGGCGACTCACAATTTTCCGAAAGATCTTTAAATATGTGTCAGATATGGCGTAAATGTCCGTTTTGCGGCCGTTTACGCTCTGCCTACCCCGCAACGGATAATAGGCGTGATGTATGTATGTATGTTATATAATGTTCATTCCTGTAGAGACAATATCAAGGTTGACAAGAAATAAACAATATCAAGATTAAGATAATATCATCCGCATTTCAATGGCCTTTCGTAGGTTTATTTGAAGGTTATTTTTGATTAATGTAATGAACAATCGCAAAATTGATATAATATGGAGAGAAACATGAAAAACATCAGTGGATCAGAATTAAATTGTAAATAATACAAAGCTAATCGTCATATCTTTACGATTGCAACGACTTTTGTAGCAACCGTAAAGTTTAGGTTGTTATTTTCGAAAACTGCAAGAGTGCGCCTTCTGTAAACCTCTTTAATCTGAGTATTATGTATTTGCCTACATCCAAAACTGTGTAAACACGATATACGAAAACTTACTCAACAGGGTGGTTTGAGTGGAAAGCAAATAAACTGACATCGCTCTATTTGTCTTCAAGTGCGGTCTCATTTCCTTACACAGGAAGGATATGAGAGAATAGCGATAAATCTATTGTACCCTATAAGAATATATAGGTATAATGTTATTTAAAAACTCAAACCCGACTGCGGCTAGTGAAAATAATTTCGTTGATATATTTTTCGTTAGAAATCCACCATTTAAAATGTATGAAATTTTAATATAGCCAGTGGCACTCTCGCTGTTCAGACAAATCTAACAACACATCATGTTTATTTTTTCAATTCATTTCATTATAGATAAGTACATTTGATTACAATTTATTAACAAATTAGTATGTGTTAACATCCGTATAGCTGGTTAGGCTGTAGCCCGTGAGATAGAATTTACTTGCCCACATTAATACCTACATATATGTAGTCTCGAAAAACATTACTCACGAACACGAACGTAGATACATTCATAGTGGATACACGTATTGCTTTTCCTACATAAAGACGGTTCGCCGCATTTTCTGTGATTGATACCTACTCTGCAAGGGTTGCTCCTAGAATGGATTACCCAGGTGAACATAGTAACATTACTTACAATTCACCTCGTAATAATTGCAACGGGAAAAAAATCCGTGTTTTTTTTGTTTACCTGAGCTACATCGCAAGCGCAACCTACCTTATTTTACTCAAGTACCTACTCAGTAAATAGTGTTCTACACATACAAATATCACGAATAATCCCTTGTTGGGTGGGCAGAGTGTAAACGGTATAAAACGGACATTTACGCCACGTCTGACAAATATTTGAGGGTCATTCGGAAAATTGTGTATCGCCATAGTGACAGGTTGTCAGCCCATCGCCTTAAATAGCAATACACACCCTCGAGTCCCCTTGTTGCCTCTTACGACTCCCATGGGAAAGAAATGGAGTGATGCTATTCTAAGCCGGCATCACACGGTGAACATCGACAGTGTTCTACCAGCGAAAAATAAGGATTTGGAGAAGAAACCGCTCTATTTCTACTATTATTGAAGTTAAGTAAAATGTTTTATCAAACAAAACGGTAAGTTAAGTGCTGAATGTTAATATTTTGCAATAAATTTTACTTTTCAGTACTATCCGGAATCTTCAAAAACGTTAAAAAACAATCTTCAGCACATGTATTTAAACAACCAGAAACACTCCAATCGTATTTACATTTGCGAGCAGTCATTTTAATTTACTACTGTAAACGTCTCGGGCCAAAAGTCACTAGATGTAACATATGAAAAAGCAATAATGACACCTACTGACGGTCATTGTAATTCCGGCTTAGAATAGCATCATCCCATTTCTTTCCCGTGGGAGTCGTAAGAGGCGACTAAGGGACTCGAGGGTGTGTATTGCAATTTTAGGCGATGAGCTGACAACCTGTCACTATGGCGATACCTACACAATTTTCCGAATGACCCTCAAATATATGTCAGACGTGGCGTAAATGTCCGTTTTTTGCGGCTATTTACGCTCTGCCTACCTCACAAGGGATAATAGGCGTGATATGTGTATGTGTGTAGTTGATGCTCTGCCTACACCACAACGGTTCGAAAATCAGTACGTGTGACATATTATTATAAAGTACCCATCAGCAGGTCAGCAGGTTGACCTTGAGCCCTACGTCACAAACCATTTCAGTCACATTCGTGACACAAAGGAAAATACACCAGCGCGGCTGGCTACAATCTTATCCCGAAAGTGAGCCATTTATTTCCATTACAATCCAATGCTCTCAGAACAAAGAAATAGTTTAGAGAGGTAACAACTAGAATAAGGGTGTGAAAAACCTCGTCGCAATCGAATTTTGCATGCCTTTCATGTACAACATTTATTCTGTGGTAAAACATTTTTTTTTATTTTTTTTATTGAATTTTATGCACAACAGTGTACATGGGCGGACTTAATGCCAGTGGCATTATCTACCAGTCTACCTTAGGACATGTGGAAAGTACAGGCAGGTGCAAAAATAATAATAAAATTCGAAATTTACCTAAATATAATATATATAGCTAAATAAATACAATGATATTTTATATAAATGCACAATAACACAATAATTATACAAAGTGTAAAAATATTCTTCTATTAAATTTAAGATCACATTGCTCTATATTCAAACCAATCATTTGCTTACATTCGTATCCTTTCAATATATAATACCCTTATGAAATTCGGCCCTCTTCAGGGTTTGTCCAGACTCCGACGGTTAATCCACTGACAGGAGCAATGAGGTCTTAAATTTAAGAAGAAGAAATGCTTTAGATGTACTTAGCCCAAAAAAATTGAATAAACCCATACCCAAATGGTAATTTTTGCTAGAAACATTGCAAAAAATAGTCAAACAATTGGAAAATGTTTTAATAACATTTTCTAATTGTTTGACTATTTCTTGAAATATTTCAAGTTGTTTTTACATTCTGTATGTACGGCATTTTTTGTGGATTTAATAGCGTTATGCGCCCGGCAAGGACTCTACTCTACTTGGATCAAGTTTTTCACGGCTTCATTATAGTTTGTTATTGGTTACTCTGGAACATTGCTTATTCTGAGGCAATGGTATTACAATTACTGTCACTCCCGATATCAAGAGGAGGCGGAAAAATCCTGATGATTTATGAAGATTTTCCTGGAGATATGCCGGTCTCTGGTTTGGAATAATAAGTTAATAACTGCCTCCGTGGTCTATTGGTTTAAACCTTGGGCTCTTGAGCTAGAAATCACAAGTTTGATACCCGGTGTAGGACAAGCGATATTGATAAGCTAATTCATCGTTTTGTAAGTAATTTCTATTTCAATAAAAAAAAAACAATGTTTAGAAACAGTGTTTCGCCATTCTCGATATTTTATGGTAGAGTAGAAAAAAGTTTTATTTTATTATTAGCTAGCATCTAATATTTTTCTCTTTGATACATCATTTACCGTGTGATTCCGGCTTAGAATAGCATCACCCCATTTCTTCCCGTGGTGTTGTAAGAGGCGACCGAGGGACTCAAGGGATAAATGTGTATTGCAACATTTGCAACTTTAGAAATAGGAAATGGGCTGATAACCTAACCTATCGTGATACACAAATTTCTGAATGACTCTCAAATATTTGTCAGACGTGGCGTAAATGTCTGTTTTTTAAGGCTGTTTACACTCTGCCTACCACGCAAAGGATATAGGCGTGATATATGTTAGTATGTACATTACGACTCTACTATATATATTTGTACATGAAAACATTAGAGTAGTAAATTGAGTTAGACAACTTTGATGCATTACACGAAAAAGTTTCCACTGTGTCATGTTCAGTCAAGGAAAAGTTTTTGAACATAATTGTATCTGGACTAAGTTTTGGCTTGTGGCACAAAAAGGTGTCTCCTACTCGTATTTATAGTATGGCTAACTTTTCTTGTTTCAATAATAATAAAATCGTTAAATTATGGTAATGCCAGTAGTATGGTGGGCACTTTTGGACCGGGAGCGTCCTGGGGTGGCCTTTTTAGTTAATAAGTTGACTGATGTATTTTTATTTTGTATGACAAGTTTTGTATACTTATGTGCAATAAATATTATGGCCGAACCCAATTTATAAATTTATGTCATTAAAGGTATATGCTTACATACCTCTACTTTCATTTGCAGTGGACAAAAACGACTCAAACCGGGTTTTTACAACGTGTAAACTGTTACATAGACAATAGCGCTATATTTTATAATATTAGTTAAAAAAGGATATATAAAAATACATTGCCGTGTGATGCCGGCTTAGAATAGCATCACCCCATTTCTTGCCCGTGGGAGACGTAAGAAGCGTCTAAGGGACTCGAGGGTGTGTATTGCAATTTTAGGCGATGGGCTGACAACCTGTCACTATGGCGATACACAATATTCCGGATGACCCTCAAATGTTTGTCAGACGTGGCGTAAATGTCCGTTCTATGCGGCCGTTTACGCCCTGCCTACCCCGCAAGGGATATAGGCGTGATATGTGTATGTATGTATGTATGTAAAAATACATTTAGAATTTTTGTTAGTTATGTTATCAAATAATACAAGCCGTACTATCTAGTCTTTTTATGAAATAAATTGAGTTTAATACCCCTTTACATGCTCTATAAAATTCATAAAAATATTGCAGTAAAGAATTAGTTTTATTAATTTTGACAAGCGAACTGCTAACACATCAAGAAGACTTTCTGATTCAACTTAATCATCAAATTATTTTTATTTACAGGTAAGTCTCATAGAAGTGGAACTCAAGGAAATGAAAAGGTATCCCTTTTATTTCAATTCTTTCCTGGCGTGTGGTGCACGAGCCAAGGCGTTCATACGCTACATACACAAACGCCTAAAGGTACTATTCCGAACCGAGCGGCCAACGGCCGACAGCATATGCCGCGGCGGCCGACGTCGGCCGCTCGGTTCGGATAGTATCCCATACAAATCCATACGAACCAGTAGTGCCGCGGCGGCCAACGCTCGGTTCGGAATAGCACCTTAAAGGCCCGCGGCGACTGTGACCCCCGGTCTGGATCGTACCTGGTCCAACAAATATCCCTCGCAATACAGCGGCAAATATGGCTACGGTGCGTTTACGGATGTTTCATGCAGGTTTCCTATATATATATTTTAGTTTTGGACCCTATCGTTTTAACCCCGGGGCTATTTAAATCTACACCTGACTGTATGGTGGGGAGCAGGAGCTTACCCGGAGAAGTTTTTTGATTGTTCAAAAAACCAAAGGCGTGATTGGGCTTACGAGTTGTTGTGGGAAGAACGTATTGGACTGAATCTACCCGGCACGTGCTGGTAGTTCCCAAAGTGGGGAACAAATGAGGGAGCACCTTCGGCCCAGGTACGGTACAGACAGGGCTCTACCTCTAGTTTATATTATCTTCTTTTATTGTTAGTTTATTTTATTTAAGTTATCTATAATATATTTCTATTTTATTTTTAGCTTATGTTATTATGCTATCCAAATAAATTATCTTTCTTCATTCTTTCGTGCAAGCCTTGAACCTACGACCTTCGCTATAAAAACTAGCATTTTGATACCCTTACTTAACCCTCGGGCTACAAGTGTGTTTACCTAACCTCACCGTGATAAAGTTTTTATGAATTTCATCTTTCATTTATATGAAAGTGACCTTCAATACTAGATTTTTTACACATTTTAACGTGGAAGGAAGTAGTCTCTGCCTACCCTTCCGGGAAAGAGGCATGATTTATGTATGCATGTATGTATGTTTAACGCGGTGCTTAACCCATCAGAAATCATGCCGTGATTTGTATGTGTGTGTGCAGAAAATTTCGTATTTTAATGTACTAGATAGAGGGGCTGCTAATTATGTAACCGGAATGGGGTACTTGCAGAATCAAATTATTCAAAATATACAGGATGTAAGTGACTGCACTCCGTATACTGAAAGGCTGCATTCAGACCATGAAACTGAACAACTTTCCATAAAAACATGTTTCAGGAAACGTCAAAAAATTTTAGATTTCCCATAGTAAATGCAGTCAGCTGACCGTAATTTTGTATGGAAGATCGAATATTTTTTGTCGCTTCCTGACATATGTTCCTAGGGGAAAGTTGTTTTGTTCTGAATGCACCCTATTAGTATTCGGAGGGCTGTTCTGACACACCGTATAAAAATAGCCCATCTAATGAAAAATACGTAATTTTTTGGCTGTCACCTTTTTTACACTTATGACGACATTATTTTTCAATGAACGAAAAATAAAAAAAAGGTTTTTTACTATTGACTGATAGCAAAATCTCACGACGGACCGGTGATAAAGCACAACATTTCCCAAGAAACATATGTTAAAATATGTCAAAAATATTTTGAGTCTATAGTAATTTGAATTAGCTGATCTCCAATTTTTTATAGGTGTTCTAAATTCTTTTTTTGTATTTCGACCAATGTTCCTTGGGGAAAGTTGATCCTTATCGAGTAATAAGCCTGTCTAGAGTTTTTGCTATCGGTCACTAGTTGAATTTCACCCTATATATTCCGGAACTGCACCATTCCGGATACATAAGTAGCAAGCAGCCTATGTATCAGCAACATATCAACCTACCTACCAAGTAACACTGGTTCTTCATACATTTATTAAGGACTAGCGGCCCGGCCAGCGGTTTCACCCGCTGCTAACCGATTTCTCACGAGAAGTAAACCTTCTCCCGAAATAAATCATACATAATAACCTTCCTCTTTAATCACTCTATCTTTAAAAAAGTCAATCCAGATCCTTAAGGTGTGTTATGAAGATTTAAGCATACATACAAACAAACATAGGGACAGACGCGAACAGCGATTTTACTTTACCTATACTATGTAGTGATAGTGATAACCAGTAAAAGCTGATCCTTTATAGGGAAAGGTTGATATGCTGCTGATAGTACATTATCAGTAGGCTCAACATCAGCACCTAAACGTTATGCTACACGGCAATGATCACATCATTACTCTGTGATCTCAACCAGTTACTGAAAAAAAGTATCATTTGACAACCCTTAAATAACTAACTTGAGTACTATATGTTACTACCACAGAGTACACACCCTAGTTTGATTAAGGGCCGACATTTAACATGTGGGCTGCGGGCGACCTTTATCTACTTGCCTACAAGATTTATCTACTCGTAATAAGATATTTTATCTTGAAGGTCGAGGTTGCTATGAAAGAGAAAAGTGTTTCTGGAAAATTCTAAGTAGGAATTTACAAAATTATCTAAAGTCACTGCCGTCAATTCTGGATATAAATTCTTTTAACTTAACGTACCATAAGCATAAATAAGTGCTGTCACTTCCCTTCAAATAGGTTTCAAAAAAGATAGCAGATATCTAAGTCGTGTCATGTTTATAAATGTCAATGGGTTCTTCGGAATTTATAGTCAATTCAGTCGCCATTGTTTTCATTGCCGCCTTAATTTCATTGATACTGAAAACCAGTGCTACCATCTTTTGGGTATTCCTTGCACTGAGCCTTGGCCTTTTGCATCGCTGCAGCAAACATGTGCGTTTAACTGTGTAAGTATTTACTTTATTTTATTCTGAACTGTATTTACTATTTTTTTCTTTTACTGTTGAATGTATGTGTGTGTTGTTAATTATGCAATAAACGTTTAATCTATCTATCTTATTTTGATAGATAACACGTATTTTGCATCAAATGGTTTTATTGATTCCAAATAATCTTTCCAATAAGTTATTGCTGCGAATTGATACTTTAGTTTACAGATGACAAGCGTGTTCTCCCAGTGATTTTATTACTGTTTAGGGGGCGCCACTAGCTCTCGAACTGCCTTAACTTGATATAAGTGGTATTTAATTTTAGTCTGGCAGCAACTTATAAATGGGAAACTGTGTTTGTCCTTGTTTCACGTCACAACGGAACAATGTTTTATGCTGTGATTATTGTGTGTAAATAGAGACTGGAAAGTGCCCCAAGGGCGCGATTGGGCTGGTTGTCTGAACAACCACACAACCTTTATCAGTAGTCAGGTGTATTGTGCACTAGCTTTTTGTATTCCAATTACTGTCCTTAATGTAATTTTTGGTCAATTTATAAATCTATATTACATAACATACAACAGCCACAACAGTCCACTGCTGGACATAGGCCTTCCCGTATTGGGGGGAAATGCCATTGCTCACCACGCTTGGCAGGCGGATTGGCAAGCGCAGTGAAAGAAAGAAAGAAAGAAAACACATTTAAGGCGTTGTATTCACAGTGCTGCTGTTTAATCCCTGGATAATTATCCCTTACGACACCTACGATTAGAATTGGGGTGATGCTATTCTAAGCCGGCACCACGCGGCAAGGAGTACATACATACCTACATACAAACATACATCACGCCTTTATCCCTTGCGGGGTAGGCAGAGCGTAAACGGCCGAAAAAACGGACATTTACGCCACGTATGACAAACATTTGAGGGTCATTCGGAAAGCTCTGTTGTGTATCGCCATAGTGACAGGTTGTCAGCCCATCGCCTCAAATTGCCATACACACCCTCGAGGCCCTTTGTCGCCTCTTACGACATTACGGAATGAAATAGGGTGATGCTATTCTAAGCCGGCACCACACGGAAAGTAGTACACTTAAAGAATAAAGTTTAAAGTAAAACTTTTGTTTTATCTGCAAACTTGACCCATATAAAATTATTTCCAATAGGGTCAATAATTTGATAGGATACGACCCATTTCAAGTTTCCTGTGACTTTGAGAACTTATTATATTTATCGGTGTTCGCCAAGAACTCCACGAACCTCTATTTACCTACTTTACGGTTGTAGTACGTAGGACCCTTCTTTAATTAAATACGTAGGTTCAAAAGTTTGTAGCTAATTATATTTAACTTATTTTCTATATTTTATTTCTGATTGCGAGAATAATCATAAATAATAAAAAAATATGAATAATAATAAATACTAGATAAATATTTATGGAAAAGCAAAATGTATATTTTTCGTAGTTTCGTTCAGTTTTTACGCTGATTTGGTAAAAGAATACGAAAGACGAAAAGTATATACTAGGGTACAAGAAGCTTATCGTAGAGGACGAAACTTATACACGAGTTGTCGTAGCACACTCATGAGACCGATGCCTCGCAGTGCAGCACCAGTTTTCACGCAGTTTCATATTTTCTTATATTATTAATATGAATTAAGTAGGTAAATCAATTATACCTATTATGATGTAGGCGGAATGCTACCTTACAGTTTAAGCCGTCTGTCCTGGTTGCTGTCTATGATTACTTGTTAGACAACCATGTCAAGAGCCTAGTACTAGTAGTAGGCGATTAAAAAACTCTGACACCAATACTCCTCGGGTCGTTTATCGACTCGGTGTTCCACTCGAAAAAGAATATGGAGAAGGGGAAGGCGGGGTATAATAAGGTTGTGGGTGTGTTCATCATAATATAGGGTGAAATTGTACTAGTGACCGATAGCGAAATATCAAGACGGGCTGGTGATAAGGAACAACTTTCTGTAAGGAACATAGATTAAAATATGACAAAAAAAACACATAATCTATATACACATATAACGCCTATGATCCCTAGCGGGGTAGGCAGAGCATAAACGGCCGCACAAAACGGACATTTACGCCACGTCTGACACATTTGAGGGTCATTCGGAAAATTGTGTATCGCCATAGTGACCAGTTGTCAGCCCATCGCCTGAAATTGCAATACACACCCTCGAATCCCTAAGTCGCCTCTTTCGACTCCCACGGGCAAGAAATGGGGTGTTGCTATTCTAAGCTGGCATCACACGGCACATAATCTATATACCCAACTCATACCTACTATTATGGCTTGAACGAACAATATGATGGGGTTTAATCAGTAGTATCTCTAACTATGCATTTAAGGCAAAAACATACTTATTGGTTTTGGTCGATTAAAATATGAAAACGACCTTTTCCCGCCATAAGTTATACATAAAAACCTTTCTCTTGAAATACACCATTTATTGAAGAAAACTGCATCAAAATCCGTTGCGTACTTAAGCATACGGGAAACGACTTTAATTTTCAAGTATACTAATTTTATTTATTGAAGGTGCGCGCCAAATTGTGCTCGGTCTGCGCCGGCCTTTAGACGATTGAGTAAAGACGCAAGTGGGCTCTGTGTCGCAGTAATCAGTGCAAAGTGGCAATTTTCTGGACTGGCCATTTGGAAAATTGACGTTTTCAATGGCCGCTCTTACTGAGTTAAATTTCAGCGTAGATCGTTAACGTAAATTAAGTTATTTTAGGTAGTCATCGATAGTATATTTTTGAAAGCTACTAGCTTTTCTTTGAAGTCCTCTGTTTTTTTTAAATATGATTTCGTGCTTCAGAGGGTACGTCATGTCGTCGATGCCGGATCCTGGTCGAGACACAACCACGTCAGGGGCCGTATTCCGCAATTTAAAAAGAGTCTCAATTGTGTTTCAATAGATCGACAGTTGGGTGGTTTTGTCCATTTCGTATTCCCCTAACAGTTTAAGGTAGATATTGGCCACAATTCGGGATGTACATTCTCCTTACTTGCCTTAAATTAGTGCTGTCATTTTCCGTTAAATAGGTTTAGAAAAGGATAGGAGATATTTTAGTCGTGTCATGTGTTATAACGTCATGCAAAATACGTGTTATCTGTCAAAGTAAGGCGACGATCAAAACAATGGCGACTACATTGACTAAAAAATGCGAAACAACCAATGACGTTTTTAAAAATGACAGGACTTAGATATCTCCTATCCTTTTCTAAACCTATTTAACGGAAAGTGACAGCACTAATTTAAGACAAGTAAGGAAAATTTAAATCCCGAATTGACCTCATTGATCACAATGACAATGAATGACAACTGAGTTATAGAATAAAAATGACTAAAAATACGGGAGTCGGAACCTTGCTGTGCCTGTGTCCCACACGACAAGAAGAAGAAGCCGTCTTTCAGCACTTTGACCGACCGATGACCTAGTAGACGGATTTCAGAAGGAAATTAAAAATAAACTGTATCGTAGTTAATACCATGTTTCGATGCCCACGATACAAGCTTTGCCTAGTGTGGGATCAACAGTAAAACTTTTGTAAAAGTGTATTTTTGGCAATAAAACTTTTTGTGTTTCATTGTATTTGTAAGTTGATATTGGCCTGGTCCCAGAATTGCTCTTGCGAAGCGTATATATATTCATGCTAGACAATATAGGCAAATTTTTGATACAATTATTATACATAATGCCGTGTGATGCCGGCTTAGAATAGCGTCACCCCATATCTTACCCATGGGTGTCGTGGGAGGCGACTAAGGGACTCGAGGGTGTGTATTGCAATTTTAGGCGACGGGCTGACAACCTGCCACTATAGTGATACACAGTTGTCTGATTGACCCTCAAACTTTTGTCAGACGTGGTGTTAATATCCGTTGAACGGCCGTTAACACTCTGCCTACCCCGTAAGGGATATAGGCGTGATTTATGTATGTATGTATGTATGTATTATTATACAGGGTGTAAGGGACAGCCCTCCGAATACTGATATTGTATGTATATGTATGTATTCAGACCATGAAACAGAACAACATCCTATAAAAAATATTTCAGGAAACGTAATTTATTTTTGTCTTTCCATAGTAAATGCAGTGATAGGTAGTGATTTTGTATTTGAGGTTGTTTTTTTTTGTCGTTCCCTCATTTATGTTTCTACGGGAAAGTTGTTCACTTTCATGGTCTGAATGCACTCTATCAGTATACGGAGGGCTGTCCTTTACACCCCGTATATAAAAAATGTCTCGCGCAGTCCATACTGACTTAATAAACTTACAAGTCACACACGCTCACGCCTGTACTTATATAGTTAACTAATTGGAACCGTGCTTTATTAGGAAGCGTGTCTCCCTTAATAGTTGCCACGTACCCCAACCTCACGTTTTAAACACCATCCTCAACACGTCCTTTTAGAAGAGGATGCCGACAACACAGTAGCCACTGCTGCAGCCATTGCGAGTAGATCACACTCCACAAGCTCCTCAAGCAACCGATGCCCCCGCCATTTTGGGAACTACCGGCACGTGCCGGGTAGATTCAATCCAATACGTTCTTCCCAAAACAACTCGTTGTTTGAACAACCAAAAAACTTCTCCGGGTGAGTTCCTGTGCCCCACCATACAGTCAGGTGTAGATTTCATAGCCCCGGGGAAGAAATTCTAGAGTTCAGAACTAACCAGCATGACACATCCGTAAACGCACCATAGACATATTTGTATTGGAATAAGATCGGAATTAGAAATTTCGTTTCTTCTGACAGACGCGTACGTTAAAAATACGCAGGGACGGACGACAAGTGAGAGAACCGACTAATAAAAAATAAAAAAACAACTAAAACCTTAGTTTTAAATTGAAACGAAGTTTCTCTTAACTCTTAATTTCCGCCTACGCCAAGCTTTGAGGAGGTCAAGTATCTTCCAAGTTGCCAACTTGGCATGTTGTCTAGTAGGGACTCCACTAGAACATAAATTGTAATTTAGACCGGTCGTTAACCCCGTATCTTACCCAGTTTAGGACTCTGTAGTACCTACAGTCACAGATAAGTAGTGTAGCAAGTGCAGTTTTTGTAAGAGACAGCTCGAGCACTTTTGACTACAAATTTGAAAAGGAACTTGGAACTTAAAAACTTGAAATAAAGAACACATTGGCTACAATGACGGACACACTGGACTAAAGAGACAGTCTACTGCTGGACGTTGGACTCCCCCTACTGGGGAGAATTACCATACTCACCACGCTTGGCTTGATGATGTTGCTTTCACAGGGAACACTGCTACACATTCCCTGGATTTATCCCTTAGTCGCCTCTTACAATACCCACGGATAATATTAGAGTGATGATATTCACTCTTATACTTATCCGACATCACACAGTCAAATAAGAAAAAATAAAAAAATGGCAAGTAGGTGTGTAGTTAAATGGTCGTAAAATCAATAAAATTATCGCATGCCAAGCAACTGTGTGGTTTGCGTTTGTGGCTACGTCATTATCTGCCTATTCACCCATTGTCACCCTTCGCTAGACTTGTACGGCCTTAAGCACAGCGTTTTTTAATTAGTTTGTGGTGTGTTGCCGTGTAATGCCGGCTTAGAATGTGCCGTGTGATGCCGGCTTAGAATAGTATCACTCCATTTCTTTTTCGTGGGTGTCGTAAGAGGCGACTAAGGGATTTGAGGGTTGCACGTGTATTGCAATTGTAGGCAATGAGCTAATAAGCTGTCACTATGGCGATACACAATTTTCCTAAATATATGTCAGACGTGGCGTAAATGTCCGTTTTTGCGGCCGTATACGCACTGCCTACGCTGCAAGGGATAATAGGCGTGATATGTGGTGGTGGTGGCGTTGCCGGTATAGAATAGCATCACTTCATTTCTTTCCCGTGGGTGTCGTAAGATGCGAATAAGGGACTCAAGGGTGTGCATTGCAATTTTAGGCGATGGGCTGATAACCTGTCACTATTGGTCATACAGAATTATCAGAATGATCCTCATATTTTTGTCGCACGTGGCGTAAATATCCGTTTTTTGCGGCCGTTGGCGCTCTGCCTACCCCGCAAGGGATTATAGTCGTGATTTGTGTGTATGTGTGTGTGTGTGTATATATATGTGGTGAATCTGTACCAACGCTAGCTTCACAAGGAGAGCAACCGTTTAACAAATTCTGAGTACAAAACATATTGCGCTCACTCCAAAAAAAATTAAAGATTATGTTCCTGGCAGAAACTTTTGTTCCTTTGTAACAAATCCTAGTTTTTCCACTATTGTTATGTTTTTTCATAGGTTTTGAACTTTATGTGAGTAGTAAAGTAATTACTGGTAGATGAGGCCTTCTGCCACTGCCAGACAAGTTGATACTATTTTTTACTGTGTATCGCGGATTTCTTGGCCCCGAATTCCTTTCCTTTATGCTGTCTGCGGCTATTCACAGTCCCTTATTGTGTCTGGGGGCAGTGCTGGCATGGACAGGTGGATTCCTGACGACATTATTACGTGGCAACTACTGAAAGGCATTTTTTTACGATTGTGGTGTGTATCAGAGTTTCTTCAACTTATTCCTGGATCATACTTAAAGTTCCGTAATTTTCCAGATATTAAGTTTCACGATAGATTGTTAGGTTCCCCAAAATTGTTTATGTATTTAAAAGTTGTGTACTACGGTGGAATGCCGTGTGATGCCGGCTTAGAATAGCATCACCCCATGTATTTCCCGTGGGTGTCGTAAAAGGCGACGAAGGGACTCGAGCGTCTGTATTGCAATTTTAGGCGATGGGCTGACAACCTGTCACTATGGCGATACTCAGTTTTTCGAACGACTCTCGAATGTTTGTCAGACGTGGCGTAAATGTCCGTTATTTGCGGCCGTTTGCGCTCTGTCTGCTCCGCAGGGGATTGGGGCGTGACATATGTATGTATGTACTACGGTGGGTATATTACATGCACACAAAATATAGCTCTATCTCTTTCAGACAAAGTTTACATTGAAAGCAAGGATCGTTTTTGGTTATAATACAGGTTTCATCTAACGGTATAATATCGGTACCGGTAAACGTTTTAATAGTTCTTATATGATATGGGTTATGGTACCTAAAAAAAAGGGGAGAAAATAGCTAAATCGGTACCGAAATAATTTGTTAGCGGTTTAGGTACCGTAAAAATGTAAACAATGGAGAACAGAAAATTCAGCAGCATATTCAGATGTGAATCGAAGGTGAAGCGAAGGTGGGTGTTAAAGTTAATGGTGATGGTTCCGTGGTAAAAGTTTGTCCTAATCCTGTGTAAAAAGCAAAGTTTGCGTACTGACAAAATAAAATACCCTGTATTATCTGCGGTAGGTCAGGTTTTAGATTAAATTATGCAAAAGGGTAACACGAGGCGAGATTTTAAAGAGGAAAATGGTTTTGAAGGTAATTGCTGTAATTTACCTTACTGTTGTTGACTCAGGGATTTTATTCCAATAATAATGCTTGGTGAACTTAGCTCTGGTTGGTATTTTCTTTTTGAGGACTACCGCCGTCTATGGAGAAACCCATGGGTTTCCCTACATCCCATGGAGGTAGGGAAACCTATGTCACACAAAACACGAATGAAACGAGACTTTCTATAAAAATCTAATTATACGCGTAATAATGATACTGTAGCGGCGCGGATTGCAAAGTCATATAAAATGCGCACTACACACAGAATGTGCCTTCGCTGGATGTATCTACTGCTGACGAGGCGACAACGACAACGCTACACCAGAATCTTAGTCCAGAATATTATTATTATTATTTAATATTTAACCATTTATTGTACACAAAAACATACACAGGAACAATTCACAATGAGACAAGACACAACATGTTTACTTATTTCTAAAAATAAATTTCTTACAGCAAACCTATATAAAGTGACATTCTATAATTCAAGTCGCGGATATGACTTGCACAATAGTAAAAAAAAAAAAAAATATTGTGACATAATTTTATTTAACTTTATTTGAGAAGTAAATAAAACCTGTTGTGGTCCGACCGACTTCATTATAAAATTTTCTAAAATTTCACATTCAGGTAAAGTTTGTTGAAATAAAATTTCGCTGCACAGAATTTAGGTCCTTTGCTCAAAACTCGACACTGCTCACGGCACGGTCAACAAAATAAGAACAAAAGAATGTTATAATTTTCCGCTTGCTACTTTCAAAGCTGAATTTTGTATATAATTTTCATTTTATCTTTTTACAGCTCGGAGCAAGATTTTTGTCATGTGTTAGTTTAAATTATGGACTGGAATTCGCTAGTAGGTTCATCGCATTGTGTGTTATATTCATATCATACGTATGTCGAGCGTTGTGGGTTCGATCCTTACAAGACACAAATATTTTTTAAGTAAATTTCTAGATATTTGTGTTTAGTAAGAGTGTTAAAAGTATATAGGTATTAATATCTGATATTTAGTTCTCATAGTACAAGCTGCTTAGTTTAAGGCTAGATGAGTATTAACTATTTTGATAGTTACGTGAATTTCTATATTTTTAACGTATCATATTCGCTTGCTGGGACTTGATCCTAGGACCGTGGGGTACCGTCCCACCGCTCTGTCAACTGAGCCACCGGCACCTTGTATGACTCTTGCCAATTTTTCAATCTGTTGGTACTCGTCTCAAAGCGAAGTACAAGTGACATCTAGTATTAGTTATTGTAATGAATACTACATACATACATTGGTCTATCATACATACAGTATACCTAAGTAATTGGGACGGTGCCCCAAGGTCCCGGGTTCAATTCTCGGCGGGTGCTAACATTTTTTCAATATCTTATTATCATACATACATACATACATAAATCACGCCTATATCCCTTTCGGGGTAGGCAGAGCGTTAACGGCCGTAAAACGGATATTAACACCACGTCTGACAAAAGCTTGAGGGTCAATCAGATAACTGTGTATCACTATAGTGACAGGTTGTCAGCCCATCGCCTAAAATTGCAATACACATCCCTCGAGTCCCTCAGTCGGCTCTTACGACACCCACGGGTAAGAAATGGGGTGATGCTATTCTAAGCCGGCATCACACGGCATCTTATTATCATTTATAAAAATAATATAGCACTGTAAGTTCATAATAAAACAATAGTGCGATTTAGCTTTCATACCTCATATCTGAAACCTACGATACCTCTCCCAATATATTGCGGTTTTGAATGCAAGTCCTAAAAATAAGTTGATCCTCCATAATATGTGTACATTGAGGTGCAGCTCATAGCACAAAGTTGCATTACGAAATAGTAATAGCCTTGTCATACCTTACCTTGGCTTAGTAAGTGTCATTTTACGATCAAATGTATTGAAATGGAAAACGACTACTACTGAAAACCCTACGTTGCATTTTATAACTAGCTATGAGGTAATAGTGATGCTCGAATGATTGAATATTATCGATAAAAATAATAATCTGAAAATGTGACTGAACGACAAGCGAACTATTTTGTGATTTATTAGTTGCTAGTTAGAGGCCGTGTGATGGTAGTTTAGAATAGGATCACCTTATTTCTTGTTTGTGGGTGTCGTAAGAGGCAACTAAGGGACTTAAGGTAGCACTAGTCGTGTACTGTGAAGTAAGCTACCGCAAAGTACGTAATAAATGCACATCCACAATAACTTCTGTGCAACTGTTTTACAAGTTTTTGTAAAGATAGTTTGCATACCCTCTCCTAGCAGTAGCAATTAGTGCATCTAAAAATATTTATCTTCCCATTTGATTAGTTCTGCAATCCTCATCAGAAACTGAACATCGAACCTCTTTAAATTGCCCAGTAAAATAATAGTAAAACTACATGAGCATCGTTTGTGCCCGACACAACAGCCAAGTATCGATAGTGTTTCAACACTAGCTTGCTGTAAACTCAAATCTCATCCCAGGGAATTAACTAGTAAAAGAAAAGCATAACTGCTCAAGCAGCCTGTGTGACCGACACAGCATTATTATATTATATCGACCCTATCGATTAATATCACAGTTACTCGATAGACACCCAACGATAGTAGAACCACACTAGCCTGCGCTAAATTCAAATCTCCACGTCGTGAAACAAAACATTAAAACTGCACGAACAGCTTTTGTGACCGTCACAACGTTGTGATATTATATCGACCTTACGGTTTCCTCGATAGTCAAACATCGATAATGCAACAACACTAGCTTGCACTAAACCCAAATCCCCTCCCCAGGGGATTGCCCAGTAAAAGAATAGTAAAACTAAAACTGCATGAGCAGCCTTTGTGACCGACACAATGCAGTTTTATTTTGTAGATATAGGTTTGAGCGCAGTATTTTGAGAATCTCGTAACTCTGCAGTAGTTTTGTTATACTGATGTAAAAAACAAACTCACGCTTTATTTTCTTGTAATTTACTAGTAAGATTACGTGTAAAGTAAAGTAAAGTAAGCGAGAAGTTTTATAGTTACCTATTCTTTTCCCATTAAATTGTGGGTTCCGTGGTTCATTTCGCAGGCAGATAATCGATGAATTCAATTTCTGATTGTCATTTATGAAAATAAAATAGCACTGTGAGTGCATAATAATACCTTAGTACATCCTGAGCGGGCGACCCTACCAGATCCTTTCGTCCCAATTGCTGCAAGCTTGCCATAAATTGCCATGGTCGGTTTGGAAATCTTTAAATAGACTTCGGACTCAGACCGGCCGGAGCAAAGAAAACATGACCAAGTGGGGATTCTTGGAGGGTTCCGATGTAAACTGTTTGTGTGGTGCAGTTCAAAGAATGAACCACCTAACATCGTGTCCTGCGTGCCCTAGCACCTGCACGCAGGAAGATCTTATGACAGCGTCTGTAAACGCTGTCATCGTAGCCAAGTTCTGGGCCGCGACGGTGTAGTGTCTGCCATCGACACGCTAAGAATGTATCGGAAGAGTACACCCTGTTAAAGTTTCAGAAAAATATGATTTAAATTTATCACTTTTCCAACGGTTAAAAAACAGAACGGAAACACGGGAAGTGTTTTAAAAATTTGGTATTCAAACAGAACGGAATTATAGAGGTAAGGTGAAATTTTACTAGTGACCGATAGCGAAAACTCAAGACGGGCAACTTTCCCCAAGGAACATAGGATAAAGTATGACAAAAGTGTTTTGAGTTTCCACAGTTACTCAAATCAGCTGACCGGCAATTTTGTATGGGAGGTCCAAATATTTTATAGTATCTCAACCTGACATAGGTTCATCTCAACCTATGTTCCTTGGGGAAAGTTGTTGCCACCAGCCCGTCTTGAGTTTTACTTATCGGTCACTAGTAAAATTTCATCCTAGATAGTAAATGAAAATTTTAAATGCACTGTTTTGCGTTGCTATGCACCTAAATGTTAGGCTACTAGGGTGAGATTAAAATGTTAAGGCGATGGACTAAACAAAAGATATCTTGCCATGGCATACCCTGGGGGAGGCCTACGTCCAGCAATAGGCTGTATGTATAAACTGAAAAAGTGTCACTACAATTTCAGGAGTTACGAAAACATGCGTTTTTTTATTTTGCATTCACAGGGAACACTTCTGTCCATTCTGAGGATATATTTATCCCTGAGTCGCTTTTTACGACACCCACCGGGAGAAATGGGGGAATGCTATTCTAAGCCAGCTCCACACGGCACGATGTTGGTCCAAAATTTACCAAAGACACACAGATTCATTCAAATTTCAAAGTTCGTGTATCACTTAGTTTTGCAAATTAAGTTAGGAAATTACTGTCGGGAGGCCTAAAAATACTTCATCGTACACTTTAAAGCCGCTCATAATTACTTCCTCCAAGAAGAAAAACCAAGTTTTTATCAGCTTTCATTACACGAAAGAATTTTTTTATTGATAAAAAAAGGTCAAGTGCGTGTTGGCCATTATACACTACTGATTTACTTAAGTTGAAGTACATGAGACCTTTTTCAAATGGAAGTGAGGTAAAATCTTTCAAAATCGGGCTAAGATTTAGATTGAGATTAATTTTATTTATTTAAAATCACCAAATTCATAATTATAATAAGTACGTACATACAATATAATACTAAATAAAAATGTCCGAGGATAATGTATAACAATAAATTAAAGAAATTAAAAACACGACGACTTTCTGATATAAAGCCTAGCCTATAACAATCGGGATAATGTAAAGATTCTTCCGATACATTTCCCATTCGAATTTGTTCAGTGGTTAGCGAGTTTCAGTCTTTAAAAGAATCGCACATATATACATACATACATACATTTATACCTACACACATGAACTGTAAAAACATTACATTGCTTTTTTTGGTCGGGCAGCCGTGTAAAAGAAAACATGTCAACATTCTTCAATTACAGAATAATATCTACGATAGGAATACGAATAGATAATAGGAGTTCTTTATGATAGGATACTCTGTCTAAAATATTATTAACTTGCTAATTAATAAACTAAGCATACTTGCTTTAGTTGTAAATAGCTTTTAAAAATACGTTGAATATACTGTTCTAAAAAAAGGTAACAAGCATTATACATTAAAAAATATTAAAACACGACTGCTTTTTTAAATAAAGCCTAGCCCTATGTCACACGGGGTAAGTAATATAAGAATTCTTCTGATACAATTTTCGAATCTGTTCAGTGGTTATGGAGTTTCAGTCATTTAAAGTATTGCAAATATATACATACATCAACTCTAAAACCATTATACTCCGTTTTTGGTTGGGCATTCGTGTAAAAATAAAAGCAAGCTATTTGCTTAATTTGTGTAAGTAAACACTTAGTGCCTACTATACTTTACATCTAGGTACATTCGTCACAGAACATACATCTCTGTCACTCATTTGACAACATACGATCCGTCCTTAGCCAGTCGCTGTGGATAGTGTTGTGCATATAATTATCGAGTATCGATGGTATGGTGACGTGAATAGCTTAAGCTAATGTTCGTGACTGAAACTCCTATGATACATAGGATCTTAGGCTGGGTGGGTATCATAGGTTAGCGACACACTTAATTGATAATAGTAACCCTTTTGTAAATCTATCATACCATACTGTTAGATTATTCAGCACAGTAGCAGAATTTTCATCTGATCATCTTATTTCCTGCGAAGTTAGATGGTACATCAGGTACCTATGTTATGAAACTACAGGCTGCAAGTGTACAGGTGAAATTCTTAGTACATTGCGTAGCCGGTTCATATTCCTGGTATCATAATGGCTAAACGACTATGCATTGAACATTGAATTTCACCTGTAAAATTGTAGCTTGTAGTTTGATATTTGGTCAAGTGTAAGGGATATAAATCCATGAAAGTCATTAACTGTTGTTCTCCCACTTGATACTTCTGAAATAATTATCAGCCAAGGCCATGTTATATAAAAAACAATATTTAATTGAGATTAATCGAAACTCTTAATAATCATCTACACTAATATAATAAAGAGGAAAGATTTGTTTTTTTGTATTTTTGTTTTTTTGTTTGTATGTAATCGATAAACTCCGAAACTACTAGACCGATTTCCAAAATTCTTTCACCATTAGAAAGCTACAACATTCCTGAGTAACATAGGCTACTTTTTACAACGGGAAAATTCCTTATTCCCACGGGAAAACAGTTAGAAGCAGGAAAAGCGGGAAATATAGCGGACTTTACCCAAATTAGCCAAACCGATTAAGCGATCTTCGTGAAATTTGGCACTGATATTGGTGGTATATTGAAAACGGACTTGGACTACTTTTTGTCAGCACTTGAGGATCTGGAGTACCTGATGGAGGGCACCAGGAGCACAGCTAAACTATAAGAGATACGAAAATGGCTTCATAGCAAAAGTTGTTCAGCATGACGGGGCGCTTCTGCTGACACATGGTTATCGAGGATTTGGAGTACCTGATGCAGACCACCAGCATCCCATCTAAACTATAGGATATACGGTAATGGTTTAAAGTAAAAGTTGTTTATCATGACGGGCCGCTTTTGTTGGCACTTGGTCATTGAGGGTCTGGAGTACCTGATGGTGGGCACCAGGAGCACTGCTAAACTTGTCGTGTTATCTAGGCTCCGAGAGGCACCGGCGCTCAGGGAGCCAAGGTAACCGCAGGTGAATACTTATAGCTAAGTATTTGTAGAGTGGTCTTGCGAACACGAGTGCCTGTGACCCCGGAGGGCGTGAGTGAGTAAGTGTGGGTAGAGTGTCCTGTGTGTAGGCACCCTAGCAAGCCTCGCGCCCGCACGCTAAGTGAGGGGCCGAGGGAGTAAAAGAGGGAACGTAAACGATAAGGCTTTATTAAAGAATTAACAGATAACCACCTCCTGATACGAAAACCAAAATTATAACCTGGCCACTCACACAGAAGGTAACGGCGGCGCGTCCAGCGCGAGGAGCGTCTTCGCAGCAGCTGTATCTTCAATCCGACGAGGCGTAGGCGCTTGAGGGGAGACTTTTAAGCTTCCGTCACTTGAGGGGAGACTTTTAGGACTAAAATAGACTGTTACAGTGGTTACACAGTGAGAGACTATACTGGGAGTCTTCGAGATCACAACTTAGAGTCCAGACCAAACTGATCCCCTAGCTGCTTGACGTGGCTTTTATACCCTCGTCTGACGCTGACTGTCACAGTCTTCATTTCGATAGTCATGTTCATTTCCAGAAGCTTCGATGACGATCGCGCTCTTCATTTCGATCGTCATCCTCTTCGGTTCTAGAATCTTCGACGATCGTCGACCTCGTCAGCCGTCATTTTGAGATCATGGAACTTGTCAGTGGCCAGTCGTCGCTGTCCATGGAGATCTGTTGGCATCTCATGTTAGCTTGATGATGAGGTGGTTATGAGGATGGCTCCGAGGCACGCTGGAGGGCTCGGGGCCTCAGTTCCTCCGGAGGGAGAGGGAGAGGGAGAGTGCCAGGCGTAGTAAATTTAGATACAAGTACCAGGAGGTCAGAAAATACGAAGAGGTAGATCAATGTATAATAACTTTTAGTAGAAAGCTACGCGGCTCTATGATGTATAGATAGCCGTCAACTTTGAGAGGTTGACATAACATCAAGAAAGTAAACAAACAAATTGATAAAATAAAATGGATTTCAGGAAATATTTAGAAAAATGGTAGTAATTGTAGCAGAATGCTACAAACTATATGAGATACGATAATGGCTTGATAGCAATAGTTGTTCAGCATGACGGGCCGCTTCTGCTGGAACATGGTCATCAAGGATCAGGAGTATCTGATGCAGACCACCAGCATCCCATTTAAACTAGAAGAGCTACGGTAATGGCTTCAAAGTAAAAGTTGTTTAGCATGGCGGTCTGCTTCTGCTGGTACATGGTCATCGAGGGTCTGGAGTACCTAAAGCAGACCACCAGCATCCCATCTAAACTACAGGAGATAAGGTATCGGCATCAAATTTAAAGTTGTTTAACATGACGGGCCACTTTTGCCGGCACATGGTCCTGTTGAGTCACTTCTGCTGGAACTGAGTAAAGAAGTAAACTACTTTTTACTGCGGGCAAAGATACAATTTATACGGGAAAACTGGTAAGTAGCAGCGGGTGAAACCGCTGGGCGGGCCGCTAGTAGTAAATAAGTTTGATGACAAAAGTAAACCCACACAAAAAGGTTCCCTCTTTTTCCGAGCAGAGTGTTTATTGGCAGCCATTCATGCATTAAGTAGTGTAGGTAGCGTGAGACGACCTCTAACCAAATGTACAGATAAAGTTGGGTTACTGGTAGCCGTAGGATCCAGTCGATCCAAAATCGGTCTAAGGAGGCCTGGAAGAGGTTATCGACTTCTCACGGCCACCGTTAATGATAACGTAGGCTAGCGTCGATATTATCGACAACTAGACAACACTACGACGCTGCAATCCATTCGATATGGGTGTCATGACAAATGGGGCACTATTGTCCAAGGCATTATTCCTGGATAGGAGTTTTTGCATGTGTCGGGGTGTGATTTACTCACATGGGTTTGGTAGAAAAAAAACGATTCAGGCCTGAGAGTAGGGATTGATGGGAAATTGACGACCCTTTTTTGTTGTCAATATATTTTGTATTAAAAACTCTCCAGACACTAATTCAACGACCTCAACAGCCTACTGCTGGAAAGGTCTTCCACCTTTTAGGAGTTTTGCCACTCACCACGCTTGGCAGGTGGATTGGTGAGTGCAGTGCAAGATGTTTTACGCTGAAAATCATTTTCTATTTTCATCACATAGTCGTATAAATAAATAGATTGCTCGATAGAACAACGGGCACCTAGGTAGCTATAGTTAGGTAGCTTTGCCTAAGTAGTGGAAATACCTAGTACCACAATATATCAAGAAGCAGTAGTTTAACTCGTGCAGCTTTTTGCTTGAATCAATCTAACTTAGCAGGGATGTCAACAAGATAGTTTGGCGAGCCCGAATTTTAGTGATGTCACACTTAGGTGCCATAATTACAGTAAGATAACAATGAACTACATTATTACTTAATAAATAGTTAGGTTTCTAATAAATAGTTAGGTTTTTATTCATTTTTCCGATTTCCTGATACTCAAACAAAAACGAGCGGCGGCAGTACAGTTCGCTGTGACACGAGCGGCACGAGATTCTATGTAGTAGTAATAGTGTACGTATAGGTCGATCGGGCATGTGCATGTGTGGGTGCACAAACCAGGCGTTAGTATGAAGTTAAACTAGTGCTCCTTGGTATTTTTAACATATAAATTGCCTGCGTATGTGTATTAGAATTTATAATATGATACCTATTGATATAATAAATCATTAGTGACAAAACTATGTAAATGGCTAAAAGAACAATCAATTTATAATATTTAAAAAAAAATGTTTTTTTAATATTGAAAACATGTTTTCTTGACGTTGTGTTTAAAGTGGCTTGAATTATTGATATTGTATAGTGGCTTGAATTTCTACCTATAATGATTTTAATGTACTTAAATAATTTCAAAATGAATATAATGGGACCAATTACTTTTGCATGCTGAATAATTATATTGGCAAAAACGATCTAATAAAACCAATGAAATCTTGACTACCATGTTTGATGCCAATAAAAATATTTCTGTTTCTATGTTGTGCTATCTACCTAACACATGCTTACACTATAATTATGAACTTCGCCTATGCATGTTATACAAGATAGGCATTTACTGAAGTGCCTGGGGCAGCGCCAAACCGTATTACTGACCACGGACGAGATTACGTTGTAGTTAAAGTGGGATTTCGGCTTATTCAGCAACTACCTGCTTCGGAAACCTGGTTCGTGGATTCAGCTTAGTAGGTGATTTTGTGTCATTGCTTTTTATATTTCGCTAGATTGAAAATAAGATATTGAAAAAGAAGTTTGGAAGTATTTGGTGGAGTCGTCGGCATCTCAGTGGAACGGTACTTCACAGGTCCCGGGTTCAATCCCCGGCCGACGCTAACATTTATGAAAATAATATATCACTGTGTGTACAAAATAAACCAGAGTACACTCGCTAGATTGGGCTTAATTATATTTATTATTATTTATTTATTTCTATACAAACAAATATACAAAATATGATGATAGGTAGGTAAGTGCCATTAAACAGTGCAATAAACCCAACAGGGTTTGTAAAACACATATAATTTCACAGTATCTACTTAAGGGATGGAGATATATTATTCCAATGTTATATCCAAGTTTTCTCTTTAAGCAAGACATTGAGGCCTTATTTTTTTTGTTAAAACTTTCTACCATTCTATTGCCACTTTGAAACACTATGACTCCAACCATAGCTTTAACTTTAAGAGATAAGTACATTAGCAACACACCATGACAGTCTACCCCGGTACATCATGTGTACCAGTGATTTTTAACTTTACTACCCTCACTTAAAGTTCAAAACTTAACAATAAGTAGTTATTTTTTTTGCAACCCCCTCGTTTACCTGCGCACATGTCCTCTGGATTTCGGTTGACTGGGAGAGATTCCTTAATGGGACAAGTCCACCTTTGTGTCTTACCTTTTCTGGTATTTGTGTCTTTTAGTTATTTATGTGGTGCAATAAAGTTACTACATACATACATAGTTGGTATTCTAGTAGTTAAGGGACCAACTTATACTGGTTTTTCTAAATAACTCAATGACTAACCAGAATAAGATAATCCCTTTAATGGGTACTTTGTTGTGTGCCTGATATTTACGTTCCTATACGAAAAGTAACAAGCCGTCCTACTTATATTACCAACACTACTAAGACACTTTTCAGCGGCCAATAAAATGGCGGAATCCAGGCCAACTAAGTAATAAAAAGCACAGCCTCAGGCTAAGTACATACACACATATACAGGGTGTAAGGGACAGCCCTCCGAATACTGATAGGGTGTATCCATTAAACTGTTCAACATCCCATAAAAATATTTCAGAAAACGTAATTTTTTTTGGAGTTCCTGTAGTACCTATGACCTAGACTAGAGTCAAGAGCAAACCCATCATTATTAAAAAAAAAAAAAAAAAAAAAGTACCTACGTGTTGTCAGCTGATTGTGATTTTGAATTAGGAGGTCGATTTTTTCTGTCGTTTCCTTACATAATGTTTCTAGGGAAAAAAAACAGTTTCATTGTCTGAATGCATTATATATTTAGACAATAAAACTGAGCAACTTTTGGAAGTCCAAAAAATTTTCGATTTCTGAAATATTTTTTAATGGGAAGTTTTCCACTTCATGGTCTGAATACCCTATCAGTATTCGGAGGTCTGTACCTTACACCCTGTATATATATATATATATTATCTATCTATATCTAGCTAGTTTCCGCTTTTCGTGCGCGAGTCAAAGAACACGAGCAAGAGTGGAATTTATTGCTTTCTCGCTCACTTGTATTGCTGCGAGAAGAGTATGACGGCAGTGTGTGAACACTCACTCGCGTTGATACTTCTGTAGTATTTCGAGAAATATTCGCGGTAGCGGCAGGAGCAGGAGCCTTTGTTAACATAATCTGCAGTCAAAACGGTACAAGACCTAGACAATGAAAACTCACACAATAAGAAAGAACTAACTTGCAAAACATTTATATTTCGATGTTGTCCGGAATAGTCACAAAATATATCTACTTGAAAAGTATTGGACCTGGCCAGAGTTTTCCAGACTTGGAAAGTATTAGAGTGGCTCATACCGCCGGCCTGAATCCGGCTTACCGAATACCGGATAGAGTTTTTACATAGTTTCCGTCCGCCTTGTGGAGGTGCTAGGGTTGCCACAAAATTCTGTAGAATATCTTTTCAACGTTGTCGTAATAGCAATGTCCACTTTTGTAGATTATTGGCCATACACATTTATTTGCTACTTTTCACACTTAAATTATCTTCGATAACCGAACCTTTATGCGCCTTTGCGCATATTAGCTATGAATTTGCCTGTTCTTTTTATAAATGTTATTTTCATGCAAGTGTTATAACTTACTTTATATTTACGCAAGCGTATCGTCGCGTCGCGTGCAGTAATAATCTTAGGTATGTTCACGATACACGTTAGTGGTAATGTTCCTTGGCTTCTAAGATATCCAAAGTACTGATTTCAGCTTCATCTTTATGTAAATACATAAGATGAAGCTGAAATGGCTTACCTCACTTAGAGTGGATTCAGACGTACGCGTGGACTGCGCGTGTTGAGCACGTATTACCACGCGTGTAGGCTCCGCGCATGACTTTAGTAAGTATTTCAATCATACTAAAGTCATACAACGCTCTACACGCGTAGACGTCTAAATCCTCCCTTGGTCCACATAAAATAGGTCCGCTGCCTGTCACGCCTGTCCCTCTTATGATTCGCTGTCACACAAATGAAAATGATGTTAATCGTTATTGATTGATGGCTCCCACTTATCTCTAATATTGGGTGCGGTTTGTGGATGTGGTTCAAATCCATTAATACTTGAATATGGTAATTGCTTATGTTAATGAATAGTTTGTACCTGCAATATTGTGATAAAAATATCGTACATTTATATGTCGGCTGCTATTTCATGCAGTGAAAAATTTTGCTACAAGATGCCAGGATTTTTGTTTATCGTATGGGTTATGCCGGCTTTAAATAACATCACCCCAATACCATCTGTGGGTGTCGTAAAAACTGACTGAGGGATAATGTACTATATGGATCGCGCGAGCAGCGCCTTGTTTAGTATTAAACTAGCTTCGGCACCGGACGCACGTTGTTTCTATTGTACGCCTTCGATACCTACCCCCCACATACACATTATCTGACGACGTGGATGGACGTGAATTACTCGGCAAAATGAGCAGTGTTTTTGGAAATCTGGGACTTTTCGACCACAATATTCAGGAATGGAGCGTTTTCTACGGCAGGCTTTCGATGTTTATTACGTTAAATGATATCGACGCAAAAAAACAAAATGCATTGTTGCTAACGAGTCTCGCGGATGAGTCATACAAATTGGTATGTAACTTGTTACATCCGAAGACAATTGAAGCGGCATCATATACGGAGCTAGTGAAGGTACTCAACGATCATTTCACTCCGAAAAGGTCGACCTTTGCAGATAGAAGTAAGTTCTATGACGCAGTAAAGTTCGACGGGGAGAGTGCAGAACAATGGGCAGCAAGATTGCGAGGTTTGGCGGTTCATTGCGGCTTTGGGATCGAGCTGGATGTGCTACTTCGCGACCGTTTCGTGTTGGGGTTCAAGACAGGCCCAGTGCGAGATAGCTTGTGCGAAAAGGACCTGTCAACGTTGACGCTCGCAAAAGCGTTGGAAACTGCACAGCAAGTGACGTGTGCTAGGGACGCACGCAACCACAGGGATCCAGGTGTCGGTGCAGCTGTAACAATCAAGGAGGAGCCGCTGTACAGGATGGGGAGTCCGCGCGACCGCGAGCGCGCCCGTGGGGCGGGTGCGCCTCGCCACGAACGCGAGCGCGGCCAACCGAGCGGCAGTGGCCGCTGCAGCCGATGCAACTTGGCCTCTCATAAAGCTGAGGACTGTCGTTTCAAAAATTACCGGTGTAACAGGTGTAAATCCATTGGGCACCTGAAAAAGGCGTGTCATGTGAAGCTGAACAACATTCAAGTGCGTACGGAACAGGACCCGACGGACAACGAGCATGAATGTGAGGAGTGTCAACTTTTCAATATGAGGTGTGTTAATACTAATCCTATTTTAATCACAGTTACAATTAATAATAAGGATTATAGTATGGAACTAGATTCAGGATCGGGTACTAGCGTGATGTCAGAGCGGTTGTACAATCAATTTTTTAACACCTTCCCATTAGAAAAATGTAATATTCAGGTGTGTTTTTACACTGGCCATAAAATTACGCCCATAGGTTATTTTAAAACATTAGTAACATACAACAATAAACAAGAATTTTTAACTTTCTTTGTTATTAAAAACGGAGGTGCGCCGTTGCTTGGACGCAATTTTATGGCCGCATTTGGGTTAGGTATAGTGCCTAATAATAAATTGGAATTAACTCCTGATAGCTATGTTAATGACGTGGTAAATAAGTACAGTGATTTATTTACGAATGAACTAGGGTGTTACAAAGGGTTGGAAGTAAATATACAATTAAAACCTGGTGTTATTCCAAAGTTTTGTAAGGCTCGTCCTATACCTTTTGCGATTAGAGAACAAGTAGAATCGGAATTGTCGAGATTAGAAAAACTAGGTATATTAAAACCAGTTAATCACTCTGATTACGCAACGCCTATCGTTCCGGTCCAGAAGGCTAACGGTAAAATAAGGGTATGTGCAGACTATTCACGTACTTTAAATATCGACATACATGTGGATAAGTATCCTTTGCCGCGGATTGAAGAGGTTTTTGCCAAATTAAGTGGTGGGGAGCAATTTTCGAAGTTAGACTGCAGTCAGGCATATAACCAGCTTATGTTATCTGAAGACTCACAAAAACTTACAACAATTAACACGCCAAAGGGACTGTTTATGTACACACGCCTTGTTTTCGGGTTAGCCAGTGCACCAGCAATTTTTCAAAGAACAATCGAGAATTTAATGACTGGTCTAGACGGGGTGTCTGTATTTTTAGACGATATATGTATAACCGGTCCTAATAAAAGGGTCCATTTAGCAAGGTTGGAACAAGTTTTTCAGCGGTTACAAAGCGTTGGGTTAAAACTGGAAAAAAGCAAATGTGCTTTCTTTCAGGACAGTGTAACCTATTTAGGTCATGTAATAGATAAAAATGGGTTACACAAATGTGCAAAAAAAGTCGAAGCTATCACTAATGCCCCACGACCAAATAATATTACTGAACTTAAGCGATTTTTGGGCATGGCAAATTACTATCGTAATTTTGTACCAAACGCTTCATCTATTCTCAAGCCACTTCACGACTTATTGTGCGTGGATGCACGGTGGGAGTGGACGGATCAGCAGCAAGCAGCATTTCAGCGAATGAAGGATGAGCTGGCTTCAGAGCGGGTGCTGGCGCACTTTGACCCGCAGGCGCAGGCGGTGCTGGCGGTGGATGCTGGGCCGGATGGGCTTGGTTGTGTGCTGTCTCAGGTAGGTGCTGATGGCGTAGAGAGGCCACTCGCTTTCGGTTCCAGGTCACTCACGAGCAGCGAGCGTAACTACAGTCAGTTACATAAGGAGGCGGCGGCGATTATTTTCGGTGTGAAACGTTTTCACCAGTACCTGTACGGTCGCCAGCAACCGTTCGTATTAAAAACAGACCACAGACCACTATTAGCTATTTTTGGTAGCAAAAACGGAATATCTATGATGACTGCTTCACGTTTAGTTAGATATTCGATATTTTTATCGGCTTATAACTACATCATTCAATATACGAAAGGTAAAGATAATCAAGTAGCCGATTATTTCTCACGCTCGCCGTTAGAATTGACTGAGCGTAGTAACGAGCAACGTGGTCAATGTGCATTAAAATCTATAAATTATTTGCAACTTGATCAGTTACCTATTACTTACCGGGACATAAGTGAAGCAACAAGCAAAGATGACATCTTAAATACCGTAGTAAGATATGTAAGGCAGGGTTGGCCTAGGAAAATTCAATGTCAGGATATATTGCCGTATTTTCAGTGTAAAAATGACCTGGAAATAGAAAGTGGGTGTCTGATGCGGGGTCATCGAGTGGTTGTTCCGAGTACGTATAGGTTTAAATTATTGAAGGAACTACATAAATCACACCAAGGTATTGTCAAAACAAAAAGCGCAGCGCGCTCACATGTATGGTGGCCGGGTATTGACCTAGATATCGAACAGCTGATTAGTGCCTGTGACGTGTGCAGTTCTCTGCGAGCGGCGCCGGCGCGAGCACCGTTAGCTAAATGGCCAGAACCCGAAAATGTGTGGGAAAGAATTCATATTGATTATATGACCTTAGCTACACGGAATTATTTAGTTGTCATAGACGCACATAGTAAGTGGGTTGAATGTTTAGACACGGGGTCCAATACAACCACTCATGATTTAATACGCAATTTAAAGAGTTTGTTTACCAAATTTGGGTTGCCAAAAATAATTGTATCGGATAATGACCCAAAAATCGCATCACAGGAATTTTCAGAGTTTTGCAAAACTAATGGAATAACACATTTAACTTCACCAATTTACCACCCTTGTAGCAACGGCCAAGCGGAAAATTCCGTAAAAAATTGTAAAAAGATGATTAAGTCAATAATGAAAAGTGAATCGTGTGTAAAGAAAATTAATGAAAAAATACAGGAATATTTGTTTGTGTATCGCAACACGGTACATTGTACGACGGGTGAGTCACCCGCCAAGCTGATGTTCGGTCGTAGTTTAAGAGGAAGATTAGATTTAATTAAACCGCCTATCCGGCAAACTGGTTATGCAAAAAGTAATGTTAGTGATAAGGTTAGAACATTTTCAATAGGACAAGCTGTTTGGGTTAAATGTTATAAAAATAGGAAACCATTTTGGAATAAAGGGACCATTCTTAAAAAAAGAGGTAGTAGATTGTACGAAGTGCGGTTATTAGAACAAAACATTATTTGTAAACGACATATCAATCAGCTGTTGCGTTTCGCGGGTAATAGCGATATGATTTCAGAACCAGAAAGTAGTCATCTTCTTGGGGATGATGAATCATTAAAGTTGACAGATGTATCGTTGCCATCCACCTCTAGTGATGCACCGATCTCCACTCCACAAGCTAGTAGTGTAGATAATAATAATGTAAATAACCCTAGTTTTTCTGCTGTAACGTTGGACATTGAGTCAACAAGGGACCCGGCGAGCCCTGGTGTCAGAGTTTTAAACTCGCCCACTATTGCTAGTGAAAATAACAACGCTTCATTATGCTCCGAGCAGGAGGATGAGGTATGGCAGGAGGCTACTGGAGAGGGATTGATGGAAGACGATGACGTGGAGGAGAATGTTTATCCTGTAGAGAGTGCTGAAGAGCTATCTAATGCACCCCTTGTACCACGTAACTTAAGACCTAGAAATAAGAATATTAATTATAAGTATTAAGTTTTATATCGATATTTTGTCATCAGGTTTCCAAACTAAGGAAAGAGGAGATGTACTATATGGATCGCGCGAGCAGCGCCTTGTTTAGTATTAAACTAGCTTCGGCACCGGACGCACGTTGTTTCTATTGTACGCCTTCGATACCTACCCCCCACATACACATTAGATAAACTTATCCAGGGAATGGGCAGCAGCGTTGCCTGTGAAAGCAATACCTTGTACTGCGCTAGCTAATACGCTTGCCAAGCTTGGACAGGAAATGGTCCATGTCCAGCAGTGGACTGTTGTGGCTGTTAATGTAATGTAATGCGTGGGTTATAGAGTTTATGGATGACCCGATGATCTCTTTCTTGTTTTTAAGATTTTAGACCTTCTAGTAGACAAAATTGATATAAAGGTAGATATCTACTAAGCCTTTCTACAATGGACCATTTTCACGCCCTCAACCAGTTATTAGAGAAATATCATGAATTTCAGTTACCATTATATTTAGCTTTTGTTGACTATTCCAAAGCATTTGACAGTTTAAACCACACTTCCATGTATCGAGCCTTAGAGAATCAAAATATCCAGCCTTCATAATATGTATAAGTCTAAACAAAAATATTAATAACAGTAGTACTACAGCCGTAAAATTACAAAATCCCGAACCCCTCCTTTGCCATACAGAGAGGCGTGAAGCAAGGCGACCCGCTATCTCCAAAACTTTTCACATCATCCGGAGGAAGTGTTTCGGATCATCAACCCGAAGTGGGAAGATACCTAAAGGTATTGACGTCGGCGAAGCGAAACTAACCAATCTGCGCTTCGCAGACGATATTTTTTTTATTAATGATGGGTTTGGTCTTGACTCTAATCTAGGTCATAGGACAGAGACAGAGTCTAAGATGGAGCGAGCTCACCCAGAAGAAGCCTGTTCACTATGAAGAGATTAGGGTTCAATGCGTTTGGAAACACAGACGCAGGTAGTGAGTTCCACTCTTTAGCAGTGCGCATTATAAATGATCACTGGAAGCGCTTAGTCCGAATTGGTGGAATGGCAACCAGGTACGGATGGTATCCGGCGGTGCGTCTGTATGTCCGATGGTAGAAGGGAGCTGGTGGAACAAGGTCGTGAAGCTCTTGAGCACACTCTCCGAAGTACAATCTGTTTTCTTCAACTGCTTCTGGACTACAAGAAATGCTCGAAGACCTGAGCAGCGAAAGCCTTAAGGTCGGACTGAAGATGAATATATCGAAGACCAAACTAGTGACAAATCGATTTGAGCATAAGTTATACGTGAATGGGGAGAAGATCGCATATTTCAATAAATACATCTATTTGGGCCAAATAGTCGCTTTCCAGGTAAGACAAGGTGAAGAGGTCAAAAGAAGGATCAAAAATGCCTGGAAGAGCTATTGATTCATGAAAGAGCTTATGAAGGGTACCTTCCACTGACACTGAAGCGAAAACTCATGGACATGTACATTCTCTCCATTATTACCTACGGAGCTCAAACTTAGTCTTTAACTGACATTCAGAAGTCCAAACTTAAGGTCTGCCAGCGTAATATGGAGCGCAGCATACTTGGCCGTGTGATGCCGGCTTAGAATAGCATTACCCCATTTCTTACCCATGGGTGTCGTAAGAGGCGGCTAAGGGACTCGAAGGTTAGATGTGTATTGCAATTTTAGGCGATATGGGCTGACAACCTGTCACTATAGAGATACACAGTTATCTGATTGACCCTCAAACTTTTGTCAGACGTGGTGTTAATATCCGTTTTACGGCCGTTAACGCTCTGCCTACCCCGTAAGGAATATTATTTATGTATGTATGTATGTATCCATACTCGGAGTCAGGTTGATTGACCGAGTCAGAAACACGCTGAGAGCTCGAACGCAAATTATTGACGAAGGTCAGAAGTCAACATGCCTGAAATGGGATTGGGCTGAACATACCGCCAGAATGCCAAGCACATTTTGGGCAAAAACTGTAAGTACTTGGGTCGCTCGTAATGCGAAACGGGCTCGTGGTTGACGAAAACGGTGGAAAGATGAGCTAGAAGCCCACGCCAAAGACTGGATGGATGGGCGCAAGAAAAGGACATATGGAAGGAGGGGAGGGAGGCCTCTGCCCAGCTAAGGGACATCTTAGGCTCTGAATAAATATACAAATCTACTTAGCCAATATGTCAAGTGACCATAATACTTATCAAATTGCTCCAAAGAGTAAGAAGCCCTTGCATGGAAATCAACAGTAATTTCGTAAGTTTTTGTGATTTCTATAAAATTGCGGTTATTATCTTAATAGTCGGTGATGCCCGGCAACCCTAACAGAGCGAAATCAATTTCCAAAGCTATTGTTCAAGTTCAGTTCACATATTGGAGATTAGAGTTACTCAATTTGTTGCAGTCTTAAAAAGAAATTGAGGAGGAAAGTTAAAAATATTCAAAGTGTATAAACCGTGAAACTGAACAACTACCACCAAGGCAGATAGGTTAAAATATGAAAAAAACTCCCATACAAATAGCTTGGTAATAGGAGATTAAATTTAGTATTTCTTCGTTTTTTGAGATAGTTGTTCAGTATCTAGAGTTGCTTGCTACATTCGTTACCCGCGTAACTTAGCGTAGATCCCGTTGGTACCTGCAATTTTTAACATTCTATGTTTACCAATAGACGCTGGAGTAAGCTGACATCAAAAGTGATTTCTATCCAAGTGAAAATGCAGAAAACCTTCTGAAATAAATAAGAAGATTAATACTTCGGGATATGTGCTATTGTACTATTGTTTCAAAAACATGATACTTATAATTCAGCTCAATAGAAAATATCGCAAAGTAAACTCTAAAAAACCACTATAACGTGTACTGTGTGACAAATACATGTACATTTTTGTGCATAAAGGTAAATAAAATTTGGCACACCCTGTAGCACAGCCCGTATGCTGTGACAGCTGATCCGTCTTAAAACTAAGTTAGTCTACAGTCCGTAGTCGTGACGTGCCGTAGCAAATGGGTGTGAAGTTAGTAGTTTGTTGACAAACACTATCTGTATGCAGTATGCAGTTTACCACATGCAGGAGGTTGGAACAGATTTGCATTTTAAGGTTCAGAATTTGCAACATTCTTCTTTTCGTGTGGGAGATGGGTGTGAGAGGTTTCCAACTGCCCACTACTGTTAGTGTAACAACTGCCGTAAACATAGACAGCGACCGAGACCAACGGCTTAACGTGCCTTCCGAAGCACGGACCCATCTTTTGTACAGTCAGGTCGTTTAGCCTTTAATGTCCGACCAAACTTAAAACAAATGCACAAAGTGATACATACGCACTGTAGTCTGTGATGTCCTTGATAATATGTAATTTATTTTGTTGGTAGCATGCTATCTCCACATTACAATTAAATGAATGAACTTGCATGAAAACTAAACCCAATTCGTACAATTCCAAATCTTTGCAAAGAAATAATATATATACTTATACTAATAAATCAAACTTATGCAAAACAAAACTAACCAGTCATCCAATTCTATGCCAATTATTTTCTAGTGGACTATCTTCAATCGTGTTTCAAACGTCGTAGTAGTTCGAACCCACTACCCTCCTGGTTGAGAGGTGCTCGAAGCGACCTCTCGTTTCATTCGACCTACATGGCTGTTCATAAATTCAATACTATTTATTTATTTAACTATTGCACACAAGATAAAACACAGAACAATTACATTAAAGAAAAACAACACAACAGGTACTACTTATTTCTAAAAAGAAATCTCTTCCAGCAGTCCTACGGTAGTGAGATAGCATAAGGTGAGGCTGATAAAACGTGCACAATTTAATTAATGAATATAGTTAAATAAAAGTTTTCTCAATATACTAATATATATGTATATTATATATACCTAACACTTACAATACATACATATATACGAACTCATAAAATACTACATATGTTTACAGAAATACACCTTAAATTAACACAGATAATGGCCTCAATTCAGAATATAAACTATCTTATCTTAACTTAAATTAGTGCTGTCATTTTCCGTCAAATAGGTTTAGAAAAGGATAATATATAAGAATTTTTTTCGTGTCATGTCTTATAATTACATGTAAAATACGTGTTATCTGTCAAAATAAGGCGACGATCACAACAATGGCGACTAAATTGACTAGAGAAGACGAAAAAACCATTGATGTTTTTAAAAATTACAGGACTTAGATATCTCCTATCCTTTTCTAAACCTATTTGACGGAAAGTGACAGCACTAATTTAAGGCAAGTAAGGAGAATTTATATCCCGAATTGAGGGCATTAAATCTAGTTATTAATAACTTTGACCCCCTGTCAACACCACAACGACCTTTGGGACAAACTTCTGGCCACTTGTTGACTACATAATCAGTGACCTAAATTATTCATAGTGTACACAAGGGTTTAAATTCGTAAATATTTCAATTAATTTGGCTACTTCTGGGAAAAATGTGTTTATAATTTGGGCTGGGTGCTTATAATATCGTGTGTTCCGTGTAAAGAGCGCAATTTTATACAAGAAAATTAGAAGTCGAAAAATTCACATAAGCGGACCTTGAATTTACGTTTTTTGGGTAATCCCGACAATTTCAAAGTTCCAGGACACGAGACAATCTACAATCATTTATCGAGAATTCCTAGAATTTCGAGACTAATCGCTTATCTTATTTTTATAAGAACATTATAAATAAACTTTTGGTAAAAACGTATTAAAAAGTCAATCTTTCATCTCAACATTCACTTTCACTCTACCTAAATATATGAACTCTAATGGTTGCAATCACAGGTTTTGGTAAACAGCACTAACGTCATACATCGGCGCAATTAAAAGTAGCTAAAGTATCGCCGTTCCAATAAGTCATATTTGACAGCTGTCAGATTCTTGATAATACTATGGCAGAGGGTCCATTTTCCTTTGTTGACACCTCTTTTAGTATAGAGATGACAGCTGTCAATTACGACTTATCAGAACGGCGGTACTATAAGTCATCATTATCATATCGTATGGCAGTCTCTGCTTGGATCATACGTCAATGTAGAGGGTTTTCAGCCAGCTCTCTGCGTCAAGATCAGGAGTGTATTTGTGCAAGGTTGTCGGTTTCAATACCGCTTGTATAAAATTTGCGTCTTTTTTTTTGCTTCGTCTTTAAATTTCTTTAAACTCAGTTTATATGTACTAGTCTACGTAGTTATTAGCGACTATCCCGAGGCACTTTGCTTCATCAATATTCAGTTATAATTATTCGCTGACGAGCGGGCGATTGGAGAAATCGATTATTCTTGTCCAAAGACCTGAAGATAAAGACTGGGCTTTAAAAAGAAAGCAAGGAAACAGCTGAAGCTCTAAAAGTCTAGACAAGTTTTATTATTTACTAGATTTCCCGTGGTAGTAGTTGTTTTTCTGCGGTAAAAAGTGGCCTATGTGTTATTCCAGGTTATACTCTACCTGTGTTCCAAATTGCATCCAAATCGGTCAAGCTGTTTGAGCGTGAAGAGGTAACAAACATACATACACAAACACAAACGGATCCTGTGGTCACGAGTTCTTATTTCGCGCTGCCGCACTCTGTTATTTTTTCTCGATATCTCGATACTCTCAAAAGGTCTAAATTCAACTTTACATTGTTTAAATTCCTAGTAAACTAGTAACAATTAAGGTTGTTTATGATGCAACTGTCATATAATAGTGCATAACAATGCAAGTACCTGCTTATCACACGAGGCGTACCCAAGCAAAGCGGCGAATTTGTTTCATTTCTTCATTTGCAAGAAAAAAATATACCTATGAAGAAAGATAAATAATAGGTAAATGTTTTTTAGAGGCAGAATTAATAAAGCAGATTTTCATACAACTATTTTCGTGTTTTTAATCCGAACATTATGTATTTTTCAAAATATTAGAATACAATATATAATATTTTTTCTAACCTCGTTCTATAATCTAGCTTTAGCATTCAATACGATGTCTAATAATGTCCATGTAGATATAGTCTTTGATTTCGTCTGAGGAATTAGCCAATCACAAGTTAAAGCTCTCTGTGCCATTAGCAGTGCCCCGTGGATACCATAAAAAGTGACTTAGGGAATCCAGGGAATATGCAGCAGCGTTCTCTGTGAATGAAATATCTTCTACTGCGCTCACCAGCCTGATTGCCAAGAGTGGTGAGTATCACAAAAGGTTGAAGCCCATATTCAATGGCATGTTGCTTCTGTTGACGTTGATATGAAATATTGTGCCACATTTAAATATTCAGTAAGTTGTGAGGCAGCCTCTCACTGAATTTTTAAAGTACCACTACGACTCTATTAAACAAAGTTTTCCCATTCGCAGGTAAGTACTTACTGGAGTTATGCTGCCGGGTAAGTAAAGACACAGTAGAATAAGAAGCAGTAGATACCCAGGGCGTTTTGGAAATGTCCTTTTGAAAGGGTCATTATCATAACTAAGGATGCCCACATTTTTCACAAAAAATACAGTGTAATTAGGGTTGATGAAAGAAATTCATCAGTATTTTGTAAATTTTGTTCGATCTTACAGTCGTTGCGCAAACACAGTATATTTTATTATTTTTTGTTTACCAAACAGTATAATGGATTACAAAACAGTAATATGGTTGGGGGGATCACAGTCATATCTCAACTCTCCGAGATGCAATGCGATGAGTGGTCACGCGAAGATACGCAAAGTGGAAAAACTATATTTCTTATTTATTTATTTTATTTTGATAGGAAAACCAACAGCAAACTTAACAAAGTACTTAAAAACTATAGAAACAAACAACCAATTATAGGTTTCCACATATAGACAACAAAGTATGTTAAAAAAAGATGTAACTGGACTCCTATTTTGTTTGATTATGTCATTTTTGCAGCCGATGCTGCTTCCCTCCCTCCCTTTTTAGCCCATATCAGTTCAGTACGGCGGCGGCGAAGCGTGACGTGACGCCTCGCGACGTAATTTTGTTCCTTTTAGCATACCTAATGTAAATTTCGTGTTTTGCAAAGTCGCATCAGTTGCATCACACCGCGTCACTTGTTTGGAGAAGATATGCGGAGTTGTAATTCTGCTGTTTTCACTATCAATACTATGGTATAGTATAGAGCACTATGAATAAAATTGTAAGTACCACTTTGAGAATTAAGTTTTGCGTTAATACATACATACATCAGCCTAGTGCAGTCCACTGCTTGACGTAGGCCTCCCCCACTAATGTAGAAAAGACTGCAAAAACTATGAAAAGATAGTTGTTAAGTTGTTAAAAAATGTCTTTAGTAGTAGTGCGATTAAAATAGCTTACCCTCTAGATTTGGTTTTATGTTACTGACTTATTATATTGCTCGGTCACTTTCAGTATCTAGGGTTGGTAAATAACAATAAAAAACTACCTCCCAAAAAAAGTCACTCACAGCTGATCGTGAATTTTGTTTCGGGGGGGTCGAAATTTTTTCTTGTTTCCTGCCATTAGATCCGAAGGGAAAGTTATTTAGATTCATGGTCTAATCTCGTTTTACTTTTTTCTCGTGTTATGCCTTTAGATCCATAGCCTGCAATTTTTTTAATACACCGTCTCTTATGCCGCGGGAAATAATAAGAGAAGTGAGCAGCGCGAACAAGTAAACAGGTTACACGTGCTGCTACTCGTCATGCCGCTGCTACATTCCGCTCCCTTGAGTGTCGGTTTTTCGAGCGGAAGTCAAAGGAACGGCGACATGAGCGTGAGTGGAATGAATGCTATCTTGCTGACTGGTATTTCTGCGAGCAGAGTATGACAGTGTGTAGACGTGTAGACTCTCACTCGCGTTGATAGTTCCGCGAAAGTATTGCGGGCAACATTCGTGGCAGCAGCGGCATGAGCAGTAGCAGGAGCATGGTGTGAACGTTGCATTACACCAGGTATTAAATGGGTAAGGAAATATACATACATACATACATAAATCACGCCTATATCCCTTACGGGGTAGGCAGAGCGTTAACGGCCGTTCAACGGATATTAACACCACGTCTGACAAAAGTTTGAGGGTCAATTAGATAACTGTGTATCACTATAGTGACAGGTTGTCAGCCCGTCGCCTAAAATTGCAATACACACCCTCGAGTCCATTAGTCACCTTTTATGACACCTATGGGTAAGAAATGGGGTGATGCTATTCTAAGCCGGCATCACACGGCTAGGAAATATCATCATCATCATCATTGGCCTCACTCGTCTGTGACAGACGATTTATTCAGTGTCGAGTCTTGCCTCAGACTTTTCATGGCTGTATAAGCCGATACGGGAGCGGCATAATTTTCCTAATTAAATATGAATTATAGGACTTAGATAATCGTGAATAACTTCAAATTGTATCTCATCACATGAACGGCTTTTATTACGCTTTTGCCCCGTAGAAAAAAGGCGTGAATTCATGAATATATGCAAATCTAGTATTCATTTTTGGTTAACCTTGTTCGTTGTGAAATTGCACAAGAAATTAGGTGACGAAGTGCCACGACTGAGTCCACGTTTGCCAGATTCCCATTTCGTCTCTTTTCTTTTCCGTCTATGAGTCCCGGTTTGTCACACTGAATAATATTAAAATACACAACAATCCACTGCTGGATATGGGCTTTGCCATACTCACAACACTTGATAAGCAGATTGGCAAGCGCAGTGCAAGTTGTTCCATTCACATGGAACGTTGCTACCCATTAACTGGATTAATTTGTCTCTTTATGGCTTTTTACGACACTCACGAGTAGGAACAGGATGATGCTATTCTTAGCTGGCTTCACGTGGCATATTAAAATTATTAGCTGCATTTTTGAGGCTTTAGGTACACTGTAAAAAACCGGAACTAATATAATTATATTCTTGAGTTTGCACAACTATTGCTCATACTCATATCAATAAAATAATAAACATCACTAAAACAAAAGAAACAAAAGCAATAAAATTAAAAATGTTTGTTTTTAAAACAAAAGAAAAAAACAATAAACGACACTAAAACAAAAGAAACAAAAGAAACAAAATTAAAAAGGTTTGTTTTTAAAACAAAAGAAATAAACATTTTTAATTTTATTGCTTTTGTTTCTTTTGTTTTAGTGTTGTTTATTGTTTTATTGATACGATTATGCTATTATGCTATTGTAAGATCCAAAATGAACACATCTTAAATCCGTTTTAAATTGTTTTATTCTAACGAGACCAAGATTTTAAAAAAATAAAGCTCTGTGGCGAATTGGGACACGTTTTTTATGTGTGACAAACGAGGACTGTGACCAACTCAACCCAACTCGACGAAGAGACGACGAATTATGGAAATGTCACGGAGACCGAGTTTGCAAGTCTACGGGTTTAATAAAGTTTGTATGCAGTTTAAATTGGCACTTTGGTCTATGTTTGCAAATCTCTCTCGAGATAGGTGTGTTGAAATGATTTTTTTTTATAATCTTTACTAGTGTTATTATAAAAAATGCCTCGTATAACGATGGGTTTATAAACCCAAGAGAGTCAAGGTTCTCCTTTACTACTTTTATTATAAAAAATGCCTCGTATAACGATGGGTTTATAAACCCACGAGTAGCTCTCTTGAAATTGATCTTTTCTCAAAAAACACAGTTTGGAATTATAAAGAAAAGAAATTTGGTCCTCGGTAGCTAGAACAATAAAAATTGAAGGTTCGTACATGTAGTTCCATATTTATGCCTGTCGTAACAACCTTTGATCCTTCGGAAAAGTGTTTCAGTTTCATTATAACTTTGAACTCCTTTCGGATTGTTATACCCTTTTGTTACACCTTGAAACCCTTATTTTATTTGATTTCATAAGAAACAAACAGTCATATATAGTTATATGTAATACAGTGTAACCTTATAAGATACATTATATAAGATACATATAGACCTACAGTTTCCTTAATTAAATTTATCAAAACATTCTTACACTAGGAGGAACTACAAAGTAAGTTTGATGTAAATAAAAACTAAGTATTCTTCGAAAGGTAATGCAAAGATAGTTTTTAAAAACGTTTAAAGAATTACTTAATATAATATCAACATTTTAAATTTTTTCATTGTACAGCCTGCAAGCCTGTCTTATGAAAGAATTTCTTGCGAAACAAGTGCGACTACGTGGTATTTAAAACAAGGGTTTACTAACCACGTTCACGACGACGAGGTACACTGAACGACAGCAATTTTATTGCAAAAGCGTGGGGTCGACAATAATATTGTTTATAATTTTTGAAAATAATTGACACATCTATACAATCGTAAGAGGCGACTAAGGGACTCGAGGGTGTGTATTGCAACTAGGCGATTGGCTGATAATCTGTCACTATCGTGATTTCGTGATACTACCTCTTTTCAAAATGACCCTCAAATATGTAATATAAATGACTGACCGACTGACTGTTTACGCTCTGCCTACCCCGCAAGGGATAATAGGCGTGATATATGTATGTATACAATCAAAAACTCTCTTTCTGAAACTCTTATTGAAACTCTTTTATTTCTTCTTCCTTCGTAAAACATTTTTTTAGAATTTTTAGAAACTATCATCTTAAATAGTGTCGCTGGTAAAATATGTGCATAGTTCAATTCGTGCCAGTTTGAATTTAATAAAGCTTTATAAGAGCTAATATTGAGAGAACACGACAATTTTAGAGCCAATTTTATCGTTTCAGCGTTCAGCGCTCAGCATTAAGTTAGGAGATTATTAAATCGTTTCATAGCTTGATATAGTAATCTCCGTAGGTAATCATAACGTTTCATTCGAATATGTGGCGCAGTTGTAGTGCGACTGCCTGCGGCGGAATGGTTCTAGGTTCGATTCTCTGTGAGGCACTAATAACACAAAGTTTATATTTAACATTTTGTGGGCATTGTAGGCTGAACCACCTGTGTCCGATATTATCAAACTACAGGCTACAATTTTACAGGTGAAATTAGATGTTCATTGCGTAGTCGGTTAGCCATTATGATGACGGGAATATTAACCGGCTAAGCAATATACTAAGAATTCACCTGCAGACTTATAGTCTGTTTCATAACATTGGGCACAGATTATAAAAAAAAATGATGGTGTCCCAAAAACTAACCCGAGAAGGAGAAGAAGATTACCTAAAGTTTCATAATCATGCGTTGCGTCAAAATTTACGATAAGGCGGTTCTCGGTTCAGTTGAACGACTTGACAGACGCATCCGTTTATCACTTATTGACGTCATGATTTGTAAAACACAAGTTTTATTTTTTTCTTTAACGATTTTGTATTGTCCTAATAGAAAACCGGCACTGGCGGGATAAAAAAATAAAGGCACTGCCTCGGGGCTAGCCAGGTTAATCACACAGCATGTAATTTTACGCCACCACCTGTATGGGAAAAAAATCGGAAGTTGCAATTTCCTTTCTTGTGACAGACGCACTCGTGCGTTAAAATACGCAGCAACGGTCGACACGTGGGATAACCTCCTGAATCGCTTTTTTTTTATTCTTCACGTTACGGTTCCGTTTTAAGGTGCTCACTTTAAAAATGTCGGCTATTACTTCGAGCATGTATTTAAAGAAATGTGCGGACCAGACTGGCGAAGAAAAGCTAGAGATAGAGACGGTTGGAGGAAACTGGGGGAGGCCTACGCCACTGAGGCGACTTCCACAACGGAATACAAATAGAGAAAAAAAAAAAAAAAAAAATTCGTAATATAGTATTTCAACTTGCCAAGTAATACTATAAGCTATATACTTAGATTAATTAGTGTTCTAAAAATTAATATTTTGTATTTGTTAAACTGGTTTACTATTATTACTGTGGAATGATTTGTTTTGTATAATTATTATTGATTTATGTTATTGAATTATTGTATTTTATTATTTTAAAATGCATGATTTTATAAAATTTATTTTGTGGTAGAATAAAGGCTATTTTTATTTCATTTTATTTTATTTTTTATTACTTGGAGCACTCTAGATAATGCATTGCCACGAAAGTGGTTGCGGTTGGCAATGATTGCGTGAACCTCGAAGATACGAGCAGAGTGCAAGGAAGCGTAGCGTTGGGAACATAGACGTACTTATATGCTGGGTGAAACTGAACAACTATTTATAATGGAGCCAATTTTGAAAAACTTTTTTTTATGCCGTGTGATGCCGGCTTAGAATAGCATCACCCCATTTCTTACCCATGGGTGTCGTAAGAGTCGACTAAGGGACTCGAGGGATGTGTATTGCAATTTTAGGCGATGAGCTGACAACCTGTCACTATAGTCATACACAGTTATCTGATTGACCCTCAAGCTTTTGTCAGACGTGGTGTTAATATCCGTTTTACGACCGTTAACGCTCTGCCTACCCCGTAAGGGATATAGGCGTGATTTATGTATGTATGTATTTTTTTAAAGTTTACTGCCGGTTACAAGTGTCTTCCAGACTTGTATGTAGGTGAAAACACATTTCAAGATTCCGAATTCCATTTTTCAGTGGCGACCATACTTAAGTAGGTAGAGACAGGACAGGTCTCATATATTTTTTAAGATAATACTTTTTTGCGCACTTTAATACGCACATATACATACATACAACACAACAGTCCGCTCCTTGACATGGATCGCCTCCTGTCGAAGGGTAATGCCATACTATCCTAGCGTATGACTCGTCACTGGACTTCTCGAGCTCCGAATCTCAATTCATCACATCAGCTGGTCGTTATGTTGAGGCTCAGACTACTAGCAGCAGTGTTACTAGCCACATTTAATTTGTGTTACTTTAATATTTTAATAAGTACCTAAAAGAATAGACTTACTAATTAATTTACATTAATGTGATGTGTTACTATTATTTATTATTTAATTGTGTATCGGCATGTTTAATTTATTATTACACTAATTGCGTTTGGTTGTAACTGTTAGCAATTAAGTTGACATAATAAATGAATTGAATTGAATACTTACCACGCAAGCCAAGGCAGGCGGATTGGCGAGCGCATTGCAAGATATTGATTGTAGCACCCACGAGGTTATGTTGCCCTAAGCCTGTCGGCATAATCTCATTATTTAACACAATTTACCGAGCCTGCATTTTGTTCGGCTGTCTAGTCAGCATTAATTGAGTAAAGTACCTAATTAATTATGTTTTTGCTGAGAACATCTCAAATTAGTTAATTAAAGCCTAGCAATTATTCATTTATCTTTAGTCCATTTTAATATGTGAAAGTAGATTATTTTTTATCTTACATCTCAATTTTTTAAATAATTACTATAGGTACCATAAGAAGAGACTCCAGGGTTTCATGTGTATAACAATTTTACGCGACAGGCTGACAGTATGTCACTATAGTGATACACTATTTTTCCGAAACGGCTCTTAAATATTTGTGAGACGTGGCGATAGTGACCGTATTTTACGGCCGTTAACGCTCTTCCTACCCCGCAAGTATCTGTATGTATGTATATATAAGTTGCGATAATACATAAATAAATATGTCTCTCTATGTAACCATTTTGTCCCCTAACATCATAACAACATTATTTACGCTTTTCTGAGAGTCTTCACACTTTCACACCTTTACCTGAGACCTACTTCAGAGAATGAATGAAATGAATGAGTGAATGAGAGTGAAGAGCTTTTGTGACGCCAAGAAGCTTAACCCTTCATTCGCTTAGATTTATGACTTACTTACTATTTTTACTTACCTTTATGACAGCCGATGTGGCGCAGTGGTAGTGCGACTGCCTGCGACGCAAAGGTTCCGGCTTCGATTCTTGGTGGGGCACTGATATTTATCACTTTGTGAATTTGTTCCTAGTCTGGTTATGACGTTGCAGGCTAAACCACCTGATTGTGCGAAAATTATAATGGTTCCGTGTTTTGGAGGACGCGTTAAGCCGTCGGTACCGGTTACTGTCTATGATTACTTAGACGGCGGTCGTTACACAACCATGTCAGAGACCTAGACTAGAAGAATGCGGTAGAAAAACTCTGACACCAGGGTTCCTCGGGTCGTTGGACGTCTCGGTGTCCCACACGAAAAAGAAACGACCACTTTGATATTTATGTACAGTGTATTTATCGCCATCTAAGTAATTATAGTAATAGACAAACATCAAATGGGACCGACGGTTTGACTTACCCTCTAAAGCACGGAACAATCAAGGAGAATGAATTATTATGTTGATGGTGATCCAGCCTGCAATATACTAACTAAACTTGGAATCATCTTACAAAGCGATAAATAAGCGAATATTTTACTGATCCCGAGAATTGAACTAGGGACCTCCGAATCCTGAGACCAACACTCAGACCGCTAAACTCTTTAGTCTCCTCTAATACGAATGGATTATAATTACTAAAGGTATTAGTGGTTATAGAACAAAGAGTTCAGAAATGGCGACTTCCATTCGCCAGTGTTATAAACCCGTTATAGCACCTTAAGGCGGTTAATTGTGCTCGTAAAACACTATTTTATAGCCTACGGTGCTATTGAAGTCTTTGTATCCTCCTACACACATCATTTTTGTTGTGAAAGTAATGAGATATTTTTCCATAAAGGTATGTAAGTTCGAGCAGGAAAGTAATAACGCAATTTTCATATTTTATAATGTAGTTGATGCCGGCTATACCGTGTGATGCCGGCTATGCCGTGTGATGCCGGCTTAGATACCGTGTGATGCCGGCTTAGAATAGCATCATCCCATTTCTTTCCCGTGGGAGTCGTAAGAAGCGACTAAGGGACTCGAGGGTATATATTGCAATTTTAGGCGATGAGCTGACAACCTGTCGCTATGGCGATACACAATTTTCCGAATGACCCTCAAATATTTATCACACTTGTAAATGGCCGTTATTTGCGGCCGTTTACGCTCTGCCTTCCCCGCGAGGGATAATAGGCGTGATATGTGTGTGTATTAGTGGTTATAGAACAAAGAGTTCAAAAATGGCGGGTTCCATTCGCCAGCGTTATAAACCCGTTATAGCACCTTAAGGCGAATAATTGTGCTCGTAAAACACTATTTTATAGCCTACGGTGCTATTGAAGTCTTTGTATCCTCCTACACACATCATTTTTGTTGTGAAAGTAATGAGATATTTTTTCATAAAGGTATGTAAGTTCGAGTAGGTAAGTAATAACGCAATTTTCATAGTTTTATAATGTAGTTGATACCTTAGATACCGTGTGATGCCGGCTTAGGATAGCATCATCCCATTTCTTTCCCGTGGGAGTCAACGCCTTCTATAAAAATTACTTTCAGAGCGCCAGAGGCGGTACTCCCACTTATCGTCCGTCGCTGCGAATTTTTAACGCACTGTAACGCATGCGGCTGTCAAGTCGTTTGACAGACGCATCTGTAAACGCACCGTAACCGTATTTGTATAAGAATAATCTCGGTAGTAGCAATTGATGTTCATCTGACAGCCGCATGCGTTAAATAACTGAGAAAAAAAATGCACAGCAACGCCGACCGCCATGAAGTCATTTTTATGTCCATTACGCTAGTAACCTACATAATGAGTCCTACCCTCTTGATAAGTGAGCTGTCTCGTCGCGGGCAGATTGGCCATTTCGGTGACAGCCAGCCTGAGTGACGGATAGCGTGGTCTAGTACAATTTATACACGGTGGCCCAGTTTTTTTGGTCCTAAGAAAAATATCGAGGTTCTGGACATCCTATTAAGCTTATTTTATTTGATTAACCGGGTCTATCGCGATAGTTTGGAGGTAAATATTGACAATATGCGACAAAAATTGTATAACACAGAATTTGCAGCAAATATTACGCCTCAATTGACGAGTGTCACCTGAGAGCAGGACAGAAATATGAAATTTGCCTAAATGTGACATGGATAGATACATTGTAATAATATTTTCTTGGTGAGACTTTACTTATTTTTGTCATTATCTGGCAGAATCCTTGACATGACGCGACATATTTGCTGTCCATTTTCGGTTGAACTATTTTTGTCGCATATTTGTGCGCACCCTGAAATATGTCATAATTTACCTGGATGCTAACGTTTCATTTTTGCATCTCACCACAGCTGATGTTACTCAGCTGAAACCTCGGGATCCAGGTAAATCGTTTCTATTTACCTCAATACTATCGTGATAGTCTCGGTTAATCAACTAAAATGTGAAAGTAACCGCGACTGCTTCAAAAGTTATAACATACTAGATTTCTGCCCAGCAGTTTCACCCACTGTCACTCATTTTCCCGTAGTAATAGTTGTTTTCCCGCAGTAAAAAGTTGTCTATGTGTTATATCAGGTTATATTTTATCTGTGTTCCAAATTTAATCCAAATTGGTCAGCTGTTTGAGCGTGAAGAGGTAACAAACATACATACATACACACAAACTCGCAGATTTAAAATGTAAGTACGGATTAAGCTAGAATTCAACCAAAAATTCTAAGGAATTAATTTAAAATATGTGTCAGTATGAGTAAGAATAATTAATATGAAAAAGTTATTTTTTGCTAAAATCTTCATTTACTATACACTACACATACCTGATATAACTGGCCACCAGGGTTCGTCAAGTCGTACAACGACTTGGTATCCCACCCGATAAGAAAGAAAGACTGGCCATCTGAAGCTAAATTATCTTTCTTTATTATTTAAAATGAGATTCTTTATTTATACAAAACACAACAAATGGAACAGATACAATAAAAGAAAAGTCGGTACAATTCAAACGGCTATATTGATAATTCAATTGTGGCGACTATTAGTTAAAATTTGAAGTTATAAGAAACTTGAGATTCGATGGGAGTAGTCTCTTTTAAGTCCACTTTTTTGATAATCCGGTGTTCAAGCATGACCGGGTTTTGCTGCGCTAGTTCTATCTTGCTTAACTTTTCTTGTATAAATTTAAATTTGGGCTTTGATGTTACAGTAAGCATCAAGTTTTTGGACGCATAGTACGCTATAAGAGGGTCCTCAGTAGTAGTGGTAGTGCGTTTGCGAGCTCGGTAATACCCAGGCATCTAATGAAAAAAGAAACAAATAAAGTATTTCATATAATAAGGAAATTAAAAACAATTTTTTTTAAATTATTTATCCATGTTGGAGGTACCGTGTGAAGCCGGCTTAGAATAGCATCACCCCATTTCTTTCCCGTCGAAGCCGTAAGAGGCGACTAAGGGACTTGATGGTGTGTATTGCTATTTTAGGCAAGGGGCTGACAACCTGTCTCAATGGCCATACACAATTTTCCGAATGACTCTCAAATATTTGCCAGACGTAGCGTAAATGTCCATTTTTTGCGGCCGTTTACGCTCTGCCTACCCCGCAAGGGATTTTAGGCGTGATATGTATATATGTATTAGACACTAGAAGGAGGACCGCTTCAAAGGTAAGGTTTACATGGGTCGAAGGTCTCACGCCTTGACCAATGAGTTGTCAGTATTTTGTTTCCTAAGAGTAAGACTCTTGGTATGGAGTCTATTCATATCTGGATATATACAGGCTGTACTTCGCACGCATGATCAGACCATGAAACTGAACAACTATTACTATGGAGCCTATGTTGGGCAACGACTTTTTTCGAGTTTCCATAGAAAAACAGTCGGCTGATCGGGAATTTGTATGGGAGATCGATTTTTTTTCTCGTTTACTGGAATCTCCTCCTTGATAATAGTTGTTCAGCTGCATGGTCTGATCATGACTGCAAAGTTTTCGGTACACCGTCCCTTGCACCCCGTAAAGCATTTTCAAATTCAAATTCAAATTCAAAAAATACTTTATTGTACACATGAAATACAGTAAAAACAAGATATAAATTAAAAAAGTGTACACAAGGCGGTCTTATCGCTTAGGTAGCGATTTCTTCCAGGCAACCTTAGGGTACAGGATAGGGGAGTAGCCGTACATTTTACTGCTAGACGTAGGCCTGCCCCGTATCTACACCATAAGACACGATATCCTGTTTTTGCCATCCAGTCACTACCAGCCGCCCGCTTTATCCATAAGTCCATCTGACTGGAGTGCGTTTAACGCTCATAGCGTTGAACGCGTAAGATAGCATGGAGTATACTTACAGTTTCGTTGACAGTTTCAATCCAATCGGTGAAAGCGCCAACAAGTGTGAACACGGTAGGTGCGTCTGGGAACCCACAGACTGTAGGACCAAACGATATTATCCCCACAAGCTTGCCGTCTAGAATTGCGGGCCCTCCAGCGTCGTGCTTTGAAAGAATTGTAAATTAAACATAAACATAAATATACTTTATTGCACAAAAACAAGAAATGGACATACAGATAGAAAAGAAAGAGTACAATATAGGTGGCCTTATAGCTAGGTAGCTATTTCTACCAGACAACCTTAGGGTAAAGGAGAGTAGATTTGAGATTAAAATGAAGTCAATATCATAACACCACGAATCAAATAAAATACAAGGAGTAATAAAACGGGTATGGACAAGCCAAAAGGAGGTCAAGGTGGAACTGAACATCTTTCTTCATGGAACATTAGGTAGAAATATGAAAAGGATATCTCACATAGTAAATTCACCAGCTGATCGGCAATTTTGTATTAGACGTCCAAATTGTAAAAAGTTGTTTAGTTTAATAGTACCTTATCTTCTTTCCTTTTTTTTGTTAATCCATGTCTATCCCGAAAGACAAATTAAGTGTACAACTGGGACAAAATTCTCTCAGTGGTACACTTAATGGTATTACTCTACTGCCAGGACAAAGGCCTCTTCTTGGGTACGCCATGAGACATGATCTTCTGTTTTCGCCATCTAGCATCTCGTCACAATCACCAGCCTTCTTAAGTTCCGGCGAGTCAATATCAATAGTTTTTTACAGTGCTAAACTTTAACACGTTATAATTTCCATATGTAAACTGTATGATAATAAGTAAAAAAAGGATGATTATTGCGGAGTTAAAGAATGTGGCACTTAGTTGAATTAAAGATTTTTACAAGTATTGGCAAGTATTAAACGATCAAATACCACTCACGTAGGTTATGCGGCTTTCTTGTTTATGATTTGGTAGAGAGTTTAGTCATCTTCGTTTCGGCTGGTTAAAAGCTGGGTTTGGCAATCACAGCTCACGGGCGGGCGTATGTCTGTCGACCTACGTGAAGGAGACCGTCTATCAGCCGAAACGTAGAGGGCTAAAAACTCTCTACCTACCAAAGTATTGGAAAGTACGATACAAAATCTGACGAAAATATTATATTGTCTTCTTTTACTCCAGTATTGCCCAAAAATAACTAAACAAAATATTTACTCACATCACAAGCACCTTCTCCAGTAGTGACAGTTCCAGCGCAGAACATAGTATCAGTTATGAACTTCCTGAAATGTTAACACTCCGTTTAATTTTAACATCATCAGCAAATTGCAGCACCTTTATTGCTGGGCATATGCTGAGGTTTAGGCTGACTGCATCTGTTTATTTATTTGTATGCTTTATTGCACATCGTACACAAGGCAAGCCTAATGCCAAGCGGCATTCTCTACCGGCCAACTAGAGGGTAAACAGAGAGAAAGAGAATGTGAAAATGAAAACGCAAAGGGAAAAACAACATGTCGTACTTCTATAAAAATAAATGCCCACCAAATAATTACTTTTCATCGGTTGCCCACAACCCTATTAAGGTAGTTTTCCAGCTGGTTCCAAACCCGTTCTACGCTGCGGTTTCAAATGCGTTGTCTGGTCGCCACTCCAAAACCTTACGACCCCATCGATCGTTGAGCTAAGTAACCTATCTTTCCACTTCAGCTTGCAGATCTTGTATGCCTTCTCGGTCATTTGAAGGAAAGTAATGACTAAGTACTTTTCTAATGAAATCAAATGAAACAAAGGGTAAACTTACTTCCCGTAGACTTCTTTGCAGAACGTATTGGGATATACAGGCAATTCTTTACTTTGTAAAAATATTGGTTCAAAAGCCAACTTTTGGCTTGTCTAGAAAAATAAATAATTTAATAAGTCCTGAATTGAGAAGTAAGTACTAGCTTCGAAGATTGCTTAGAAAAGGATTATTATTATTATAGCATGACCAGTAACGATAAACAGATAATGTGTAATATCCTCAATATCCAATCATATGAAAGGAATTTAGAAAACATAATGTTTTACCAAATTAAAAAAAGCAATAACATCAAGCGATCACATTTCGTAATTTTAAAAAGTTTATTGCAAACATTATTCACAATATGTTTAATTTAAATTTTAACCAAGTGACTGAAACACTTTGATGTGTAATATTTTTGGAACCGCTGAAGAAAGCTTTCATTACATACCACACACGAGAGATTTTAGTTTGAATCTTCAATTTTATTTTATACCCTAGACTTTTAGTAATCAAATAGAGCGTCAGTATACCTTAGCAGTATGATGCCGGCTTAGAATAGCATTACCCCAATACTACCCGCGAGTGTCGTAAAAAGCGACTGAGGGACTAATTCATCCAGGGAGAAAGCAGCATTGTTCCCTGTGAAAGCAATAGTAAATCTAGCTCCAATTCTCTTGCCAAGCGTGATGAATATGGCAATACCCCCGATTGAAGCTGCCCATATTCAGCAGTAGACTGTTGTGGCTGATAATGTGTGTAATGAGGCACTTTAGTTATTCGGTAAATTTGAATCGAATAGTCCTGATGGTGTCCTCAATTCTAAATGATATTTACCTTAGTCACACCCCAACCTAACAGTAGCACTTTAGCAGTGAACGGGACGCCTTGTTCGTTTTGAGATACCCTGATGACCTTCGGAACCCGATGGTAGCTGAACCTGATATCTCTGACCAGCCGGATCAGGGCTATGTTGTTGCGTAATGTCCTCGGAATGTAGCCGGGATTGAAGTACACCTAGTGGGAGTTGAAATAGATGAAACAATCACTGTCCCTTTTCCTGTAATTTTCCTGCTCGCTTATGGCCTACGTTTGTGTAAAACAAAGACATGATTGGATGCATGGATGGTAGCCGTGTGATGCCGGCTTAGAATAGCATCACCCCATTTCTTGCCCGTGGGAGTCGTAAGAGGCGACTAAGGGACTCGAGGGTGTGTATTTCAGTTCAAGGCGATGCGATGGGCTGACAACCTGTCACTATGGCGATACACAATTTTCCGGATGACCCTCAAATGTTTGTCAGACGTGGCGTAAATGTCCGTTTTATGCGGCCACTTATGCTCTGCCTACTCCGCAAGGGATTATAGGCGTGATATGTGTATATGTGTGTGATTGGATGCAGGCGCATTCACGCAGACCAAATTGCCGCGCGGTCAAAATAGAATAACGGCACTACGAAAGTTTTCTCAGATGCTGTACTTAAAAATGAAATACCCATTTTTTGCCTCACGAACATAAATTGATTAAAAAAGTAGATGAGTAGGTATAAAATATCGGAGCTCGGGTAATCACCTCAAGTGCATCGATAACCTCTCCGCCGATTCTGCTGTGGTTACTGCCGACTCTCACTGAAAGAGCTCTAGGGTTTTCACGGAAGAAACGATTGTTGTGCATTCTATGAAAAAAGGTAACATTAAAATGTATTGTAATCATACTAATAATCTTATTGGACTCTAAGGCGCCTCACACACTGGAAACGCGCCCCGACGCGTTGCGCGGAGCGGCAGATCATGCCAATGCGCGTTGACGCTTTGTCGGTGTGTTGCACTAGGGGGCTTTTCGATACGTACTGATGTACTTGCATGCAACTTTAAAATCTGCGATCCCGCGCTACGCGACGGAGTGCGGTGCAGTGGGAGAGCCGCGTAAACAGAAATTATTATGCTAGGTTAGCGCCAACGCTTTTTGCAAGGATTCTAGTGAAATAGTTATGGCAAATATTTATGACAAAAAAGCATTTGTTAGTTATAAGCAAAAGAGTCAAAGAAAGATAAAAAAACTTACAATTGTAGGCAGGATGCTGAGGTCAGAATAAGATCACTCCAATATATGACGCCTCCACACCAGAAGCGACCCATGATATGGACAGAAACCATGAACGGATAGTATTTAACTGTTGTTCTTTCTCCTTTGAAAATTCTTCGTCCTCCTAGTTTGTGTTTCTGTAGTCGTTGTTCTAATTCAAGTTGGGGATCTAAAAGATGAAAAATAGAACAGTAGGCTCCAGCAATAGATTTCTTTAGGAGCGACATGCAGACCTAAACATAAAACGTGACATTATGATCATCATGACTATATCTCGAAGGTTGCTTACTTCACTGTGAGTACTGGTAAATTTCTCATCTCTTTTATTTAATTAGGCCACCAATGAACGATTATAATGCGGTAAGATATCAATGATATCATACCGCAACCATATCAGGTATATTCGACTATTAATGGTATGCTGATTAGTATCTTACCCCATACTTTACTAAAGCTATCATCCTCAGTGAAATTGTGATGATCAACAGGTGATTCAGCAATATATTTATCAACAATCTGATCAAGTTGTTGCTCTTTATTCTTTTTTGCAATATATGAATCTCCCATCATTCTTCTTGCATAATTCATTACGGCTTTTTCCCCTCGTTCTGATAAAATCTTCATCACATCATCTCTGTTCATCTTTTGCTTCAATTTAAGATACAAACTTTTGCTTTCATTCCAAATTTTGAAATGGTCTGCTTCAATCAGTGAATTGTAAAAATTTGTGGCATTAAGATCACTGCGTTTTAATTCTGTCTTTAAAATATTTGAATACTTATCATTGTCTACAGTGTAACTGTTGATTTTTTTGAGTTTTTCTCTTAAATCTTCTATTCTTTTTGATTCGTTTTTACCATCGTATCCCCATAAAATTAAAAATGCATCAGCTATATCAGAGGCTCCAACACCGGTAGTGGGTAAGTCTTGGACACTTTCTCCATTATTTGTATAAACATTGCAAAAAAATATAGAAATGCTAATAAAAAAATACATTATACTTACTGACTTGCAGTCAGTACAAAGTCGTTTTATTTTAGGTGAATGTAATGTATTTATTTTATTACAATTTATATTACAGCTATACGAACTGTTATTTAGAATAAAATGTAATCGAATTCATGATTCAGTACTCAGGTACCTATAACAGTCTGACCGACATTTGTGTACTTTTTCACGGAATAATATGTAGGTAGCTAGGTAACTCCCGTCAGTAGCATTTAGTGTTACAATTTAAGGTATGTATGTATTGTGCCCTGTGATAAGGTATACCTAATATTTATGTTTATATTTTATATTATTTAATTTATGTTTATATATAATTATAAATTACATATATTAGTGTTCGTCATACTAGTTTATTATTGAATTTATTTTGCACCTGCCTCGCCCATTTTCACCTGCCCTAAGGTAGACTGGTAGATAATGCCCTCGGCATTAAGTCTGCCCATGTAAATTAATTGCATAAAGTTAAATAAATAAAATAAAATAAATATGTAACAAGTTTAATAAATACACACGACATACATACCTATATACATATGAGTCATTCGCTTGATTAACGACCTGTCAAACCTGGGAATCCTACTCAGTATATTGTCCGCCCACTAGGCGTCTACCACGACAGACGTGCCCTCCGAAGCACAAAAAAAAACACTTACTGACAATCAGGCTGGGAGCAGTCTTGACGTAATACATTGTTAAAAATATCCACTGTTTGTGTGACTTCCCAGGAATCAAACCAGATACACTCAGATCTTGAGAGCAATAATCACTAGATTTTATAGGCAAGTGACTTGGCGCCAGTGCTATCTTAGGATAAATATTATAATCACAAAAAATTATCTAACTACTATTCAACCAAGCCAATTATCTAACTCGTGAAATTTATAAAAATGGAAGTATGAGTTAGTATTCTTTGAAAATGGGAGTTGAAGTACATTTCTTTGATGTGGCAAAGCAGTCCCATGTGATGCCGGCTTAGAATAGCATCACCCCATTTCTTTTCCGTGGGAATCGTAAGAGACTAATAACCTTTCAAGTGAACCGCTTGACATTACAAGGTTAGTTGAATAATGTAAACATCTGCGACATTGTGATTTTGACAATCTTCACCTTAAGGTGCACCTTATTTTTTTTTCCTACTATTTTATGTCTTAAGTCTAATATTTAATATAAAAAAACAATGAAATGGAGAAATAGTCTTTTATTATAAATAAGGATTCATTGTTCTTTAATAATTTATAGTTAAATGTTACATCACCATACATATTTTTAAAAACTAAGTTAAAAATGACGCGTCCCGCTCGCGCTCCCGAACACGTACCGAAAATGAATGAATATCAACAAAAATTGTATGGGACCGGCATTTGTGTTGCTAGGAACGAATGACATAGACAATCAGAGACCGATTAAATTTTTTTTATTCAACGCTGCGTTCATTATTAATTAAAAAACAAAAAATATATAAAAGCTCAACTGAGCAGACGTGAGAAGTTACGTACGCAGATGTTGCTATTTTGACAGCAGACGTCTCACGTCGTGAGACGAATTTTGCCATTTATGTCAGGTTAAGTCGAGTCGTTGTAATATTATTTAAGGTTTAAGGTGATTTGGCATTACGCCGAGAGACAGTCCACAAAACAGCAGGGGGAGGCCTTTGCCCAGCAGTGGGATCTTTTAGGCTAGTTTTAATAACTACTTAGTAAATTTTCATAGGCTTTATATATATCTTAATGGCTCGGTAACGTACTAGGCTTCAACTTTAACTTTTAGCCTTCTCATACCTTAGTTTTTCTAACACGCTACGTAGCTATAGGCAGTGATTGATGACCGGAAGTGGGTAGGTAAACTGCCGGGCATGTACCGGAAATAGGGTAGGCAGTTCCAAGATATCGCTATCTCAACATCTCGCTTTTTACCCTACACCGAGAAGATTGGAAACCCTGCAGTGTAGCAAGAAAGAAGGTCGTAAGTACATATTCTCAGTTTAGACCTCCGAATTTTTAGATCAAGAAATGTCCTGGTAGTTTTAATTAACTAAATAGCCTAGCCTGGCCATTTATCAAAGCGTCATCTAGCCCTACGACCTATGTGGCGCAGTGGTAGTGCGACTGCCTGCGACGCAAAGGTTCCGGGTTCGATTCTCGGTGGGACACTCACAAAAAGTAGATATTTATCTCTTTGTGAATTTGTTACCGGTCTGGTTAGGACATTGCAGAGTGAACCACCTGATTGTCCAAAAAAAAATGGTTCCGTGCTTCGGAGGGCACATTAAGCCGTCGGTCCCGGTTGCTGTCTATGATTACTTAGACGGCGGTCGTAACACAACCATGTCAGAGGCCTACAAGTGGTAGAAGGCGGTTGAAAAACTCTGACACCAGGGTTCATCGAGTCGTTGGATGACTCGGTGTCCCACACGCAAAGAGAGAGTGATCTAGCCCTAAACTAAGCAAAGCTTGTACAATGGGAACTAAATAGGTAGCTAATTTTATTTATTACATACATATAGATTGTAGGTATTGGATATGGCGGAAAATCTTTTAAGTCACACATATTCAAACGAATTCCGTGGCTTAACTGTACGCAGCCGTGTTTGAGCCCATTTCTTTCCCGTGGGAATCGTAAGAGGCGACTAAGGGACTCGAGGGTGCGTATTGCTATTTTAGGCGATGGGCTGACAACCTGTCACTATGGCGATATACAATTTTCTGAATGACCCTCAAATATTTGTCAGACGAGGCGTAAATGTCCGTTTTTGCGGCCGTTTACGCTCTGCCTACCCCGCAAGGGATTATTGGCGTGATATGTGTTGTTGTTGTTGTATGATTAAACCCTCATTTAAGTACCTACCCGTGGTAGAGCGTGTACCTTAGTCCTCTCACTAACAGTTCAAAACCTATAAAAACATTACAATAGGTAGTACTTACACTTCAAGTTAATAAAAATAAATATTAATTTATTATATTTGAATTTGGAAGATTTACAAACAAATTTTAACTGCATATTAGTAGATATATAGAATATTCCTATACTATTAACATATCTCCGCAGATTTATTCCGTCTATTAATTCCGCAGAATTCTTAGCGTCTCTTTCATCCGATGTGAAGGTATTTCGTATTTCACTATGAATGAGAAGTGGATCAAGTGGCGCTTGCCTATACGATATAATTGGCTTAAAAGCTACCAGTTACTAAAAAGTTTTACGTGTGATGCCGGCTTCGAATAGCATCAACCCATGTCTTTCCCACGGGTGTCGTAAGAGACGACTCAGGGACTCGAGGGTTTGATGTGTATTACAATTTTAGGCAACAGGCTTACAACCTGTCACTATTACTCATTTTTTTCTGAAACAGTCTCTCCCTACCCTGCAGGGGATAAAGGCGTGATTTGTGTATGTGTAAAGCTAACTGTATAAATCATGCTTTTGTAACACTAAATCAGGGTTTTCGCGAGTGGTTAAAAGTAATAAAATAAATCTTACTAACATTATAAATGCGAAAGTTTGTATGTTAGTTCGTTTGTTTGTAACTACTTCACGCAAAAACTACTGAACCGATTGTAATTAAATTTGGCACACATAGAAAGGTAACATGGAGTAACACATAGGATAGTTTTTATCACTACTTATGCGGGCAACACCGCGGGTAACAGCTAGTAAATAATAAGTTGATCCTATGCTTATCCACATCACATCCTATGACCTAGACTAGAGTCAAGAGCAAACCCATCCGTATTAAAAAAAAACCTTCTACAATACTTAAAAAAACGAGAATTCAATATGGTGCAAAACAAGGCTGGCAAAAACAACAAACTTTCTGTAAGAACAACAACAAACAACAATAGACAACAAACTTTCTGTAAAAAAGTAAAAGAATTTTCATTCGAAAACCAGCTCAGCAGCGTAACTATATAAGCGCCATCTATCGTTGAGTAGTAACAACACTGAAATTCAGAGCGCCTTGGCGGCGAGTAGTGAAACCTTTTCTTTCAGCCTGAATATGGTCTGAACCCTGCATTTTTACGGTTTGGTGAAACTTTGTCACACATTGCATAGAGGGCGTTAAGATATTTTGTATTATTTTCATTCTATAGATGGCGGTCTAGGTGTTTTGTGGCTTATTGCGAGAATACTTATTTCAACAAAAGGTACCTATTATATTGTATTACCATGGTTATAACCATTATACTTAAGATAGGAATTCCGAGAAACGCAGGTGAAGTCCAATCATCATGAGAGATCGGCGTACTCTGGCGTCAGGGTTTATTTTATCTTTCGTACAACAGAAGCAATTATTTTTTATTTTAGCATGCTGAAGTCTGCTTCTTCTTTTTTGTGCTTGTTTCACATGTTCCTCTAAATATATCCATACATCCTAATAATTTCCCATAAACTCTTGACATAAATAAATCAAGTAGTAAAAAGTATGATACGGGGTTTGGGGTCGGTTACCATAAAATTTCAAGTCATATTTGTATATTAGTCATAATTATTCAAAGTCATAAAAAAACACGCATAATCCTTGTTGCATAAATTACCAAGTCATAATGTCTATAAGCATAAAGATAACTAGGAATATTATTCATTGGCATTATTTTAAATACGCATATTGATAGTAACGCATATTATTCAAAAACCTAACCATAAGAATAGATAATAATACCTAACTTAATACTTTCTTTGAATCTAATGTTTTCCTTAAAAATATTATACTCATTGATAATTATGAAAAGCAACAAATATGTAGAAAAACATTATGAAAAATAACAAATTTTCGGCTCAAAACTAGTCTAAATTAAAATAGGTCAAAATAATAGTATGACTTTCAATACAGTATGTGACATATACACATTATGCCACACAAATAGTATGTCAAATACAATTTTATGCAAGCCGAGGTATGCCAAAGTATTTATGGAACTTCAACAAAAAGCAAAAGGACGGTATCCCGTTATACGGTTGGTTAACACGTTGTTCTAGGATGTCGTGTACGATTTCAGAAATCACGGTTAGCTGAGTGGTGTCGGCTAAGAAAAGCATCACATCAATTCTACTCGTTGTGTCGTAGAACGCGACTAAGGGATATTCAGGGAATGGGCAGCAGCTATCCCTGTGAATACAACATCTTGCACTGTGCTCGCCAATCCGCCTGCCAAGCTTGGTGAATATCCCCTAATAGGGAGAGGCCCATATCCAGCAGTGAACTGTTGAGGGTTTTTATGTGTAGACTAGCTACATAACTGGTGTAGGCCGAATTTAAATAATGAATTCAAATAACTAAAGGATTTCGAGGTTTAAACAAATTTTAAAACAGTGCTTCTGCTTCTATAGGGCAAAATTAAAGCCCGCGAGATTCCTCGTCCCCTTTCTGTTGGGCCATGAAGTTCACTATTGTAGCTTTATCGTAACCGACTAAAAAAAAAAATTATGCGGTATTATGTCATGTCGATTTCAGAATTGTGATTATTTTATTGTTTGTTCGTCTTTCAAGACGAGTGACAAACTTTTCAAGATAACGGGTGATTAAATGTTTTTAATTTCAATTCGTTTTTAATTTAAGCGTGTTATAAAATAGAATACCAAATTTGAAAACACTTCCAGTGTACCTTTTGTAAAACTTCTTAAACGTGTTATTAAAGTGTAATTTAGAAAGCGTTTGATTTTTGCTGAATTTGGACTCTGTTATATGTTGCAGTGTCATTAATAAGTATTTAAATTGACTATATTTACGGAACGTTTATTTCTCTTGTGTAGACAGTTTGTCGTACCTACCTAATACCTATTCTTTTCAACTATAACATTTAACTAAAAGTGACAGTCCTTTTTACAGTCAGCGATTTAAAACGGTAATTTGAAATTGAGTCTAATGCTACGAATAATAGTCCGATACGGCTGGCATTATTTGAGAACATGAATCATAAAAAATCTAAAGTCGCATATTTTTTTGTATGATTGCGTTATTTGTGTCTGTAAAGCACATAATATTAAATTTTGTGTCATTTTTACGCTCACATAAATTTTTAATTCGATCTATTGTTATAAATCTAAATTATTAAGTATTTACAACTAAATAAACATTATAAAATATACCAGTATTCTGTATGAGACAGTTGCATAGGAAAATACCTAGCCATACTGAGTACTAAATGATAAGGTCTTATGTATGGAAGTCTAATGACAGTTTATACTTAATGTCGCCATAGTGGTATTTCGATAGAAAATCTGTCATCGCATCATTATTCTTTTTTTAAAAGATCTCTTTCCGTTTTTCTCCTGGCCCTAGAAATACACTTTCATTAACACTGAGAAAATTAAATATTTTCGGGTTAGATAACTCGCAGCCTAATCTCCTTGATGAAACGGATCAAATTTGAATAATTTAAACTTTATTGTCTCACCGACGACGGCCGCCATTTTGGTTTTTATGGCTTCAGATCGACGAAATAAGGTAGATGAAGTGATCGCGAAGCCACAGAAATACGCTTGTAATTTAAGTTGTAAGTACAAGGTTGTTTTTTGTCTACTGTGCAAACTTTGCAGGGATTTTACTCATCACTTCAAATAAATTGATTGTAGGCCTTGCGACTGCGGTGCCTTGTACAGTATGCTACACTTGATGTCTTGCAGTAAGTGCCCTAATACCTGCACCTTGTCCGACTTGTATGACGCCACCGACAGCACCGTAGCCGTGGCTAATTTCTGGTCGAAATATATTTGACTATTTATTTGAGTCATCGACACAAAAGAAGAAGAAGTATAAAACAAACATACACATATCACGCCCCTTTAACTTGCGGGGTAGGCAGAGCGTTTCGACCGTAAAATATGTTCGCTATTATTTAAATATTTGAAGGCACTATGTGTCAGGTCATCCTGTCGCCCTTAAATTATCGCGCACATGAAAACCTTGAGTCCTTTAGTAAAGAACTACATGAAAAATATAAAACTATAAAAAAAGCTAGTGAAACACAATGAAAGTATGGCACAGATACCTATGTTTTTTTTGGAAGCTTCATAGTAAGTCGTTATTAGTAAGGAGTCGTTTGACTATTGACAAAAACATAAGACAGTATTATTCAGTTGGGTCGAGCTATGTCGCATTATGCATTGTGATGCCGGCTTAGAGTAGCATCACCCCATTTTTTCCCGCGGGTGTCGTAAGAGGCGACTAAGGGACTCGAGGTTTTCATGTGTATTTCTAACCTATGTCCACGATTTTTCTGAAACAACCCTCAAATATTTAACAAACAAGTATCACTCATGATGAAGGTAGACCTTTACACCAGCTGAAACATAGAGGACTCTCTACTAAATTATTAACAAGTAAATCGCGTAAACCAACTTCATCTGACCTCAAAAGCGAGGTGATAGGGACCGTGATTTTACTTCGTGCTATGCCTGCCCCGCAAGGGATAAAGGCGCCAAATGTCTCTGTGTATTCGCGTAATGAAAGTATGTTACATATGCCGAATTCACTAAGGATATTTTTTTACTTGGTCTACTTTTAAATTAGTTGATCTGAGGGTATTCCGTATTTTCAGAGATCAGCTTCTTTAAGGGATTATTCTGAAAATTGAATCGCATGAATTGAATGATACTTTGTTACAACGCTTTTGTTCTGGTTTGCATTGAATGTTTTTCGTTAATTTTGTAACTTAATTTAACTCAAAATATTTTTGTCATATTTCATTCACCCATGTTCCTTGGGGAAAGTTGTTCTTTATCACTAACCCGTCTTGAGATTTCGCTATCGGTCACTAGTAAAATTTCATCCTACATTTACTCAATAAAAATATTACTATCGGTGTCTACAGAAAAAAAAAGAAATAAACATGACGTGAAAAAAAGATACGGCATTTCAACATTGTCACTGAAGCGAGAGTCAACAAGTTGAACGTAATAATTAATTGAACATTGCTTCACTTCGGTTAAAAAACATTGTAACTCACTTTCTACATAATTCAATTTCAATTTATTCATTTAAGTTTGCAACATTAACAGTAATAGACATAAAATTGTTATAAACATCGTCTAATTTATGGGTATTAATAATAAATTAATATACATCAATCATAATTAACCTAAACTTAAAAATTGCAGTCATATTCAGTCATTATGTACAGAAAGCACATTTTTAATCGTCAGGCAATTTTAGCTAATGAAAGACTTTCCTGTAATCACAATACTTTATTTCTAACAACATTTTGCAATAAAATTGCACAGTTTTCTGACAAAGTGAAAACATATTATTTACTCCTTAGGTAAAAAAGACGCTGCTGGTAACATTTAAATTAGAAACAAATAAATAAAGTAGCTCACATACATTTTAGCTCAATTAAACTTTATAACGAAAGCAACAGTTCACAAAAAGATTTTTATCTGAAGAAAAACTCGATTACTTTTTTCTTTTAAGGCCAATAACCCATGAAATTGTTACACGATTGAAATAATTGAATAATAAGTTACATGGTTTTTCATCGCAACAACCGTATTTCACGTCGAATAAACAGAAGTAAATGTTTATAGTAACAAATTGATGTCAGCAATTATACTGTTGTCCTTTGTCAATTTGAACTGTTTGATTGTTTCCAGTTATTTGACTTACAACAATTAAATGAATTTGTAATGTTGTAAGGCAGTTCTTTCTGTAAGTAAGCAGATTTTAAATAAGCCACATTTACGGATTTTAAGGGTTCTACGGGGTGTAAGGGACGGTGCACCGAAAACTTTGCAGGCATGATCAGACCATGTAACTGAACAACTTTTTCTATGGAAGATTATGGTGGTAAACGAGTAAAAAAATTTACCTCCCATACAAAATTCCCAATCACCTGACTGACTTACTATGGAAACTCGAAAAAAATATTTCGATTCCCAACAGAGGCTCCATAGTAAAAGTTGTTCAGTTTTATGATCTGAACATGCCTGCAAAGTTTTCGGTACACCGTCCCTTACACCCTGTATGCACAAAGGGTCAAAACAGAACTCTATTAGCTATTATTAAGACTAAGCTGTCTGTCAGTCTGTCATCAAGCTGTATCTTAGAAACTGTGATAGTTATAGAGTAGGAATTTTTACTTAATAAGCCGTATTTCTGTTGACGGTATAACAATAAATACTAAAAATCAGATATTATACTAAAATTAAATCCCATACAAAAAACATTTTTCTGCTTTATATTATCCATAATGATTGGGATACTGTATCTCAGTTATGACAATAGTAAGACAATTAACTTTATTCTAGTGGGTCCAAAATGGCTGATTTTCAAACAATGATGAAGAAGAATTTGCCGTGTGATGCCGGCTTAGATTGCCGTGTGATGCCGGCTTAGAATAGCATCACCCCATTTCTTTCCCGTGGGAGTCGTAAGAGGCGACTCGAGGACTCGAGGGTGTGTATTGCAATTTTAGGCAATGGGCTGACAACCTGTCACTATGGCGATACACAATCTTCCGAACTACCCTCAATTATTTGTCAGACGTGGCATAAATGTCCGTTTGTTTCGGCCGTTTACGCTCTGCCTACCGCAAGGGATTATAGGCGTGATATGTGTATGTATGTGTATGTGTAACAAAATCATATGTTTCGGTATTCTGCTTTTTAAAATTATTTAAAAAAAAAAATTAAGTCATTTTTTACTTTTTTCTGTTTAATTAGCCTGATCTGTATCCCATTTTTTTACTTTGCCATTTAAAACCTTTTTGCCTACATTCCAAACTTGGATGCGCTCCTTTTCAGTAATTATAGTACCGCCGCCGAGAGAAGTCGGTTTTGACAGCTGTCATCTCCATACTAAAAGAGATGTCAACAAAGGAAAATGGACCCTCTACCATAGTATTATCACGAATTTGACAGCTGTCAAATACGACTTCTTTTGGCGGCGGTACTTTAATTAAAAAACTGCGTGTAGTTAATGTAATTAAAGTAAACTTATAATAGTTCGGTCCCGGCAAGCTCAAGCCGTTGGCTCATTCTAACCAATACCACGTTTTTCGGGTTCTGTATAATATAAATACATATACATATCAGGCCTTTATCCCTTGCGGGGTAGGCAGAGCGTTAACAGCCGTAAATATACGGTCGCTGTTGCAACGTCTGAACAATGGATCATTGTAGTGACAAAATTTTAGCCTGTCGCCTAAAATTATAATACACAACTCTTGAGTCCTTTAGTCGCGGCTGCTTACGACACCCACGGGAAAGAAATAGGGTGATGCCATTCTACGTCGGCTTCACACGGCACTCTAAGCTGGCACGGTTCTGTATCAAAATAGGAAATAATCAGATCAAACATTTGTCAAACGTGACGATAACGACCGTAATTTTACGGCCGTTAACGCTCTACCTACCCCTTATGGGAAAAAGGTGTGATGTGTGTATGTACACTGTAAAGCAATAATATCATGTATAGATATATAATGTTCTCCATTCGACTGAAAACCGTTAGTAACATCTGCGACCTTCAACATGTATCGTCGCCATTTTGCTACGTCGCCATTTGGCAACGATAAATAAAAATTGGATGAGCAGACGTTACTTGTGCTTTATTTTATTCTTATCTTTCTGTGTCAATTATATCGATTTGACTGGGCCGATGGCGTAGCGGATAGTACCCCTGCCTGCTACGCCGAGGGTCGTGGGTTCGATCCCCACAAGACACAAATATTTGTTAAGTAATTTTCAGATATTTGTGTTTTGTCTGGGTGTTTCTATGTATTCTATGTATATATTTAAAAAAAAGTATATAAGTATTAATATCAGCTATCTAGTTCCCATAGTACAAGCTTTGCTTAGTTTGGGCCTAGATGGCGCTGTGTGAATTGTCCAGGATATTTATTTTATTTTGTCCAGGATATTTATTTAGTCAGTTCTTCCATAGCAACTTTCCTCAAGGAACATTTAATTAAGAAACGTGTGATGTGTGTGCTTAGAGGGCCGCTGTAATACCCCATTTCTTTCCCGCGGGTATCGGAAGAGGCGACTAAAGGGCTCAAGGGTTGACGTGTATTACAATTTTAGGCGACAGGCTGACAACCTGTTATTTAAAATGATACCCTTTTTTTGTATGTATATTTGGCTCTGCCTACCCTGCAAACGATGAAGGCGTGATATGTGAGTTTAAAATAATTAAACCTCCCAAAAGGAATTCCAATTATATAGTTAATACTTGCGATTGTTGGCGCTTGGTGAAACTCCATGTTTAATTAATTTTGATAAAAAACACTTGTACTCGTTTCACAGATTTATTGCAGGAAAACCCGACCGGTTTTACTCACATGAGCATTTTCAAGGATTTTTAAACAAAAAACATAGTTGAAGAAATAACATCCACTAAGTTATAAATCCAATCGGCTGACTCAAATTACTATTCGATATTTCATTTACTTAAATTTATCTAATTTTAACTTTTATTTATTTGGGTAAAGGTCAATTTTATAGAGTGCTCATGATTTTTTGTTCTTTAACCCGATAGTGTCATATATAGCTCAGAATTATAAATGTTTATCGATTTATCTGGGCCCCGACGTTTTAGCTAATTCATTATCTGTGGTTGCGGGTAGACTGAAGTTGTTGCTATCTAGGCGGTGGGCGACTAGATCTTCTTCTACCCACATATAGTCTTAGTAAATATTTGTATACTATATACCTACACTAGACCGGCAAACAACACTTAGCTAGTACTATTATATATTCTGTGACTTAGTTGTCCGACGATCAGATCAATTCTATATATATCCTTCACAATATTAATAAAAAGTTTTACAATAAAATAATTAACAAAGGCGAGGCTTAAGAAAAGAAAAGGATATCTTCCAGCACACCCATTTGATGTCAGAAAATTCATATCTTATTGGGTAAGCAGGCAATAAATAAAAAACGAAAATAGAATAACAATAACAAATATACAGTCTGCTGAACTATACCTGCAATACAATATTTAAAAAGTATATATAAATTAAACACAATAAATTTACATAAAAATACTAGAAATATACATAAACATATATAAATATATCAAGGTAGTTGAAATAAAAACTGCTCTTTAATTTTTTTTAGAAACATAAATAGACCAACTTTCCTAAATAGAACTAGGTAGATTATTCCACGGCTGCACAGCTCTCACGAAAAAGAAGTTAAAAAGGAATTTGGTACTCGCACTAGGACACTCCAGCACCTTAGTGATGTAGGCGCGCCTAGGGCTAATTCTAAATAGTTTTATCAAAATGTGTAATCGCGAGTATTAAGAAAAATTATAAATATTTGTAAGTAATAAATATAAACAACTTCCTCGCACTACCATACAAGTTCTAAGAGCATGGTTTCCGGTCAGCACACTACTTCCGTTGTTTGCATGACTGTAAGCTACATATTACTAACATGCTTTATTTCTTTACCCCACTTCATTTTCGTGGTAAATAGGACAAGGTGAAATTGAGTAGAAAAAACATTTAAGGCAGGAGGATATCACGCAAACAAGATTTTCAACTAGTTTTATTTAGACAATTACGGACAATAAATTCTGAAAAACTGTACTTATATCTTATTGTCGAGAATCTAACAGATAACATATACCTATTAGTTACACAATTTGACAAATTTCACTTTTTAATGGAAAGATATCTAAGTTTTAAAGTTATAACCAAAAAAGTATGCTTTAATTTAGATACCTTTTCTAGTCAGAATATCTAAATTAGACATTGTAACGGTATTTTTTAGTTTCTACTCGTATGTCGAAAAAACCGTAAAATCTCGCGAAAATTTGAGTGCTAAATGATTGTCTCCTTCTCTCTAGTGCAGCGCGAATGAAATAGACACACTTTTCAGGTGAATCAGGGCCTAAAGTTAAAACCCTACTTACATTTTGGTGGTAATTTAACACAGCTTCTATTAAATGTCAATTGCACTATCAATACAATTTGTTGTTCTCTGAATTGATAAAACAGCGACAACATTTAAGCACTTAATAAATACTTTTCAACGACTGTTTTGCTTTAGTTTGGCTTCTAAATTTATAAATTGGCGACTAATTTTGTAAGTAAGCGACGATATTAAGGTTAAATCAAGGTTTCGTTGCTTACCTAACAAAAAAGTCGTTGGATTGCAAATAGTGAGTCAAACTTAAGAGGCTGCACTTATAATTTCCCATTACATTTCAGTAAAGAAAATGAGAAACACTACCCTTAAGTATTTGTTTTACACTTAAATTAAAGATTTTCATTTCCTTCTCTACTTGAAAAGTTTATTTATTAACTGTCGTAATAACAGTTTGTTTATTTCAATTTAAAATATTGTAGTCACATAATTCGTAGTTATTATGACAGATGATTTCATGCTTTATGGGGGATGTCGGCATCCAGTGGACTGCTAAAGGCTGATATGAATTACGTGATTTGTTAATTTGAAAGGTTACATTTCTCATAGCTTTTAATTTAATTTATGAAGAGGAATGTCAGTAATTAGGAAATCCATTTGTACTTTGGTTTATTTTGAACTTACAGTGCTATATTATTTTCAATTAGGAAATGCATTTATTGAATTTTACATACAAAATCAAAATACAATAATATTCAGTTACATGTCAACTTAAACTGGAAAGGAAACTTACTAAAACTACAAATAAATCAAAATACAACAATATAAAGTTACACGTCAACATAAACTGGAAACTTACTGAAGCTACAAATAATAAATACCCTCCAACGCGTCTTACTAAAACTATGAGTACCAAAAACACTGGCAACATTGAGAGCTTTATAATGCTAAACTAATTCTCTGAGCTAGGTTGCTACCAGATCTGGAATGTCAGTTAATAGTGAGCCTCCTTCTACTATCTATCACAACACACATTTGTACTTTCTTATATCTATGACTGCAAAGTCTTTCCTTGAATTTTTCTTTCAGACTGATAGGATTAAGTCCGCAACCTGAGTCTATTTACAAAAAACTATTTCTAGGCCTCTGAGCGATGGCCATTGTTCCATTAATGACGTATTACCGGTGCCAGCCATGACGTACATCCGTTTTCAGACGCCATTGAAATATGGGGCGGGGTGCAGTGATATAGTAGTTCAATTTTCGTTGATAAAATATGGTATGGATTGTGAATAGAGGTTTTGTATGCATAAAATATTTATATGGATTCTTTTATACTATTGATAGTAAACAATTTAATGTATATCTTTGAAAATTGATCACACCGAACATGGGGGAAAATGTCATGAGAAAATAATAATAACTTGGGAAGTGTTTAAAAGTTTGGTATTCAATTAATCTCTAAATAATAAATATTGAGCTACCGCTGTTTCTAAATCTTTTTCCTGCACCAAGGTTGCCAGGAAGAGATTACCTAATGGCAATCAGGCCGCCTAACTATACCCCAATGTATTTAATATTAAGCTTATTATGTTGTTATGTTATTTTGATGCACAATAAAACTGTATTGTATTGTATTTAGTCGCGGTAGATGGAGTCATGCCATGCGTTATTAGCGTGTAGATATATTAGCGTAATCCACAACATTTCATTTTACGTTAGATACAAAAGATATATATATCGTTTAGAGTGTTTGGGATGCTTATTAAGATACACATATTTTCATAATTTTTAATGCAATCGTTTTGGAAATATTTTGAAAAGTTGTAAAAACTTCCAAAGTTAGGATTACCATGAAAAAATCCTTTGCTTACAGTAGAAAAAAAAAACAGTGGAGAAAACTTCATTCATTCATCTGTCAATGTCAATCAGTTTTTTTTAAGGTATGCAAACGAATTTTGTTTTCAGCTGCCTAGTTGTTGGAACTAAACTATCACTTTTTAAAATTTAAAATCTCTGATTATGAAACAAAATAAAATAAAAACAACTTGCCCTTTATTTAATGATGTGATAAACTATCTATTAAAAATATAATAGAGTCTTGTTAGAAATTTGAAATGTTGTGGATTGCACGTGAACTGCGGTAGCCCAGTCGGTAGAGGCAGAGGCCGACTGGGCCCGGAAAGTCGCAGGTTCGGACCCTGCCTGCGGTGCAAGTTTGAAAGTTCTTAAAAATGTAATACCTACCTAACACGTTGAAGTGTTTTAAAATTTGTGTGCTTTTCGTTCACAAAACTCAAGAACGGGTTTATTATGCATTGATTATTTTATATAATTTTTATTTTACAAAATGTTGACTGTTTACACGATTTTTTGTTAGCATTTTTGGTTGATATAGAGATCAAGATAAATATTGTACTATTTAAAAGGACTACAAAATAGTAACAAAAACCTAACATTGTAACTCATCGGTAAATTATAAAATAGACTAGAGGTAGATAAAAATGTTATCACAGGTCATCTGAACTAAAGTGGCAGTTTATATTTATAGACATTGTTCTAGTAGTAAAGAAAACTAAGTTGCAAGTAAAATACCTACATATTGTTATCTTTTGGGCACTTATTATGCACTTCTCAAAGTTTTGCACAAGAATCCTGTTTAGAATATTCTGGAATGAATCTAAACGTAATAAGGCTTATAATTGTTTCAGTAATCAGTTGGGCTAAATAGTTGAGTGACGTAGATCTATGGCAGAGATTGCCGGAGCTAACTACTTAGGGTGTGTCTTCATTGAGGCGGAGCTGTGCGGAGCGGAGCCCAGCAGTGATGATCCACTGACAAGAAGTTGAGATTTCGAGAATGTGAAATTGAAATTTACTTTACTCATTGTAGGATAGGTATGATCACTTATTGACGTCATGAAACGCCATTGTAAAAGAAAGAAATTTGAATTTTCCCAATACAAAATCGGCTCAGGTGGGATATAAAATAAAAATAAAGGCACTGCCTCACGGCTAGCAAGCCAGGCGGGCAGCCGCCCAGGTTAGCGCATGTAATTTTGATGTTTATGATTGGTCAATTCATGCACCGCTGCTGTTAGGTCGGTATAAATATGACTGCATCTATTGCAACCCGAATAATTGCACAAAAAATTTAGCTGAAGCTCACTGAGAGACTCTGAAATTTTTACAGAGGGTTGGGATTTGAGACAACATTTCATGAGACGCAATATTGCAGACGTACAGCAGACCCTATAACCTCTGGGGTGATTTCGATGAATTTTTTGGCCCTTTTTTATGTATTTTTTTACTTATATGTAACTTTTAGTACCATATGTGGATGCTTCCACTTAGCCTGTTTGTACCTAAACTCATACTACTTTTTGTAAATTGGTGCTGTTAGAAATCCTCAAAAAATTAAATAAATTAAAATAAGGTGAATTACGAACCGAGGAAGCCTATGAAAAGCTTGAAATTAATTGAAATTTCATACTGGGCCTGTTTTGCTTAACAACATACTTACTTGAAGTGGTAAATGAATAAAACTAGACGGAAAAGTCGGACGCGGAAAATTTTACGAGGGGTGGGGTATTTTAGTAAGTTGGTCTCCTTTTACTAGTTCAAACAAAGTACCAGCGTAAAAATTGTCGGGTCTGACTTTTCCGTCTAGACCCCCCCCCCTGATTAACAAAAAGAACATAAATATAAAAAAAAAACATATCATTCGTTCAAGAAAAAAAGCAAGCTGAAAGCAAAAACATATCTTAAGATGCTTTCATAAATCTCAAATCTCACACTTTATACAAGTACAGAACGAATTTATTTTCATTCAAAGAATGTAAGTAAAGGAATTCAAAAATATTTATAATCTACAATATTTCAATTCAACCATTTCACTTCCATTAGAGAGAACTGCTCATGGAATATATTTGCGACATAATAATATTACTAATGTGTACTTAGGTAAAGCGTCAGGCAGTGTTGTCCAAAGTGTATTGAAGATATAATACGGTGATGGTTTTTGAGAGCACTTCTACAGGAGGGGTGAAATTTTCTCAACTCCGTGAGCATTTTTATTGTAAGCTTTTTATTAACTTGAGCTAACTATTTGTAGTGTATGGAGACTAGAGGCGTACGGGGGCACGTCAATTAGACAAGCGGGCTAGCTTCATACTACTTTATTAGGTAAAAGGAACCGGTGCCGGCGCAGCGGCTACGCACACATCTAAATACCCAACAATTCTTTCCTCTTTATTTATGTACAAGGAATATTAAAAGAAACGCCTAAAATCTAAATTATATCTTTCACGCAAGACTCTAAAGTATGTTGCAACGTTTGATTACTTTTCGTGTCGGACACCAAAAAGTAGTCAAAGATACAGGGAGCGATGGCTTAGCGTGCCCTTCTAAGCGCGGAGTTGTCTTTTTTCCCAAAAAACTATCCTAGTGCGTTTGCCTGTTCCAATGAGCATAAAATCAATATTTATCAAAACACCAGTACATTTCTCCGCAGATCATTATAAGGCTAGATACTACTTACGTGTAACCAGGTAAGTGAAAAAACACATTTAAAATGAGCTTTTTCTTAGAGTATTAAGCTATATTCAAAATGCGGGAGTATCCGCGCGGTGCGTGGTTACGCGGTATCCTGATTGGTACAAATGAGGTTGCAAAATAGGTAACTAATGGCGCCACTTTGGACTATGCCGTTTCTCTGTGATTGTTCGCAAATGCGTCAATGACAAAGATAAGTAACTTCTCATTGGTGCGTTTAGGCACAGTCGCGCCTGCTGCCATCTGCAATAAGCCTACTCATTAGTTAGCTACAGTGGCGAGGGGTCAAGTTACTCAAAAGGAAAGCCTTAGTAGAAAATCAAAATCATAGACCAAAAAAGACTATAATACAAATAATCTTTCAAATTCCACTTTAATAATGACATACATACGTACATATATCACGCCTATAATCCCTTACGGGTTAGGCAGAGCGCAAACGGCCGCAATAAACGGACGTTCACGCCACGTCTGACAAAAATTTGAGGGTCATTTGGAATATTGTGTATCACCATAGTGACAGGTTCTCAGCCCATCGCCTAAATTTGCAATACACACCCTCGAGTCGCTTCTTACGACACCCACGGGAAAGAAGTGGGGTGATGCTATTCTTAGCCGGCATCACACGGCAATAATGACAATACCTAGTAAACGATTTATGAAATTATTACACCTGTATTGTATATTATAGGCGTAGGTATTTGCTCTCGTTGATACGCAGGTATTTTTCATTTTGAAATAGTCTTAGAAGTATACGTCTAATACAAATTAAAAAAGTCACTATATTTCAAAAGGGAAGCCGATGGAAATCGTGTTGTATGTATGCTTCGCCACTGGTAAGCAATGGATAACAGTGTACCCACGGACCGCTGCAATTTGAATAGACTCCTAACTCTGGTCAATTTTGCATTTTTGACAGTGAACTTTGTATTAAGTACTATATACATATTTTAGAAATATGATAATGCCTACTTACGTAAGTTATTAAAGATAAAGATAAAGATATTTTATTTGTAAAACATGAGTAATAAAAGAATACAGATGTCAGTGTTAAATTGCAGAGCTACATGTTTTGCCTTTCGACATACAAATTATAAAATTAAGTGACAAACTCAAATAATGTCATTGTTCAAAATTAAATACTATGTTAAAATAAAATATGTGACAGATTTAAACAATGTCAAAATTATATTAAGTACTAAATTTAAACAATGTCATAAATAAATCAATGTGCAAAATTTAAACAATGTCAAGTCTCAAATCAAAATTAGTCAATTTTAAATTAACAAATTATAGTGAGTCATTCAAAAATTCGTTTAAGGTATAATAACATTTTCTAAGTAACAATTCCTTTAATTTTTTCTTAAACATATTTAAACTACACATTCTTATTTCTATTGGAATTTTATTATACAAAACAGATGTCATGCCAAACACACTTTTTGATAAGAGAGCCGTATTAGACTTTTGATGTCTACATATATAAATCACGACTATATCCCTTACGGAGTAGGCAGAGCGTTAACGGCCGTAAAACGGATATTAACACCACGTCTGACAAAAGTTTGAGGGTCAATCAGATAACTGTGTATCACTATAGTGACAGGTTGTCAGCACGTCGCCTAAAATTGCAATACACACCATCGAGTCCCTTAGTCGCCTCTTACGACACCCATGGGTAAGAAATGGGGTGATGCTATTCTAAGCCGGCATCACACGGGAAAAAAAAGTTATTACTTTTGTCCTATATACCGGAGTTGGTTGCAGTAATATTTTTTTAGAGGGTCACCCAAATAACTTTGAGAGCCACTGCGTGGAGTATTCCAAATACTGCATTGTAGTAGTAATGTGGGCTTTTAGTTAAACGTACCGAGCTCCACTTCAGTTAAGAGATTTTTCGTTTGATGCAGTTTATCTTAGAATATGGATTTACTGCTGCAATTGTATGGAATGTGTTTTAGCATATGGAAGGCTTTAGTTCAATATTTAGTAGCAAATACCTTATATTTTTTAGGATTCTGAATACATAAAATAACATTATTCAAATCAGAACAAATGTGATCTTTAGATTTCCATAAAAACCAACAGCCACGGTTGTCCACTGCTAGATAAAAGCTTTCCCTCTAATACACATAAACTCTTTTGGCAAGCCCTGTGCAAAGTACGAGCACAACATTCACAGGGAACGTTGCTGGCTACTCCCTGTGGTTCATTTCTCACGTTATCGTCTATTATTTTAGTATACATGGGTGAAATGGGGTGATGTTATTTTAAGCCACCACTTTCAAATATGGAAGCGACCTCTATATTATCTCGTATGGTTTACAGACCCATCTATATTTTGACAGTTAATTAAGGGCGTCTACGTCGGGTAACATGCTTGACTAATATTGTTTCAGTCCCTCAGGCTACCAGCTTAATACTTCCACTGCTGGTAGGAATTTAAGTGGCATCTATCTTGAATACGATTACAAAATGAAATCTAGACTAGAATCTATACATATAATAAAACAGAAACGAAACCAATTCTGTACATGAAATAGATTCAAAAAAGGGTTTTTGCTTCTAATTGTGTTCAAGATACAGACATCAAAACAGAAGTAAAATTGATTTTTGTCTGTTTGTCTGTTTGTCTGTTTGTCTGTCGGTATGTTTGTTATTCTTTCACGTAAAAACTACTGCACAGATTTCTACAAAATTTTATACTGTGGCAGCTTATAACCCGGGTCAACATCTAGGATACTTTTTACCTCGAAAAAATCTTTCATTCCCATGGTAAAACACAGTAACTGGTTCCGCAAAGCGAGTTCCGAATTTTTTTCCTAAAAAATAATATAGACTAGCAGCCCGCCCAGCGGTTTCACCCGCTGCTAACAATTTCCCCCCGGGAATAAGACAGTTTAATATAGCCTATGTTTATCAGGGATAATGTAGGATTGATTAGAAGATTAATTAGAATTAGGATTCCAAAAATGTTGACATCAATTTGAAACAAATATCGTTTTCAGATGGTGGTGGCGTAAAGTTACATGCCGTGTGATTAACCTGGCCAGTCCCTTTTATCCCGCCCGAGCCGGTTTTCTATTAGGTCATAACAAAATTGTAATAAAAAATAGAAAAATGTGTGATACAAATTTCTTTTTTTAGAATGACGGTTCATGACGTCAATAAGTGATAATACTATCCTACATTGAATAAAGAATTTCAATTTCAATTAACGGTAAAAGATTATTTTTAAATCGGTTTAGTAGTTTCGGAGCCTATTCAATTCAAACAAACAATAAAAAAAGCCTGTTTCTAATATTAGTGTAGATTATATTATTATTATTTAGTGTGATGCCGGCTTAGAATAGCATCACCCGATTTCTTTCCCGTGGGAGTCGTAGGAGGCGACTAAGGGACTTGAGGGTGTGTACCTATGCAATTTTAGGCGATGGGCTGACAACCTGTCACTATAGCGATACACCATTTTCCGAATGACCCTCAAACATATGTCAGACGTGGCGTAAATGTCCGTTTTTGCGGCCGTTTACGCTCTGCCTACCCCGCAAGGGATATGTGTATGTATGTATTATTTTAGTGTAGATTTATTTAATGCATTATTTAATGTTTTTTTGTCGTCTTTTTTATACCGATTAAGGGACAGCCCTTCGAATACTGATAGGGTGCATGAAACATAAAACTGGACAACTTTCCCCTTGAAACATATGTCAGGAAAGGCCAAAAAAAATACCTTCCATACAAAATCACAATCAGCTGACTGAATTCACTATGGGAAGTCAGTTTTTTTACGTTTCCTGAAATATGTTCCTAGGGGAAAGTTGTTCAGTTTCATGGTCTGCATGTACCCTATCAGTATTCGGAGGGCTATCCCTTACACCCTTCAATACAGAAATGATTAAATAAAATCATTACACTACTGGTACGAATAATGTGGCGTAGTTTGTACATTTTTAAATGGAAAAGTAGTTATTGTGGCATAACTGTAATAGTTAGACATATGGTATCGCTGACATTATTATAGATAATGATGTTCTCTATAAAACTGTAGAACATCACTTTGCTCTATTGTCAATATTTTCCACAGCGTACGCGATATAAGATATTTTTTTGGTAAATTTTTCACACGTTGGGTTACATTATCGAAATTTTCACACGGATCCCTATTTTTTTCTCGTATAAAATATAGCCTATGTTCATCAGGAATAATGTAGGATTCTAATGGTAAAAGAATTTTTAAAATCGGGCCAGTAGTTTCGGAGCCTATTCGATGCAAACAAACAAACAAACAAACAAACAAACAAACAATCAAATCTTTCCTCTTTATAATATTAGTGTAGATGTCGCTGTTAGTTTTGTAAAACGCGGTATTGGCCACGTATTGACTGACATACGATCTGAACCACGGACGAAATTCTGAACTTCTAAACGACCCCGTGAAACGACCTAACCAAACAAAAAACAAACAATCACACATTTAATCCTTGCGGGGTAGGTTGAGCGTCAACGGCCGTAAGTATTTTATCGCTATCGCCACGTCTGACATATATGCGGGCCGTTCTAACTATTACAGAAATGTTTCGGACTTTTACTTTGACCTTTGGTCATGGTCAAGGTATGTGATGGAAGACAGATGAATTGTGATATTTTCTTGAGTTTGCACAACTATTACTCATCACAATAAAACAATTTTAAACGGATTTAAGTTGTGTTTATTGTGGAAACGTAGGAATTGTGAAATCCAAAATAAACACAACTTAAATCCGTTGAAAATTGTTTTATTGCGAAGACAAATTATGATTTGGGTAAAATTAGTTAATTTTTTTACCACTACAAGAGGCCGTTGGCCTGAGTTAAAGGTTATAATACTTTTAATTTTAACTCGACATCTCTACGTGTAACCGAGAAAGTGAGTCTTGAAAGACAGACAAATGGACAACAAAGTGAGTGAACCTATAAGGGTTCCATATTGCAGCCTTAAACCTATTTACCAATATAGTTTTTATTTTAACTCGATATCTCTGCGCTTTCCCGAGATAAAGCGTTTTACGAGATGGATGGACGGACGGACGGACAACAAACTGATCGTATAAGGGTTCCGTTTTTTTGTACGTTTCTTTTTGATGTACGGAACCTAAAAAAATATAAATACCTTCATTAGTTAGAATCAAAAATGTGAGAGTAAAATTTGTTTAAAATTACTTCATAGATGTCGCTGTTAGTTTTGTGAAACCCGCTAATGAAATGTTTTCTCCAAAATTATATAACAAAGCCACTGACAGGCGGCAGGTTTACTAAAAAAATAATAATATAGTATTGTAAACTATGCCGTGTGATGCCGGCTTGCAATAGCATCACCCCATTTCTTTTCCGTGGGAGTCGTAAGTGGCGACTAAGGGACTTTCACATGGGCGATGGGCTGACAACCTGTCACCATGGCGATACACAATTTTCCGAATGACCATCAAATATATGTCAGACATTTACGCTCTGCCTACCCTGCAAGAGATAATAGGCGTGATATAAGTATGTAAGTATAAACTTGGGCAACGGATATTCTGATATATTTTTTCCTTTAAGATAAATCTTTTTTTGTGAAGTGGCGCCACTATCGAGGTCGTTCACGGTTACACTCGCCTTAAACATTTTTGCAGAGATCAGAAGGCAAGGTAGGATTGCACTTGCTGTAGTATCTTCAAGTATCGCTGCAACACGGCTTCCAGGAGAGAAAACGGCGCATACAACTTTCAAAATACCAATCGATTTGGACACAAACGATACTCCAATATGTGCTGTATCACGTAATAGTTACAAGGCAAAGGTTTTCTGATATTGTTGTCTGGTAGTTATGTGACGAGTGTACGATGGCCAACAAAAAAACGGTAGAAGCTATGGATAGGAGTTTGAAAGACATACGCAGAGATAATAGGGCCATGGGCCATATCACTGTTCTTTTTTCCAGTGACTTTCGCCAAACACTTCCAGTTGTTACTCAAGGTACCAGGGCTGATGAGGTGAATGCCTCACTAAAATCATCGGCTCTTTGGCCACAAATTCACAAGCTGACCATGACGGTGATCATGCGAACCCGTCTCGGAGGTAATCCACGGGCTGAAGAGTTTTCACAAGCTTTATTAAAACTCGGCAGAGGTACTTTACCAGAGGATAACGGTCAAGTAAGTCTGCCTGAAACGCTTTGCCAAATAGTTTCTGGTCTAAAGAGAATCATTTCTTCTGTGTATGGCGAGCCTTCTTTCCTTCAAAAGAAAGATTCGTAGCTACGTGGAAGAGCTATTTTTGCACCCAAAAATGATCAGACTGCTTCAATAAACCATACCATTATGTCACAAATCACTGGGGATATGGTGGTATACGCGTCAATTACCACTGTTATGAATCAAGACAAAGCCACTAACTACCTAATAGAATTCCTAAACTCCTTGAGTGCGAATGGTCTTTCTGCACACCAAATATTACTTAAACTTGGTGTTCCTTTCATGCTTCTTTGCAATCTCACTCCGCCAAAGCTGTGCAATGGAACCAGACTGAAGATCTTAAGCTTAAAGATGAATGTATTCGAGGCGGATATTTTCACTGGTTGTGGCGCGTATACCACTCATTCCCAACAACTTTTTATTTCAATTTCAGGGCATTCAGTTTCCCGTCAGCGTTTTCTTTGCAATGACTGTAAACAAATCGCAAGGACAGACGCTGAAAGCCGCAGGCGTAGGTCTTACGATTCCCTGTTTATCACACGGGCAGCTATATGTCGCTTGCTCTCGAGTCAGTTCTCCTGAAAATTTTTACGTTTTAGCACCCGATGGTAAAACTACCAAAGTAGTTTATAATGATCTTTGTAGCTGATGTCCATAGTATCAAAACCAAGTACCTAACCGAAAAACAAGTTAACCAGTACCTATTCATTGCACATCTTAAAGAGAAAAAACTTTATACAAACATGATATTAATATTAAACAATATGCATACATCAACTTCACTAACTCACAAGTCACTACACCATGCGTACGAAGTCGCGGGCAACAGCTAGTTCAATATAAGGTGCTACTATTAAATTCAGTGCAAACATCTTTAGGGTGAGTTCTACTAGTGAAACTGAACAACTCTATGAAATTAACAAAGAGACATTATTTTTGTACGGGGGGTTAATTTTTCCTTGGGTAAAGTTGTTCAGTTTCACAAGTAAAACGCACCCTAAAAATATTTTGTAATGAAATTAATAAGACTTTATAGATTTATGTTTTTACCATCTTCTAAGCATCTGCTGCGATCGAAAATTGAACCCGGGACCTATGTACGAAGAGAAGGTGCGCTACTTTTATGCTATAAGAGTTTTAGAATTTATATTTCTGAATCATCAGTGCTAAGAAGATTCAGAAATATAAATTCTAAAACTAAAGATTCCAAGCTTCAGCGAAAGTCGTGGGTTCAGACTCCACTCGAGTGTAACTATGTGGTATAGTCACCATTCTATATGTAAAATACTCGTAGCATTACTAAAAATTAAAAATAATAAGAAAAGTATTTCGTAAAATGTAGATAAACTCAAGTAATAGTCGTCTGCCCGAGCCTCTCCGAGACCTGCACACACGAGGATCTTAAAGATGCCAACATAAAGTGTTGCCATGCATTGGCAATCGCTGCTATAGATTTTGTACAGTCTGCATTGGGCGTATCCCATTGATACGATAAGAAGAAGAAGAAGAAGTAATAGTTAAACTAAATGAGAGTTGGTATGTTATTACCTACATATTATGTAACTTAACTGCTGACTAATGAAATTAAACTAAGTGCACTGTATTGTAGGCATACGATAAAATAAGGTTAGATTATACTTTATTACATAGGTATGCCTAGTGTAAGCCGGTTACCCACCTGTTTATATTTTTAACTAGGTATAACAGAGAGAATTGTGTCTGCCAACAAACTGCCATGCAGTTTAGCGTATTATTGTTTAATTTTTAATTAAATTTTGAAACAATGGCATTATTTATTCATTTACTGTTTTACAATATTATACTGCAATTGCCGGATTCAGTAAAGTTTTTTATTAAACGAACAAGTATCACTCATGACTTATGATATAGGTTCAGTTTACGCGACTTTCTTGTTGAGGGCAAAACTCCCTTCCAAATAATAAATATTATGTTAGTCGCGTAAACTTACATCGGAAGTGAAGTTGTTAAGGTTTCTCATGTAAGTGCTAATACTGAGTAGCGGTGGGTAACTCACGAATGAACGAATCAAAAGAGCGCGCTCTTTACAAAAAGCTCACTCACTCTTGCGTTCAGTGCAATTCATAGTAGATCTTGCGCTCTTAATGCGCTCTTCAACTCTTTTCACCCGCCCGAGGGATCGCGAACGAATGCGAACGCGACGCGAGCGATCAACGAGGACAGATGCATACGTGACTTTCTCATGAAAGAGTAAGAGCGCTATAGCGCTCGATGTGCGGCGCCCAAAGCGGCGCCAAGCAGGCGACTCGCGAGTCTCGCGATGCTTTCCCGCGGTTTTGGCGGATTTGATTTCTGAGTTTTTGCATTATAAAATAGACATTATTGTGTAAGGTCATGGCTGAAATTTGGTGACGTAAATAAATTAATTTAATAATTAAAGTTTTCTATAACTTTTGTTTGGATGAGTGATAAATTGACAATTGTTTTAAAGGTAGTAATAAATAGGTCGCGCGGGCGTGAGCGTCACCTTGACCTTCGACTATTATTTCATTACGACTTTTGTGTTTTTACTATTATGTTATAAAGTAAAAACTTTGATTAATTCCGCCTGTTAATCATAAGATCTCTTACTCATCAGTCACTCGTAGAATCGCTATGTCTATTAGCTAAAACACATCCTAAAGATTAAAATACTCCGCTGAGCGAAAAGAGTTACTGAGCGCAAAGAGCGATGCACATCTTAGGTACGAAAGATCCAAATCGCTCTGCTCTTTTAAGCGAGTTGTTTTTCCCACTACTAATACTGAGTCCTTATTAATATTAACACAAAATATAATTATTATCTTGACAAAACATGTTGATGTCATTGTGTGTGTGTGTGTTTGTATATCCTCTTATTCACAACATGTTTTAACATATTATGATGACAAAGGTTTCATAAGACAAGTACGTACGAATAAACTGTAGGTCGTTAAGTAAATAAGTATGAATAGCTTCATGCTAAAAAGAGCGTTTATATATTTTTAAGCGATTTTAAGTAAAAATTAATTACTTAGAGGCCTACATATTATTAGTAGAAACTTGGTAAAATTAGTGAAGGTTGCTGATTTACGACTTTTTTTACTTAGGTAGTGTATTTCTTTCAAACATGAAGTCTTTAAATATTGTTTGCTAATTATATTTTATTTTTTTACAGGTAAGTAAAAATCCTTGTCTGAAATTTAAGAAGAAAGAGCTTCAAGAATTATTTTGTAAGTACAAACAATGTTATTTCTAATGAGGCGGAAAACTGGTAATTAAATGGTGCCACTCGCTACTATGTCTTTGTGTCGTGTGTATAAGTCAAAAATGTGACAAAGTAAACGTTGAGCGACCTTTTGGTAGGTTGACGTTTAAGGCGAGTGTAGTCATGACCGACCCCAACAGTGGCGCCACTTTTTATACAAATAATCTATCAGAATGTCCGTTGCCCAATTTGTTTGTATTATCCTTAAGTTAAATTAGAACCTGCAAACACAATGAAAACTCGCTGATAATAAAAAAAATATACCAAAAGTGCCTACCAGTGCCTAAAAACGGCCACTTTTGGTATTAATTCCCATATTTTTAATTACAGCGAATATTTCATTGAGTTTGTAGGTTCTAATTTTACAAAATACTAAAAACTTAGGCAACGGACATTCTGATAGATTATTTGTATAAAGAGAAAATATATTTTTTGTGAAGTGGCGCCACTGTCGAGGCCGTTCACAGTTCACGTTTATTAATAACACAGTGTTCGTCAAAAAATTAAAAATAATTATTATTAATCACCAAAAAATAAATAAAATAAAACAACAAATTATAAAATTAATTGAAAATAAGAAGTTATTAATAATTATTACTATTTTTAGCCAGACATGTCCGTCCCTCTGCAGGGCAAAAGCCTCCCTTTGTTTTTTTCATTTTTCCTTATTCAGTTTTGTGCGTGGGCATGTAACTCGTGAATAAAAAAATATATATCATAAGTTAATTAAATAAATGTATTTATGTAAAATGTAATGATATAATAAATGATTTAATGATGATAACATGTGAGATGATAAGTAAATAGTTGGTGTAAAAAATCCATGTTCATTTCGTTGTCTGTTTCACGGTTGAAATCACTGCTCTCTATGATGGATGAGGTGTAGCCAACAATGCGTCTAATAGCTACTTTGGAATCATGCCAAGAAACCTACATTCAACACTTGTTTTCTGTACTCGGGTATCTACCGTGTGGTCCTGAGTAAAGACAGGGAAAACACGTAAGATGCGGGTTTAGAAAATGTGAAACTTAGCGCATATCACATCACATTAAGTTTAAATATATGTTTTGGAATAGATATTTTGTCTTATTACATACGATTAAAAATAAAGTACTTATACTACCTTTAGATCTTTTAATATTTTAATAAATGTAATTTCAATAGCCTTCTTTTAAGAGTTCTCATAAGAACATAGAGGTATAACCGGGCAGGAATCAATTTTGAAAACCATTCTTGATTAGCATTTTTCTTTAATCTGCTCGTAGCAATTTGCTATGGCGTAGCACGTATGCTACATAGTATTCGCAAACTAATATCGTTTGTATAAGTTTTTAAGTGGCTACCTTTTTAGATACTTAAGTACTTTTTCAATCTAGTTTAAAACCTCTTAAAGAAAGTGTCGTTGGCGAAAAACCTTTTTTCTGTAATGATCAAACATCAAACTTCGATTAAGCCCAGGACGATAAGGTAGGCAATTCAGGTAAAACTTCGCTTCTATCCGGGAAAAGATACGTAAGAAGACAGTGATAAAATAGTGGAACGAAAAAAATAATTTTGAATGAATCGGTTCTGTATCCAGGGACTGTGGATTCGATTCCAAGGCGGATAATAACTTATTATTAATTTTAAATTTGCTTCGAATTTGTAACCTGGTTAAGTTATTGAAAAATTCAAGCTTGCAATAAATATTTTAATACAATTTTGATTTTGGTTTAAATTGGTAAAATGGGGGTGTAAAAGTCAGCGCGCAGCCGCCAATACTTACTTTGTGGTAAAAGTATGTATGAAAGTTCTTTGATGCAATATGTTTCAATATTTATGAATAGACTAAGAAACTATAATATTCAAACACGTGATTTATGGCTGGAAGTGGCAAAAGCAGCTACTTTTGGTAATCATTATTAAACTAAAATTACTGCGAATATTTCACCGATGCCAAGTACTGTCAGGGGAAAATGTAACGGTTTTGAACCGTTGCATTTACATTTGCCGTGTGATGCCGCCTTAGAATAGCATCACCCCATTTCTTTCCCGTGGGAGTCGTAAGAGGCGACTAAGGGACTCGAGGGTGTGTATTGCAATTTTAGGCGATGGGCTGACAACCTGTCACTATGGCGATATACAATTATCCAAATGATCCTAAAATATTTGTCTGACGTGGCGTAAATGTTCGTTTTTGGCGGCCGTTAACGTTTTGCCTACCCCGCAGGGATAATAGGCGTGGCATGTGTATGTATGTATGTATGAACCTCCCAAAACTTGTGCAAAGTACATTCTGACGTGTTGTTTGCATCAAAAGATATGTTTTTTCGTGTCGTGGCGCTATTCTTCTGATAGTAAATAGAATGTTTACTTTTAATACCTGCTTTTATTCCGCACGTGTACATTTGATACTGCAATAGCTGTTTAGTTCCGTACCGTCTTCCTCAAGTTACTTGAGAGAAAACACATTGTTTCCGATGTTATTTCACGTTTCCTCAGTACTACAACTTTGCAGTAAGCTAAACAAGCTTAAAGAATTTCAAATGCAGCGCAAACTGCTTTAGAATTCAGAGCAAATCTTTAAAGGATATACATTTTTAGGACGTTGGTAAATACGAGATTTTGACCACAAAAGGCGTGACATTTTTGGGCTGGATATTTGAACTAACTTTTGGAGTTTTGCCAATGCAACAGTATTACCGTTGTCTCAAACTGCAGTCGAGATTTTCAGCCGTGGACATATTTTTACGTCTTTTTTAAAAAATTTTGGTTCCGTACATACGTCAGCCTATTGCAGTCCACCTGCTGGGCCTAGATCTTAGACATAATGCATAATCTCCCTTTTTTGCGATCCAATCTCTACCAACCGCCTCTATTAAGTCATTGGTCTATCTGACCGGAGGGCGTTCAACGCTACGCTCGCCGAGGTGTAGCCTCCACTCGAAAATCCGCTTACTTCACCGTCTATCGGTTCTTCGACGGACAATTTTTATTATATTATAAGTCAAATATTCAAGCAATCTAGAATCCACGATTTAGTTTATTTACTAGTGTGTCTACGACATATACATATTAGTAAATGCGCTTAGATGAAAGAATGTAATTTAATTTAAACTTCTCAGGCGCGAGGTACTAAAATGGTTTAATGGGGTTTTCTTAGTACTGCCATTGTTTCTTGCGTGACTCAAACGTAGGGGCAACATCAGCGACACTAGCGCCGCCTAGTGAAAATAATCTCTGACTAAATACGCAATTGATGAGGAAAACAAACTATGAATAAGTGACATTCAATAGCCACACACAATTATGCTAGCAACATCAGCTTACATAGCCCATAGATACCAATCTATTTTTTTCATTTTAAATAAATTTTGTAGTTTGTTTTTGTCACTTAAGAATAATTTGGTTCTTGGATGACCAGCGTGTTCAGCCCTTCGAGCACGTCTCGTACGAAATGCCGCGTTGATCGAAATATTCAGATAGGGTTTTTTTTCCTGTTTGATGTCGCCACTAGTCTGACGTTTGGCCTTAAGAACAGTTAAGTATGTTTTTTGTAATTACAGTTACTGTTTTTATTACTGCATACTGAACATTCTTGATAAATAAGTAATGGGTGTACGGAAATAATTATATTATTTAAAATTAAGTATATTATATATGAAAGAAATAATACTATAAACAAACATATTTAAGTTAGTTTATTTAACAAACATCATGCACACTTACATGCAACGAGCTTACGCTAACGGAACGCTTATGGAATCAAATTCCTTCTGATGTAAGGAAAAGTAAAAATGTGTTAGGTTTTAAAACTAACATAAAGAAAGTTTGGGGTTTTGGGTCGGATAACTCGGACAATTTGTAGGGTATATTAAGTATGTAAGTAAGTCTATTATATCTACGTCGTATTTATGTAGTATATTATTAAGTAGATAATGTTGTATTCAGTTTGGTCCCAAGTATGTATATAAATAGCTTTTCGTTCAACTTTTCATTCTAGTTTACCTGCTCATATCGTATCCTCAGAGTTTCTCAAGGGTTGACTGGAAGAGATCCCTTAATGGGATAAGTCCGTCTTTGTGTCATTTCTTGTTTTTGATTTAATATTTGTTTTCTGTATTAGTTTTAAGAATGCACAATAAAGAGATTATACATACTTACATACGAGCTTAATATAAATAACAAATCCTCATACCAATAAAGTATTTTATTTGTTGGCGTAAATAATTAAATGTCATTTTCTAGGCAGTTTATATAATATATATTTTATCATTATTATTATGGCCTTACCACGCTTTACAGGTGGATTAGATATTTACGTTTAGTCTGGGTGTTTCTATGTATATTATGTATTTATTTACAAAAAAAAGTATAATTGTATTAACATCAGCTATCTAGTTCCCATAGTACAAGCTTTGCTTAGTTTGGGACTAGATGGCGCTGTGTGAATTGTTCAGGATATTTATTTATTATTATTATTATTATTGGCGAGCGCAGTGCAAGAGAAAGTGAATTTCTTTTTTGTTTCCCAACATAGGCTTATAGAAAAAGTGAGTTGAGTTTTATGATCTAATCATGCCACCAAAGTTTTCAGTACACCGTCCCTTACACTCCTTAAACAAAGACACCTCTCAAAAGACAAAGAAAGTCATATACCTATTTTGCTGAGAGGAACCGCATAAAAGTAAAATTTATGAGCTCATGCTCAAGAAAACAAAATTTACCTTCCTTAGAAGGTAAAACATTATTTCCCGAACAAAACCGTGTCTGCCTTAAGGCAAAACAGACGTTATTACCCTTAACATATTTTGTTTTGAACTTTGGAGCTTTAGGGCCTTACCACAAAGAAGTAAAACGCACGTTTTACGCTTGTTTAAAAAATTAATCCATGCAAAACAAACGCTAGACACGCGTTTTAACTTTGCAGTAATGCCTTGAGTCATTTTTACTTACATTTATTCCATATGAGTGACTACCTCTTTTGAAAATTTATCAACGGTTAAATAGTGCATAAATACATATAAAATTTAAAATATATAAATTTCTTTTGCTTTATACTTTGAGATATTTATAATATTTTTTTTAACTCTTAAGATGTAAATTTGGTAAAAATAACATGATTCCTGAACTTATTCTGTAAAAAACAGCAACGTTTATTACAATTTTCAAACCAATTTGGGAGTGCTCAGATACTTGCAAAAATGTAAACCAATCCAATAAGTGATTCTTCAAAACTGAAATAACCGTAGCAATTTACTACGCCGTAGCAAAGAGCTACGCAAACCTGAAACACATCAATCACCAATTTTCCACTCGTTGATTCCCTGTCAACAATTAAACGAATCGCGAGTCATTTTCCAATCAATCTGACAGAAGAGGAGGAAAGAAACAAAAGCTACACTGGGAAAAAGGTTTGGTTTTTTGGGAAAAGATACAAAACTTAACCGTTTAGGGATATTTTTAAAGTTTTGTATCCAAGATTTTAATGTAAATATTTTTTTCAGATAAAGGGCTGATAATCTGCTCGTTATAACACAGAATCTATTATTATCAAAGTACAGTGCTTGGCCAAAAGGGTTTAACCAGAGACCCATTTTGCTAGGTCGGCAAGGAATCAAAAAATTGTGTAAGTATGAAAGTCGGAGATTTTTCTAGGATTCTATCATCAGATACTAAACTGAGAAGGAAACATTTGAACAAAAAACTATTTGCTCCAGAAATCTTTTAAAATACCTAAACATAAAACTAAAATTTTATGTCAAACTGAAAGTTTTCCGTTTATTTTTGAAATCAATTAAAAATACAGCAACTAAACACGGTATTAAATCCGGAACTGTTCAGTTCGGGACTTCGTTTGATATCGGGAGAATCCTGTAGTTGCCAGGCAAGCCTCAAATCAGTGAGTACTTTTCAGTCACCGCCGCGCCCCCGAAGCGACCGCACGCAACCTCTTCCCCTAAATTTCCCCCTTAAAACCACCTCTTACTCTGTCAAACTGTCACTGGCTGAAAAACTCTCAAAACAAGACAGCGAATTTTCGTTAAAATTAAAAGTAAAATTGAAATTTTAAATAAAGAATCTACAGGTGTCCGTTTGTGGAAACGAGTGATTTGGAACTGTTTCGTGTTTGGTTTATGGTTGATTTTGTTTAGTGATGGACTGGAATTAAGGTGTGTTTGTGTTGGTTATCAGTGGTCAATTTCAAAGTGCAGTGAAATAAGTAAGCAAAGAAGTTATTTCAATTATTTGAAACCAAACATTTCAACCATAATACTCTCAGCATAAAAATATTATAAATCAGTTGTTTTTGTAATGTAAGATGTCTCAGTAAATTGATAACTCCATGAATAGTTTTAACGTAACTGGCTTAATCTATTTAAATGATAAACTTTAAAAAATTATCTTACTTTATAAAAACGATGTACAAAGTATGTAGAAAAATCGCAAAAAGCAATTCTTTTGAATTTTGTTTCATGAAACAATTACTGCATTGTTTCAAGTATTTGCAATGCTATAAACATAATAAAAACAAAGTATGCTTGTTATGTAAGTTACTAACATAAAAATAGTTTAAAATCCTAGGAAAGCAAAACATTGCGTGTTCAGAAGCTCTCAGTTTAATTACTAAAATAACGGTAGTCTCGTGCTCAGTAAACTATTACTTAATCCCTACCTGATTCCAGACACGCAGTACTTCTCTGGCCTCGATGTTGTGAAAATATGCCAAAATTTACATTTACGTGTTACGAGTGTCTGGCCCACTTTGCATATGAAATCAAAACGTGTTGTGTTAGGCTAAAGTTGATAAAGCTAGAGTATAAAATTAAACAAAAATAAATGGGTTTGCGATGAAAATGTATGTATTCAAAGACATCAAAAGAGTCGAAATATAAATGAAGCAAAAAAATACTTGTTCAATTTGAAAACTGACATAGCGTACATACTTTACAAATTACTGTTCGCCAACATTTACTTCCTTTATCCACATAAAGTCTACATTCCCGAAATGTCTATTTCCCAAAATGAACACTTTACCAAAAGGACTACTTTCCTAAAATGTCTACTTTCCGAAAATATCTACTCTCCAAAACGTCTACTTTCAAAAAAATTCTACATTTCCGGAACGTTAAAGAAAGATGTCATAATTGTAAAACGACAACAAACTGTCAAAACATGGGTCCAAAAATTACAACAGTATCGAAAATTACATCATTTGAAACTGGTAGGTCATTAGAAAAAAATAGCGATACCACTTAATTAAAAATTCTAGAGTATTTCGTTAAAAAACTTATTTCTATTATTATTTAGGTGACAACTGTCAAACAAAAACCACGTTTGCCTCGGGAACTATGCATGTTAGACTATCAGTTCTTGGCGTACGATTTGGTATTTTGGTTTTAACAACATCAACATTGACAGCCACAAAAGTCTACTATTGGACATGGGCCTCCCCCTTATTGAGGGGCATTGCCATACTCACCACGCTTGGCCAGCGGCTATGCGAGCGCAAATTTCCTGGATGAATTCCTTCAGTCGTTTTTTACGACACCCATGGGTAGAATTAGGGTGATGCTATTCTAAGCTAGCATCATATGTCAAACAACATCATTTGACTATTAACTAAATAACTAAAATTTTACATTTTATAAATATAATAAAACGCGCCCTAAAATTAGTTCACATACACTAAAGTGTGTATTAGGACTCCGTTACACAAATTAAAAAAAGAAACCCTTATAGGATCACTTTGTTGTCCGTTCGTCCATCCATTTATTATGACTTTTTATTTTGGAAACGTGTAGAGATATCAAGTTGAAAAACCGTATACTCAAGTCTACGGTCGATCGCATTAAAAAAACAAAATTTCGATGTTAAAGTTAAAAAATACGGCTGTTTATGCTGTAAATAACTTTTCTCGAATTTGCTCGGAAATGGCTTCATTACTTTAAAAAAAGAATACGTCAATGGGCTCATTTATGTAGTCAAGGCGCAGAGGACTGTAATAGAAATTTCCGGACAAGGCCGGAAAAAAAAGGTTCTTTAACTTCACACTTTCGTGTTTAGGTGTTTTATGGTACACAATACCATGTTCAGGAACACTTATACCGCGCGCGTTTCAATTTTTAACTAATTGTACAAACTGTAACATAACTTTCAACATGAATTAAGTGTCGTTCCATAATTCTTTCTTTCATAATAAATTAATTATTTTCTAAAATTACTGTATTATTATTGTTATTTCCTTGCAAATGAAATTGTACAATCCACGGCCGAAATAACAATTTCTGGTCTCGTTTACTTTAGAAGGCCTCGACTTCGTCTCGGCTTCGTCTCGGCCTTCCAATGCCACTCCACCAGAAATTGCTTTACACTCGACCTGTGACGTAATGTACTATTACACCTGTTTTTTTTTGCTGGCCAGTCGTGTAAAAACGTGTGGTATTTTTACTTTTTATTGTTTTTTTTTATGTAGTCTGTTCAGCGTCCCACCGCAAGGTAAAGGCCTCTTTCACGCCACCCGTCTCGATCTTGCTCTCCAAATATCCAGTTTTGGAAAAAGGCGTCATCTCTAGATCTTTCTCCTGGCCGGCCACTTCGACGGCGACTCCGCTGCTATTTTGCCTATCTATCGGAATGCATGCGGCAGAGTTGACCTGCCCCAGTCCCACTTTAGATTTTCAGACTTCATGTTAACATTTATTATTATAAAAAAATATAGGAACCTGAATAAGAAGACTATTTTGAGGTTTCCATTCCATTGCTATTTTTGCCCATCTTTTATTGGAATGCCAGCAGCAGAAATGACCTGCCCAGTTCCACTTCAGTTTCGCTGACTTTTTGCCAACATTTATTATTATGACAAAAAATTAGGAACCCGAATACGAATTACATAATTGAAATGATTAAATAAGGACTAAAGTACCGACGTTCCAATAAGTTGTATTTGACAGCTGTCAGATTCGTGATAATACTATAGCAGAGGGTTCATTTTCCTTGATGACATCTCTTTTAGTGTGGAGATGACAGCTGTCAAATACGACTTCAAGTAGGGTATAATACGAAAGTTCTTGATGTTACTGAACCCTCGGTGAATGAGTTGACTCGATCTTGCCCGTTTTTTTTTGTAATACCAGTGGCTTCTTAATATTCAGTGTTTTAGGGAAATTTCTATACAAACTTACAGAGCGTATTCTAGACATGAAACTGAACAGTCTTTCGAAATATGATAAAAATATTATGTCCTCCCATGCAAATATTTTTGCTACTTTAGTGATTTTGTTGCATGGTAGAACAAAACAGTTTCCCCTGTTTCGTGAAAATGGTACTCGAGAAATTAATCATTTTCATGTCGACACGCACGACCTAAAAGTATGTACATTCCTTTCCCTGACATACTGTATAATTTCTAAATAACTTCTTTAATCACTACGCCTATTAACATATTACATGCTGTGTATGACAGCCTCAAAGGTCCACTACTGGACATCAGGCTCCCTTTGTCAGGGGTATTGGCATTCTCACCATGCTTGGCAGGCAGATTGGTGAGCGCAGTATAAGATTTTGCATTCACAGGAAGTGCAGCTGCTCTTACCGTGGGTGACTATCCCTTAGTCGCTCTTACGACACCCACAGGTAGAATTGGGGTGATGCTATTCTAAACCGGCACCACACGGCAATAATTATTGTTTCTAAACACTACTTACACTCGGTTTAAATGACGCTTTCTTCTGAAGTCAACTTCTATTCGTTGTTTTAATAAATAAATAAACAAGTAAATAAAAATGCGTCAAGTCACTGTGAAACAATTTGTCTCACTCAGTCAGATTATGGTCCACTACTGGCTAAGATTGATCACTTTGCACTGCTTAAAGCAGGAAAGCAGAAATGTATATTTTAGAACGGTATATGTTACGAATGATTAATAGCTTAGTATTTTACAATCTAAAATTGCCGTGTGATGTTGGCTTAGAATACATTACATTCATTATCAGCCACAACAGTCCACCCGGCCTAGAATAGCATCAGACAATTTATTTCCCGTGGGTGCCGAAAGAGGTAACTAAGGGACTCGAGGGTTACATTTCTATTACAATTTTAGGCGATGGGCTGACAACTTGTCGCTATGGCGATACATAATTTTCTTATTACCCTCAAATGTTTGTCAGACGTGGCGTAAATGTCAAAGTTTCATGGCTATTTACGCTCTTCATACTCCGCAAGGGATTTAGGCGTGATATATTAGTTTAGGAAACAGGAACCTTATAACTATTTGGTATCGTTTTACCCATTTGTAATTAAGTTTATTAATAAACAATTATCTTATCTTATCTTATATGTATGTATGTATTAGAAACACTCATAATTTATGCATGCCTTTAAGAAAACTTGATGTATGTACACGTGAGTATTTAATACAATACAAAATGTGTTTGTCAAAAGTGTTGTCCAAAAATATTACTATTCTTGTCAAATAAGATTCAAATTATGCACAATTAGAATTTAAAAAGCCGTGTGATGCTGGCTTAGAATAGCTGTTTAATATTAAGCGTTGTTATGCTAGGGTAAGTTAGGTATTAATGACGGTCTATGAATGCGGCGTGGTGCTCGATCGCACGCGTCGCTCTGGGCGTGTGTTGTCCCTTTCTCACTCGCAGGGCGAGACTGGCGACGTGCGCGCAGACCGCCTGACGGCGCCAAGCGGTGATTTCTGCACCGCAGTCAGTCACTCAAAACCGTTCGGACGAGAACGTATTGTGTTTTGTACGGATTTCCCGCCACGCGTTTTGTGATGCCGCGTGTAATGGACGATTCAATTTGAGATCGCGCGTGTTGATGCATCGTATTATTGCGGTTCTCCTGGGTTATACTAGAATACCAGGCTTAGTGATTGTTGGATGTCTCGACGTCTTCCACGTGAGCGTCGCGTTGAATAGGCATCAAGTGGCCATATCGGCTCGCGTTTGTACGACCCAAATTCGGGTTGGGTCACGCGTAATGACTGATATCAAAGTGGAATACGAACAGAAGCTGTGAGTGGTTTGAAGTGAATAACGCGCCAAGGCTGTAGTGGAATGCTGGGTGTCGATATCTTTTCCACCCAGCCCTGTAAGTACCAACGGAATCCCTATCTGATCCATTCCCTGAACTTCCTTTCTCCGTTGGGTATTTATGCATTTGCGCCGGCACGTGACTGTAAGTGTTAAACCTAGTTGTTTGGTATAAAACTGTTTCCTCGTGTTAATGGTGTGTTCCCTTTAGTCATATTTGTTGTACCATTATCATTGTGACTCCTTAGTACGAATTGCGGAATTCGTGGGGTGATATAATTTGGAGGTACTTACTTATAATCTAGTGCTTATACGTGTGACGTAACGCCAGATCGGCAGACGGTATTTACTACAGAATTGAGTTATGTAAAGGTCAGAACACATCATTTGCCAATTTCACTCAACTTAGTTAATTAAGTTAAATAGATTTAGGTTCACGTTTAATTCATAGTATGCGCTGCTATATTGTGCAGCGTATGCTATTTAGCGCTGCGTAACGCGGCCATTGTCTGCCTTCAGTTGAACTCCTGGTATTTTACTAGAAATTTACCTGTGTAAATCGCTTCCACTGCGGGAGTTTAGCTTGGAATTAGACAATTTTTGGTAGCAGAGCGTGGTTCAGAAAACCACTAGATTTAAGATTATTTTAGTATAAGATTTTTAATCTACCTACATAAAAAAATATATATTTATTGTGATTGTAGTGTGTGCCCTGTGTAGAATATCCTATCGGTAGGATCAGGGCCAATCAATTAGTGAATTGCTTGTTATTATCGTTGTGTTTACCCTGTGCGGATATCCTAACGGTAGGATCAGGGCCGATTGTCTATTATTGTTTTTTATTGTAAGGTTCGGTGTTACTTTGGGTTGGTACCATGGCTCCCACAATTAGACAGCTTCAGGCGAAAATTAGAACGCACCTAATTTGGTTCGCGACTAAGCAGGCGATGGTCGGTCGCGGGGACCGAGAGGACGCACTCATCGCTTGTGCGCAACGGATTGACGAACGGGTCGCGGAGGTGTTGGATTGCCTCACTAGATGCGAGGAGTTATTTGATGGGACGCCTGATGAGGAGGTCAAACTTACGGTCCGGACGAATGTGACCCAGTGCATGGAGATGGGGCAGGAGATCCAGCAGGCGGCTGCTGTGATCACCAGGCGTAGAGCTGGGGAGCCGGACCCACCCCATGGTCCGCGGGGACCGGGGGTGCAAGTGCCCCTGCCGGCTGTGGCGATTCCGGTCTTCCACGGGGACTACACGGATTGGACCCGATTCCAGGATCTGTTTGACAGTGTGATTCATAACCGCACTGACTTGCAGCCGGCATATAAAATGGCACAATTGATGGCCAAGCTGCAAGGTGAGCCCCATGAGCTGGTAAAGCATCTACCAGTCGATGATGCAAGTTACGAGACGGCTCGCGGTTTGCTGATCGAGAGATACAGCAACAAACGTCTCATGATTGACCAACTCCTGGAACAGTGGCTCACCGTGCCGACCATCACACGAGGGACGGACCTCAGGGCCAAGGTCCTCAACCCTGTCTGCGTTGCAGTGAACGCTCTTGAGAGACAGGGGATGCCGGTGTCAGGCTATGATTATATCCTGGTCCACACGTTGTTGCGCCGCCTGCCGAGCGACATGGCCGCTCGTTTTGAACAGTCACACGGAGGTAAGACATCTGATTACCTCCCGACCTTCGAGGAGCTCAAGTCCTTCCTCGAGGCCGAGTGCAGGCGGGTAGATGCCCAATTTGGAGAGTCGCCTCACGCGGAGTCTGCGGCCGCTCGCCGCCCGGAACGGCCGGGTGCACAGGCGCGAGACGGTAAGAGTAGGCCACCCAGGCGATACAATGTCGCTAATTTGGAATCGAGGTGTGCCTACTGCAGAGAGGCGGGGCATCAGGTGACTGCGTGTGAGGAGTTCGCTGCACAGCGGGTGCAGAAACGTCGTGGTGTGGTGCAGCAACGGCGTTGGTGCTTTAGGTGTATGGGGCCGCATCAGGTGCGAGAGTGCCCATCAAGCACCAACTGCAGGTACTGCCAGGGTGCCCACCATCAGCTCCTATGCATGAACCGCAGCGGAGATTACGGAGGCAGAGCTGACGCGGGTCAGCGGACGGAGTCTGCCCTACCTAGACGGGAGCAACGCTCCCCACCCCCTCCAAGGAGGAGTCCTCTTCCACCAGGGTTTCAGGGACGAGGCCAGGGACATCAGCAGGTGATGCCCCCTTCACCACGCGCGAGACAGTCACCACCTCGGCAGCAGGTGCCGGAACAGGGTAGGTGGTCACAGGTCCAAGGTCAGGGGCACCCATCACAAGTACGTGATGCTACGGGCGGGTGCCAATACCAGGGCCAGTACATGCAGTACTCGGCGGGACTGAACAACATGGTGAGGTCTCATGACCCACGCATGCCTCTCCCCTTGGCTGAGCACCCGCGGCTACAGGCGCATCCACGGTACGCGCGCCTGCCGCAGGGTTATTATAGGCTGCCAGCCATGGCGTACAGGACCAGAGGTCCCTATCAGCAGGAGTGGGACCCACTCGAAGGTGTACGGAGAGAGGGGACCCCCCCGCAGGACGCGGACACTCCGCGCTTAGATTCCTGCTAGGTAATCGCCGCCTACACGCCAGCTTCGGCCCCCCGGCCAATTACGGTATTGTTGCCTACGGCAATGATTTGGGTATGGGGATACGGTGGCCGCAGCATACAGGTAAGAGCCTTGTTAGATACAGGGGCTCAGGGTTGTATTGTGTCTAGTAAGCTGGTGAGTAGGCTACGCTTAAATATAAGGCCCACAACGGATGGGGCTGTAGGTATTGGAGGTGTAGATGTGCCTGACGTTCGGGGTCAGGTGAACTTCGAGTTCACATTAGGTAATACAGGTACAGGGGTCAGCTATCATGCCTCAGCAGTGGTGCTGGATGAAGTGGTAGGGAAACTTCCTCAGGTTCGGTTACCGTCAACGGTACGAGGGTTAACCACAGGCTTAGAGTTAGCTGACCCTGAATTTGATACTCCTGGTACGGTGGACGTTCTCCTCGGGAGATTCTGGTGTGGCAGAAAACGGGTACTTCAGCAAACTGGTTTAGTGGCCGTCGATACCACAGGGGGGTATGTTATTTTTGGCCCAGTTTGGAGACCTCAGGACCTACCAGAGGGCGATACGGTTCTCTATGGTAGTGTGTTGTCGGAGGTGCTGCAGAGGTTTTGGGAGTCTGAGGAGCCACCCACAGCGGATAGACGGAAGCCAGAGGATGACGAGTGCGAGCTGTTCTATCAGTACAACACTGCACGAAGTTCGTCAGGTAGGTTTGTTACCAGGCTGCCATTCCTCCCAAACCGCCCCTCCTTAGGTAGTTCGCGACAGATCGCGGAACGGAGACTACTGGCTATGGAGAGAAAGATGAAACGAGATGCAGCACTTCGGCAGAAGTATATCGAATTCATGAGGGAGTACCTAGAGTTAGGCCACATGTCGGTGTCCAGCATAGATTGGAGGTGTGTCGAGCATTACTATATACCACACCTGGCTGTTTTGAAGTCACCGGAGGCGAAGATACGGGTAGTGTTTGACGGTTCTGCTCCTACATCGAATGGTGTGTCTGTGAACCAGTGTCTGCACGCGGGTCCCAAGTTAAACCGGGACATTGTGGACATCCTCACAGATTTTCGGTTGCACCAAGTAGCGTTCGTCGCAGACGTCAAAATGATGTTTCGCCAAACAATTATACACCCGGATGACCGTCGGTACCAGCTGATTTTGTGGCGTGAGAGCCCTGACGAGCCGATGGTCACTTATGAGCTTAACACGGTAACGTATGGTCTGAAGCCAAGTCCGTTTTTGGCAGTACGCACGCTGCGAGAGTTGGCCGCACAGGAAAGGGTAAGATTCCCTCGAGCCGCAGCAGTACTGGATCGCGACGTCTACGTGGATGACATCTGCACGGGTGCAGATAGCGTGCAACAAGCACTGCTACTACGAGACGAGCTGATCGCGATCATGGAATCAGGAGGTTATGAGTTGCGGAAATGGCTGTCCAGCTGTCCAGAGCTCCTGGCCGGGTTGCCAGGTGAGTTCCAGCAGGACCCGCACCTTTTCGAGAACCCGGACAATCCAAATACGTTGAGCATCCTAGGGGTGCAATATAGGCCAACGCATGATGTCTTTACGTATCAGATCGAGCCAGACCTTTTGCAGAAGACTTGGACGAAGCGTTCGGTATTATCGACGATCGCCAGAACTTTCGATCCTAACGGGTGGATCGCACCGGTGACGTTCATGGCGAAGTGCTTCTTGCAAAGGTTGTGGCTAGCAAACTTGGGTTGGGACGACCAGCTCTCCGGAGAGCTGTTGAATGATTGGACCAAGTTTGTGACCACCTTACCAGGGATCGTACGCATCGCCATACCTCGCAAGTTGCTCCCATCGGTGGGATGTAAGGCTACCCTACATGGGTTTTGTGATGCCTCGGAGCGAGGGTACGCGGCAGCTGTCTATTTGCGGACAGTCAGTTCAACGGGAACTGTAGACGTGCGTCTAGTTATGGCCAAGAGTAAGGTGGCTCCGGTTAGGACAAGATGGACCATTCCAAAGTTGGAATTGGCGGGAGCAGCGCTTCTCACGCGCTTGCTACATCATGTCGCTAGTAATCTACGCGGTACCATCACTTTGGATGAAACGGTGTACGCATGGACCGACAGTAGGATAGTTCTGTGCTGGTTACAGACGTCGGTACATACTCTTGAGGTTTTCGTGGCAAATCGGGTGTCACAGATTAAAGGATCGGAAACTCCGTTGGTATGGAGACACGTACCGGGAGAACAGAACCCAGCGGACTGCGCCTCACGGGGATGTAGGGCCCCTGATTTGGTAGGTCACTCACTGTGGTGGGGACCTCAGTGGCTGACTGAGTCACCTGAGAGATGGCCATACAATGAGTGCGGGTCGCCGCTTGGGCCACCTGATCGAGGTTTGCGAGTGAACGTAGGGCAGATCGTACCTAAGCCTAGTGCGGCTTTCTTGCTGGAACGATACAGCTCCCTCGACAAACTTCTAGGGGTGACAGGTTGGATCAAACGGTTCGTGAACAACTGTAGAAAACCTCAAGCAGAACGGAACTTGGCACCTGTCCTCTCGCCTGCGGAGCGGAATGCGGCTCTAAGTTTATTGGTTAGGGTCGTCCAGGCGGAACATTTTGAGGAAGAGGCCAGGCTGCTCAGGGATGGCCGTGGAAAGCTGAAGGGAGGTCTTGTGCGCCTCAACCCGTTCGTGGACGAGCATGGAATGCTCCGGGTTGGAGGTAGACTTCGGAACGCTAACCTGCCCTTTTCAGCACGGCATCCGCTGTTACTCCCAAAGAAGGGACCTTTGGTAGAACTTATAGTTAGGGATCGTCACCAGAAAAACTCATTCCACTACAGCCTTGGCGCGTTATTCACTTCAAACCACTCACAGCTTCTGTTCGTATTCCACTTTGATATTAGTCATTACGCGTGACCCAACACGAACTAGGGCCGTACAAAACGCGAGCCGATATGGCCACTTGATGCCTATTCAACGCGACGCTCACGTGGAAGACGTCGAGACATCCAACAATCACTAAGCCTGGTATTCTAGTATAACCCAGGAGAACCGCAATAATACGATGCATCAACACGCGCGATCTCAAATTGAATCGTCCATTACACGCGGCATCACAAAACGCGTGGCGGGAGTGCAGAAATCACCGCTTGGCGCCGTCAGGCGGTCTGCGCGCACGTCGCCAGTCTCGCCCTGTGAGTGAGAAAGGGACAACACACGCCCAGAGCGACGCGTGCGATCGAGCACCGCGCCGCATTCATAGACCGTCATTAATACCTAACTTACCCTAGCATAACAACGCTAAATATTAAACAATAGCATCACCCCATTTTTTCCCGTGGGGGTCGTAAGATGCGACTTAGGGACTCGAGGGTGTATATTGAAATTTTAAGCGATGGGCTGACAACCTGTCACTATAGTGATACACAGTCATCTGATTGACCCTCAAAATTTTGTCAGACGTGGTGTTAATATCCGTATTACGGCTGTTAACGCTCTGCCTACCCCGTAAGGGATATGGGCGTAATTTATGTATGTATGTAGAATTTAAAAATCTTTTTTTGACGCCATCTTTATAATGGCTTATGACTTCATGTGCTTGTTTTTTCATACCTAATAAGGTTTCACTAAGTAGTCGGATAGAAACATAATATTTTATTAATTTTCGGGCTGTCTCGACTTAAAGATCCACATGCTCATAACTAAAGCATCTTTCTGAGATATTCTCATAAGTATTATAGGCATAATAATTCTTTCTTTCTATGCCCGTAACGTAAGGGCATGACATTGTACACATAAATTACATTGTAAGCTTATTCACTGTCAAATAATGTTCGCATAAAATGAATATTGGATTTAATTGGATACTTATAAGGGGTTTCATAAATTTATCATCAATGAAGGTTATTGTATGAAAAGGATCGCTTTAATCTTATTTTTGGCGACGTAAGGTGTATTTATTATCAATTGCTATTGAAATTGATGCAATGATTTTTCCATTATGGGTTAAAGTTTTTTTTTTATATTATGGCGGTTGTCAGATACACTCAATGATTTTTTGGTATTTTGCCGGTTACTGTTTTTGACATATTTGGAAACCCATACAAAGACGGATATCATGGCACGCGCCGCAATAAATTGCGGCTGTCACAAGGTTCCATTTGTACAGTGGCCGTCACAAACTACAATATCGTCTACTGCGTGTGCGATTCACTTGCAATTCATGCTATATAATAGGTCCTTTTCAATTTCGTGCAAATATTTTTACGATGAAGATGTGATGCCGGCTTAGAATAGCATCACCCCATTTCTCTCCCGTGGGTATCGTAAGAGGCGACCAAGAAATTTTTGCAAATTGCAATTTTAGGCGATGGGCTGACAACCCGTCACTATGGCGATACACAATTTTAATTTTCCGAATGACTCTCAAATATTTGTCTGACGTGGCGTAAATGTCTGTTTAAGCGGCCGATTACGCTCTGCCTACCCCGCAAGGGTTAATAGGCGTGATATATGTGTGTGTGTGTGTGTGTGTGTGTGTGTGAAGACCAAATTTTTAAAACACTTCCCGTGTTAGGTAATTTGTAATAATAATAATAGTAATAATAATAACAATTTGCAAAATTTCCTACCACGGGCAGGATTTGAACCTGCGACTTTCAACATCACAAGTGACGACGCCTCTTCCATCTGGGCCCAGGTAACATATACTGATATATGAAAAAAAAACTGGGCCTCCTATAAGAAGTTCCTCATTTTTGTATGGCAGCTCCAATTTTTTTCATTCTAATTCGTCCTTTGTTCCTAGGGGTATGTTGTTTAGTTTTAAGAGTAGAATTTACCACAAAAATTTGCTCTGTATTAGGACCTCATATTTTGCCATTCGTCTGACTTAAGATAGAGAAAATACCGTAGTTATAAAATTATTTACTTAATTAATATTTATCTTTATTATTTAGTTCCATAGGTTTTTAATTAAACGTACGTACCTACAGGTTATTTTCGCTATCTTTTATCAGACAAGAGAATAGCTTCAAGCAATATTACGCATTAAACCTTTGTCATCAAAGGACATTGAAGAACATGTGAAAAGAAATTTGAAAAAATAATTTCACATAAAAAAAAGCCATAGAGACCGATTTGTAAATTGTTTTTTTTTTTTAGAAATTTCCATAAATTAAATACAAAAAAGTCTCACTGCATTTTCCACCAGTATACTAGGTTGTAAAGGGGCAGAATACTGATAAGATGCATTCAGACCATGAAACTGAACAACTTTCCATAAAAATAAATTTCAGGAAAGTTTTATTTTTTCTTCCCATAGTAATAGCATGTGATTTTGTATGCGGCATCGATATTTTTTTGTCGTTTCCTGATATATGTTTCTAGGGGAAAGTTGTTTAATTTCACGCTTGCACCCTATCAGTATTTGGAGGGCTGTCCATTACGCTGTGTGCAATTATATTCAGTACAAATATTTTAAGTTTAATTTTACTCGTGAAACTGAATAACTTTTCCCATGGAAATATGAAAAAAAAAGTTGGTCCTCAAATGTACAAAGTGTAAAATTTTTCGGTCATATTTGTATGGGAGGATTAGGAGGGCCAAATTGTTTTTTATACATTTCGCCTTATGTTATTCGGGAAAGATGTTCAGTTTCACAAGTAGAACTCACCCAGTGAAAAATATTTGCTTGCTTATTAGGACCTAATATAAGAACACTACGTTACCTAAGAAGTACACCAACATGCTTGCATGTGCATTTCAAAATGGCTACAGAAAATTATATTATACGAAGGCTATTACACCGTTTTTGTTCAACCTTAGCAAATGTAAAAAGAAGTGAAGTTATTAAAAAGTGAGTTGAGCAGGTGATGCCAGCTTAGAATAGCATCAACCGAATACAACCCGTGATTAAAAAGAGACTGAGGGATAAATTTTATTCATCCAGGGAATGGACAGCAGCGTTCCCTGTGAAAGCAATATCTTGCAATGCGTTTGCTATTCCGCATGTTTAATTTAACTGTATTAAAGAAATTCATTGTAACGTTTTATACCCGAATAACAACAACAAAAAAAGTTCCGTGCCGTGTGATGCCGGCTTAGAATAGCATCGCCACATTTTTTCCCCGTGGGAGTCATAAGAGGCGACTTGGGGACTTGAGGGTGTGTATTGCAGTTTTAGGCGATGGGCTGACAACCTGTCACTATGGCGATACACAATTTTTCGAATGACCCTCAAACATTTGTCAGATGTGGCGTAAATATCCGTTTTTTGCGACCGTTTACGCGCTGCCTACCACGCAAAGGATAATAGGCGTGATATGTGTGTAAAAAAGTCTCTTAGTACTACTTTATTAATATTGTCAAGTTTTCATAACCTCCTGTATAGTGAGGTTTATTGTAAGTCTGAAGCGGTCTTTGCTTAGTTACGTCGTCGGCGGTAAACTTCATAATGTCTTAGATGCTTAGGGTAAAACGTCAGACTAGTGGCGCTTACAAACAGAAAAATATTTCTTAGACTCTGTCTCTGTCCTATGACCTAGACTAGAGTCAAAAGCAAACCCATCCTTAGTAAAAAAAACCCTAACTGAATATAATCATCCGGTAATCAAAATTATGAAATGGCGAAAGCAAATAACCACAAAGATTAATACAATTTAAAACTACGCCTCATTTTTCAATCAATGAGTTATGTTAGGCAATTTGATGAAAGTTGGCACTTTTAGTACTTTTGGCATACAAATATATAGAGTACAATTTTTATATTAACAAGTTTTATTCGTCCCAAGATTTTCTTTATTGCTATTTGCTGTTCTTGTTTTTAACCTTCCAGAATTACGTATTTAGCTACAGAATAAGTATTTTTAGGGTTCCGTACCTCAGCAAAAAAACGAAACCCTTACAGGATCACTTTGTTGTCCGTCTGTTTGTCAAGACCCTCTTTTTGCAATCGAGTTAGAATTAAAACTATGTCCCATGTCTAAGTCTGCCAGTTGATGTCAAAAATTCATGTTCCTTAGTTGACGTTAAAAAAAAATACGGCCGTTTATAGGTATGCTGTAAAAACCCGTGTTTTGGACTTTCTTAAGGCGGCGATGATGGGGAAGCAAGATATTTAAACCAGTTTTATTAAGACAAATACAGTCATATAATTCTGAAAAAATATATGTTATTGTCGAGAATCTAAAAAACAAAATATACCTATCAGTAACAATTTGACAACCTTTACTTGACAGAAAAAGGATCCAAAGTAACATCTATTTGTTTTTTATTTTTATATTATGTCTACAGTTTTAAAGTTATTACAGAATAAAAATTGGTTTTGTGGTGCAATAAAGTTAATCCTCACTAATATTATAAACGCGAAAGTAACTCTGTCTGTCTGTCTGTCTGTCTGCTACGCTTTCACGGCCAAACCGCTGAACCGATCTTCATGAAACTTGGCACAGAGATTGCTAGCATACCGAGAACGGACATAGGCTACTTTTTATCACAATTCGAGGGTCTGGAGTATAGATGTAGACCACCAGGTGTACCACCAGGAGCCCAGCTAAACTATTAGAGATACAGGCATGGTTCCGAAACAAAAGTTGTTCTCTTTATAGATGCCGCTTCTTTTCACAAGGACATTAAGGATCTGGAGTACCTTATGTAGACCACCAGGTGTACCACCAGGAGCCCAGCTAAATTATTAGAGATACAGGCATGGTTCTAAAACAAAAGTTGTTCAGTATGATGGGCCGCTTCCTTTCACAAGATCATTGAGGATCTGGAGTACCTTATGTAGACCACCAGGTGCACCATCAGGAGCCCAGCTTAACTATTAGAGATACAGGCGTGGTTCCAAAACAAAAGTTGTTAAGTATGATGGGCCGCTTCTTTTCACAAGGACATTGAGGATCTGGAGTACCTTATGTAGACCACCAGGTGTACCATCAGGAGCCCAGCTAAACTGTAAGAGATACATCCTTGGTTCCAAAACAAAAGTTGTTCAGTATGATGGGCCGCTTCTTTTCACAAGGACATTGAGGATCTGGAGTACCTTATGTAGACCACCAAGTGTACCATCAGGAGCCTAGCTATACTTTTAGAGATATAGCCATGGTTCCAAAACAAAAGTTGTTCAGTATGATGGGCCGCTTCTTTTCACAAGGACATTAAGGTTCTGGAGTACCTTATGTAGACCACCAGGTGTACCATCAGGAGCCCACGTAAACTATTAGAGATATAGCCATGGTTCCAAAACAAAAGTAGTTCAGTATGATGGGCCGCTTCTTTTCATAAGGACATTGGGGCTCTGGAGTACCTTATGTAGACCACCAGGTGTACCATCAGGAGCCCACCTAAACTATTAGAGATACAGAAATGGTTCCAGAACAAAAGCTGTTCAGTATGATGGGAATAAGTTGAGAAAGGACATTGCCTTCTTTACCGAGAACAGAAAAACTAAAAATGTGGTATACAGGTATAAAAATGTATAACAGTAACTTAAATTACCTTTTTGTCTGTCTTATCTACTTATGCTGACCATTTTAGTGTGCTCAAATCGGCACCTCTGGAGTAAGTACTCTGTTATCTACTGACTTTTGTATTCAATGGTTATATAAATGTTGATCTCTCGGGCCGGATAGCAAATTTTGAATTGTCCCTTTAACAATAGAAGCAAGCAAGTCATTTTTAAACAGTAGAGATAAGAACTGTTCTAATATCACTGTCACACTTACTATGAATACACATACCTACTTTAGAACTTCTGCCTAAAAACTATCTAACGCGGACGAAGTCGCGGGTAAAAGCTAGTACATACATATATTTTAAAGTTAGGGCTAGTAGTTTAAGTCGGGTACCTTAAGAGACTTGATGTGATTGTAACGGTGGGCGACTCCGACTCGCCCTTGGCCGGTTTTTTTTGTTCCCTAGGCAACGCGTTTCATGGGTCGTTCGTCGACTCAGTGCCACACATAACAGAAGAACAAAACGGCGCTAGTTTCACTAATTTTGCACTTTAAGCGTGAATAAGATGGAGTTTACGACCAAGTTCACAAGTTTAGATGGAAGGCAAAATCTAGTTAGGAGAGAATGCTTGTCTTTTTACTGATTCATGATATAATATACTAGATTTCCGCCCAGTTTTTAGTTTTTAGGTAGTGTTTCAGCGTTGCCACTCATTTTCCCGTAGTAAGCGGTAAAAAGGCCTATGTGTTATAGTCTACAAGTTTTCCAAATTTCATCCAAATCGTTCAAGCCGTTTGAGCGTGAAAAGGTAACAAACATACGGTACGTAGTGTGTATTTTTATTTTTGATCGGAAAATTATAAGTAAACTTTTATATTGTGCACGTTTCATTTTTTTATTGATGATGGGTTTGCTCTTGACTCTAGTCTAGGTCATAGGACAGATCCGTTAATCTTTAATCTACTCACGCTTGTTTAGGTCTGCTTGAAGATTTTTTTTTAGCAATAAGCAGTACCTGTTGTACCATTTTTCCGTATGTTCTGTATTTTGTATTTTCTTGTGTACAATACATTGTTGAATAAATAAATAATAAATTACATATATAGCTTGCCGTGATAAGAGAGGCTTTACTAAAAACCTGTTGGACAAGGAGATAAAATAGTGTTACTAAGGTCACTTAATCATTTATTTGCCCTCCTCCTTTTTGAGATATACCAAAAAAAAAAACACTCTCGTTAACCTATGAGATATTTTGCGCCATTTTGTATGTACCCGTAATTTTGAACCTTACTTCCCTGACTTAAAGTTGAAAAGCTATGAAAAAAAATTGAACCATAATAATGGGTAAATCCTAACACTAGGGATTACATCTAATAACACCGAAATACTAAAAGCTATAAAATCATTTGGTATCGCCTTTGACTGTGACTATGGAATTAGAAAAACACACTATTATCTATACGAAGAAGAAAAATAATTCTTTTTTGTTATTGATAGTGAACATAACGTTATCAATGACAGTCGCATCCGTAAACGCAGCGTAGCAGTATTTTTATGAGAATAAGACTGGAATTCAGAATTTCTTTCGTTTGCCAGACGCATGCGTTACGGTGCGTTAAAAATACGCAGCGACGATGGCCAGGAACAGGATGGCAAGGACATGGAACCGCCTTAACAAGATAATACAGACTTAGTATAATAGAGATCAGTGATAATACGAGAAGAAGTCGGAGAACGCTACGAAATGTCAGTAGATATTCCACAATCAGTATAAAACCCGTGGCACACACATATTTGCATTCGTTTGCTGTGTGTTGGCAAAGCATCACTCTATATCTTTCACATGAGCATATTAATAGGTGATTTAGGTGTTACAATTCTGACAGCCTGTCACTACACAGATACGCAATTTTTTGAAATGTCCCTCAAATATTTGTTAGTCAAGGCATTAACGACCGTTTTTACACGTGATATACACATGTTGCACGTAGCACGAGTTTTAGTGTCGTAGACATGTGCTACACGCAGTTCTTGTAGTCATGTGCTACAAGGGAGTATTGTAGATATATGCTACAAGCGATTATCGTAGACATGTGCTACAAGCGATTATCGTAGACATGTGCTACAAGCGAATATTGTAGACATATGCTAGAAGCACGTATTGTAGGCAAGTGCTACCGACGTTTGCTGTTGGCATTTATTAGATATCTCATCCGGCCATAGTCAAGTATATTCTCGTATCATATGGGATTATCAAGTCAAAAAAAAAACAAACAGCTGATTTGAGTTACTATGAAAGCTCAACATATTTTTTTCTTATTTCGACCTATTGTTTCTTGGGGAAAGATGTTTCTTATCACTAGCCCGTACTCTATTTTCAGTATCGGTCTAAACTCGAGAGTAAAATTTCAGTGTGTTTTGACCCTTACCGCTAGTAGTAAAACTACTTGGCTATGCATAGCTTAGGGTAACTCATACTTTGTTCCACTACTTTCTTGTAGAATACGAAATTCTCGTTTCATCGCCTTCAGGGATACTTAAAGCAAGATAAAGCCACCAACTTTAAAATCTTAGATTAGTATAAGTTTAAAAATACTCATAGAAAGTAAAAA